>CM065132.1:25350000-26097500 GCA_033026305.1 Cirrhinus molitorella | reverse complement strand
TGACCCCACTGGATGTCCAGCTGTCCTCCACTAGCAGCCGCCAGTTAGACAACCTCAACATGCGCTGGAAACTACTGCAGGTCCTTTTCCTGTTATTTTTCCAGTTCGATTTGATTTTTCCCTAATCATTTTCTTTTTCCTTTCCCATTTGCTTTCCTCCTCCTCCGCTTCCTGTTCTATTCATGCAGGTGCTCTGCATATTCATTTACTTTTTCATTTCACTTCTTGTTAATTTCCCCTTTTCTTTCCTTTCCTTTCCTTTCCTTTCCTTTCCTTTCCTTTCCTTTCCTTTCCTTTCCTTTCCTTTCACTTTACTTTACTTTACTTTTCCTCCTTCTTTCTACCATTCATTTGGGTATTTGCTTTTCCATTTCCATTTTCCATTCCTTTCCTTTCCTTTGGGTATTTCCTTTTCTATCTGTTTCCTTTTCCATTTTCCTTTTCCTTTTCCTTTTCCTTTTCTTTTTCCTTTTCCTTTTCCTTTCCTTTCCTTTCCTTTCTTTTTTTGTTCCGTTCATTTTGGTATTTGTTTTTCAATTTACATTTCCTTTTGCCTTTTGCCTTTTCCCTTTCCTTTCCTTTCCTTTCCTTTCCTTTCCCTTGGGTACTTCCTTTTCTGTCTGTTTCCTTTTCAATTTCCTTTTCCATTTCCCTTTCCATTTACTTTTCCTTTTCTCTTTCCTTTCCTTTCCTTTCCTTTCCTTTCCTTTCCTTTCCTTTCCTTTTCTTTTCTTTTCTTTCTTTTGGGTATTTCCTTTTCTATCTGTTTCCTTTTCCATTTCCCTTTCCCTTTCCCTTTCCTTTTTTTCTATCTGTTTCCTTTTCCATTTCCTTTTCCATTTACATTTCCTTTTTCATTTCCTTTCCTTTCCTTTCCTTTCCTTTCCTTTCCTTTCCTTTCCTTTCCTTTTTTGTTCTGTTCATTTTGGTATTTGTTTTTCAATTTACGTTTCCTTTTCCCTTTTCCCTTTTCCCTTTCCTTTCCTTTCCTTTCCTTTCCTTTCCTTTCCTTTCCTTTCCTTTCCTTTCCTTTCCTTTTCTTTTCTTTTCTTTCCTTTGGGTATTTCCTTTTCTATCTGTTTCCTTTTCCATTTCCTTTTCCATTTCCTTTTCCTTTTCCCTTTCCCTTTTCCCTTTTCCCTTTTCCCTTTCCCTTTTCCCTTTCCTTTCCTTTCCTTTCCTTTCCTTTCCTTTGGGTATTTCCTTTTCTATCTGTTTCCTTTTCCATTTCCTTTTCCCTTTCCTTTCCTTTCCTTTTCTTTCCTTTGGGTATTTCCTTTTCTATCTGTTTCCTTTTCCATTTCCATTTCCCTTTTCCTTTTCCTTTTCCTTTTCCTTTTCCTTTTCCTTTTCCTTTTCCTTTTCCTTTTCCTTTCCTTTCCTTTCCTTTCCTTTCCTTTTTTTCTATCTGTTTCCTTTTCCATTTCCTTTTCCATTTATATTTCCTTTTCCCTTTCCTTTCCTTTCCTTTTTTGTTCCGTTCATATTGGTATTCGTTTTTCAATTTACCTTTCCTTTCCTTTCCTTTCCTATTTATTTATTTACATCCTTTTTTCATTCCCTATTCTTTGTCATTTTCTGTCTTTCCTTTCTTACTCCTTTATTTTATTGTTCCATTCATATTGGTCATTGCTTCTTTTTTTACATTTACATTTCCCTTTCCTTTTTTCTTTTTCCTTTCCTTTCTTTTCTTTTTCCCTTTCCATTATTTTGTCATTTCCTTTTTTCTTTCCTTTCCTCCTCCTTTCTTTTCTTTTTCCATTCACTTTGGTATTTCCTTTTGTTTCCTTTTCCATTTGCCTTTCCTTTTTCGTAACCTACTACTGTTTATGTCTGTCTTTTAATTTATTTTTCTTTTCCATTCTCTTTTCTAATGAAGGATTGTAATAAATCCAATAAAATCCAATACAGTTTTCTCGTCATTAGTGCAGTCTATGTGTGTGAGTGTTGTTCTTGAGTATTGTTTGTTTGTGTGTGCGTGTTTGTGTGAGCTTAGATGAGACTCACTGACAGTGCAGAAAGACAAAGTCTGAGTGTGTCTGTTCATTACTGTCTTTCATATGCTGAGCTTTGTGCCCTGCTGTGACTGTGTGGATGCATTTTTTTCTGCTTGTTTGTCATATTCCATTTAACAGCCATCCTAACTTTATCTCTCGTTGTCTCTGTCTCTCTCCAGGCGGCTGTAGAGGACAGGTTGAAGCTCTTACGGGAAGCACACAGGGATTTTGGACCCTCCTCTCAACACTTCTTATCCAGTGAGTCACTAACGCATTTTAAAACAACACATGAATAAATTCACACTATCATTTCAGCTTTATTTCACCAGTCTCCAGCTCTGCCTAAAGACTTAGTGGTGCCTGCTAAGGCAAACATTACTATTACTACACCTCCTAAAAGACCAGCTTAGACCAGCAATGAATTTTGAAATAGTGATAGTTTGGAGCTGATCTAGTTGGTGGACCAACGAAGAACAGCAGTTAGAGAAGTTGGTTGACCAATGTCTTGCTGGTTAAACTAGTTAGGAAACAAGTGGGAACACCAGCATGACAGCACATGTTTATACTAGTATACAAGGATCAAACCCCTAACCAAGTGTGATATACCAAGGATATTATAATTTGACATAACTGACTTGTTGGTGAAAGACCTGATGTTACTTAAGTGAAAAATCCCTTGCGTTTATTACTTAAATTTCTTTCAAAATCTCTTCATTTGGGGAAAATAGTAGCAACTTGTTTCAGTTGTTACTCTGATTTTTCTTTAAATATTTAATGTTCATACAATATTCAGGGATGTAATTGCTTGTGTGGAGTGTTAATAGAATCAGTGTTGTATTCACAGAGATTTGGCAATTTATTCTTATTGAGGGGACAAAAAGAATTAAAATTAACTAAATTTTAATTGCCACAAGTTTACACTTGCACACAAACGGTAGCTGTCAGCCATAAAAAATGAAGCAGCCAGTCTCCGGTTATGTAGAAAATCAGGCACCTCAGTGCACACATATACACTTTATCAGTGGTGAAGCCTTTGTTTAATAATTCAGAGGTTAATTGTCCACTATTTTCTGTTTCAGTGGGCTGTCAAGAGCAGTCATTAACACAGACACTCGTTTTAATCGACCAGTTTTAATGTTTCCTTTATTGGCAATGAAAATGTGGCAATAACATTAAATAAAATAACAAGATGTAACAATAACAGTAAATAAAACAACATTCTCTCTCATTTTCTTCAAAGTACTGACGGCAAATGGAGTTAAGTTTTCCTTTTTTTTCCTTTTTTTGTAAGTAACTCTGCAGTTTGATGCTTCGATCAGTACAGTTCAGTGTTTTGTGTAATGCTGACATGAGACATGCGAAAAGCTCTTTACTTAAGACCGTCGCTCACAACTTTAAAGTTGAGCCTTTGAAGTTGTAACATCCCGAATCCCATGGCATTAGCTGTGAAAGCAGCGTTGCGTACAGTAAATTCTGCTGAGAGAGCAGATCTGCGATATACATCATCAAGAGTGAACCTCAGGAACGAAACTTTAGTGTCTGGAGAAATTAGAAGAGCGAAAGTCCGCTCATATGAGAGAGATGTTCTTAATTAATGCTTCATTTACCAACGGCATCGTGATCAGACCCCTGATCTCCGCTCTAATCAATCTTTTATTATGTGTCCGCAGCTTCGGTGCAGTTGCCCTGGCAGAGAGCAGTGTCCCAGAATAAAGTGCCCTACTACATCAAGTAAGTGCTCCCTCAGACATAGCCGCACATCTGTTTCCATGTGGACTGATCTCTTTAAGGGTGCTTTCACTTTAAAGCTGTTGGAGCGGAACCGAGGCGTTTTGACACCAGCGTTCGTCTCGTTCGGGTTGGTGTGAAATCCGCTTTCTGAACTTAGAAACACACCAGCGAACCGCTCCAGAGTTTGGATGAAACGGTGGCCTGAGCTGATGTACGGCTCATTTGGACACCATTGTGAATTATTTTTAGCCTAACTTTTGGATGTAATTTGTTGATGTACATCTTTGTGCTTATATATGAATATATACTAAAATGTCATTGATGTAAAGCTGAAGTTTCAGCATCATTACTTTAGAAATCATTCTAATATGCTTCAGGATCCATACAAGGTGATTAAAGTGCTTAAAGTACTTGACTTTTTCAAATGTAAGGCCTGTAAAACCATTGAAAATGGCAAAGTTCCTGAAGAGGTACTTGAAAAGTGCTTGAATTATTGAAAGACAGTGTATTTTTTCAATAAGCAAAATTCATGCAAAATTATCCTTCCATTCAAAAAAAAAAGCTTGTTTGCTTATTTTAGTTAATGTCATAAAACTAGTGAGCTAAGCCAGTAGTAGTACTGACAATGTTGTGTAAACATGGCTGAAGACGTGAAAAGATGAACCAAATCAATTGAGTCATTTATGCTGCAACCACTCTGATTGATTCAAACTCGTGACTTCGATCATTCAAGTGATTTATTTGAAAAACCCCAAAAAATTAAAAGAGCCATTATTTTTTGAATTGACATTGCTTGTAATGATTTTAAAAAGCACATAGTGATGGGTGAAATGGAGCTTTTCGTAACTCTGAATCAGTTAAACCATTGCGTCGCAAAATGATTCATCATTTCAAAGCGCTCCAATCGGATCACGTATCGCGAATCATTTGTTTCAGATCAGGACTTCAGAGCAGGTGTGCAGATATTTTAATTTAAGTCGGAACTTCATGTATCATGAGTCATGTGATTCAGATTGGGACTTTGGAGTGCATATCGCTAATCATTTGATTTAGATCGTAACAGGTTTGTGAATCATTTTAAGAATTAAATGACTCAAATCAAATGATTCACGATATGCGCTTTGAGCTGTGATCTGAAATGATGGTTCACAAATCATTATTCAGATCGGGACTTCAGAGCGTGTATCGCTAATCATTTGATTTAGATCATAACAGGTTTGTGAATTATTTTGAAAGATTCAAATCAAAGTATTTGTAGTATGCACCTCGAGCCCTTATTATGGAAATCATGGTTCACAAATCATTATTATTAATGAATCATTTTGTGATTTTAATGATTCACCATACACAAAGTTCCGAGCGAAGTCAACTGATTTGTAAATCCATGCTCCAAGCCCTGATCTGAAATGATGGTTTGCAAATCATTATTCAAATCGGCACTTCAGAGTGGGGATTGTGAATCATTTGATTCAGATTGTAATGGGTTTGTGAATTTAGCAAATTGAATGATTCAAATCAAATGATTAGTAATACGCAATTTGAAGTCTAATGATTCACGATACACAAAGTTCAGAGCGAAGTCAAATGATTTGCAAATCTGCGCTCCAAACCCTGATCTGAAATGATGGTTCACAAATCATTATTCAGATTGGGACTTCAGAGCACGGATCGTTAATCATTTGACTCAGATTTTAACAGTTTGTGAATCATTTTGCAAATTGAATTATTCAAAACAAATGATTTGTGATACACGCTTCAAGCCCTAATCTGAAATAATTCATAAATCATTATTCAGATCGGGACTTCAGACCATGGTTTGTGAATCATTTTGTGATTTTTAATGATTCAAAACAAATGATTAGCGATACACACTTTGAGTTCTGTTCTGAAATAATTTGCAAATCACTATTCAGATTGGGACATCAGAGCGTGGATTACGAAACATTTGATTCAGATTGTAACTGGTTTGTGAATCATTTCATGATTTTTAATGATTCAAATCAAATGATTAGCAATACGCAAGTTGAAGTCTCGATCTAATTATTTGCGATAGACAAAGTTCTGAGCTAAGTCAAATGATTTGTGAATTTGCGCTCTGAGCCCTGATCTGAAATGATGGTTCATGAATCATTATTCAGATCGGGACTTCAGAGCGCAAATCGTGAATCATTTGATTCAGATTGTAGTGGTTTGTAAATCATTACGCAAATTGAATGATTCAAATCAAATGACTTGTGATACACGCTTCAAGTTCTGATCTGAAATAATTTGCAAATCATTATTCAGATCGGTACTTCAGAGCACGGATCACAAAACATTTGATTCAGATTGTAATCATTTTGTGAATTGAATGACTCACAATAAACAATTTGAAGTTACGATCTAACAATTTGCGATACACAAAGTCAAATGATTTGCAGTCCTCACTCCGAGCCCTGATCTGAAATTATATGTAAGAGCTCTGATTGAAGTCCTTGAAAATCAAGAAAGAAGTGCTTGAAAAGTCCTTGAAAGTCCAAAAGTTTCATTCTATAGTATTTGTACGAACCCTGTGATTTGCTGAACAGATGTGCTACTTTTGAAACGTTATAAGTGTTCATATTTACTGTCCATTTTGATCAATTTAATGCATCCTTGCTAAATAAAAAAGTTAATTTCTTAAAAAAATATATATAAACCAAACCAATCGTGAAAGCAGCAGTTAACACTTCTTGGCCTGATCTAGGACCCCAGGGTCTCAGTGGAGATCAGGTTCTGTATTGTAACTCACATTTGTCATGTAAAAACAGTCAAATCTCAGCCCCCATGGCAATCTGGATTTATTCAGTGAATTCAAGCGTGGTCTCACAATGTCTCTGCAGACTATAGGCAATTCCCTCAGTTACAGCTCCTTTGCCCAAATACATTGTCCCTTCAGCTAAGTGCCCATCGAGCCCTGAGAGACAGAGACTGAGAGAGAGAACGACTATTGCTTACAGCAGCATCCTGACAATGGACTGGCTTGGAAATCTGCCAGAAATGGAGGATGAATGGCATATAAAATAAGATGGATAAAATAACAGTGACCCAGAGAAAAAAGAATACTGGCGTCTGTGGCGTCCATTAAAATGCATGGTTTACAACAGTTGTTAGTCACTAAACTGTGATGTGACTAACTAATCTGTGATGCAAAATTGTGCCGAACAGATTGTTCCAGATCAGCAGTGCGTTACATTTTAACCCTAGAGTTTTGTAGTTGAGGAAAAGGAGATAAAAGGGCCCTGTAAAAGCAAAAACAGACAAAAGCAGCCATGTGTGCACAGGGCAGCAGGTGCGTTGTGACGAATGCCCTGTAGCTGAACTTCTTTTCTACGGATTGCTCTCTGACAGTGCCCATATGGCGGTGCATATATGAATACAACAGAGATGCTTTTCTTCCTCATCGTTTCATTTCCTGAGGGAATCTCTTTTATATTTGCACGGAACCCTTGTGTGAGGCTGCTCAGAGCTGTCTGTGTTCTCACATCTAGAGCTGTTCTCCAGAACAAACCTTTGGTTTCTCTGTACAACGGCCTCATGGCTCATTGATCTTCCTGTTCTGAGGCAGCGGGAATTAGCAAAGCGTATTGGTCTTCCTAATTAAAAGTCGCTGACTTTTGGTGCCCTGGTAATTGTGAGGGAAATCCCTCAGCCCTCTGAAGTCAGAGCTCAGTGTGGAGGGCGATCTGTGGGAGCTTGTTGGCCATGACAAACTGGTTTACCTGTGAAACAGCTTTATAGAAAAGAGAATTGTGACAGAAAATGCCACTAACAAGGTGTTTTACACTTGGGTGATCTTTAATAAAACACCTTTAAGTATAGCAAAAAGTAAAAAAAAGAATGAGTTCTCTTTGCATTCACACTGTTCCTGGCCTTAAATCTGGATTCAGATCTCTTTTGTTTAGTACAGTTTCTTTGTTAAAAGAAAAACAGATGAATTAATCTAATAGCATAATAGAATGACATTACAATGAAATTAGAATTAATTTAATATATTTCATCAGACATTGTTATATTTATTTAGATATATTTTATATATATATATATATATATATATATATATATATATATATATATATATATATATATATATATATATATATATATAATATAAGATGTATATTTTTAGCCTCTTCTGCTCACCAAGCGTGCATTTATTTGATAAAACCCAAAACAAACAGCAAAAACAGTAAATTTTTTAAATATGTTTACTATTTAAAATAACTGTTTTCCATTTTAATATATTTTAAAATGTTTAATTTCTAATGCTAAATTCCTAGCATCATTACTCCAGTCACATGATCCTTGAGAAATCATTCTAATATTCTGATTTGCTGCTCAAAAAAAAAAAAAATAAATTAAAAAAAAAAATAAATAATAAATATATATATATATATATATATATATATATATATATTAGTATTATTAATATTTGATGAAATAATCATGAAAAATGTTACTTTTAAATTAAATAAATTTTAATTAACTTTTATAAAATAATTATGATAATACATACTAATAAAAAATGTCAGCATAGTAGTAGGATTTCTCAAAGATCATGTGACACTGAAGAATGGAGTAATGATACTGAAAATGTAGCTTTGATGACAAGAAATAAATTACATTTTAAAATATATTCAAATAGAAAACGGTTATTTTAAATAGTAAAAATATTTTTTTAAATTTACTGTTTTTGCTGTACTTCAGATACGAAAAAATGCAGGCTTGGTGAGCAGAAGAGACTTCTTTAAAAAGCATTAAAAATCTTACTGTTCAAAAACTTTTGACTGGTAGTGTATGTATAAAGACAAAATTATTTGAATATTATTTTCTGTCATCTCTTTAAGAAAATCCTTGCGACTCACGAGTGAAATACTGGCTCTTCTACACGGGAATACACACACTTTCTCTAACACACACAAATATTTATGCTGACTCAAATAATCAAACATTAATTGGAGAGATCAAAGGGATGCAGTTTGTTTGAAAATACGGAGGAGTGTGTGTGTCTATGTGTTGAAATGAGCTAAGTTTTAATGTCAAGTGGGGGTGATGAGGACAATGATGATGAAGAGAAAAATGCCCAAAGAGACGGAGGGAGGCCAAAAGAAAGGAAATGTATTTTATCTACAAAGTATTTTGTAGAAAAGCATATTTCTGTAATTCTAAAGACTGTTTTGTGAATATAATGAGTTGAGTAGAGTTCATGTTTATTCATCAGAGTGTGTTCAGAGACTCGCTCCCTGGACTTCAGAGAGAGACTGTGTGTGTGTGTTGAGATGAGAGAGCAGCAGCTAATCCTGTAAGCAGCTCAGCGCTCTCAGTGAAACACCTCTCACATCCTGTACTGTAAACCTCTGCCTGCTGCTCAGGATGCAGAATGTAACCAAGAAGTTATTTAGTATGTTCTTTATTTAATTGTATAACTTTAGATATCGTAGACTTTTTCTTTTCTTTTTTTTTTTTTGTTTACATTTTTTTAGAGTGAGTTATTTTTTGTTTTATTTTGAAAAAAATAATACTTCCTGGCTTTTTTAAAAAAATTAGTAGGATTTCAAAAATGACAGTCATGACATTTTATTTTTTGTTTTTAGCTTTTTGTAAATGAAAAAATCCTGGAATGAAAAGTACAGGTGCAGCTCAAAAAATTTGAATATTGTGAAAAAGTAAATTTTTTATTATAAATTATAACTGAAACTTTCATAAATTCGACATTCATTACATGTAAAGAGAAATATTTCAAACGTTTTTAGTTTAATTTTGATGATTAGAGCTTACAGTTCATGAAAGCCAAAAATCCAGTATCTCAAAATGTTAGAATATTTCCTAAGATCAATAAAAAAAAAAACAGATTGAAAAGTTCAAGTTCTTTAAAGTATGTTCATTTATGCACTCAGTACTTGTTCAGCAGCACATTGTACAGCAAATTACTTGCTCCCATCACAAATTACAGCATTAGTGAAGTGTGGCATGGAAGTGATCAGCCTGTGGAACTGCTGAGGCACTATTGAGCCTTCAGATCGTCTTTATATTGTTGGATCGACTGTTTCTCATCTTTCACTTAAAAATATCCCATAGATTCTTAATGAGGTTCAGGTCAGGCATGTTGGCTGGCCAATAAAGCACAATAATATCATGGTCAGAAAACCCCTTGCAAATGGTTGTTGCACTGTGGGCGGGTGCTAAAGTCCTGCTGGAAAAGGAAATCAGCATCTCCATAAAGCTTGTCAGCAGATGGAAGCATAAAGTGCTCCAAAATCTCCAGGTAGATGGCTGCATTGACTTTGCACTTGATAAAACACAATGGACCAACACCAGCAGACGTCATGGCACCCCAAATCATTACTGACTTCAGAAACTTTACACTGGACTTCAGGCAGCTTGGATTCTGTGCCTCTCCAGTCTTCCTTCAGACTTGGGGTCCAACATGAAATGCAAAATTTACTTTTATCTTGGGACCACTATACAACAGTCCAGTTGTTTTTCTCCTTAGCCCAGGCAAGATGCTTCTGAAGTTGTTTCTGTTTCAGCAGTGGCTTGGTAGTCCTTTTCCTGAAGACGTCTGAGTGTGGTGACTCTCGATGCGCTGACTCTGGCTTCATTCTACTCCTTGCGAAGCTCTCCCAGTTGTTTGAATCGGCTTTACTTGACAGTATTTTCAAGCTTGCGGTCATCCCTGTTGCTTGTCCATCTTTGCCTACCCAATTTCTTCCTTCCAGGCAACTTTGCATTTAATATGCTTTGATACATCACTCTGTAAACAGCCACCCCATTCAGTAATGACCTTCTGTGACTTACTCTCTTTGTGGAGGGTGTCAGTGATTGTCTCCTGGACCATTGCCAAGTCAGCAGTCTTCCCCTGTTAGTGTGGTTTCAAAGAACAGAAGATATCCGGAATTTATACTGTAGGGATGGTCATGCAGCAGCACAACTGTTTTCGACATTGATAATCAGAAATGTTTCTTGAGCAGCAAATCTGCATATTAGAATGTTTTCTGAAGGATCATGTGACACTAAAGACTGGATTAATTATGCTGAAAATTCAACACGACATCACTGAATTACTTTTTACAGAATATTCCAATGAAATTTTTAAATTGTAGAAATATTTCACAATATTTCCGTTTTTACTAGGGATGTAACCGTATTGTCAAGATCGTGGTATCGCGCTAACAAAACACTCTCGATATCACTTTAAAGTTGTGGTTCAGGCCATTATGCTCTATCTGTCAGTATCTGTCGAATTAGTCAAGTCTCGCTGCACACTTTGTTTCTGGTAATCAGCTTGTGATCCAGTGTTTTCTGTGCCTCAAAGTGGCTTAGTTCACAGTGAATGCAGTATACTCATGTGCTGTTTAGCCCATGTTTGGGAACGTAACGGTCAGCAGTTATGCTTTTTCATGTCAAGTGATTACAGCATTCACTAGACTTGTAGTGACATATTTTTGTAAGCCTGTTTTTACAGAAGCTGGAGTTTTTGGTCAAAATAATAGCTTAAAAGTGCAATGTGTAAGTAAGTATTGACAACTAGCGGTTTAAATGGGGAACGTTACTTCAGTCCAAATTCAAAATATCTCTCAAGTGTAGAAATTAGGATAGAAGTATTGTAATTTCCCTACTGTAGTGTAAAACATACCCTTCACAGAATATTGGTGTAGACAGTAAGGCAGCTGACTATAGTTTTGTAGAAGAAGACTTGCTGTTGTCCTGCTTTAGAGCAGTGCTGTAGATGTTTATTTCGCCTGTTTGCGATAACCAGTTCAATTACGGCCCAGAACGCAACAGCCCTGAACACCGCAGTCCCTACTGATCCTGCTGAAATTCAATTTATGTGACAGAACGATCATCTGCCATCACCTGGCTTCTCGCATGCGTCAGTAAAGCTGAGCCCTGAACCCCCATCAGGGTCTATTTAAAGCTGTATGTGTCTGTTGGGTCTGGCTGAGACGGACAGTCTGAGACAGTTTGAGCCGTCCGGCGATAGCAGCGGATTGGAGCAGAGAGGACATTCTCATCAACATGTGAATGAGTCATGAATGAGATGATGAGATTCACTCAACACCTGCTGACAGCCTCTGTCCCAGCATCCCTCAGGAGCCACCGTGTCTGTTTGTCCCTGACTGTCTCTGCTAAACAGAAACTCAGTCAGACATAGTCTTGCTTGCTTGCGGATGGAGAAGAGCAATTCTGATGACTATGACTTCACCTATGAGCTTTTTTAATGGTTGATTCTTTAAAAAATAGTAAATTAAAATTGTCATGGCATCTCAGAAGTGTGTAGCTCAATAGGTACAATAAAAGTGAATGTGGCCAACTTTGAAGCTCAACATAAAGTGGTTTAATGCATATTTACTGAAGCGATCTAATCAGTTTTGGGCTGAGAATGGACCAAAATGTAACTTACTGTATAAATCTGCAGTCATTTTGGCAAACATGATTTCATGCTTGATTACACTTTCTGTGAAAAATATGAGTTGCTTTTGCCCTTGTAAAACTGGCAAGCACATTTCTAGGATGATTTGTGTGGTGGTTACTTACTGACCAAAGTCGAAAGATCCCCTATGATATTGTGATCTCTATAAATGACTCCAGGCTCTAATTTTGATTGTTTTATCAATTTTCAGGCGAATATTTCCATCCAGATCACTTAATATAAATAAAACCAATAGCTCAGGGGTTTGTTGAAAGCACAAA
Source organism: Cirrhinus molitorella (assembly GCA_033026305.1). Taxonomy (NCBI): domain Eukaryota; kingdom Metazoa; phylum Chordata; class Actinopteri; order Cypriniformes; family Cyprinidae; genus Cirrhinus; species Cirrhinus molitorella. The sequence goes on along the minus strand of CM065132.1, from coordinate 26,085,060 downwards.
TCTTAAATATAAGTAATAGTTTCCCAAGAAACGCAAAGTAGTTTTCTCCACAGGGTGCCGAATCCCATATTGAGCTCATTTAAATCACTAAGAGATTTTTGTTTTATTAAGCACAGTGCATGCTGTACCATTTTGGGCACAGTATTGCCATCTGAGACAGATTTCTGGGATTGTAAGGGATTGCTATTCGCAGACTCTTTGATCACATTGCATTAGCAAATGATTTGAGCACCTAAAAAGTGGCTCACTAGCGTCGAACGCATATATCCATGCTTCCTTTTACTGAACTCTGCACATGACAGAGCAGAAAATTGTGTATCTGGGTCTTTAGTCTGCAACGAAGTTCTGGCAGTGTCATAAAATGTATGTAATCCTACAGTGCATCAGGTCTCATGTACACTGAAGAAATGGTAGAAAGCCTTTTCGTTTCTCTATGGCAGGGAACGCTGCACAGAATCATGCTATGTCTGACTCGAGAGGCTGTCCAAAATACAAAAAAAGTTTTTTATTTAAAAATGTGAGCACAAGGTTGAGGTGTCTGGTGTGCAAACACTGCAGGGTGTTCATGAGTTGATGAAAAGCCAATGATTATTAAATTGCATGAACAATTAAATAAGTGGGGCTGCACAATTTGCCAAAATTATGATAATAGTTGGATTATTAAGTCACAGGCTGTGTATATATTTATTTGTATATATAATAAATACACACACATGTATATATTTAAGAAATAGATGTCATATATTTATATTTGTATATAATAAAAATCATACATGAATGTGAATATACATAAATTTATATACATGTGAATACTGAAACATCTACATGTGTGTGTGTGTATTATATACATATAAATATGCATAGTACACACATATGTTGTGTAAACGCAGTGTGATTTGAATGTGATTAATTGATTTTACGGCACTAGTATGTAATGTGTTGCACTTTGCGTTTCAGAGTAAAGCATGACACTGTTTGTTTACACTCATGCATACATTCATGATGCAATGTTTTCAGCATCTCACTGGATAGTTGTGCAGCAAACTCGGTCTGTGAATGTGCTGTGATTTTAAGCATTTAGTAGCTCATTGTGCTACAGTCAATATTTATGCGTAATTTTTTTATTAATTTATTTAGGCAACATTTTTGTTGCCAAAAGTTTCTAGCAGTGTTTTTACCTGTATTCTGGTTAAATAAAAGCTCAAAGATGTGAAATGCTAAAAACTTGAGGCTTCAGTCTTTGAAAGTGTAAAATTTAAAGAGAACATCAGATGCATATAAATGTCAGTGTGTGGACACAATCATGCTACAATGATAAAAATCCATTCACTTCTTTTTTTAATCGCCAAACAACCTAAACGATCTCAATTATCAAATTGTTTTGATTTTTTTTTTAAGCAATATAAAGTCACACTGCTTAAGCCCCACCCACGGCCTCTGACGAACTGTCCCGTATTAGCATATCTCAGCAAAATTGTACGCTGTCTGCCATTTTCTTTGTGCTCGAGCTATAGTGACAACAATAGCTATGTTTCCATCACTATGCTTTTATGCGCATTTTGAAGTATTAATAATGTAATAAAGTACAAAATAAATTCCTCTGTACGCATTAAAAAAAATCACGTGACTTTGTGCTATGGGACGGCAAAACCTGACTAACCAGTGAACCGATCTCATTCCATAGCATCTGAAATGTTCCAGGAAATGACTTACACGACTGTGTTCCCAAACACCAGGCATGCACCTCCAAAAGCAATGGTCACATTAAATACCTAGTTCTGCCATGAAACTCTATATGGTGCAGGCTGACGGGTTGTTAACATAACTGATGATATTCACAGAGTTTACGACTTGGCACAAGCTGATTGGTTCATGTTGCGTATGCAAAACGGTGAGCGTGCAACTGCACATGTAAATGGCTACCAGCTTGAGCATTTGGCAGCAGGCTTTCAGAGTTCTTCTGAAACCCTCCAGCTTCCCCAGCTCCACCTGTATAGATCTGCTACAGGTTACTTTATATGCTATCTGTGCAGCACAGTATGTCTTAAATGCTCATAGCACTGTATCGCCATATGCTTTGGCAGTATCATGTTTATTATATATTGCCAGTTTATCAGGAAGTGACGATTTTGTTAATAGAAACTCGCAAATGTTTTATGTGATCTTCCAATTTTGCACACAAGTTAGATTCACAACTTTGGATGGAAACCTGGCTAATGTCTCGTAAGCAATGCAGGTGTTTTGTATTTGGATGTAAAAGTGAACATAAGAGTCTTCAATTTCCCCGACATCAGAGCCACTGAGGACACAGTGGATTGGTTTTGTTTTTGATAGTAATGTCAAAAAATCACACAAAAAATCAAAAGAGAGGGGCAGGGTGAGCAGTAGCTCATTATCATTTTAAGAGACATGCACCAAAACAGCTCGCTATTTTTGACGAGATAAAAATGTGTTGTTAGACTGTGTAAAAATTTGGAAATCACTGACTTAAGAGATTCTAAATTTGTTTGATTTCCATTTGAAAAACTAAAAAGACCTACGTCCAGTAATCACAAATACTGAGAAAAGTAGTGGGTACAGTGTGGCAGTGCTGCTCTGAGTGCTCTCATGTGCTGATTCATCAGCGCTCTGCACTGTGATTTACATCTCAGTAATAACACTGACCAACTTTAATAGCCATCGAGTTGGAAATAGTCAGTGAAGCGCAACCAAACCAATTACAGACAACTTCTGATTGGCTAAATTCCGTCAGTTTCCAGAAACTCGCTCATGCTAATTGCTATTCCACCACTTGCTCTATTTCTGCACATGTGTCAGGGAGAGAGGTGAGCGTGTAGTGGCAGCTGAGTTAGTGAGGTCAGTGGACAGGACGCTCCTCCAGGCTTCTGGATGGATCTGTCAGGTTGCATCTGACCTGAACGAAATGAAATAGATAGCACAAAGAGTCCAGTCCCCACACACACACATAGTCAGAAGCTTTCAATTTAACACACATCTTCGTACTTCTATGAGCACTCCTCTATTTCTGCTCTAGACCTTTATCTGGTCTGTTTCATTCCACCGCTATTTTTCTTTCGTTTCTCATTCAGCTCAGTCACCCCAGTCCCCCCCAACAAACCTTTTTTTGTGTTCAAAATAGCATCTCTTTCACAAACGCACTCACAATAACAACAGATGGTGTGAGTTGTATGGGTGTCGAGAGTCAGATTGTCCCTCTCTGTTCTCTTTTGCAGTCATCAGAGTCAGACGACATGCTGGGACCATCCCAAGATGACGGAGCTCTATCATTCTCTATGTAAGTGACTCAAACACACACATACAGAAATTCAAGTCTGAACTGCCCCTGAGAGCAGGTCAAGTCTCACCAAAATCCACAGCTGAATAAATACTAGACAGCATCCGTCCAAAGGGGCCTGCTGTCTGTAGAGGTGTGTGTCTGTGTTTGCCGTCTCTGTAAGGCAGGAAACCTCCAGAGACGACACACGCACACATACACTCACAAGAGAAACTATTCAGAGATGACACAAACAAAATGTGATAGGGGTTCAGTTTTGGGTTTGGCTCAGGTTTGTAAATAATGGCAAAAAAAAAATATTTCCTCACACTTTAGAATTAATTTGTTAACATAAGGAAATCCGTTATAACAATTAAAACAAAAAAAAACATCAGTTTTTAATCTAGTTTATTGTTCATTTATAAATATTCTATTGGTCATTATTTCATGTTTGTTCATAAAAAGTTGGCTAGAACTAATGTTAATGTATCAGTGTATGTAGAATTAACATTTAATATTAAGTCTATAATCAATGTAAATGTATTTTTAGCATGGAGCAACAATTATTTGCGATTAAATGCATCCAAAATAAAAGTTTTTGTGTACATAATATATGTGTGTATATATATTATCTATATATAAATATGCATACATGCATGTCTTTATATATACATAATAAATATGCACACACACACACACACAAAAAAAATTTCATATATATATATATATATATATATATATATATATATATATATATATATATAAAATCGTGATTAATCGCTTGAATAGCACTATTTTTCATTATTGTTTTTTATGCTAGCTGTTCACTAATGAAACAAAGACCAGTGTTTTTTGTTATTTATAGACTATTATAGTATGAATTCATCTTAAATTAGTTTTTATTTTTAGAATTGTTAATTTGCGTTTTAATAAACTTAGGTGCTCTTGCTATTTTTTTATTGTTTTAAATATATATATATATATATATATATATATATATATATATATATAGTTTTAATAATATGTATGTATGTGTGTGTGTGTGTGTGTGTGTGTGTGTATGTGTGTGTATATATATATATATGTATGTATGTATATATATATATATATATATATATATATGTATGTGTGTGTGTGTGTGTGTGTGTGTATATATATACATAATTTATATATATAAATGTTTGTACTTCAACTTAAATGTATTGGTGACTCTTTAAAATAAGTTCCCATTAGGTAACGCATTAACAGTGAGCTGTAAATTTTTTCACAATATTAATATTTGTTAAAGTTAATATTTGTAGTTAATGTCCATTGAATAATATTAACATATACAACTTTTGATTTTAATAGTAGTATTAATAATAAGTTAGTTTTTTTTTTTATTATTTACATTAGCAAATGCTTTAGAAATAGTTTTTATTGCAATTTGATGCTAACTGCTTGTTTTTTGCTTAGATTTGTGTTTTTTTTAGTTAACAATAGTAATAAAAAGTGAGACCTATTTATTAATTTATTTACTTATATTATATGTCATTTTAATGATTTTAGAGTCGGATTTTGGGCTAGGTTAGGTTGTCTAATCTTGATCCTAATTCTGTGCTACTAATGCGAATACACACTTTCATTAAATGTGTTAACATATACAACAAAGCACTGATAGCTATAAAAATAACACTACAAAGCCATTTTAGCATGACATTTTTAAATTGACTAGCAAATTATCTTCAGTCTGATGTCAAGTTTGATATGTGAGCGCAAGACAAGCATTCAAAACACTGAAAGTTGACAGATAAGACAAACATCTCAGTGTATTGATCATATTTTGACCTTTTCTTAACAAGAACCCAGTTCAACCTGTTGGATGACCTTTACATTTTGTTGACTTGTTAACCTTAATCGGTGTAAGAACGTACTTGTAAACACTCATTAACACAGACCTTTTTTTGCATTTGATCTCCTTATTGTTGAAAAAATATTTAATGAAATCCTGCTGTTTATAACTCAAGTTCAGTTTGTGCATGTAGATTGTGTCAGTGCGCCATTTATGGATTTCATGTGTCACAAATTATTAAAAATAACAGACTCAAATAAGCAATTCATCTGTGAATCTGACATCTTTGTCACATACAGACAAAAAAGCAAAAAAAAATGGAAACCTTGAGCATTCCTCTTCATATTCAGTTCACAGGCAGTTCAACTCTGTTTACAGCCTTTGTTTTACAAACTTTTATGTTACTCACTTTTCTTGTGCTTTCTCTTCTGTTTGCCTTTAGCTGACCTCAACAACGTGCGTTTCTCTGCATACAGGACAGCTATGAAGATCCGCCGGCTACAGAAAGCCCTCTGCTGTAAGTCTGTGTGTGTGTTATATGAATAGAGCTGCATGCTTGCATCGTCTCACTCCATCGGCTCAATTAACTCCGAGAGGCCCAATTAACAGCACAAAGAGAATGAGTTAGGAGCGCGTGTGTACGTGATCTCTTCCTCTGCCTACATGCTTCACATCCTCTTCATTTGCATGTGTGTTTGTTTCTTGAGTTGTTAATTGGTCTCATTAAAAAGTGTAAACAGGGAATATGGCATCCATCGCTCCATCAAAGATGAATAGTGTTGATGGTTGACGCTGACACCGTGTCCTAACGGAGCGTAACGCGATCAAGTGACATGCCATAAAACTTGCGTGTTAATCGGGATGTTTGCCCTAACCGCCTGTGACCGCTAACAAGACATTCTGCCAGTAGCTTAGTTTCCATTTTGGTAGCTCTGCCCACAAAGAAAAGCACTCAACATAACTGTATATTGTTTTATTGTGTATATTAAATGACTAGTTCACTCAAAAATGAAAATTCTGTCATTTATTACTTACCCTCATGTCGTTTCAAATCTGTAAGGCCTTTGTTCATCTTTGGACACAAATTAAGATATTTTTTAATGAAATCTGAGAGCTTTCTGACCCTGCATAGACAACAGCACAACTGCCACGTTCAAGGCCCAGAAAGGTAATTAGGACATCATTATAAATGGTCCATGTGACATTATTTTTGTTTTCTTTGCACACAAAAAATATTCTTGTAGCTTCATAACATTACGGTTGAACCACTGATGTCACATGGTCTATTTTAACAATGTCCTTACTACCTTTCTGGGCCTTTAAAAGTGTTCTGCTGTCTATGCAGGGTCTGAAAGCTCTCGGATTTCATCAGAAATATCTTAATTTGTGTTTAGAAGATGAGCGAAGGTCTTATGGGTTTAGAACGACATGAAGGTAGATGATTAATGAGAGAATTTTTATTTTTGGGTGAACTATCGCTTTAAATATTTGCATTAGATGCAATGATTGCTAATAATGGCAAATGTATTGTGTTTCTTACACGTTTTTTGTTCATCAAGATAATCTGGAAAACTCTTTTTAGGACTAATTTCTGCAGCACTCAGTTGGCATGTAGAACTTGAGTCCTGCAAAATGTTAATTATTTTAGCAAATTAAGAGGGATCGTGCAAAATGCATGTTTTTATTTTTATTTCAAATACAAGACACACACATATAGTCCACAAGAAAATGTAATAGTTGAATTTATAAAAATAACCATGTTCAAAAGTTTACATATGCTTGATTCTTAATACTGTGTTGTTACCTGAATGATCCACAGCTTTTTTTTTTTGTTTTGTTTAGTGATAGATGTTCATGATTCCATTGTTTGTTCTGAACAGTTAAACTGCCCACTATTCTTCAGAAACAATCCTTCAGATCCTATTACTGAACAAAAAAGACAGCTGTGAATCATTCAGGTAAAACACAGTATTAGGAATCAAGTGTGTGTAAACTTTTGAACAGTATGATTTTTATAAATGTAACTGTTATTTTCTCTTGTGGACTATATGTAGATGTCTTTTATGTGCAATATCTTATTCAGGTCAGTACTAAATAAAAAATAACATGCTAACATGCATTTTGTATGATCACTTCTATTTTGCTAAAAGAATTAACATTTTGCAGATTCTGCAAGGTGTATGTAAACTTTTGACTTCAACTGTGTGTGTGTGTATATATATATATATATATATATATATATATATATATATATATATATATATATATATATATATATATATATATATATATATATATATATATATATATATATATTTTTTTTTTTTTTTTTTTTTTTTCATATTCGCTGCAATCGTTTTTTGTGTAGAGTGTAAATAATAGACTACAGCAGACCACTGTCGTGACACCCTATTCATACTTAAAGCGTTTCAAGATTTAATAGCATCTGAGATTTAAACTTTAATAGCAAAACCGCTGTTAGAGTTCAGTTCAGTTCATTTCCAAACTGTCCATTTCAGTGAGACATTCGAGTGATTTAAATAATTTAAAAAAATATTGTTGTTGATGACTGCATTGCTACATACGTCACTTGGTGGTAAATATGCCCTTTAATTATTATTTAATTACTTTTTTTTTAAGATATGTCCTCAGTATTTCTTGTGTGCCTAAAGGGGACAGATACTTCTGATCTTTTCTGATGCTCCAAAAATTGCAGTGATAAAGTCATAGTCTGCTAGAACATTTCTATCTATCTATCTATCTATCTATGTATATATATGTATGTATGTATATGTGTGTGTGTGTGTGTGTGTGTGTGTGTGTGTGTGTGTGTAAGGTGTATTTTATTTGTTTTTCTCAGCACCTTGAAGAAGCTACCATTTTGAGATGCCACGCAATTATTTATTTGGCAGACACTTTAATCCGAAGTGACTTACATTGTATTCAAGCTGCACATTAACATTTTATCAATTCTTGCTTTTCCTGGGAATCAAACCCATGAGCTTGGAGTTACTAGTAGCATGCATGAATGATTGAAGACTAATTCAACATTCCCTCTAGATGGGTTTTTATAATTGGGTTTTCCATTTTATGAGTAAACTGAGGTATGTGGTAAATATAAATAAATGATGCTTGAACATTGCATGCTTCAGCTTAAATGTTTATTTTGAAAAATGTAGTTTGTAATAAGTATCTTCAGAAGGCCATTGGGTGTTAAGTGTTAGTGTTATTTTTGTCAGCCATTTTAGTTTAGTCTTAGTGCTGTGTGAAATGTTCTTTTTTAGTGATCACATGTGACCCTGGTCATTTTTTTTTTGTTTGTTTGTTTTGTTTTAAATTGAGATTTACACATCATCTGAAAGCTGAATAAATAAGCTTTCCATTGATGTTTGTAGTTAGAATAGGACAATATTTGGCAGAGATACATCTATTTAAAAATCTGGAATTATTAAAATATTGAGAAAATCGCCTTTAAAATCCTTTAAAATAAAGTTCTTAGTAATGCGTTTTACTAATCAAAAATCAAGTTTTGATATATTTATGCAAGGATAATATACAAATATTAAAACGGTAAAATTTCTAATAGTAATTCCAATAATTCAGAAAATAAAAATATTTTTGTATAGTTTAAATTAATTTTAAATGTATTTTGGTCTCGTCTTTTACTGTCAGTGATGTTGCATGTTGATATAGTCACAGACAGTAATCGTTTATTGACCTTTATTGTCATCTTGTCAGTGTCTCATTTCGGTCAAGAGGAAAAAACCTCGTCAACAAACTTTTTTTGTCATAGTTTTTGTGCACTTTGTGCAAAATCCAAGTATCGTCAAGTTCTGTTTACCACAGGCTTTATTTTACTCATGAATTGAAAAGCCTTGTTATAAAAACCATAGGAAATTCTTAAGGGGGACCCATGGTGAATTAGTCTTACACATGATATTGATTTCAGTGAAGATCAACATTGTCTCTGTCTGTCTCTGTGCCTCAGTGGATCTGCTGGATCTGAGTGTGGCTCAGTCCATGTTCGAGCAGCACAAGCTGACGGTGAACTCGCAGCAGTTGACGGTTCCTGAGGTCATCAACTGCTTGACGTCTGTCTATGACGGACTGGAGCAGGAACACAAAGACCTGGTCAACGTCCCGCTGTGTGTGGACATGTGTCTCAACTGGCTGCTCAACGTCTATGACACGTACGTATTACACGCTGTCTCTACACCAGACATGTGGCATGTTATGACACAACAACGCTATACACAACACATAATCCCACTGCTGTTTGCACAGCTAGTGTCTAATGACGAACACCCTGTTACAATTTTTGCCACAGCTGTTCCATCATTTAATTTTCCACATCCATTTGTAAACTTATGCCTTGATTTAGAAATATCATAAACTGATTGCTAAGACGTAATTATTCCTTATATATCTACATAACATAAGACTCGCATCAAAATAAATTAGGGATGTGTCTAGTCTACTCATCACCTTAAATTTCTAATCATGCGCATATTTCTGCCATTTCTGCCACTGAATAAAAAATAAAGTAATTGCAACTATTTATCTTACAAGTCAGACTTTTTCCTCAGAATTGTGAGAAATGTAATTCTTACCTTTTTTCTCACTTTTTTTTTCCTCGCTTTTCTGACTTAATTTTTTTTTAAATTGCAACTTTATTTCTCAGAATTGCCAGTTTAAATCTGACAATTCTCAATTGCGAGTTTACGTTTTGTGTGAAATAAGGTCAGAATTGCGAGATGTAAACTCTGTAAAAACTGTAAAAACTGATTTTGTCTCACAATTGCAATTTTATATCTCGCAGTTATGACTTTTTTTTTTTTCCTCTGAATTACGAGTTTATTTCATGAAATTCCAATTTGTTTCTCAGAATCGCAACTTTATTACACAGAATTTCGAGTTTAAATTTCACAAATATTACTTTTTTTAATAAACTCCGTTATAAAGTCAGAATTGCGAGATAAACTGATAATTCTTACCTTTTTCTAGCAAATGTAAGTTTATATCCCCCAATTCTGAATTTTTCTTGCAGTTGTGTTTACATCTTGCAGTTCGGACCTTTTCTCACTATTACGAGTTTATACCACGCAGTTCTGATTTTTACGTGCAATGGCAAGTTTTTATTGCGTAATTCTGACTTTATTTCTCAAAAATTCCAAGTTTACATCTTGCTTGATATAAACTTGATAAAATTTTGATATAAAAGATGTAAACTCATAATTCTGACCTTTTTAGTTACAAGTTTACAAGTTTTAACTGCAAGTTTACATCTCGCAATTCTAACCTTTTCTTGCTGTTACAAGTTTATATGACGCAATTTTTCCTGCAATTGCGAGTTTAAATCTTGCAGTTCGGATATTTTTTTTTCTTGCTATTTTCAGTTTATTTTCTTGCTTTATTTCTCAGAATTGCTCATTTAAATCTTGCAATTCGGACTTTTTTCTCACAATTGCGAGGTTATATCACGCAATTCTGACTTTATTTCTCAGAATCATTATTTCTCAAAATTATTTCTCTTTTTTTTTTTTGAGAAAACATTATTTCTCAAAATTAATCATTATTTCTCAAACATTATTTCTCAAAATTCCTAATTTAAATCTCCAAATTTAAGTTATAAATTCAGAATTGCGAGATGTAAATTCATAATCCTGAACATTTTCTTAAAATTGTGAGTTTATATCTTGCAATTTAGACTTTTCTTGCAGCTTTGCATTTACATCTCGCAATTGCAAGTTTACATCTCACAATTCAAACTTTTTCTCGCTATTACGAGTTTACATCTTGCTTGATATAAACTCACAATTGTGAGTTATAAAGTCAGAATTGTGAGGTGTAAACTTGACCTTTTTCTCGCAATTGCGAGTTTATATTGCGCAATTCTGATTTCTTCTCGCTATTGCGAGTTTATATCACGCAATTCTGGCTTCATTTCTCAGAATGGCTAGTTATATCGTGCAATTCTGACTTTTTTTCTCAGAATTGCATGATATAAACTCACAATTGCGAGTTATAAAGTCAGATTTCAGACTTTTTTTTGGTAATTGCAAGTTTATTCTCGAAAGTTGCCCTGTGTATCATCAGCCTTAGAATTGTGAGTTTATGTCATGCAATTCTGAGAAAAATGTTAAGAATTGCGAGATGAAAAAGTCGTAGTTACTTTTTCTTCTTCAGTGGCAGTTACTGGTTTTCATAGCATATGCAGTTGTGTAAATAACATTAAAGTTGTTTCACTATTCTGAATATTTTTTATGTCAGTACATTTCCATTGTAAATCAGGTGGGAGACAAAGAAATCCCCTCATTTTGCTGAAGGCTCGCCTGAAGCTCTCAGCTGATTGATGTGTGTATTTCAGACGCCTTCCAACTCCGACCTTGAATGCTTCCAATATGGACGCAGTGTTACACAAACGAAACACTGCTGAAATGTATTCCCAAATCGATAATGGGCAAATGTGTAGTATTGTCATGTGCTTATTGCTGCCTCTTGTCATGTGCTTAGTGCTTTTCCTCTTACCCCTCAATGTTTTTTTGTTTGCCACAGAGGTCGCAGTGGAAAAATCAGAGTTCTGTCGATGAAGATTGGGCTTCTCTCTCTTTGTAAAGGTCATCTGGAGGAGAAATACAAATGTAAGCTCATAAGCTTATAACACACATATAACGCACACATTGTTTTCTGTTTTTCTAACATCATAACTTGGACATGAGCATCAAATGATAAATTTAAAATTGTTAATACATATGTTTTGACAGTGTGGTAGGCACATTTCCACAAAAAAATAAAATGCACGTATCTGCGTGTTAACATTAAATGTAGCTGAGGTCTAAGACTAAACGAAGGTTCATTATTTTTGCTGGTTGAGGTTTTTGTTTTTGTATTTGCTGATAATTTGAATATCTACTGAATATTTTGGTGTTTGTACCCTGCAGCATTGTTAGATCACATGTACAAATCCCAGCCTTATCCCTTTTAATTAACTTGTTTGTGAAGCACCGCAAACCCCATGATGCTCTGCCCCTTTTTTCGGTCCTGTTTTGTTTCCAAACGCACAGTCATCTGAAAGCACAGAATGCACTCCCATGATGCACTTCCTCACGTAATTGGGCTTTTTGCTCTTTTAAGTTCTGGCTCATCTCAGGAGTCTTTACTCCTCTGAGTGATCAAAACCAAGTAGTCGAATCCCTGTGCTGGTTAGTTTACAAGCTGCAGCAGCGATTGTTCTTCATGTCTGAAGTACAGAAGACAGACCAGAAATGACGTACAGCGCTTGTTGAGATGGAAAACATGTTTTTTTCTATTTTCGGTCAGCAGTTTGAGGTTCACTCGGCCCGGTCAGCACTTTGTAAAGCAGAGCTGAGTGACAGACAATCACAGATGCTTTGGTGCTGGGTTTGTTCGCTGACCTTGAGTTAACACAGCACAATGTGAAATACAGTCTGTGTGACTTTAGTTGGGTGTGTTGGAGTGAGAATAGAGTTTATTGAACTGCTCTGATGCTCTCAGGACAGAGGGCTGGAGTTCATCGCTGTGTGTGTGTGTATGTGTGTAGCAGCTCTGGCAGGGGTCTGCTCTTGCTCTGATAATCAAGGTCATCTCTGTCCCTGAGCCAAGGTCGGAAAGAGAGAGATGGATGAAAAGTGATGGAAAATTACATTTATCATTAACTGAAGGACTTTTAGATCGCTTTACTGTGTAGTCTGTTCAACTACATTAGATGTTCAACCATATGTAGATGACTAAAGGGATTGCTTTTAGTATTCAAAGAAAAAGGAAGCTAAATTATCTTTTTTTTTTTTTTTTTTTTTTACATACATGATGCATGCTGGGAAGCATTTAAGCTGGGGTTGGACGCTCCCATATGAGTGGACAGATAGTGAACAGAAAGCTTTTAGAAAAGCTTTGACAGAAGAGGCATGCAATATATCATTTAAATATGATATCTTTTTTAAATATGTAGTCTGGTATTTGTATGAAAATAAGCAATGTTTACTTGGGAAATGGTAAGCAGATATAGCCTTTAGTATCATTAAAAACTACAAATAATGTGTTTTATAAAAATATGTACATCTGTCTGTCTATCCAGCAGTTTGTATATCTGTGTGTCTGTCTATCTGCTTGTCTGTATGTCTGTATGTCTGTCCATCTGTTTCAGTCTGTATCAAGTTGACTGACTGTCTGTATCCAGCTGACTATCTGTCTTTCTAAATCTTAGCTGACTGACTGTCTGTCTGTATATAACTGACTGTCTGCCTGTCTATATCTAGCCGACTACCTATCTGTTTGTCTGTATCTAGCTGTCTTTCTATATCCAGCTGTCTGTCTGTATCCAGCTGACTGTCTGTATCTATCTCTCTGTCTGTAGCTGACTGTCTATATATAACTGTCTGTCTGTATCTAGCTGTCTGTCTGTCTATATCCAGCTGACTGTCTATATCTATCTATCTATCTATCTGTCTGTCTGTAGCTGACTGTCTATATCCAGCTGACTGTCTGTATCTATATCTCTGTCTGTAGCTGACTGTCTCTTTCTATATCCAGCTGTCTGTCTGTCTGTCTGTCTGTATCCAGCTGACTGTTTGTTTGTTTGTTTGTTTGTTTGTTTGTTTGTTTGTTTGTATGTCTGTCTGTCTGTCTGTCTGTCTGTCTGTATCTAGCTTGACTGTCTGTGTGTTTGTATCCAGCTGACTTTTGTTGTTTGTTTGTCTGTCTATTAGTGCTGCACGATTAATCGTATCGCAATCACAATCGAGATGTCAGCCTGTGCGATTATATGACAGGAAAATGTTGCGATTATATTATTTTATATTAGGCTAATTGTGTGCACTTGAGAACACATGCTTTTTGGGAACAGTTTGCCTATTTTCCGTGCTGCGAACAAAACAAAAGATTAAATAAGTAAATAAAAATAAAAAAATCTGACAGTCTCTCAGTATAGGCAGCACGTGTGGCGTGCATGCGAAGATGAGTGCCGAGGAGACTGATCTGGTAGGCAAAAAAACTCTACCTCTGTATGACGATATTTTGGATTTGAGATTACTGACGCTGAGCAAAGACATGTAATGTGCAAGTTTTGCAAACTTAAAGTTGCTACGTCACGTGGCAATACAACAAATTTATATCAAAACAAAACAAAGCATAATTACAGATGTGTTCGTGAGCCTCACGCCATATTATAAGTATTCGTTTAGACATAAAGAAATCACAGGCTGCCGAGCTCTTCCCGCGACAGTTAAAACGAAACCGAAAATAAAACTCGCACGCGCATTGAAAAGCAATTTTAAGAGAGCGACTCCCAAATGCGCGCAAATTAGGCTGCATGACACATCTAGGCTGTTATTAGCAAGTAAGCTATAAAAGGTTGTGCAGTTGTCTATAGCTCTGTATCATGCTTGAAAAAGTCAGTCTCTATTGGCACTTGGAATATTAAGAGAGTAGCCTACTTTGATTATGGCTGCATTTATTGTTTGCACTTAATAAGACTAAGAAAGAACTGTTGTTTATTTTTTGGTTATTTATACTGTTTTAATTTGTTCAATTTGTGAAAAGAACTTCAGTTAAGAGGTCAAATGTTCTAGAAGCTCATAATTCATGAATCCCCATTTTGTGCCCCCAATACCATTTATTATAATCGTAATCGCATATTGCAATATAAAAATTTTCCCAAATCGTGCAGCCCTACTGTCTATATCTAGCTTGACTGTCTGTCTATATGTAGCTTGACTGTCTGTATGCCTTTATCCAGCTGAATGTATGTCTGTCTGTCTATATCTAGCTGATTGTCTGTTTGTCTCTATCTAGCTGTCTGTCTGTATCTAGCTGACTGTCTATCTGTTTGTCTATATCTAGCTGACTGTGTGTGCGTGCATGCGTGTCTGTCTGTCTGTATATATCTAGCTGACTGTTTGCTTGTCTGTATCTAGCTGACTGTGCGTGCGTGCCTGCCTGCCTGCCTGTCTGTCTGTCTGTCTGTCTGTCTGTCTGTCTGTATCTAGCTGACTGTGCGTGCCTGCCTGCCTGCCTGCCTGTCTGTCTGTCTGTCTGTCTGTCTGTCTGTCTGTCTGTCTGTATCTAGCTGACTGTGCGTGCCTGCCTGCCTGCCTGCCTGCCTGTCTGTCTGTCTGTCTGTCTGTCTGTCTGTCTGTCTGTATCTAGCTGACTGTGCGTGCCTGCCTGCCTGCCTGCCTGTCTGCCTGTCTGCCTGTCTGTCTGTCTGTCTGTCTGTCTGTCTGTATCTAGCTGACTGTGCGTGCCTGTCTGTCTGTCTGTCTGTCTGTCTGTCTGTCTGTCTGTCTGTCTGTATCTAGCTGACTGTGCGTGCCTGCCTGCCTGCCTGCCTGTCTGTCTGTCTGTCTGTCTGTCTGTCTGTCTGTATCTAGCTGACTGTGCGTGCCTGCCTGCCTGCCTGCCTGTCTGTCTGTCTGTCTGTCTGTCTGTCTGTCTGTCTGTCTGTATCTAGCTGACTGTGCGTGCCTGCCTGCCTGCCTGCCTGCCTGCCTGTCTGTCTGTCTGTCTGTCTGTCTGTCTGTCTGTCTGTCTGTCTGTCTGTATCTAGCTGACTGTGCGTGCCTGCCTGCCTGCCTGCCTGTCTGTCTGTCTGTCTGTCTGTCTGTCTATATCTAGCTGACTGTGTGTGCGTGCATGCGTGTCTGTCTGTCTGTATATATCTAGCTGACTGTTTGCTTGTCTGTATCTAGCTGACTGTGCGTGCGTGCCTGCCTGTCTGTCTGTCTGTATCTAGCTGACTGTGCGTGCCTGCCTGCCTGCCTGTCTGTCTGTCTGTCTGTCTGTCTGTCTGTATCTAGCTGACTGTGCGTGCCTGCCTGCCTGCCTGTCTGTCTGTCTGTCTGTCTGTCTGTCTGTATCTAGCTGACTGTGCGTGCCTGCCTGCCTGTCTGTCTGTCTGTCTGTCTGTCTGTCTGTCTGTCTGTCTGTCTGTATCTAGCTGGCTGACTGTTTGTCAATCTGTCTGTCTGTCTGTCTGTCTATATCCAGCTGACTGTCTGTATCTATCTCTCTGTCTGTAGCTGTTTGTATCTAGCTGTCTCTCTATTTGTCTGTATCTAGCTGTCTGTCTGTATCTAGCTGATTGTCTATCAGTTTTTCTATATCTAGGGGTGTGTGTGTGTGTGTGTGTGTGTGTGTGTGTGTGTGTGTGTCTGTCTGTCTGTATCCAGTTGACTGTCTAATAGGGATAGACAAATGTTCATTTTTTTTTACTGTTATTGACATTAATCATTGACATCAACGACATTAATAAATCTAATAAGAACATTATTATAATAAAACCTTGTGAATTCTTTATGTTGACTTGCCGTGCTGCAGTGTGTTATGGAAAGAGCACAGTTACATCGGGAGTTACACATTCTGACTATAGCACACACTAACTGCGTAATTTTATACATATACAAGTTGTAATATTATGTTTGTTATATAAATATCTGATTAATCCCATAAGATGCATTTCCTTGAATTAAATAAGCTGCTAGCAAGGACAACAGTTTACTGTGTTCATACAGCTCTTCAGCTGCAGCGCGCAAAGCTTGAACAGCAGTGCACAACATTAATAACTATAACTGAGACTGATACATAAAATTATGAAACGACAGCTACCGTGATAAAAAAGTTGCGAATTCTTTGGGGTTTATTTGCTGTGTTTCAGCGCGTTGTGATGGGAAGACTCAAGAACGCATCCATGAGTTACATGGATAACATAACTTAGTTCAAGATATCTTGTGCATTTCAGTCTTTTTTGTGCATATATAAGTCATAATATTATGTTTGTTCTCACACAGCCTAATTAACTTGCTAACTTGCCTAATTAACATTCAGCTCTTCAGCTACAGCGCACACAGTTCCAACAGCATTGCTGCTATATACAACAGTCATATTAATTTGTCACTTTTTCAAAATCATTGATGCATTAATAATAATATCCACTGCTTTTAGTTTTCCCTTATAATTTCCATCAACAATATGGTTTAGTAATTAAAATCATTCCTTTGTTGACTGTGCAGAGGCCATTTTATTAATGTGTGGTGCATGCATTAATTCCTTACACGTAAGTAATGATGTCCAATGACTGTTTCATTATTTATGCATTATTTTTATTTATTTGTAAGACTTTATGAGGAAATTTGGGGAAAATGTTTTTTTTTAAAGTACACTGTTCAAACTCAGCTGCTTATGTTGAAGTGTTTGTAACATGGTTTTTAATGATTAGACCTTTTTTGTAATCAGGCTCTTAAAAATGATGTAAAAATTTGGATTTTTCAGCCAACATATTGGTTATCGGCTTTTAAATCTAAAGAATTAATCAGTTATCACATCTGACAAAATTTTCATATCGGTGCATCCCTTCTGACAAACTGTTTGTCTGTATCCAGCTGACCTTCTGTGTCTGTCTGTCCAGCTATCGATTCAGATCTACCTATCTGTACGTGCTATCTGCCTGTCTACCTTATGTCGTCCTTTCAGTCATCCACCCATCCAAAGTTGATAAGAAATCACACCTGTCTGTCTGTCTATATCTGTCTGGCTATCTGTCCATGAATTTGAGAGAAATGCATCTTCCTGTCTGTCAGGGTTCTCAGTTTCTCATCTCTCAGAGGCTGTTCACACAGAACTTGATTTTGCACTCTGCTGCTCTGCTTTTTTTATTGTTTTCTATGTAAACATGCACTAGAAGGACATCTTTGCCCATTTTGTTCACGTATCACATCTTTTGCAATGTCTCTCAACATTTTTTGAACGCTATGTAAATTACACAAAAAAGCTTACCTTTTAAACACTTTATAGATAATTTCTTGTGGTTGTTTTTTGTCTCTCTTTTAGGTCTGTTTAATCAGGTGTCATCGGCGGGAGATACGTGTGATCAAAGACAGTTGGGTCTTCTGCTGCATGATGCCATTCAGATCCCTCGACAGCTGGGCGAGGTGGCAGCCTTCGGCGGGAGTAACATTGAGCCCAGCGTCCGCAGCTGCTTCCAGCATGTGAGTGAACACACACACACACACACAACGATCACAGTGTGTTTCACTCTGATATGTCTGTGTTTATGACTGATGTCCTCTTCAGTTATAGAGCAGTGTGAATTATTGAAGCCGTCTGCTCATGATATCCTCACATTACCTCACACAAGACTGTGGGTGTTAATGGTGTTGTCAGCATGAGTGTTCATATTTTTGTCCTCCAGGCATTTCACTAGTGTAAATCCTACAGCAGTTACACTGGAGGCTATAAATACACACTGTAAAGAGAGAGAGAAAGATTCGCTCTGTGCAAGTGATTACTGCTTGATTGGTGTTTCTGAACAATTTTCCAGGACGCTCTGTCCAACCACCTGCATCCATCCATCCATCTATCCATCTATCTATCTATCTATCTATCTGTCTATCTATCTATCTGTCTGTCTGTCAAAAATATCGGCACCTTTGCAATTCTGTCAGAAAATGAAACCCTTCTCTCAGAAAATTGTTGTTGTTGTTTTTTGTTTTGTTTTTTGCATTGGAATAATGTAAAAAAACAGAGAAGAAAAGTCAAATCTGATACAATTCCGCTGAGAACCCAAAAAATGCACTGGACAAAATTATTGCCACCGTTAACTTAATATTTGGTAGCACCCCCTTTGGAGAAAACAACAAATCAATCGATTCCTGTAACCGTGAATGAGTTTCTTACACCTCTTCTTTTGCAAACTGCTCCAGGTCATTTAGATTTGAAAGATGCCCTCTCCCAACTGCTGTTTTGAGATCTCTCCACAGCTGTTCTATGGGATTCAGATCTGGACTCATTGCTGGCCATTTCACATCTCTCCAGCACTTTGTTTGCGCTTTGTTGGACTGTGTTCTTTTCTTTAAAGGCCTCATTTCTTTTTCTGTAAACAGTGCCATGATGTCCTTTACCGAAAAGCTCTACTTTTCTTTCATCTTTCCACAGTACGTGGTGTCCTACCATAGCGTCCCTTTTCATTCAGATGGCAACGCTGACACTGTTGTACCCTGTGTTTGCAGATCATCTTGAATTTGTTTAGAAGTTCAAACAATCCTTTGTTGTAATTTTTCATTAATTTTGCTTCCCGTCCACATCCAAGGAGGTTAGCTACAGTGCCATGGGCTGTAAACCTATTGATAATATTGCTAACAGTGGACACAGGAACATTAAGATCTCTGGAAATGAACTTTTAGCCTTGAGGTTGTCCATGTTTTTTCAAATGTTTTTTCTTTCAAATCTACAGACAACTCTTTACACTTCTTGCTTTTCTCCATGCTCAGTGTGACACACAACACAAAGGTTGAGTCAACTGTTCTCCACTTTAACTGATATTGCACACACCTGCTACTTGCCACAGATGTCTAAATACAAATTACAGGAGCATCACATGCTTGAAAAGCAATTATTTCTTACAATTTTGACAAGGTGCCAATAATTTTGTCCAGTCCATTTTTGAGTTCTGTGTTTGACTTTTCTCTTCTGTTGTTGTTTTTTTTGTTTTGTTTTTTTGTGTGTGTGTTTTTGCAGTGGAAATAAAAACAATAAGCACAAGAATACCAAAACATTTGGAATTGGAACAGTTTTCTGAGTTTTTCAGTTTTCTCAGTTTTCCAATATTTTTGGCCATGATTCTATCTATCTATCTATCTATCTATCTAATCTGTCTTTTCATCCGTCAATCTGCCTGTCTGTTTTGAGTGGTTTGATTGCTCTCTGACATTCAATGTCAAATCTGAAATGTTTTGAAGAGAGAGAAATTGTCATTTATAAATGGGTGAGGATGAAGAGGGCAGATCCAATCAGAGCTGACTGACAGGAAGAGCCGTCACCTCTTTGGAGAAGAGAAGAATACAGGAAACTGGAAATGAAGGCTAGGTGTGAATTTCAGAGGAGGAAGACACATTGCTGAGCAACATCACAGATGAAAGCTGAGCGTGGAAATAAACGAATGATGAAAGACAGATGAGTGGAGGGATGACAGACAGACAGTCAGGACAGTGTCACACCTGAAGCTATTTACAGTCCGTCAGTGCTGATGGATGGAATCACCCAAACGTTCAGTTTCTCTTCGCTTTTCTCTGCCGGTTTCTCTTGTTGCTCTTGTGTCTGATGGGAAACAAAACATGTCAACAGGTCAGAGTTCAGAGCTGTAGGTTATGACATCACAGCCTCAACAAAGCGTAGCATTTGTGTCTCAATGCTAAGTGACATTTAAAGCCTTTCGCATTAGTACGTCCACTGCTGACATCAATGCCAAAAGTGGAATGTTGTTGCTGTACAACAGATGAATTCCTGCCAAATTCCCTTCACCACTGTCGTCTTTGATAATTTATGTGCCTTTGTCTTGTTTGTTTTGTAAATTTGAAATACTGTTTACCACAGACTTCAGATAATTACAGGAATGTTCCAGGATCGAAACGAGCTCCATAGACGTGTCTTTGACATTCAGACGATACCACAGAAAATACTAAACAAATACAAAGGATGTTTACAGTAATGCACTTACAATGGAAGAGACAGACAGGCTAAACATTAAAATACAAGTTGTTTTAAAAGTATAACCACAAAATGTAAACAATCTCTTTAAGGTGCACTTTGCAAAAACCTGTCCTTCTTAGTTAATGTAGCTTTGTCTGACAAACAGTAGCTCTCTCACACTACACATGTTGTCACACAGTGAAAAATACATTGCGGAACAAGAGGAAACTGACAACACGCCAACAGGCAAGGCACAGCAGGTTACTTCTGGAATGAAACGAGGTCTCAGCTTTAAAATGTTGTCTTTTTTTTAAGGAATTCAAATGATAAGTACCATGCTTTTTAATGTGTCATGACAGATCGCTGTATTGCCTTCAGTCAATCGACATGTGAACCAATCGCTTTTTTTTCTTTACTTAAAACATGAAAAAAACATGAATGAACATCAGAACATATTTTATTTCAACTGCAGAAAGACATCAATGCGCACTTTTTTTTTTTTTTAAGTCCACCAAAGTTGATCTCCTCTTCTTCTTGTTTGTTAGACAAAGTGATGGATTCAGCGTTATGATTGGTCAGATCGCCTGTCAATCAAGCAGTTTGTGTGAAGGGTCAATTGGCAGTAGGCGGAGTCACACCGACCAAACAAAAAAACAAAATTTTGAGACAAAACGCACATTTCAAAGCAGAATAACTGCACATTCAATACAATTGAATCTACAATACAGAACCTTTAAAGGTATGGTTCACCCAAAAATGAAAATACAGTTATTTACTCATCTTTTTGCTTTTCAGTGAGTATTTGTGGAGTTTGAAAAAGCGTTTTTGTTGTATTCCCCCACCTTCATAAATTAAAGTTAATGAATAAATAATGACTTGGGTGAACTATCCCGATGTGAATAATTTGTTAACCTCATCTGTGTGAAGTTTTAACCAATCTTTCAGCTTAATAACCATGAAAAGGCAGTAACCCCATTAACTTTGGCATTATTTGTGCAATAATATCAGAAAGAGTGTTTACACAGAGAAATGTACTCTGGAATTACAACAGTAATTATGTCTCAGTAACCTTCATCCATATTCTCACTGCTAAATAAATGATTTAGAAGCCCTGCAGCTCAAGTAATATATCTATTATACAAACTAAATAAATAAATAATACTCAAGGAGCACATTACTGCTTTTAAGCCCTTCAGAATGTCTTGCCTCATTGATGTCCATTGTAAGTACATTACTGTAAATACATTAACTAAGGGACATGTCTGAATCATTTCCTGTGTTAATGTCACCGATTCTGTTAATGAAATGTGTATTGAACCTGGTTTACAGAGGCATTCAGAGATGGGCTATATCACAAATGAAATGTAATATGTGACTCTAGACCACAAAACCAGTCTTTTTTTTTTATTATTTGAGATTTATACACAAATAAATACACTTTATATTAATGTATAATTTGTTAGGATATGACAATATTTGGCTGAGATATGAAAATCTGCAATCTGAGGGTGCAAAAAAATCTAAATATTGAGAAACAGGCAAGGCACAGCAGGTTACCTCTGGAATGAAACGAGGTCTCAGCTTTAAAATGTTGTCTTTTTTTTTTAAGGAATTCAACTGATAGGTACCATGCTTTTTAATGTGTCATGACAGATCGCTGTATTGCCTTCAGTCAATCGACATGTGAACCAATCGCCTTTTTTTCTTTACTTAAAACATGAAAAAAACATGAATTAACATCAGAACATTTTATTTTCATGTATGGTAAATATTGAGAAAACTGTCTTTAAAGTTGTCTAAATGAACTTCTTGGCAATGCATATTACTAATCGGAAATTAAGTTTTGATATATTTCGAAAATTTTCTAAATATCTCTTTGGATATCTTAATATCCTAATGATTTTTGGCATAAAAGAAAAATTTAATAAAATATTTTTTGACTCATTTAATATATTTTTGGCTATTGCTACAAATATACCAGTGCTACTTATGACTGGTTTTGTGGTCCAGGGTCATATATTCTTCCAGTTAGTTATTATTTCTGTCATTGGACTGGTTAAAAATCACCTGGTAAATGCAGACGGTGTGACTAAATCATGCTCCGTCTTCACAGAAATATTTACGAGGCCGTTATATCTCTATAAATGCAGCCATGCGATTGACAGTCATTTACGGTGGTCTGGTAGAAAATGCTCGGTCCATCATCTTGATTTCAGAAGGGCCTGCATTGTTTATGAGTTATTCTCTCATGCTGTTTATGGGCTTTCTGGAATCCTTCCCTAATTGGCTGTTTGTGCTTGCTCAATTTTCTCAGGTGACCAATAAGGTTGAGCTGGAGCCGAGGCAGTTTATTGATTGGATGAGGCTGGAGCCGCAGTCGATGGTTTGGCTTCCGGTCCTGCACAGAGTGGCAGCGGCAGAAACGGCTAAACACCAGGCCAAGTGCAATATCTGTAAAGAGTTCCCCATCGTGGGCTTCAGGTACACACACACTCTCTCACACACACCCTGAAGAGGTAGATTTGAAGATAATGACTAATTTGACTCTACATTATGAAGAAAAAAAGAACTGACACCAGCTTTGATCCTGCGTTTATGGTAAATGCAACAGATTTGAGAAGTAGGGAGTTCTGACACACTATGAAAAAGCGTTGCACTAGACAAAGCGTGATATCAAACAGATCTGTGAGAGATTTAAGACACACACACGGGTGCGCGCCACACTGTCTGAGAGCAGAAAGGTTAGATTCACTCCTGAGGCCCAACATTCATCTAAATGTCAGCATCTGATAGCACTCTAAATAGGAAAGAGAATGATGAAAGAAATGGAGGATAGACACTATTCAGACTGTTCTCTGATCAGCTCTGACACTTTTAAAAGTTCAATTCGAAACTAGGACTGCGAGTGCTAACATTAATGTTTGAGATGAGTTCAGGACATTTACTGTCGTTGAACAGGAAAGGGGCAATTTTTAGGATTTCAGCTTTTGGCTTGTGAGGCATCTCAGAGGAATTTCTTGCATTGGAAAGTCTAATGTTGCCTGGCGGAGATATTTAAAAGAATATTAATAATAATAATAATAATAAACTTGTATGTGTTTGTCTGTAGAATTACAGTTGAGGTCAAAAGTTTACATCCCCTTTCAGAATCTGCAAAATGTTAATTATTTTACCAATATAAGAGGGATCACACAAAATGCATGTTATTGTTTATTTAGTACTGAGATATTTCACTTAAAAGATGTTTACATATAGTTCACTGGAGAAAGTAATAGTTGAATTTATAAAAATGACCCTGTTCAAAAGTTTATATACACTTGATTCTTAATACTGTGTTATTACCTGAATGATCCACAGTTTTTATTTTTTTTTTTTAAAGTGATAGTTGTTTGTGATTTTGTCCTGAACAGTTAAGCTGCCTGCTGTTCTTCTGAAAAATCCTTCAGGGTCCCCTTTGGTTTTCCAGCATTTTTGTGTATTTGAACCCTTTCCAACAATGACTGTATGATTTTGAGATCCACACTGAGGACAACTGAGGGATTTATATGCAACTATTGCAGAAGGTACAAACACTCACTGATGCTCCAGAAGGAAACATGATGCATTAGGAGCCGGGGGTGAAAACTTTTGAATTTGAAGATCAGGGTAAATTTAACTTTTGTCGTCTTCTGGGGAACATGCAACTATCTTCTGTATCCTCTGGCAGTAGCAAATGAAAAAAAAAAAATGATATTTAGGCAAAATAAGAAAAATGTACACATCCCCATTCTGTTCAAAAGTTTTCACCCCCGGCTTAACATCTGGAGCGTCATTGAACGTTTGAACCTTCTGTAATAGTTGCGTATGAGTCCCTCAGATGTCCAAAAGATGGATCTCAAAATCATACAAGAACAGCAGGCAGTCTCATGAACAACTATCACTAAACAAAAAGCACAGCTGTGGATCATTCAGGAAACAACACAGTATTAAGAATCAAGGGGAAGTAAACTTTTGAACATGGTCACAACTATTATTTTCAATTGTGGACTATATGTAAACATCCTTTATGTGAAATACCTTACTTAGGTCAGTACTAAATAAACAATAACGTGCATTTTGTATGATCCTTGCATTTTGGTCAAAACCTCAACTGTATATTAGTAGTGGTGGCAGAATTGATAGTGTCACTGGAGAAAAAAAAAGCATTTAGATGACTAAACATCTTATATTTTGTTGTACTGGCGTGCTTTATCTTTTTATTACTTTCCTCTGGGGTAGACTATATAAGATAGTGAACAGTAAAGTATTCTTTCTGGCTAGTTTAGTTATGAGTGAATGAATTGATTAAGTTATAAGTGTATTTAAATGAATGTAATGGTTTCTATTTTTTAAATAAATATTGTACTTTAAATATTATACTACAAATGTATAGTAGTAAAAAAATATATTAATAAAGTATTTAGAATTTAGAATTATAGACACAGCAATCTCGTGTTCAGATTTGTATAATTTATTGTGAAAAACAAGGTTAGTTTATCTAGAATAATTTATGATTAAAATTAGATATTCTACTACTACTACTACTACTACTGCTACTGATACATTTATTATATGGTAGGACAGTAAGGTCTTGTAATTTAACATGCACTAGCTATCATTAACTAACAATGGTCAATACATTTCTTACAGTATTAGTCTTTGTTAATAAATAAAAATGCAGTGTTAGTTCATGGTAGCAGGTTCATAAAATAATAACAGACACAACTGATTTTAATAATGTATTAGTAAATGTTCAAATGAATACAAACTAAGATTAATAAATGCTTTAGAAATGTTTTTCATTAATGTTTGCTAATGTAGATAATCAAAACTAATTAAGCTGTTACATTATATGTAACAGAAATGTTGAATATAATAAATGAGCAATTCAAATGTATAATTAATGTGAAAATGATAGCCAGAATGCATTAATAGTTTAAATAGTATAAACATTTAACAGAAACGTTCTATAGAATTTAACAAGTGTTGAAGCTCAAATTAGCTATATGTGAAACAGTATATTGATAGTAATAATGGTAAAAACCACCAGACGACTGCAGTAAAATCAATAATTATAGCAATAAAATATTTTTATAGCATAATTATATTTGAATATAATATTTAGTTTCTTTGCTTCAAAGGCGAGCCAGAATTTATGTTCAGCGTTAATATCAGCAGTATGCACATGTACAGCACCATAAATACAGGGTGAAACATAATGAAACTGCATTAGTGTGATGTATCATGTATTAGTTCGTCATCACAGCCTCCATGGTGTATTTTAAACAGCCACTGTGTGCTCCTGTCACAATAGGTGGTGACCTTTTCAAATGTCATGCGTACATACATAATGTTCGCGTATTACTGATAACCCTGCCATATTTAGCATCTTTGGCTAAGTCACACTGACGCCCTCCTCCGTCTCTGGAGGACTGAGCGCATCAGAGCACGCCATCTTGTTTTCTGAGATGTTTCTTTGAGGCAGAGATTCAGTCAGACGTTTGACGGAGGAGATACGGACCGAGTTTTGTCAGTGATGGATAGTAGAGGAGACTAAATGGAATGAGAGAGAGAAACAGAGAAAAAAATAAAGTCAGAGTCAAGCTGGATTTATTGAGACCGGTGGAAAAAAAAAAAATAGTTTTAATGGAAAAGGAGAAATCCTAGGGCGTAATTCTGTTAAACTGATGAATTCACTTACAAAGCCATGCAAATGTAATTAATTGTTTAGCAGATTAAGAGTTGTTAATTGCTAAAGCAGTGATCCACAAGAGACTGTGCATTACAGTGATTTTGCCACGGTTAAAGGTTAAGCGGTTCATTGCGGTTAAGCGGTATTCCCTTAGCACTGATAAATGACTTTTTACAAGTGCTTTTTGTAAATTGGTGCTGTCGTCAGAGACGTGGTCTAGCGGGAGCAGCGTGTGAGTGACCAAAGTTAAATTTGGCTTAAGCTATATCACCCCTCACTCTTGCCTTCTTCACTTGTTCTATAAATAAATGTGTCCTGTCTATTAAAAGTTCAATGAAAAAATCCAAAATGGACTGTCAGTTGAATGTTAAATGACTAAATATCTTGGTCAACACTTTACGGACTAAGAGGCCGTTCACACAGAGCACGTCTTTGCACACGTCTAAAAACATGAGACGCAGCGTTCAGGAATGTTTTTTAGAAAACGCGTCAAATAAAAGTTGTCATGCCAACTTGCTACTCTTGGCAAAAGCTTGCAACACTTGCCCCGCCTCCGGAGTCTTCTGATTGGTTCACTGTTTTGGAACTGACATTGATGAACATATAAAATAGGGGTGTAAATCATATGATTTGTCACGATACAATACGATATCGTTTCTCATACCCAGTGAAACGTTATTTGCCGATACCTCAAAAAATGATACGGTATGATTACGATACGCCTCGATACAGGAGTATATCGATTGATATTTCAATATTATGATATTATATACCGATTTTAAACAATCATATACATTTTTATTAACTCACAAATGCAACCAAAATGTATAACATGAACATATATCTCAATTGGAACACTCACAACAAAAAAATAGGCCTATACACTTTTTTTTTTTACAATAAAGAAAATAAACAATTGGAAAAACAATTCTGGCTGCTACTATGGGCTCAGTGTTAAAAATCTTTTCTACAGATAACCAAATTACAAGTAATAGCTGAAAAGAAATACATAGAACAAAGACAGTTTTTCAGGTTTTTCAAATGTAAAATAACTACATAAAATATAGATTTGATATTTGATGTTACTAAGGTTATTTTAGTCAGGAGAAGTGGACACTTGTATTTTTCTTTGACAGCATTAGATTTTTTATTAGTTTGCTTTCACTTTAAGAACGAAAGCACAACACACATGTGTTTTCTTTCTCAACTGTTTACTTTAAGACATGATCCTAACTGACTGTTTACTAGGATATTTGCCGAAATGTGCATTGTAATGTAGTTTTTAAAAGCAGCCCTGCTTTGTTTACAGCATTAACCAAGGAAACGCTGTGTCGCTGCTGTTCCACAAGCGCCACCTGCTGTCAGAGAATGTATCTGTTGCTATTTTTTCGTGTAGATGTGTTTTATGTAGGATAATTTCACAAAGCTAAGGTCAGACCACACTGTTCTGGCTTAAAGTTTAACAATCTTAAATTATGCAATCTAATTTACATCAAAAACTGTTTATACTATACACCCTTTTTTGTCTAGCTTAGGTCTAGCTTTAGGTCTCATCCTTCTTTAGCAATTTTTAGCTGTACAAGTCAGCTCGTTTTGCTGCTTGATATTAAAAATTGGTGCCTTACCATATTATTTTATTTTATTATTTTAATTGCGAACACACTTTTTTGTAGTGCAAACAGTTTTACAGTTTACTGAACATTGTTATTTTTCTCGTTATTTCCTGAGTGTTTTTAGACACGTCATTAATCGGCCATATTGGAAGCACTTTGCGGCATTTTGATGTCATTTTGTCTATATTTATTCATCCATGCCCAAAAAAAGTGGAAGAGAGCTCAATTTACTATTTGTGCATAGTCTCGTCTGACTGCGTGTGCTTCGGATGTGTGCGCAGAAATTTCTCACACTGCGCTTTACTGTTCTGCCAACAATCCCAAGCATTTTTTATGCTTGCCTTGTGCTATTGGGCAGTCCTTATATCGAGTCCTGATACGTGAGTTTGAACGAGAATGCGCGCGTTGACTGTAATGCATAGACGGACATTGTGTGAAAATGTGGACAGTGCCAAAATAAACGTGCCTATTTATACTACAGATATAGATATTTTACGCGTGACATCAGTGCATCATATCATCAGACATCATATTGATGTATCGATCCATATCGAGGAATCATTACGCCCCTAATGTAAGAGTTTTGTAACTTGACGTGGTGTCTTTAAAAATGTGGCGCTTATGTCATTCACGTCTATCTAGCGCATTTACATAGAGAAATAATGGAAGCATAGTGCATTAGGATTATATAATGTGTTCTGTGTGAACAAAACTACTCAATCTTACATGGTATCGATGTTTTTAACCTGAACTTCTCTACTTCAGTAAAGGTATTTTCTATTTCATTGATTTCATACAGGTTCAAACGAGTAGTTATATACATTTTAGTACAGTATTGACAGTGTTAACTTGGTTTGGTGTACGAAAATAGTTTAAAACAAAGATCACAGCAGAACAGTCACTCATCTCTGAGCAACATAAAGCTGTGTTTTGTTACTGAATGATTCGGCATTTGAGTAATGATTCAGTGGTCCATTCATAACGACAGGCACTTTTTTCATTTTGTAATTAATTTGCCATCTGAACGAATCGTTTGAAGGCATGACTCAATGACTCATTCATTAAGACAGTTACTTGCTGCCACCTATTGGCAGTTTACTTTCATATTTAAACATTATTTGTTGAACAGTACCATATAAATTAACAATGATTAACATGATTAAGTGAACAAATGAACACAAGAAAACAATTCAAAAGAAGAAAAGCAGCATAGATTTTAATTACATAAAAAAAGGACCAAATCGATTTGCTTTATAACAAGTAATAGATGAAGAAGACCAAAGCTTGCATATTAAATATAAACAAAATGCATTATAACTTGTGTAATCTACATCAGAGCAGCAAATTCCTGATGGACTGGCTAAAGATAAAGCTGTCTGTCTAAACGAACTTTCAAATAAGCATGTATATGTATATATAGCATATTTGAGGTCTAAACAACTACCTTCTCACCTAAAAATCTCTCAAAACTACATTCCGTGACACAATAAAATAATAATATTGTAAACTTACAGTAGATTCGCTCTTCCATCATTGACGCTCACTGAGACACAAATAAAAGCAATAAATTAGTTTGTGTTATTTTATAATTATTGTATGTGCCTTAGAACATCCATTATCTGCTGTAAAATCACTAACATGCAAAGTCTCAAGGCTTATTGTTTTATTTTTCAACATCTTTTTAAATCAGTGTATAATATTCATTTCATCCACAACTTGCAGAAACTAATATAAAAGCTCTTGACCAAAGTACTGATGGTGTGATATTTAGTCATTCTCAGCAGGGGCCTCAGTGTTATATTGTCCTTTCAGATGGGCCGCCCCAGAGAGAAAAGGAGCTGTTTTGGAAAATGCAGCAGCTTTTTACTGTCATATCATTTATGCAGCAGTGCGGTGGAAATATTGCACACTGGAGGAATTAAATTCTATTGAATTAGCATTTTCTGGAGAGACCAGAAGAAACCAAAAACAAACAACACACAGTGTGCTGTCTTCCTCCACACTCCATTTACATTTATATGAAGAAAATCTGTGAAATAAAAACACATCTAAACTGTGTGGTAATGATGTTATTGAATCAAGCGTGACGTGACTGGAGTGAATGTGTATTCTCAAGAGGACCGTCTTTCAGACGCATTCAGTAACAAGAGGATAATAGTTTGACAAAACTACTAAATTGTTGTTTTGGGGTTATGGGCATAATAAATACAACAAATAAAAATTCTGTCAATGTTTTCCTGTGTAAAACTGAAGTTCACAGTGTGTTTTCATACAATGAAAGCCTATCATACTAATACTGTCAGTGTTTTGTTTCTCTCTTTGCAGATATCGCAGTTTGAAGCACTTCAACTATGATGTTTGCCAGAGTTGTTTCTTCTCTGGTCGCACAGCGAAGGGGCATAAACTGAACTACCCCATGGTGGAGTACTGCACACCGGTGAGTTAGTAGCGACTGAACATCTACTCCTCTCAAACAATCTCTTTCTACCCATCAAATTAAGGCATGTGTAATGAAGCTTGCAAATTAGAGCTCATAAAAGAGACATTTTGCATGAATAGGCATTACAGTAGTCATTCAGTTGTGGTAGAGCTGTGGCTCTGTTCCAAAACCTAGTAAGCTGCCTTCCTGTCTACAACTACCTTTCAAGACAGCAGCCTATCTGAAATGAAACTGCACAACTGATCTGAAGTTATCTACATACTGAGGTAACAGGAAATCTTCTCAGAACTTTGGCTAACATTCTAAAAAGGTTCTCTCAAAGTTATCTGATTATCAATAACATTTTCTAAAATAGTTTATGCTGGCCCTAAACTGCATAAACCAGCTTAGGACCAGCTTAAACCAGTTTTAAACAGGGGTATCTCTCATAGGAGGAGTAATCCTGCTAACCACTCGTTGGAAGAGCATCATTTAGTTTTTATTCCCACTGGGACTGTGATGTGTTGTCGGAGAACAGGAGCTCACGGTACGAGAGTTATGGCGAAGGTTAGTTTCTCCTCCACCGCTGCAGGCGAGATGGAGAGTAGTTAAAACTCAGAGGGCCTTGATCTATTAGAGTCACCAGCAGGATTTCCTCCCACCTCCACAACACAAGCTCTGTGAATCCTGAAATTTAAGGTGTTCAATTCAACAGTTCGGTTTCAGAGCATGAAATTGAAAAGCTGTCACTGTCATTGATCAGTATGACAAAAAGTAAACAAATTTCTTTTTGCTGTTCGACTAAGTGCAAATTCAGTGAAATTAGACAGAATAATAATACAACTTAAAAAGCTATTCTAACTGGCACTTTAGCAAAGAAATGTTGACTTTTTATTAGTCATACAGATGGCTGAGTGATCATCCAGTAGATGGTTCAGCTCCAGCTAGTTGTTTTATTTTACTTTTCAAAAAAGTTGTTTTATGTGTGGCATAGTAGAGAGATCCTGAACTACACTAATAATTTAATTCACTGAAAAAAAAAAAAAAAAGAAGTCTTGTCGTTCCAGTCCTGTTATTATTTTCTGTTTCGTAGAACACTAAAGAAGAAATTTTGAAGAATATCCACGCTGCCAAAATTATTTTGTTGCAATAAATGGAAGAACTGCCAGTTCTTTTTTTTTTTTTTTACATATTGTGATGTACATGTAACAGATTATCAAAAAAAAAAAAAAAAAAAAAGTAGAGCGGAGACTTAGTTTTATTGATTGGCTTTTGAAATGTCAGCATTGCACAAACAACCCAAATGGAATTGTAATTGAACTAAATAAGTGGAAAAAGTCTGGCGTATGTCACTTTCTGAAGTCTGCCATTTCACCAGAAGATCCAGTTAAGACATTTTGAATAAACATTACAAAATTCCTCCACCCAGGGGCCTTAGGAAAACAGTGAACGGTGGACAACATGCATTTAAATTGGTAAATACAAGGGAAATATGTCAGTCATTTATATGTGCCAGACTTCCTGCTGCCAGCTGGTGGTGCTATGACTGTAACTAAATATTAACATGTAGATGTCTTCAGGCTAGGGCTCTTAACAAACATGTGAATTTTGGGGCAGATCGGACATTAAATGGCTGAGTTACAACCACTTCATTTTCAATGGCAAAACATCGACCTTCGCCAAGGACTCGCCCTTTTATGAAAACTCAAGATCTTCACAATTTAAATTCGCAAAGGCCATTAGAGTAGACTGACCGTACATAATGTTGATCTCAATAAATCTCTTGGAGGAGTTTTTTTTACAGTGTAAAACATATCTCTTGCTGTTGCCAGCATGTGGCACTATGACTATAACTGAATATGGGCATGTTTTCAGGTCAAGAGTCGTGACGAAACATTGAAACTTATCAGGCCGCTCGCTACGGACACGCTTTAGATTACTCTGACCAAATTTGGTGTTGATCTGATTAAATCTCTAGGAGGAGTTCGTTAAAATACAACACTTGAAAATGGCAAATATGAAAACATTTTTGAAGAAAATTCTAAATAACTGACTTCCTGTTGGGTTTCAGATTTTGCTCCAAGAGAGTTTTTCGTAGGTATTGGTGTGTAAACGTACAGTAGGTTCCACCATTGACGCTCACTTAGACACAAATAAAAGCGATAAATTGGTTTGTGTTATTTTATAATTATATTATTTAATGTGCCTTAGAATGTCCAATGTAAAATCACTAACATGCAAAGTCTCAAGGCTTATTTTATTTTTCAGCATCTTTTTAAATCAGTGTATAATATTCATTTCATTCACAACTTGCAGAAGCTAATATAAAAGCTCTTGACTAAAGTACTGATGGTGTGATATTTAGTCATTCTCAGCAGGGGCCTCAGTGTTATATTGTCCTTTCAGATGGGCCGCCCCAGAGAAAAAAGGAGCTGTTTTGAAAAAGGACACAGCCTTTAATGAAAACTGAAGATTTTTGCTATTTAATGTCACAAAAGGCTTTAGATTACCCTGACCAAATTTGGTGTTGATCTGATTAAATCTCTAGGAGGAGTTCATTAATTTACAACACTTGAAAATATCAAATGACGACACATTTTCGAAGAAAATTCAAAATAACTGACTTCCTATTGGGTTTGGATTTTGCTCCAAGAGACTTTTTCGTAGGTATTGGTGTGTTACATGTCTCTACCGAAATTCGTTCAGAAATGAAATGTATTTAGAAGAAGAAGAAACTGAGCAATTCCGAGAGAAACAAAAAAAGATGCATAAAATGCATTTAAAATCTAGACTGTGGGAATTTTCTTTTTATACTGACTTAAAGCTCCAGAAAGCATCATAAAAGTGTTCCATACGTCTTCTGAAGGACCTGTGTTAGCTTTGTGTGAGAAAGAGACTAAGTCCTAAAGCTCATTAGCATATGCATGTTTAAACTTCAGCATTAGAGAAATGGTCTTTGTGCTATCCAGGAAACCAGACTGTTCATTGTTTGATCTGCTAGCAGTGAGCCACTATTGTGACCTTGAACAAAACGCTTAACCCCAGGTTACTCCATGTGGATCGGTTCTGTAATA
This sequence comes from Cirrhinus molitorella, assembly GCA_033026305.1. Taxonomy (NCBI): domain Eukaryota; kingdom Metazoa; phylum Chordata; class Actinopteri; order Cypriniformes; family Cyprinidae; genus Cirrhinus; species Cirrhinus molitorella. Next base: position 26,051,659 of record CM065132.1, on the reverse strand, counting down.
AGTTTATGGTGCTGTTCTATGGAGCATCACATAAAGTACCACTGGCCCCAGAATATCGATCATAAGTGTGATATTACTTTTATACAGCGGTTCTATAAAGAAGAAGTTAATATCGAGTGACATTTCCAACTCAATACAGCCAGCTCTTTTTGCTTCACCAACAAAATGGTTTACAATGTTGAGAGCTATAGAATTTTAATTTTAGATGGGAAAAAAAATGATAAAGTGAAACAATTGAATGCACAGACAGCGACGCTCACCCTATTAAATTACTGGACTAGAACTAACTGTTTTATAATAAAACTGTGTTGACAGCGCTGAACTAGAAACTGCTTTCTGAAGCCCAACAGCTGCCATTTAACATCAACAAGTGACTGATTTATTATTTTTTTGTTTGGATGTGAACTCTTGTTTCACCATCATCTCTTTCCGGTCATTTGTTTGCTCTGTTTTTGGTTTGGCATTCAGCAGGGCAGCAGTAATCCTGAATTCATCACTCCTGTCAGACCTCTATCACACGGACCAACAGCAGTTGTGAAATGTCTACATACCTTCAGCTTGACAGAAAGAGAATGCCTTTTATTTCCTTTTAAACCAACGTATCCCAGATACCCCAGTCCAGAAGCACACACACCTAACTATAAAACGAATTTACCTTCGATTCAACAGCAAATACTGTCATCAGCATTCGGAGAGCAGAAGATCAATATTGAACAGAATATGCTTTTGTGGCCCTCGGTTGGGCTGTTATGCTGTTATTGCTTTTTCATTGTGGTGATATTGCTTTTTGTTGTTGTGATATGGTTTTTATTAGTTGTGGGATACAAAGAGTTTCTTTATCCCAGTGTCAGAGTAAATGAGTAATGTGCTGTGTTCAACCCGTGCTTTCAGCAGGAACTTCAGCCCTTTTTAAAAGGAAAACTTCACCCAAACATGGGAAAAACACAATTTATTCTCATTTACTCACGTTATTATATTTTTCCCTTTTACCATTGTAAATTGATACAAGACGTTGTTAGAGAACAAGATTCTATCTGTTCATGTTTACTGAATGAGGCCAGTTGAAAGTGTGTAGTTTTTGGGTTATCAAGCACAAAAAAGGCAAAAAGCACCATACAAGACTTGTTTATTTGTTGCGGTATGTCAGTAACTGTAACTGTGATATTTAGAAAATTAAATATTAGTATTATGTTAATACTCCACATACTGTAAATATCATAAAAAATAGTCCAATTTCAGTAACTCTGGTTGACCCTCCAATATAATATCAACATCTTCAGCAAAATGTATGTTTTTGTGCAGTTATTGTTACAAATGATTTCTCCAGATCTTCTGACTTGTATTTTGAATGTGATTTATTGGCCAAAAAAAAAAAACCACAAAATTAGCACAGTTATGGGTAACTTTGACTAAAAGCATTATGTATTGTTATTATGAATTATTCTGGACGTGGTAATCGTATAGTTGGAATCTGATATCTGACAGTCCTAATTCAAAGTCGTTAGATGCCACATAGCTTCTAGCGACGATCTCAAAGCCGATTTGCAATTCTGCATATTCTAGATATAACTTGTTGTTTTGAATTAATTTGTTTCACATCCTTCAGAGGAACTTAGAAGTTGCCAACCCTGAAACAACATACAGAACTACCAAATTGTTCATATAAGTTAGACTGCAACATATAATCATTGCTGTTTATTGCCATTAATTAACAGATTTTTTCTTTATATTTCTGCCATATGTACATCAATTTGAAGTTAATACTAAATATATTGTAGAAACTTACATTTTCTGTAAAGCTGCTTTGCAACGATTTGTATCATGAAAAGCGCTATACAAATAAACTTAAACTGAATTAAATCATTATTGGATGCTGTAATTTGCAAATTAAAAAGATGCATTTATAAGGCAAATGGATGTTAAACATGATTTGCTATCCTTCAGCCACCATGTTGAATTTTTAAATTGGTTGTGAGATCTGGAGTTCATGGGTTCTGTTAGTCTGTGGATTTGACTAGAGAGTTTAGCAGACCGAACAGGAGAGACAGAATCCCTCTAATGCATGGGCTGTCACATCCTTGTTTTTCGGTTGGTTTCCCAGTCTGCAGGAGAAATATGATTTGGTTGGTGAATATGTGCAGATTAAGGAGACTTTGTATGGAGACACAGACTGAGAAACCCTGGACTGAAACACCTCAGCTCGGCTCAGTAGACAAATGGAGAATGAGATGAGTGTGGATGGACGGATCAGTGCTGGATGTGAGTGTTTGAGAGAAAGAAGTGTAGTAGTGATGGGCTAATGAGCTCTGTGCTCTCATTATACAGCATTTCTCTCCAGCTGACCTAAAACGTGTGTGTGTGTGTGTGTGTGTGTGTGTGTATACTGTTTGTGTCTTCTAACACCTCTGCTGCTAATTTTATGCCCTTCTAAATATAAAAGAGTGGAAACTTGTGTTTTCAGGTCAGAGCTACTATGTAGAGAAGCTTCAGTCGCAATTCCCATTTGTTAGCTAAAGCAATGATACAAGTGTATGTTTGTATGTCACCTAATTAGAGGAAATATGAGTTGTACCTTCTGGATGGTTTCCAAGGTTTTGCTACTGTATGCAGTTGCTAGGGTGTTCTGGGATGGTTTCTAAGTTGTTGGCTTTCTGGCACGGACTGAAGATTTCACAGCCAAGTTTCTATGATGTTCTGATCTCTGTGACACTATGAGTCTCTCCAAAAATGCAAGTCATTACGTTTTTGTTGGGTGAAAACAGGCTGTAACTGTAGGATTTCATTCTTAAAGGAGTAGTTCACTTCCAGAACAAGAATTTAAAGATAATGTACTCACCCCCTTGTCATCCAAGATGTTCATGTCTTTCTTTCTTCAGTCTTTTTGAAAAAAAATTTTATGATTTCTCTCCTTATAATGCACTTCTATGGTGCCCCAAGTTTGAACTTCCAAAATGCAGTTTAAATGCAGCTTCAAAGGGCTCTAAATGATCCCAGCAGAGGAAGAAGGGTCTTATCTAGCGAAAAAATTACAATTTATATACTTTTTAACTTAAGCTCGTCTTGTCTAGCTCTGCGTGTACTCTGTGTATTCTGGTTCAAGACAGTTAGGGTATGTCGAAAAACTCCATCTCCTTTTCTCCTCCAACTTCAAAAGCGTCCTACACCTAATTTGTAAAGGGCACAGTAAACACAGAGTTTACACAGAGCTAGACAAGGTTAAAAAGTACATAAAAAGTAATTTTTTTTATAAAATGGCCTATCACTTCACTAGATAAGACCCTTCTTCCCTGGCTAAGATTGTTTAGAGCCCTTTGAAGCTGCATGTAAACTGCATTTTTGCCATAGAAGTCCACTATATGGAGAGAAATCCTAAAAATGTTTTCTTCAAAAAACATAATTTCTTTACGACTGAAGAAAGACGTGAACATGTTGGATGACATCTGTAAATTTTTGTTCTGGAAGTGAACTACTCCTTTAAAACACTGAAATATGAATTGATAATGCTCAGTAGGCATTTAAAACAATGTAATATGGCATCTGTCTGTAAGTAGAGGTCCATTGATTTAAAAAAAAGAAAAAAAACTGAATGCAGTTTTCATCAAGGTTGTCAAAAAAATCTGCATATTAGAATGATTTCTGAAGGATTTCTGATACTGAAGACTGGAAACTTTTTAAATGTATTACAATATTTTCCCATTTAAATTGTAATCATATTTCACAATATTATTGTATTACTGTATTTTTAATCAAGTAAACTCTACCTCGGTGAGAAACTTCCTTACAGAATATTCCAGCCCCAAACTTTTAAACAGTATTTTGGTTGTATTTTATTTTATGACTGCACTGATACAAAGAGTGTTTTAAAAAAAAAAACTAGTAAGGAAAAGAATCAGAGTGAATTCCCTAAATATTCTCTGTCAACGCCTACACAGAAAAGTTTAATTCTCCCAGCCTTTATTGTATTAAAATTGCTTGGAACAATTGTTAATAAATTAAATCCACTTCCTCCATCACTTCCATCATCTGTGTTCCTCTCTCATTTTCAGACCACCTCAGGAGAAGACATGCGAGATTTCACCAAAGTCTTAAAAAACAAGTTCCGCTCAAAGAAGTACTTCGCAAAGCACCCTCGCCTGGGATACCTGCCCGTCCAGACGGTCCTAGAAGGAGACAACATGGAAACGTAAGCATAATAAAGGAGAATAAAATGATTTTGCATTGGTGTTGCAATTGTTTGATATTGACCGTCCTCAGGCTTTGGCTTCACTGCCGCCTCCAATCATTATCTTTCTTCAACCCGGAGAGCTTTTACAGCCTTCATGCAATGAGCTCATTCACATTGCAGGGTTTGAAGATATTGAGAAGTGTGAAGAATGGTGTCTGACTTCCTTTCTGAGTAGAAGTCATGAATTCCAAGAACGAGACAGGATCTAAAAAGAAGTAAAATGCCAAGGCTAACACATTGTACTATAAAAAAAAAAATTAGATGCATTGCATTGTCTTTCAAGTGTTTGCTAAACAGAATTTTATTATGGAGTACTCTTAGAAATCATTCAATTTGTTTGAAAGTGATGGTCGTCTTTCTCTATTTGATGACAGCACCTTCTAAGAAAAGTTGGCCTTTTGATTTTTGCCAAAGCCTGTTTCCGCACAATCTAACTTTCTGAATTGAATGATACGCCACATTAGTAATCAAGCATGAGCCTCAGACACCTTGAGTATAGCCTGTGTCTGTTCAGAGCTGCTATTCAAATATTATCATGTTGACATGTCTCGCTTCATAGCTGATTTTCTGTCTGCACAGAAATGTTGGTATATCTGGAAGTACATCCTCTACATAGAGGCCTGTGCTGCTGTGTGAAAGCGGTAGTGAATAGCTTTTTCTAATTAGATTATCTGCTCTCTTCTCTAAAGATTTGAGCTGGTTGTGATCTCTGTTCAAAACCCTAGAAGGTTTTGTCTTGTCTTGTCAGATTTGTGAAATTTTATGTGCAAAAAAGGTCCATTGGCAATAATATAGCAACATATGCATACCAAACAGCTTTCTGTTGGATAACATGACAAATGTATAAAATTTGAACAGGGAAGTTTTCACTTCTATGCAAAACTCCCGATCGCATGGATTGAATCACTGGAATTCACCTGCAAAATTTCACCAAGCAGCAATAAAAATGTGAACCTCTTAAGCTTTGAACAAAGATATGTTAAACATTTCTTAGTGTGACTTCGCTAAGCTAACAAATTCAAGTTAATTGCATGGTTATTTCTGTAAAATCCCAAATACACAGTATATAAAAAGTGCAGTATATAGTGCATAAAACACAGCATGCACATTAGATTTTTTTTTACATTTTAGATTTTTTCTCCAGTTATTAATGAGTTACATTCAATGGACCCTTTTTGCAACATGTACGTTGCAACAACACTATACTATTGAATCCCATTTCCAACACTGAATCAAAAATAACAAAAGGAAATTGCATTTTTTTCTCAGAATTCTGACTTTTTTCTCACAATTTTAGAGCTTACATCTCAAAAAGTCAGAATTGTATCACACAGTTCTGAGAAAAGTTTAAAACTGCTCAAAATACAAGCTCTACCAGTGATACAAACACGTTTTAGACTTTTTTTTTTTTCAGAATTGTGAGATATAAACTCACACTTGCAAGTTACAAAGTAAGAATTGCAAGATATAAACTCACAGTTCTGACTTTTTTTTTTCAGTATTGCATAATATAAACTAGAAAAGAAATACGTTGCAATTCTGAGAAATAACGTCCAAATTGCGAGATATAAACTCTCAATTCTGCCTTTTTTCTCAGAATTGACAATTCTGACTTTATAACGTGCAATCGAACATATCAGTCTTTTTTCCTCTCAGAAATCTCCACTCCTCTTAGACTTTATAACTCGCAAATCCTGAGAGAAAGTGAAATACAAACACAGATGAAAAATCGCAGTTGCCTTTTTTCATTTTTTTATTCAGTGGCAGAAACAGGCTTCCATGCTATACTTTGTGTTATATTACCTTGGCATTAAATGATAAAAATAAAAAAAATTGCTGATGTGCGAGTGTTTCTAATATAACAACTGAAGGAGCAATGACAATGATGACATCCTTCTCTGTTCAGTATTTTTCCTCTTTAAGAAATAACACTAGGGTGGATATTTTTTTTTCTTTTGCTGTTGAGGCAAATGGAAATTATAGTTGTTGCAGTTTCCTTTCACCACCCAAAGTTCACCCAACTATGATGGGTCATTCTGTCAAATCAACCAAATTTTGAAAAAGTCCAGTATGTTCTATTCAATTGTGTTGATAGAAAATCATGAGATACATTCCTCATTTCAACATTATTTGTTCTTTAGCTCTCCCTCTTTGAAAGAAAAAAAACATCTGCAAAATGACCCACATTTGGTTTTTGAGCCGTATTAAGATCTCCAGATCTCTGGGATTGAACTACAGAAGGCTTTTTAAAATTAAGATACAAAAAGGAATGTTTGTTAAGAGCCATAATCTAAAAAGATATATTAAGTTGTCTTTAATACTTCTTGAGTTACAGGCATTCAAAGTTGAGGCACAAAACACAAGTGTTTTTTGCCATTTTTAAACTGTCCGTTGGCATGTAATGAAACAAAGATTGATGAAGTCAGCAGATTTTACTAAAAGACCTTCTCATCTCTGTGTAAAAATAAAATATTGATGCTGCCAGCTTTCCAAAGTCATTTTTCCCCTCCTGTAATTTGGCTCCAAATCTCAGGTGAAAATTGTCATTTTGACCCCCATTCTTCAAAATAGTGGATTGCTCGGTAAATATACATCTGTGACATTTAATATTTTAGCTTTCGTCACTATATTTGTCTTTCTACAGAAAAAAAATGTTAACAAAATTAAAAGTTTGAGCTGGGGACCTCTGGTTGAGTTGACACAGAATGACCCATATGCTTCTGAGAACACTAGGAATGTGAAAAGGGCCTGTAATCAACATTTCTCTCATTTAGCCTGCCAAATTGCATGGATTTTTTCCACTGAATTTGTCGCAATACATTTTCCACTAAAGACACATGTGATGCTGGATTAGAGTGTGAACAAAAGAAGGCATCTTGGAAGGCAGCTCGATAATGCAGCCTCCGTGTTGGGAACGTGCCTACTGTATGATGTCTTAAAATGCCGCCCTAGGCAGTTCAGTGTTTTTGGAACAGAGCCCGAGTGTGGCCAATTCATGAAAATAAAGAGTTATGCAGTTCCCACTTCAGCCTTATCTCCATACTACCGTTGATTAAGGCACTTCAGGTTTTCCAGTGGGACCATTTCATAAATTTGTGTCAGAAAGAAGCGTCTGCTAAATGACAGGAAACTGCAGATGACCCATTTCTTCAGTTGGTGCTGATTATAAATCCCCACGAGCAGAGCCGAAATGACTGCTCGCGCTGCACAGGCTTCCTGTCGTTCCACGTTAGCGTGACATTCAGCCGATCTGAGCGTCGGTGATAGCGGACCACTTTATGTAACGTTTGATTTTCAGGTTTCTGAACAGACATGCTGCGGTGTGCGCCAGCATGAGTAAACTCCATCGCCATGTGTCAGATTTAACAAAGAGTGATGACTGTGGCTGAAATACATTTAGAACGCTTTCCAAAAGCAAAATGAAACCACACAGTGTTTGGTTTCCTTGAAATTCTGAAGCGCCAGGGGATATTGACCGACTTTTATTAGCGAGCTGGTGTTTGTTGACTCTGTCAGCACTAATTTACAGAATCCCTCATTACTTTGAGTCCAGCGCTCTGTACATAGTGATACACCAAACCAGCCATTTAACAGCCCAGATAACTGGGCTATTTTGTCTTTGACACAACTCATATTTCTCCCACTTCAGCTGGACTGAAAGTCAACATGAAATCATAATAGACCCTTTTACTTTTTTAATGCATTTTCCTGGTCAAACAAATTATCAGTGCACATTATTCCTTAGAAAAGAAAACATTAGCTGCCTTCATCTTTCATCAAAATGTAAAAGCAGAAAGTTAGTAGCAGTAGAAATGTCCTTTCATATTATGATCTACATAAATGAATCAATGCATTGGTTGTTGATTAGATGTTGAGAAGTAGGCTAGCATTCAAAAATGAATGACAGCATGCAGTCGATTTTGGAGGGGCAGGGTTTAATTTAAACAAGATGATTCAGGACATCCAGCATACGTCATCCGAGAGAAGTCTGTCATTACACTAGGGGTGTACGATATTGAGACAAAATAATATCTCTAAATTTTTTATTATGATTTTGATCATTGATAATGATAATTAGACTGAAGTAGTTTAAGTCTTTGGTTCTTTTAATTGTGATGATTTTGGCTCACATTTAACAAAAACCCACCAATTCACAATCTCAACAAATTAGGATACTTCATAAGACCAATAAAATAACATTTTTAGTGAATTGTTGGCCTTCTGGAAAGTATGTTAATTTACTGCATATCTACTCAATACTTGGTAGGGGCTCCTTTTGCTTTAATTACTGCCACAATTTGGTGTGGTATGGAGGCGATCAGTCTGTGGCACTGCTGAGGTGGCCTTCAGCTCATCTGCATTTTTTGGTCTTTTGTTTCTCGTTTTCCTCTTGACAATACTCCATAGAATCTCTATGGGATTCAGGTCTGGTGAGTTTACTGGCCAGTCAAGCACACCAACACCATGGTCATTTAACCAACTTTTAGTGCTTTTGGCGGTGTGAGCAAGGTGCCAAATCCTGCTGGAAAATGAAATCAGCATCTTTAAAAAGCTGGTCAGCAGAAGGAAGCATGAAGTTCTCTAAAAGTTCTCCCCAAATCATCACAGACTGTGGAAACTTAACACTGGACTTCAAGCAACTTGGGCTATGAGCTTCTCCACCCTTCCTCCAGACTCTAGGACCTTGGTTTCCAAATGAAATACAAAACTTGCTCTCATCTGAAAAAAGGACTTTGGACCACTGGCAACAGTCCAGTTCTTCTTCTCCTTTGCCCAGGTAAGACGCCTCTGACGTTGTCTGGGGTTCAGGAGTGGCTTAACAAGAGGAATACGATAACTGTAGCCAAATTCCCTGACACGTCTGTGTGTGTGGTGGCTCTTGATGCCTTGACCCCAGCCTCAGTCCATTCCTTGTGAAGTTCACCCAAATTCTTGTTGATTTTGCTCAACAAACCTCTCAAGGTTGCGGTTCTCTAGGTTGGTTGTGCATCTTTTTCTTCCACATTTTTTCCTTCCACTCAACTTTCTGTTAACATGCTTGAAAACAGCACTCTGTGAACAACCAGCTCCTTTGGCAATGAATGTTTGTGGCTTACCCTCCTTGTGAAGGGTGTCAATGATTGTCTTCTGGACAACTGTCAGATCAGCAGTCTTCCCCATGATTGAGTAGCCTAGTGAACCAAACTAAGAGACAATTTTGAAGGCTCAGGAAACATTTGCAGGTGTTTTGAGTTGATTAGCTGATTGGTAATCACCATATTCTAATTTGTTGAGATAGTGAATTGGTGGGTTTTTGTTAAATGTGAGCCAAAATCATCACAATTAGAAGAACCGAAGGCTTAAACTACTTCAGTCTGTGTGCACTAAATTTATTTAATACATGAGTTTCACAATTTGAGTTAAATTACTGAAATAAATGAACTTTTCCACAACATTCTAATTTATTAAGATGCCCTGTACTTCATACTTCCTACATTTTTACCATTATAAAGAGTTTTTTAAAGTGTGCATCATCTTTTCAGTCAAGTTCTTACATTTAATCAGTCAATTATAATATTAATACAAATTAAATCAGTATCAACAAAAATGATCTTTGCGAAAGTTGCATCTGAAATGGCATTTAGATGTATTTGCACACAGTTTAATGCAAAGGACATGGAAAGCAAAAATAAAGAGAAACATGAATGAATCATTCACTGTGAGATCAATAGCATGCATTTAGAAAATAAATGAAGTGAATTAATTTCATGTCGACTTTAACAGCCAAGTAAACTTCTAGGCTAAGCCCTACTAAAATCTTACCATTCTTGATGCACTCAATTCCTGATGGATAAAAGTTTCACTCTCAGAGTGTCACATTACAGAAGTTAAATGAGCTGCGAAAGCCATTTCATCTTGACTTTTGCTCTTTCAAACAACTTTTAAACATCATTAAAAGGGAAAACTATTTTTTCCTGCCTCCGCTGACCTTCCTACAAAAAAACAAAAAGAGTTTGTAAGTCACTTGAGGGTGTCATCCTAGACTTCTAGTCTCCACTTCACCCCTCAATGCTACATAAGTTGTGAAAAAGACCAAAAATGCCTCAGCCCTGAAGTGTGACTGTTGGGAATGCCCATGCTTTCGCAAAAAAAGGCAAACATGAACCGATCTAACCTTGAATTTCTCAACTTGCAATTATTGTCTCATCTGCTGGATGGTTTTCTTTAAAAGAAAAAGATGACACTTTTCATCATCTCCAAGAGACACTGAAGTTCACTAGGGTTTTTCAGCAGATTAAACTTGTCCCTGTCGAGTCGGAGCAAAGCGTTTGATCTTTTGCGCTTTGCGCTATATGCGATTAACAGCAAGTTTTCACTTGAAAAGACACTGAAATGGAATGAAAATTAGTGAAAGATTAAAGATTGGTTTGGAGATCTGATCCGCCTAGTTTTGAGGGCAAATGTTGCTCTGTGAAATGCGATTGAGACACAAGTTGCGTTTTTTAAAGGGATAGCTGCACCCCAATAAATTTAAGTTCATTATTTACTCACCCTCATGTTGTTTTAAATCCACATGACCTTTTTATGTTAAAGTCAAAACTAGATCTTTAGCAGAATTCCAAACAACAAAAACATGAGACAACAGCTGATAACACAAACTATTGAAAAAGAAAACAATACTGTTATCATCTCCATGTAAACTACGAAAACACAAATTTTGAAAATGTGCATGCATATTACATGTTGGCATAGTTTTTCTTTATAATCTGACATTGCCATCTACTGGCCTGGCATGCATAACAGCATTTTGAAGGGTTATCCACCTAAAAATGAATATTCTGCCATTAATTAATTAATTCATGATCTTTGGAACACAAATTAATATATTTTGGATGAAATCCAAGAGAAATCTAACATAGAAAGCAATGTAATTACCACGCTCAAGGTCCAGAAAGGTAGTTTGACATAAGTGCTTCAACCATAATATTATGAAGCTACGAGAATACTTTCTATGTGCAAAGAAAACAACAACTTCAATAACTATTCAACAGTTTGTTCTCTTCCATGTCAGTCTTTGACACGCGTTCATGGGAGTACCACACATGCTTTTTTTTTTCTTTGTGCACAAAAAGTATTCTTGTAGCTTCGTAACAACAGTTGAACCAATGAGGTCACATGGACTATTTAAATGATGTCCTTGCTACCTTTCTGGGCCTTGAACGTGTCTGTGCAGGGTTAGAAAGCTCTCGGATTTAATCAAAAAATATCAAAATTTGTGTTCCGAAGATGAACGAAAGTCGTACAGGTTTGGAACGACATGAGGGTGAGTAAGACAGAATTTACATTTTGGGTGAACTGTCCCTTTAAGTAATTTTCATGGATCCGTGTGAATGGGGATTGTTTTGACAACGCCTGTCTGTATGCAAGAAACACAAAGGAAAACTGTTCTGTTTTTAGTACATTGTTGTTGTGTAAATGTACCCTCATTCTTTGAAATTTCTTCTTTTGCTCCATAGAAGAAATAAAGTCAGTCAGGTTTAAATTAACATGACAGTCAGTAAATAATAGTGAAATTCCATTACACTTTTTTTGTTTACATCATTTGTCAATTAATCCAGGGTTTTTCAGTATTCTGCGCTGCCCCCTATAGTACTGGAGGACTATGTCAGCCAGAACACCTCCACATGCTTTGTATGTGGATCTGACCTCCACTTTGTGTGACCTCTGACCCTAAAATCAATCTGTTCCTCCCTCCCCTACCCCCACACCCCTCCTTTCCCCTCGTGTTTGTTTTTCTTTCTCCCTCTTGCAGTCCGGTCACTCTCATCAGCATGTGTCCGGAGCAGTATGAGTGAGTATCAACAGTCAACCATCAGTCCTCCTCTTCTTCCTCAGTACAGCATGCCACTCACAACAGTGCACGCATGGGAATGGCAGATCCACCTGCACGCTCCTCCCTTTCCTTTTTTTTATTTTTTGTCTAACCTTTTTCCTCAGTTCATCATCCCAATAACACTTGGCCATAGCTGTAGATCATCAGACACATTTCATGTTTAGAATCATGTATGTCATTGATTCTTTTTGGAGTGTGCTTTTGTTCATGTGTGTGTTTATGTTTTCAGGCTTTCTCCGTCGCCACAACTCTCTCATGACGACACACACTCACGGATAGGGCAATACGCAAGCAGGTATATCTCACTGCCGACTTTACAGTACACAAACCACACTGATGTCATGTTGCGTTCAAGCCATTTAAGAAATTGCATAATTACAGATGTCTGACTAGTAAATACTAGGGCTTTCAATCACGTAAATGTCAAAGAAATTATCATATTAATTGCATATATCTGTATTTGCTAAGAAAGAAATGGTTACACTTTAAGGTGATGTTGTTACAGTGTAATTACACTCTTTAAAACGTTCCATTACAGGTTTCTTAGTGTATTTTTTAGATTTTAATTATCTAAAGAACCTTTTGTGCAGTAGAAAGATTTCATGGATGTTAAAGGTTCTTTATGGAACCATTGATGCCCATAAAGAATCCTTATTTTTGACTCTTTCCCTAACATTCTTGGTCATCATAGAATTAGTAATTAGAGTAGTTCAGACATGATGTAACCGTAGCGTAAGATCAGCTGTCATATTGCATGACCGCAGTACCACAATTGAAAGCGGTGACAGATAAGCAGCACAAATGCACACATTCTCCGATAGACCTCTGACTCTCTGCCAAAGCCAATTTAATCTGTTGCCACATACTGTATATTAAGCGCGCATCAATTCCATTTACACCTGCTCAAAGAAAAAAAAATACATACTACGCATGCACAAATGCACCAACTGCCTTCCAGAGCTGACCTTCTACCCATAAAGACTCGAAAATGGATTTTCGGCGTCAGCTAGATTCTCTCAATGTCACTATCAAACACACAGGCGGTTATTATAGGATTGTGAATATAGACTACAACTGAAGCCTCTATCCCATTATAGGAACTCTATGAGACGGTAATCCATCAGGACGAGTCTTCAGTCCTAAGAGTGTGTGTGTGAAAGTAAAGCTCCTTACACTTGCACTATCTAGGATGCAGAGTTATTCAGTATTGAGCTTTGATTGGTGGTGTTCAACCCGCTTGGCCACACTAGAACTCATACTTTCAATTTACATTTTTATTTTTTTATATTCTCATTCATCACCCAACATATGAATAAACATTCTCAATCATGGAGGTACACAAATCCATAAGCTGCATCCTTTTAATGCTAATAAACAGTGTAATATTATCATATTGATCTTACATTGGTCTGGGTCTCTGTTTGTTCAGGTTGGCACAGATGGAGCGCTCCAATGGCTCTCTGCCCACCGACAGCAGCTCGGCAACCGGAAGCATGTGAGTCTACAAACGGTTTTACTGTCTTTAATGTAAATTTCAGATTGACCAATCTGAATGTTGAAAATGGTTTATAAGCTTGAAATTTGAAGGTAAAAGGTGCAAGCACACTGAGTAGTTGCTTAAGCTTGTGATATGTGGTTGCCAAGGTATTCCATGTGGTTGCTAGCGTGTTCTGGGCAGTGAAACAAGTGTGAATTGTGTGAAGTTAGTGATTGTCTCCTGAGGTCTGACTGACCAGTAAAGAGCCTTATTTCTGCCCTGTTTCTTATTTGCTTTGATGCCTTTGGAGTCTGATACAGATCCTTCAGGTCTCATTGCTGACAGAGAGAAAATCAAATAGACAGACAAAGAGATAGGGAATAGGGAAAATAGGGAAAGATGAGTATCAAATAAAGTCCTATTCAAGCTATTGAAGTGAGAGAGAATAGTGGAGAAGGTGTTTACACTAAAATGATTTAAAGGATACAAGCCAAGGTTCATTGAACTAAAATAGCTAAAATAGCCTGAATTTGCTACTGTACCTGTTACTTTTGTAACATTTTATTTTAAGGAACTATTTTCATGATAAACTAGTTGCTTATTAGCAGGCATATTACCAGCATATTGGCTGTTTATTAGCACTTCTAAAGCACATATTAATGCATTATTCTGCATGACCATATTTTATATCCCTTAACTTTACCCCATACCTACATTTTACAGATTAATTCACTTTAAGTTTTTTGAGGAAAACATTCCTGGGTTTTTCTCCTGAGTGCGAGAGAATGTGGTTGTCACGCCTGTAAATAACCGTACTGTGTGTGAACGTAAACATATTAAAGTCATCAGATGCAAAGTTCACTTTTGCATGTTGTTTGAACATAAATGTGTGTTTTCAATGTGTGTACACATCTACCCTATAATGATAAAAATCCACCCAGTGGTTTTTTATTTAATCTGTAAAAATAATTTCCCCTTTTTCAAATTAAGCCATTCTTAGATTCTTGTCGGTGTGATATAACACTGACAGAGGTCGCTCCTACGATAGATTGATTGACACAGGCATCTTACCTCAGACCCGCTCTGAATGAGCTAGAACAGTCCGATCGCCATTGTTTCGATGCTGGAGCAGGGATGTAGACAAGAATGACTCCTAAGCAATTGAGGTGTTCTTTTGTTGGATGTAATAATGAACATAGTAGTCCTCATTTACTCCCAACATCTGAGCCGCTGAATTTTGCAGCTAAATGCGCTAATGTAAACAATGACTCACCGGTGGGGCAAGCACAGCTCATTTGCATTTTTAAAGGAGCATGCAATAGAATCAGTTTATTTTATTATTTTTTTAATTTTTTTTGCAAAGCTGATTTTGACAAGGAAAAAGGGTATTTTTTTACACTACTAAAGTATATTATAGACTTTTCTTGTGGAAAATGGACGTCGGATGACCCTTTTAAGGGCTCAAAAACAGGACTGACAACCTGCTTTTGTGTGGAAAGGCCATCAAACGTGACGGTAATCACAAGACTGGATACGGTAATACATAGACAACATGTTTTGTATAGCATTGTTTCTGCTGGATGAATGTGAAGTGTGATTCACACACAAATGACTCCCATTGTTTTAATGAATCAGTCAAAAAGTCTAAAGAAATTACTACTTGTCATTTTGAATCACTGTTCAAACTAATTACTCATTAACGCTTCAGAGCGACTCATCTGACTCACTGAGACAAAGACAGACATTCACATTAATACAAAAGCAATTAATGATGTCAAAAATGTTTTGTCCATTAAAAGATTGCAATTTCAGAATGAGATTTTGTTGCAGTTTATTCTTATACATGATCTTGGTGGATGAAGGGAGAGTTTTGAGTTGAATGAGGGAATATTTGAGTATGTCTTGAACTCTGTTTCACAAAAGGTAAAAAAAAAAAGTCTGTTTTCCATCGTCTGAGCCCTTTAAGGTTTAGAGCAGTGAGGGACTCAAACTTTGACGTTTCATTTCTCTGCTGATGAAAGGAATGAATAGGAAGAGATGGTCGGAGGGCAGCAGTGAGAAATCAGACATGCTGTGTGTCTTTATCAGAGAAATGAATCTCCAGCAACTGATACAAACACACACAGTCATTCAGTCTCTCATACTATATGTACGCGTGGGTTCATGCTGCCTGTGTCATCCAAACTCTTCATATGACTGCTGGAAAGGGAGCTTATTACGAGCAGCAACAATGAAGGGACAGAGGCGGCATACGTAGGATATGTAGGATGCTTGAAATCTAGTTCACACAAAAGCTTTGCAGCTCTGAACCTGAGTGAATGATGACATACATACACACACACACTGTCAGCTTCTATGAAGCACACGACTAAAGAGCACACAGTCTCACAATGCAAACAATCACATGCACAGACACACACACACACACACACGTTTGGTTATGTTGTAGACTAATTGTTTTTATATAAAACTAGTTATAATAACTACAGACTAAATAAAGCTAAAACATAAATATTTCTAGGAATCATTTTGCTAGGTGTCATTGTTACTTCAGCATTATTTATATACTATGTTATAGTTTTTATTATCAGTGTTGGAGAAAGTTAGTTTAAATGTAATGCATTACAATATTGCTGTACTCCCTAAAAAGGTAACTTATTATGTTACTTAGTTACTTCTTAATGGGAAGTAATGTGTTACATTACTTTTGCTTTACTTTTTAAATCTGGACAGGGCTTAGTTGTTTGTTTTTAATATAAAAAGGTTGATTTTTAGCACATGTAAAAGCCCTTTCACACCAAAAAGCGAAATTAAATAAACTTAAGGCTGAAGGAAATATAATTTCATGTCAGTACAGTAGAACTGTAGGAAAAGGAAGTTCAACATTCTTCAGCAATGAGAAAAATAAAGCACAAATGTTAGTTAATCTAAAGTAAGTTTTGCTTATTGAAGACAAAATTATTAGCCCCCCTGTGAAATTTTACTTTTTTTTTTTTTTTAGAATATTTCCCAAGTGATGTTTATCAGAGCAAGAGAATGTTTTCACATTATTTCCTATTATTTTTTTCTTCTAGAGAAAGTCTGATTTCTTATAGTTGCTTGAATAAAATAATTACAAAATAAATAAACTGCTAAGGTCAATATTATTAGCCCCCTAAGTTTATTAGTTAGATTAACCTAGTTAAGCCTTTAAATTGCTCTTTAAGCTGAGGATTAGTACCTTGCGAAATAACTAGTAAAATAATATGCACTGTCATCATAACAAAGACAAAAGAAATTAGTTTGGACTTGAGAGAAAGAATTGTTAATGCTCATAAAGATGGAAAAGGATACACACGTTTATCAAAGCATTTTCAAGTGTCAAGAACTGCAGTGAGATTTGCATTATCAAGAAGTTTAAAGAGACCAACACAGTGGAGAACAAGACGGGCAGAGGCAGGAAGCGAAAGATTTCAAAAACTTTGGAAAGAAACTTGTGAGAGAGGTTTCTAAAGACCCAAAAACAACTGCCAAGACACTAGTGAATGACTTAGCCATGTCTGGAATTGATGTCTCAATTAAGACAGTCACTAGAGCCCTGCACAGGAATGAACTGCGAGGTTGCCGAGCAAGAAAAGACTCCAGTTCTGAAGAACAGACACCTCCAAGCTAGAATGAAGTTTGCTAAGGACAAC
Source organism: Cirrhinus molitorella (assembly GCA_033026305.1). Lineage (NCBI taxonomy): Eukaryota > Metazoa > Chordata > Actinopteri > Cypriniformes > Cyprinidae > Cirrhinus > Cirrhinus molitorella. The sequence continues at coordinate 26,034,410 of CM065132.1, read as the reverse complement.
TTGGGGGAATGTGATGCATACTGGAAACGTGTCCTTTGGTCAGATGAGACAAAACTAGAGCTTTTTGGCCATAGAGATGTTGCCTATGTTTGGAAGAAAAAGGGAGAGGCATTCAACCCCAAGAACACCGTTCCCACAGTAAAACATGGTTGTGGGAGTATAATGCTGTGGGGATGTTTCAGTGCGTTTGGAACTGGGAATCTCGTCAGGTTTGAAGGAAACATGAAAAGGGAAGACTATAAGAAGATTTTGAAAGACAACCTCAGACAGTCTGCAAGGAAACTTGGTTTGGGGCGACATTTTGTCTTCCAGCATGATAATGACCCAAAGCATACCTCACTTCTGGTGAAGAAATACCTCCAAATGAGCAAAGTGAGTGTACTTGACTGGTCTGCCCAAAGCCCAGACTTAAATCCAATAGAAAAAATCTGTGGGGCACACTAAAGTCCAGAGTTTGTGCCAGAAGACCAACAAATCTGGAGAGGCTTGAGAGATTTGCTAAGGAAGAATGGGCTGTCATTCCTCAGGAGACATGCTTGAAACTTGTTGAGAACTACAGCAAACGTCTAAAAGCAAAAGGGATACACTATTGACTATTAACATCAGAGGGCTAATAATTTTGACCAGAAGACTTTTTAAAATTCTTGGTTTTACATTTATTTCTATTTGTATTACAAACCCTAAAAGCTTCCTGAATAAAGTATTGTGTTTAAAAATGCTGTGTTGATAAAACCGTCTTTCTGTTAAACAACACTTGGTAGTTATTTGAAAAATAATGAAATATTTTATAAGGGGTTAATAATTTTGTCTTCAACTGTAGTATGGTTGAATTGGATCAACAAAGTTCAGAAGAAAAGACATTGGTCAATAAAATGGGATTAAATGCAGGAAACTGGTGTTACTTTTAAAAAAAAAAATTAAGATATTTTCACATATACATTTGTTACTGTATTTAGTAATCTTCTTTAAAATGAATGAAAATACAGTTGTTCATTGTTTATTCATGTTAGTTCTCAGTGCATTAACTAATGTTAACAAGATTTGAATAATGTATTAGTAAATGTTAAAATTAACATTAGTTAACTAATGAACCTTATTGTAAAGTGTTACCACAGTATTTGTAGTGTGTCTACATTGTCCAATATCTACCAATGCATACATATAGTATATAGTATATCCAGTATCGATCACAACAATACTACAGTTTAAAATCTTAAAAAAAAAAAAAATAAACATTTACATTACTTTTAAAAATCTCATATCAGCCAGTATCCAATATGGTACTATAATCTGCAAGCATTTATTTTACCCTCAAAAATGCTTCCCAAGAAACATTTGTTAGATTTCGCTCAAAATGTAGCCAAGAAAACCAACCCACACACACAAAGTCATTTAATGAGAGCGATTATTGTTCAAAGCCGACAAGGGACGTTCTGACTTCTAATGAGCAATTGTCCTCTTCTTTCTCAAACACTACCTGGAGATTTGGCCCGTTGGAGAGCGTTTACCGTGTGTGTGAGCATCTGTGTGGTTGCACACTGTTGCATCAGTATGGCAGCATGACGTTAATGAAGATTGTCAGATGATGGTCAGTTTTACCAGGACAGAAACAATTTGACAGGAGCATTTGTGCTGCTGTGTTTCTGTTTGCTGAGGGTTTGTAAAGTGGGGTTAAAATAATCGTATTAACATCCCTCATAAATCTAATTACTTCTAGCTGTCTCTTTCTCTCGGCTGTCTCTCTTTCTGTGTCTTTCTTCGGCTCGCTCTAAGTAGACGGAACTAATTCTATTCCTCCTGCTGTCCCGCTAACACCTTGTTTATCTCTGTACCTAATGCATTAGCACACTCTTCAGCATCATATTTTTGCTTGCGCGTGTTCGTTTGAGATGTAGAGAGAGAATTTCGTGTGTTTTCCTTACAATGTTTGTGATGGATTGGTGTGTAATGGCATTATCTCTTGGGTTTAATTGAGTGCAGGAGAGAAGATTCCCCACTCGAAAATGCCATTAAAATCCACTTGCTCCGTTTTATTTTTTAATTTTGGGGCTTTTGCCTCATTTCTATTCTATAGCTGTTCTGGAGAGCTGTTTGACAGGTAGTTATCAAGGAAAGACAGAGGGAATGGGATCTGGGCTGGATTCAGGCTATAATTTGTCCAGAGCATTGAGCTGAACACTGCACTACTTTATTTTTTTGGACCCTTTTTTAGTAAAAGTAGTAGAGATTTGAACCTGTATGATCCACATGAGCACCTATGCTTAACATGTCTTCGACATTTGTGAAAATTGTTGGAAAGAATGGAAATAGGATCTCAAGACATGCAGCAAGCTGGATTTTAACCTAGACATCTATATCAAACACTACACCACCACTCTAACTAGAGGTCTGCGTCAGATCGTGTTTGCATTTGTCATTTTTATTAGCTTTTGTTTATTTTTAAATTCATTTTTACATTATTTATTTCGCTATATAGCTTTATTTTTATTTTACTTTTTATTGTTGTCATTTTAGTATTTAAGCAACATTGGTACAATTCTATTTTTAAGTTTATTTTTAAGTTTACATTTCTATTTATTTAGTTTTCTGTTCAGCTTTAATTTTATTTTATTTTTCATTGTTGTAATTTTAGTACTTTAACTTATTTTGTTCACTGCCAAGGCAACATTTCTAAAATTCATTTGTTTATTTTTATAATAAATTTTTATCTGTTTATTTATTTTCCTATTTTAGCTTCATTTTTATTTTATTTTTTTGCTGTTGTAATTTTAGTACATAAAATTATCCACTGCCAAGGCAAAATTTCTACAATTATTATATATTTATATATTTTATTAGATTTAATTTTACACTTATTTATTTATTTTTGCTATTTAGCTTTATTTTTATTTTGCTTTGTTGGTGTAATTTTAGTACTTAAGCTTATATTATTTATTGCCAAGGCAACAGTTCTAAAATTATATTTTGTTGTTGTTTATTTGTATAATTAATTTTACATTTCATTTATTTATTTTGATATTTTGCTTCTTTTTTATTTTACTTTTCGTAGTTGTAATTTTAGTATGTAAACGTATTCACTGCCAATTTCTAAAATTCTATTTCTGATTATAAATTGTATTTGTTGTCTATTTTTAAAATTTATTTGAAATTTTATTTATTTTGCTATTTAGCTTAATTTTTATTTTACTTTTAATTGTTGGAATTTTAGTATGTAAACATATTCACTGCCAAGGCAAAAAAAAATTCTAAAATAAATTTTAAAGTTTATTTTCAGATATAACTTTACATTTATTTCTTTGTTATTTAGCGTTACAACATTGTTGTAATTTTAGTACTTAACTTATTTTATTCATTGCCAAGGCAACATTCTTAAAAATGTTATAGTACAACACAATAACTGCTCTGTCTGAATATGAATAAAATAAAACATAGAGGATATTTTGGTGCCTGGAAACCATTTATTTTTGTGCATTGTAACAGTTCATTACATTCTGTATCTTAAAACATAAAATATAGTAGGAAGTAACTTTTTTACACTGTAAAAAACTAAAAAAACAATTTGTTGAGTCAACTTAAAATATATATTTTTTTACCCTGCTGCCTTAAAATGTTAAGTTAACTCAAATAATTTAATTCAAGTTGAAATGTTAAGTTGTACTAAGGGGCAACTTAGATATTCGAGGGTTTGTTACACTTAACAGCTGTTTGTTACTCGGCTGCCTTAAAATTTTAAGTTGAATCAACTCAAATATCTAAGTTGTCACTTATTAAAACAAACCATTTCAAGTTGACTAAACTTTTTTTGAGTTGACTGGACTTAATTTTAAGGCAGCCTAGTAGCAAATTATTTTAAGTTGACTCAACAAATATATATATATATATATATATATATATTTTTTTTTACAGTGTAGATATTTTTACAAGAGTCAACAAATCAATTCAAAACTTGTCTCACACCAGTGCTACAGAAATGGAGACCTTCCCAGTTTGCAATTTGCATCTTCTTTATCCAGAGTTGTAATAACGGGAGAAGTTACAGGTCTACAGGACATGAAAATTGCTGGCCAGATTCAAACCTTCATCTCCCACATGAGCACCAAGGTTCAACACATCCAGTGCTTATATGCTAACTGCTCATGGCCTTTTGGAGAAGAAAGTTTGATTAGTTTTATCTAATAGTATAGTAGATTCTAACATGAAGTAATTGGGGAGAATAATTGATGGAACTTGACTGGGACATGTTGCATGCCAGATTCAAACCTCAATATCCTGCGTGATCACCACGGCTTGATATGTGACAAATATGACTGTTGTTTGAAGTGTTTGATTTGAACCAGCATTTCATTGTGTCACATACACTAGCCACAAAGCCACGACTCTTTCCTTTTTTATTCAGTGTCTTCTCTGCTTTGTTTGTATGCACGCACGCTCATGTTAGCATTCTCATTTCCCGTTCCTGCCGACTCGGGGGTTTAGAGCTTATGAACTCTGTTTACACTCCTGCTGATCAATGCAGCCCATGCAGAATCACAGACACAAGCGGGACGTCTCCTTTACCCCTCTCGTCTCGACTCAGCCCCGGGGCGAAATACAGCAGCTGCCTGATGTGAAATCTCATCTGCACTGAGAGAAGGGGAGCGTGCGATCGCTTTGTCTCCAATTTGTGCCTCTCTTTCCGTTCTCTGCTGGGTCCTGTGGGAGATGTAGGCAGTGATGTGGTTTTCTGTCAGCGTCTTGTTCTTCAGACCGCTTTCCCGCTCTGATTGAACGCTTTCCAGAGCTGTCTCTCCTCGTTCCGGGGTAATAGTACAAATACAGAGCTTCTTCGCTTCCTTCAAACCCGAGTTGCCGTTTTGGGCTTTCTGAGAAGAGAGTTCTCCTCTTGGGTCTGTCCGTCCGGACAGCTGAATCTGTTATATTTCAAACATAACTTTAGGCTGAACTTTTCTCTGTAGCTGCATCATTCGCTACTGAACAGTTCACTTCATTTGCCAGTCTTTTCATTTGAGGCATGCAGATCAAGAGTTCAAGTATGATGACCCAATATATTCATGGAAATAAAAGATCAATTATAGTATTTTGATACATATGAATGTACATAGTCCATTCAAATGTATTTTATATAGAATAAATATACACTATGACAACAGTGTGCCTAAAAAATGACTAAAAAGACAGAAAATCTTTGAAATATCTAGCTTAACGTATCAAGTTCTTATTTTTTGCATTCATATTGGTTTCATATGGTTTTAAAAACATTTTCATTTAATTAGTCTACATTTAATGACTTGAAACATGTCATGTGGTTAACATTTTCTCAATATAATATACAAATTATACATCTTTTTTAATCACAAATACCATAATTAATTAAATATTATTATTTTGGGACCATTTTACATTTTGACCTTGTCTTATAAAACGTCCAAATTATCTAATATTTAAGGAGACTTATTGACTTGAGAAGCATAGTTAATGAGGTTTTGCAGACCAAGTATTTTTAACATGTTTTACTACTTTTAAAATAATAATAATAATAATAATAATAATAATAATAATTTAACAAATTATATTGAAAGATTTTGCCAAGCTACTAATTTTTGTTTTTGGACATTATACCACCAATTTAGTTCAGAAATTAAAAACATGCACATCATAGAAGACATGTATTAAAGTCATATGTATGAATTTTTTTTTTTTTTATGTATTTTTGAGTAAAATAATAAGTCCAGACCCATAAATAAATAAATGCCACAGACTCTAAACACTAAACTTAAAGTACTAAATATTTAACTGAATGTTGAGAAATTTTATATTTCCGTTAATGTAAATTATTAAAGAGTTTCTGCGGGTTTCATAAAAAGTCTTATCTTTTTAGTTTTAATTTAAACGGTACAAGTCTTAATAATGATTCAAAGAGGACTTAAATTTGCAGAAGGAAAGACAAGAATTGCGATTATGGCTTAATGTGATGATTAAACTTCAAAAGGCTATGATTTCATTAAATATAAGCGCTGCATGTTTTAAAGTCAGGTGCTGCTTTGTTTTGTGTACTACATTTACTGCAGTACTGTATTTCTGCCATTCCGAAAGTGCCACCTGCTGGCAAAGAATGAATTTGCATTTTCAGTAAGCCTGCTGTTTTTATTCAGAAAATCAATGTAAATGTGAAGCGGTGGATTGACAGAAAGCTAATGCTTTATAAACATCTAAACAATTAAGGCAGTAAAATATATTTATATGTTACTTAATATAATAATTAAAAAAATCATGCTTTTTACAGTCAGTTTACAGTTTAATGTTAAACATTGCCCTACCCCGCTCATGGTATTAGTTTTATTTGTGTAGGTCTTAAAAAAGATCTTTTAAAAAATCCTGCAGATACCCTGTATTAACATTCTTTCTTCCAGTGTTCTGTGAAATCCACAAAGGCCAACAAAGAAACAAATATGTGATTTCATTGATTGTGGACAGGTTATGTAGTAGCAGTCAGTTAGCCGTTTTTTTTTTTTTTTTTGGCTGGTCAGTCAGTGGAAACACATGTATGTCGTGAGAGAGTTTCACAGATCTCTGCTCCAGCACTATTACAGTAGTGAAGAGGTATTTGAGTTGTGAAATGTATCAGCTCAGTCCTGTGTGAAAGCTGGACAGGTGAAGTGATAACAAGGGGACTGTGAGTGAATCCGGCTCTGTCACACTCCCTCTATGACTGTTCTGCTAATGGACCTGCAGGGAGCAGAGCTCCTTTTGGCAGCTTTTATTGACTTAAATTAGTCTCTTTTATTGTTCAGTTTTTCTCCAAGTTTTTTGTTGAAAAAAACCCCTTTGTGTGAAATAAGAAAGCGGCATCGGAAAGCCTTGAAGAAGCAAAATGAAGACAAAAGATTCATCGAGTGGAAGTAGAAAATTGGAAAGCTGGAACAAAATGAAAGCAGAGGAACATCCCTGAAAGAGAGACAATTGTTTCATAAGGAATGAGAAACTTTGAAGTAAGAAAAAAGTGAACAAGTAAAAGTAGTTTGAAGTCTTAGAGTGTGTTTGTGAAGAATATGAGTTCATGAGTATTAATTAATAGTGTTTATTGAGGAAAGTCAAAACTAGTTTGACTTCCCATTTTCATCCGGCTCTTGGAAGATCTTGCTCATTTGAATCATCTCATAATTATGTAGCTATACTGCTCAAAGCTCCTCCCCATTAACGACCCATTCAGAAATCATCATAGTTGTGACATCACATGAGTGAGCTCATTAACATATGCCCACCCACCTATCAACTATTGAGGATTTAAGAACTTAGCCACCCTGTTTTACATTTGCATAGAGAAGTCTTAAAGGTACGGTAACATTTAAACAGCTGGTTTAATTCTGAGTGTCAGTGGGAGGCTGGAAAATTAACTAACTTGAAGAGCACTTCAGAAGTGCAGAATTTGTCCCTTTAAGAGTTTGGCACATCATGCACACATCATTAAAGTCTTCAGAGCTTGTTTTATACTGTTGTGGACGCGTTTGGGCGAACTCAGCGGGTGTCCTTCACAGAACAAGCGTATGATAATTACAGAGCTAATAAGCCGTTGCCTGGCCTTCCTCCTCAGAGGGAGGTCTGTGTCTCAAATCTGCTCTGATGCTACACTAGAGATCAAACACCGAAACTCTTTCTCCTTTATTACCGCCATATGCTGTCGATATTTACTTTGAACAAGGTCATCCGCACATTCACGCATGGGGAAATACCAAGGAAACTTGTGCAAGTCACATTGAACACCCGAAAGATCAAAAGATGCATAAACACTTTACTATTTTAATATAGTTTTTAATTGTAATTTTCTCCTTTTTCTATATTTATTTTAATTCTGAAGTGAAAAATAGCTGGTGCATGCTGGGTTTCGCATGATTCACCCACATGCGTTTTGAAGATATGTGAAATATGAGAGGTGGGTGTGTGAGTGTTTATCTGAGGCTGTGAAGCCTTGAGTGCCGAGTAGTCAAACGCAATTTCGGCATTTGTGTACGTTTGTTATTTTTCAAATAAACATCCCTGAGTGTTACGATAAAGAAACCAAAGAAACTTTCAAGCGATCAAACCTGAAAGCGAGGCAGACGGGTTTGCCGAACGTGAAAGAGAGCGAAATGAAAGAGGGATGAAGGGAAGGAGACGAGAGTCGACAGGGGAGTTTCTCCTGTGATGGTGTTTTAGATTGAATGTGACGGATGGGGCACAGACGCTTGACTGATGCTGCTGGAGACAGACATGACACCTGCACTCATTTCTGTCTTTCTTCGGCCTCCTCTTTCATCTCTATACACCTCTCTATCTCTGGCATTCTTTTCACCAGCACTTCAGTTTTCTCACAAAAACAACTTACTCTCAAAAGTCCTTATTTTCTCTCTTTTTACAGTAATCGCCAGGATCATTGATATTCCTTTATATATGTATATTTATTGCACTGATATTCCTCAGACACTGTCTCTATCATCTATTTATCTATCTATCTATCTAGGTATAGATATCTATATACCTATAACAACATTTTTAAAACTAATTTTATATAGCATTAGGAAAATGAAAAACAATGATGGCATTGTACTTTCATTAGTATTTTATGTCTATAGTATATCTATCTATTATAACACACACACATCCATTTCACAACCATTTTCAACTAATTTCCAAAATTATTAAACAGTATTTTTTTTTATGAGGAACAAATACATCGACTAAAATAAGAAAATGTATGTTGCATTAGGAAAATGAAAAATAATTATGGCATTGTAGTTGTTTGATTCATATTTTCTTATTTATATATTATATCTATCTTACAAATTTATTAAAAAGTATTTATTTTTGTCATGAAATAAATTTGAATAAAATAAGAAATGCAATTTGTTTGATTGGTATTTTCTTATGTATATATTGTATATGTGACCCTGGACCACAAAACCAGTCATAAGTAGCATAGCCAATAGCCAAAGATTTTTTTATTATTATTTCCTACCATAAATATATCAAACCTTTGCTAAAGACTTTATTTGGACAACTTTAAATGTGATTTTTCAAATTTTTTTTTTTTTTTTTTTTTGCATCCAGATTTTCAAATAGTTGTATCTTGGCCAAATATTGTCCTATTCTAACAAACCATACATCAATAACATTCTTATTTATTCAGTTTTCCGAAAAAAGTACCCTTATGACTGGTTTTGTGGTCCAGGGTCACGTATATCTAAACACACACTTACCCATGACCATTTTCATGTGATACACAAATTTATTAAAAATATTTATTTTAATTATGAACAAGTACGTAGAAAATCTAAAATGCTGATTTTGCATAAAGAAAATTATGCAGTTTTTTTATTGTTTGTAAGTATGTTTTATAAGTTTTTGTTTATTTTCTTAAAATATTTGTAGTTTTATTTATTTTTTGCATTCATATTTGTATTGCTTTAAAGTAAACTTAGCAAAAGTTGCATTCTGTCTTTAACTAATGTTTAGTTTTCATGTAATTTATTAAACAAATTAAATTTATATAGTCACCAAAACTTACTTAAACATTTAAGTCATAAATTTCATACAAATCCTTAAAATTTTAAATAAAACAGATTAAACAGAAGTGGTTACTCTGAAGAGACTTCAGTTTACCTAAAATCACTAAAAATCATCTTGTTAAAAGTAAAAGTAACTGCAGAATTGCTCAGAAAAGTGAAACTAATTCTGAGAAAATCTTTTGCAACATTTCATAAGATATGAAACTTTAATATTTGTATGTAATGCAATATGCATACAGTGTCCAGCATGTTTTAGACCCTTGTGTCAGTGTATCATCTCTGTCAAAGCTTTAACACTGTTCTTCTGCTGCCTTGAAAGCACCTTTCCTTCAGGAAATGCAAATTTCACTTGTGTTTGTTGTGTCCCAGCCGTGCTGCAGAGTGTCTGGCTGCTTTATTCAGCATCTGCTGGTGTTGGCAGGTTGTTAGCAGAGACCCTGTGATGCAGTGCCCATGTAATCTTTCTGATTAGTCTTTGTGTGTGTGCATCCAGATGAGTGCTGGATTCAGACTCCGGGGAGCATGTGAACACACACCTGAGACTCATTGTGCACACAGCTGTTTGGACAGCACACATCCAAAACCTTCTCTCCTATTTTCACAGTCAGACTCACTTTCACCTGTCGGCTTTCAAATCTCAGCGCTCGGATCCCGCGGTGGCGTAAAAGAACATCTTAATTATGCTTCTGTCTGTTACGGTTTACCTGCTGCGACGGCAGCAGATCCGCAAGTCTTGCTGTGTGTGACTATTGCTCATGCTTGGAATTTGGGGTTTGTTCATATTCCTAACTCAAAGTATTAAACTTTGGTTCATAACATGTACCGTTCACGCTGCAGATGTGAATTATACCTCATTTTGTTGAGTCGAGACGTGCTGTTACTTTGGTGTCGATTTAACACATATTGCAAATGGAATATTGATTTTATACAACAGTTCAATAAATGTTTGAGGCACAATATTGTCTTAGTTTGCTCAGTTTTGCAAATTAAAGTGGTTCCAAACAAAGCCACATAGCAGAAATATTGTGCTTATCTTAGGAGTTTCATAAATCAATGTTTTTATTTTTAAAGAAACAAGCAAGTTAGTGATTCAGTTACTGATTCATAAAGCATTATATCTAAGCATGTGAATATATCCATTTCATGACCATTTTCATGTGATTCACAAATGTATTCAACAATATTAATTTTATTATAAACAAATACATAGACTAAAATAAGAAATGTTTATTTTGCATAAAGAAAATTAAGCTGTTTAAAACAAGTCATAGTAAGTTTGTTTAATTAGATTGTTTCATTTTCTTAAAATAATTTTGTATCATTATTTTACATTTGTTATTGTTTAGCATCAGTTACATTGTTACTAATGTTTTTGACAAATTGTAAGATCAGTAAGATTAAAAAGAAAAATTGATCCATACATGTACATTACGTTTTAGGTACAAGTTTGTCTCTTTTTGTCAAGTTTTGCAAACAAAAATAGTTCCAAACAAAGCCACATAGTAAAAATGATGTGCCTGAGGTGTTTCATAAATGACTGAGTGACTCATACTTCAAGACTTCATAAAATCACTTGCTTCATTTCGAAATAAATCATACTTTGGATGAATCATAGATGTATCTAGTAAGCAGAATATCTTACACAACTATTTAGCAAAATGTACAAATCTAACTCATTTTCTCTTGTTCTGTAGGGATGAGGAACACGCTTTAATCCTGCAGTACTGTCAGACTTTGGGAGGGGAGGGTTCATCCTTCAGCCAGCCCCAAACCCCCGCCCACATCAGCAGGAGCCCCGCCCAAAACACTCACAGCCCCTCCTTCCTGCTTCAGAGCCCCGCCCAGATTCTACAGGCTGTGGAGAGGGAGGAGCGAGGAGAGCTGGAGCGAATCATAGCGCGACTGGAGGAGGAGCAGCGGTAGGTTACGGATACTTCACGTCCACTACAAAGTTACCATTAAAACAAAACTGACAATTTTATTATTTTATCTTTTTAAATGGAACATTGCAGTGTTTACTATAACACCCTCCCCTCCAGCAACCTGTCACTCACATCAGATCACAGCAATTGGCAAACAACTATCCACTGATCCAATCAAACAAAGTCCTGCATTTTTACTTTAGTTTCACTCAGATTTACAGACAATTTCAAAATAGATAAAGAAAAGACAATCAAGTTCATGCCATCTTTAAGAGTATCAGCCTAAATTATCTGTTAAACCTACAGATTTTTTCAGAGATTCTACATTGATTTTTGTGAAGTTTGGTGTAAAACATCGTCGATGAATGTTTAATTAGAAGTTACAAACCTCTCTTTTAAACGAAACAAATGAGCAAGTGGAGACTTGTCTATAAAATCTAGCTGTGATCTTTAAGCTGATCGATCTGCTGTAAAATCCCATTCAAGGAAAGTCAGTTCACTCAGCGGCAATATTTGTGATGCCTCTGGGCAACTATTTTGGTTACGCGAGACCAACTCTAGTCTGCTTGAATGAGGAAATACTAAAATCTCAAAAAGTGCTGGCCAAACTTACATCTCAATAATGTTTTTCAATATATTTCAATCTGACATGAACTTCCAATAAATAAATATAAATATACTGTATATATCAGCCTTTCTGATGTATTGCACATTGGCTGGAACCAACCATACATGTACATAAATATTTTTATTTATAGTTTTAAGTAGCATGGGTTTATTTGTTGAAGTAGCCAAAAATACATTGTATGGGTAAAAATTTTTCTTTTTAAATTATTAAGTGCCATGAAGATATTTTGTAAATTTCCTACTGTAAATATATCAAAACTTTTTTTAAGAACTTCATTTTAATCAACTTTAAAGAATTTGTTTAGGTTTATACATCATCTGAAAGCTGAATAAATAAATAAATATATAAATAAATATGTACATATCCAGCCAATGTACCATAAGAAAGGCTGTATAAAAATTCAGTCAATTTTGAATGCAGTGCAATGGAAACGAGATTTGAATACCATTCTAAAAAATCTGTTCTGTTTGTCATGCAAATGTTTGTATCGGTCTAAACAGATGCATTAACAGGCGCTCATTCAAGTTACAATCTTTATCGCTTTCGAATATTCATCTAAGTGTGAATAAAGTCCCATGGCACTGATTTTATGGAAACCAGAGCTTCTAACATAAGCTGCAGTGACACATTGGCTGTTTTGTTTAGAAGGCGGAACCAGAGCTGCCACATTGAACATTCCACTTTCTCCCATTCATACAAAAAATAATGGTTTTACCTCTAATTTAATTAATGCTATGGTTACAATAATTCAATGGAAGAGCTTCGTCGGTATTGGTCAGGGTATGATTTGCATCTCTTTAGTGTGTGTTTGGCAGTGGGCTGTTCTGTAGCTTTCTAACAATAGGCTGAATTTGGCTGCAGGTCCCTTTGGGGTTCACTTTCCTTCATTGCTTTTCAAAGCCAGAACATAAAAGAACCGGCTAAGCATCCAACAGTCATAACTCAAACTCACAGTAAACAAAAAGCCCAAAAGCTGGTGTTATATATGGCATATAAACATTGTCTCTGTTTGCCTGTGGTCAGGACCCTGCAGAGGGAGTACGAACAGTTGCGCCAGCAGCATGGTCAACCCGGCGTGGGGGCCGCAGCTGTTAGCGGGGCTCCAGAGGAAGCTGACCTGTTAGCTGAAGCTAAACTCCTGCGACAGCACAAGGGACGGCTGGAAGCCCGCATGCAAATACTGGAGGACCATAACAAACAGCTGGAATCGCAACTTTACAGACTACGCCAGCTGCTGCATCAGGTATCACACTTGCTAGTGAAATATCTACCTAGACTGCGTTATATATAAGGGCTGCTAGGCAGCAAAATTCTGCTTTTTAAAAGCTGAAATGCACAACATGACTTTTGCCCCCAATTTGAGTCTGGAGAAGTAGACACTAGTTGCCAAAAGTTAGAGCCAGTCTGCAGATTTTGGCGAGTCGGGTTGACAGATTTATTCTGAAAAACACGAGCCATGTTTCTGCATGAATTTGTTGTGTTTGGGATGGCTTGAAAGACTGGAAATGTGTGTTCCCAAGTTGTTTAGTGTATGAAGCCAAGTTTTCCCTCTGTAAACATTTATAAAGTGATGCCTAGTGTTTTAAAATCCGTTCAGATTTTAAAAGTTGTGTATTCTAGCCTTGGGATAATTAGCTGTGGCCAAATTTTTAGGAAGATAAAAAGGCAAGGTGGTACATTGATTACAAATATATTCAAATATATATGTAAGGTTAGTTCACCCAAAAATGAAAATTCAGTCATTAATTACTCACTTTTATGAGCTGCAGTCATCTTCAGAATGCAAATGAAGATATTTCTGATGAAATCCTAGAGTTTTCTGATCCTCCATAGACCGTAACATGACTGCCATGTTCAAGGCTCAGAAAGGTAGTAAGGACATCATTAAAATAGTCTGTGACATCAGTGGTTCAATAATGTTAAGATGTTAATGTTAAGAAGCTATGAGAATACTTTTTATGTGCAAAGAAAACAAAAATAATGTCAGTCTTTGATGTGCGTTCACGAGAGTCCCACGACGTATGCATCTGGTGCTACTGAAGCAGGAGCAGGTGTTTTTTACATACAAGCTTAAGATTAGCTTTAGCTTTTTATTTGTTTAGGTTTCAAGATTTTAAAAAAGTTAATTTGTTAAAATTTTCTTGACGAACGAAATGTGTTAGAATGTGTAAAACCTGGTCTGAAGTCAATAGCACAGTATATATTTTTTAATTTGAAGGGTTTTTTTTTTCCATTTAAAGTCAGCATTTTTTGGTGAGTCTGGTTGACAGATTTATGCAGAAAAACACAACAAGCCATGTTTCTGCATGAGTTTGTTGTGTTTGGGATGGCTTGAAAGACTGGAAGTGTGTGCTCCCAAGTCGTTTAGAGTATGAAGCCAATTGTTTATTCTCTGTAAACATTTATAAAGTGATGCCTAGTGTTTTAAAATCTGTTCAGATGTTAAAAGTTGTGTATTCTAGCCTTGGGATATTTTGTTGTGGCCAAATTTTTAGGCAGACAAAAATGGCAGGGTGGTATATTGACTACAAAGATATTTAAATGTTAGTTCACCCAAAAATTAAAATCTGGTCATTAATTACTCACCTTCATGAGCTTTGTTTATCTTCGGAATGCAAGTTAGGATATCTCTGATGAACTCCATAGACAGCAACACAACTGAAAAGTAGTAAGGACATAGGACAAGGACTGTATTGTAATGATACTATGAGTATACTTTGTGTGTCAGTTTTCAGTGTGTGTGAGACACAAGAGCCTTGTTCTTACATACCAGCTCAGGATTAGCTTTAGTTTTGTACTTCTCTTGTTTAGGTTTCAAAATTCCAAAAGAACATTTTCTTGATGAACAAAATGTGTAAGAACCAAACTTGCCCTATGTGTTTTTTGCTAGTTTCTGCTCGATGCAGTTGTCATTTTAAGTCCAGTGCCACATTGTTTAAATAGCACATGAACTTGCGCACATCTGTTACACCCAGGGGGCGCACTAGTCTTGAAAACGAGGTGTGTTCAGGCGCATTGCTATTTTAAGGCAACTGAAAATGATTGTGCCATTGACCAACTAAAATCTGGTCTGAAGTCAATGGTGCAGTATTTTTTTTATTATTATTATTTAAATGGCATGTTAGTAATATGCGCCAATAGACGGATGTAATAACACACATACACTCTGCTTAATATGCACAGCAGCACACAAACATGCCAAATATAAAAAATGAAAGGATTACAATATAAGCCGATCCGTTTCCTCTCTGGAAAAGCACTCAGTCTTTGATCTTGCAAATTCCGCCATGTAAATGCCGAATCCGCCAAGGGAATGGGAGATGGGACTCTGATTGGTTTATTGCATGTTATGCCCAAAACCCATCCATGACTCATTAAGAGAATAAGTACAACCCTTTTGGACCATGTGCCTGGCGTGCTGAACGTTTTTTCTGTCATTAAACAAAAGTGGATTCGGACACGCCCTAGACACACCTGCGCAATAGAATTCAGACCATGCGCTTAGACTTAGGGCCTCTTATTTTCCGTAATAATCCAAAACCTATTTGAAAAATCCTATTGGGTTTTTGTTGTATGAACCAGAGTGATGCTAATTTTCAGGTTGGCCAACAAGCATATGTCACCCCTGCAGTGCTGGATTCTCGTGTAGCCTTTTGATTATTGGAACTAAAGCCTAGCATCTTATTCCGGCCAAGTACAGTCCTCTTAGGCAGTGCCGTTTTTTTAATATGTATCAGCCTGTCCCTGAACCGTCCCCGAAGTGTGAAGCTGAGACTAACATTCACCTGTCTCGGCTTCAGTTCCAGCTCTACCTCACTGTATAAACTGCTATTGTTCCATCCGTCAATGGGCTTCATGGTCTAACGGGCAATGCCAACGAGTCCAACAGCCGCCAATAGCGCCGTGAATCAAACACAGGCGTTCAATGAGCCCTGATTTAGAGTAACAGTAATTTATTGGGTCTCCTGAGGGCCTGACTCACCGCACTGGGCCTCGGTTTAGCCAGATGGTCTTGTCAAAGGCTCTTAGCTAAATAAACACAATATAACTCCTTATCCAAGAAGGTAAACAAGACTGCCATTCCAGCCTGACATTTCTGGCCACCTTGCTTTCACCTACAGCAGGACTATAAGCAGTAATGACCTCTCACACATGCCAAATAAATCTCTGCGCAGGAGGAAGTACTAATAATATGTGACCCTGGACCACAAATCCAGTCATAAGGGTCAATTTTTTTAAACTGACCTGAATAAATAAGCTTTCCATTCATGTATAGTTTGTTAGTATAGGACAAATATTTGGCTGAGATACACAACTATTTGAAAATGTGGAATCTGAAGGTGCAAAAAAATCTAAATATTGAGAAAATCACCTTTAAGTTTGTCCAAATGAAGTTCTCAGCGAGGCATAATACTAATCAAAAATTAAGTTTTGATATATTTACAGTGGGAAATGGATATGGATCATGATCTTTACTTAATTTCCTATTGATTTTTGGCATAAAAGAAAAAATCGATTATTTTGACCCATACAGTGTGTTTTTGGCTATTGCTACCCGTGCTACTTAAGGCTGGTTTTGTGGTCCAGGGTCACTGTTAGGGTTTATGTTGATTTTAAACCATGCCTATCTCTCTTTCTAGCCTGAGTTAAATGGCACGTCCTCTTCCGGCTCTCTCCATCAGGATTCAGCAGGACAGGCCGAGCTCCCAGGTATAGATGCACACACACATACACAACGCTGGGTGATTATACTAAGGGCTCTGATTGACTTCTTCCCGTAATAATCTGTTAAGTGTATTCTGTGTCCTCAGATGAGTTTCTCCATCAGTGTTCTAACAGTAACTCTGATCTGGCTGAGGTTGTGGAACAGATTAACCACAGTTTTCCTGCATGCTCTCGTAAGTCTAACGCTCTGACTTTCCCGCTCTCAATCTATCTCTCAGCATGCCAGCTAATACTCTGCTGTCTTCTTTTTGACCTCCTTCCTTCTTTTATTTCCCAGTGTGCAGTGAAGTCTTGGCTGCATCCCAGTAGAGCGCAACAGTCGGGGTCTGGAAGTAAAATCCCATTCAATTTTGCTTCCTAGAGAAACCGCTGTTGAATGAAAAGAGAAATTTCTGCCAAGTCATTTAAATGCTAAATTTCCTGTGAGATATTACACTACCCATAATCCGGAAGAAAGATCCACCAATGGGAAGTCACCATTAAAATGGAAATGGGAATTGCTAAACAGTAACCATGCAATTGGCTTACAACATTATGAATAGCATAATTAAATCTTGTATATTTGCATATTTTTGAAAATTGTCCAGGACATTTCAATTATTTAGTGTCAGTAATTTTCATATTGGTCCCATACTAACACTAACACTATTGGTCCCATGCTAACACTTTACAATAAAGTTAGTTAACATTAACTACATTAGATAATGTGAACTAAGAATGAACAATACTTCTACAACATTTATTAATCTTAATGTTAGCATTTACTAATGCATTGTTAAAAAACAAGTTAACATTAGTTAATGGACTGTGAACTATTTTTTAATCTAAGTTCAATAAATAGTGTAATAAATGTATTTATCATTGTTTGTCATGTTAGTTAATACATTAAATAATGTTAACAAATGACACCTTATTGTAAAGTGTTACTTGATTTTTAATTTATTTTAATTTCTATTTACCTTTCATTTAGTTTAGTTTTAAAAATGTTAGTACTTCAACTGAAACTCATCTAATTTCATCTAATATCTATGTTTTAGTTCGGCTTCATTCCAGTCAATTTTGAAAATGTTTTGGGTAGTTTAAGTTAATAACACAGGTTATGCTACAGATTTGATTTAGTAATTCTCAATACTTTATGAGCTTCACTTCATTGCATTTTGGGAAAAAAACTGCTTCTACCAGCCTAAGGTAGCTCACTAGTCTTGTTTAAACTAGTATAGTTTGTCTCCCAGTCTGAGAAGCTGGCAAATTGTCAAAAAAAAAATCTGATTTACCAGACTTTAGACCAGCTCACTACCTTAGGCTGGATTTATCTTGGAGATTTGTTGGAGATTATTTTTTAAATGCATATGAAGAAACTTGGTACTTCCAGAACCAAGCCTGCTGAAAAACACATGCATACTTTACTACATACTAAAAGTATGTACTTCACCAGTACATACTTTTAAGTACACTTGCAAGTAAGCTACTGTAGAACTAGAACATACTAACATGCCATTGTTGATGCACTGTTTGTGTTTGCATCCTTGCATTAGCTGCAATCATTTTTACTTCACGTTTAGGTAAAGTGTCATGAAACCCTCCATTTCTGCACATCAGTTCTAAGCAAAGTGAAAAGAGTGGGAGTGTAGGGGAGGAGAGAACACAACAATTGTGTCTGATCCACGCTGTTTTATTTTGCTTCAATGGCATCAAAGGTTCAAATAAATGCATGCTGCTATTCATAATTGCGCTCAACAAAGTTTTATGCAAGTTCACAGTGCATTACACAAATACACACAGCTCGTTTTGTTTCATTTCATCATTTAATGCACTAAAATATGCAAGTCATTTCATTTGCTTCAAAAAAGTAAATGTGCATTTGCATTTTTAATGACTTGATTCCTTGATGTTGACTGCGTGAAAGTGTTTTGATGGCGTTTGTGTCCATGTCGGATTGTCTCAGTCCACCGCTTAATGAATCTCGAAACTCACACGAGAACTGCTCGTTGCACTCGAACATTTCAAAGCTGCCGGTTGATTGAAAGCTTGTCACTCCATCAGCATCACAAGGGAGGACGCACACTCGAGGCTTTCAAGTGTTTCTGTAAGGTATCAAGTCGCTGAAGTGCCTGCTGAGCGTTTGAAGCGCTCGTCTCAGGACAATGTGACGTGATGTCATGAATAATTATGAGATTAATCCATGCAGTAACATGAACAATTATGAGGCGCTGCTGACACTTCGTCATGCAATAGTGACATTTTTACACCAGAAGATAGCTCTGAATTTCCCTAATAACAGATTGACTCTAACATTGTCTTCCATCATGTACATCTCATCTGTTTTATTGTTTCATTACCCACGTTCTTTTTGCAGTACAATTTTTTTTAAAGTCAAAAGATACTCAGGTATGAAATGAACACCTGCCACCATCCAAAAGCAGGTTTTTTTTTGTGCAGTGATGGGTAATTTTGTCTCATCCACCAGCCATTGTGACAGGCGACCTGTAAGACATCTCAAATTGACAGTTGACAAACAATGCGTTACGCAGAAGCAGCCATGCGTGCTTGAAGATGCCATCCAATTATGTGATGCATTGCACTGTATTACAGACCAGCCCCTTATTTAGGATGGACAGTATGCAAATTGGATAGCGCCTTCTGTCCTATTCATACTTTTTAATTTATCAGTTGATACATGCACAACTTGTTTTCTACTTCTTTAAGATAATTGTTAACGCCAATCAAAGACTCAAGATTTTGCCCTGCAACAATAGAAATCCTTTACAATCCAAGAAATTTCTCTCGGACGGCAGCATTGTATTATTTTCATTATTTTCACCCAAAAATGAAAATTTCCCCATGTTTTACTCACTCTCAAGCCATCCTAGGTGTATATGACTTCCCTCTTCCAGATGAACACAGTCGGAGTTGTTTTAAAATTTATCCTGGCTTCTTCCAAACGTTATAATGGTGGTGGATAGTGGCTATTATTTTGAAGCTCATATATCCGTCATAAAACTAACCCATAGGCTTCTGGGGGGTTAACACGTCTTCTGAAGCAGATCCATGGGTTTTTATAACAAAAATATTTATATTTTTAGAATTATTAACTCAAATCACTAACTTTCAGCAACGGCCATATGCGCGCTCTCGGTTAGACTCGATGTAAGCTCTTCTTCTTTTAGTGAAATTTGTGGACATTTTTTGAACTTCTCGTTTTCAACTTTTAATCCGTTACCGGCATTTAGTATTGTCGTTTGTTTATTCTCACCCAAGCTTACACTACGAATGTGGCTTACGTCATACGTCGAGTCAGAAGTCAGGGGAAAAGCCAGTACTCGACACTCTCGCGAACTCGCATACACCTTTGCCGAAAGTCAGTGATTTTAGTTTATAATTTTAAAAATGGGAAATTTTTGTTACAAAAAACAATGGATCCGATTCAAAAGAATGGATTGTCTAAAACTGAGCAAAAAAAAGTTGTGCAGCAATGATTTGCCAGAAGAAACTCTCTTCACTTAAAGGAATAGTTCACCCAAATATGAAAATTACCCCATGATATACTCACCCTCAAGCCATCCTAGGTGTATGACTTTCTTCTTTCAGACGAACACAGTCGGAGTTGTTTTAAAATTTATCCTGGCTCTTCCAAGCTTTATAATGGTGGTGGATAGTGGCTATTATTTTGAAGCTCCAAAAAGCGCATTTATCCATCGTAAAACTAACCCATATGCCTCCGGTGGGTTAACACATGTCTTTTGAAGCAGATTCATGGGTTTTGTAACAAAAATATTTTTATTTTTCAAATTATAATCTGAAATCACTGACTTTTGGCAAAGGTGTATGCTCGTTCGCAAAAGGGTCGAGTTCTGGCTTTTTCCCTAACCTCTGACTCGACGTATGACGCAAGTCACATTCTTAGTGTTAGCTTGGGTGAGAATAAACGAACGAGAATACTAAATGGCAGTAACAGATTAAAAGTTGAAAAAAAGGAGAAGTTCAAAAAAAATCCGCAAATTTCACTAAAAGAGAAGAAGAGCTTACACCGAGTCCAACTTGACTCCCTCGCGAATGCGCATACGGATGTTGCCGGAAGTTAGTGATTTGAGTTTATAATTTTAAAAATACATATATTTTTTGTTTTTAAAAACCCATGGATCCGCTTCAGAAGACATGTGTTAACCCCCCAGAGGCCTATGGGTTAGTTTTATGATGTATATATGAGCTTTTTGGAGCTTCAAAATAATAGCCACTATCCACCACCATTATAAAGCTTGGAAGGGCCAGGATAAATTTTAAAACAACTCCGACTGTGTTTGTCTGAAAGAAGGGTGGCTTGAGGGTGAGTATATCATGGGGTAATTTTTATTTTTGGGTGAACTATTCCTTTAAGTGAAGAGAGTTTCTTCTGGCCAAATCATTGCTGCACAACTTTTTTTGCTCAGTTTTAGACAAAAATCCATTCCAATCTGGTTGCCTCTTCCTGCGTTTAAACCTCAGTTCACTGCCATCCCAGACTCCCTCAGCTCAGACTGCAGCGGCCTCATCTTACGACTGTCAGTCTGCCAGATCGGCACTCTTCTGCCTTTGAGAACGCCCCCGTTCCTGCAGTCTGAGAGCTTTGATTGTGAATTATGTTTGTAATCGCTGTTGTTTGAAAGAAAGTCACATAGTGAAGCCTTTAGAGACTCCGTTTTATGGAACGGCTCGACTTAAACGAGTGTTTTTATTACCTCGAAGCTACTGATAAGACTTTATTGTTATTGTTGAACTTAATTTTGCATTCCGCCCAGACTTTGGCTCGCATAGTTAGCTAGAAACTCTGTAAAATATCGATCTTGGCACATTGTCGTTTCGCTGCATTTGGGCCCTGGTGTGCGGTGATATTCGGTCTGGGAGAAGATTTGGGGCCATTTCCATGTTCTTTGTTTGATCGGTGCATTTTAATGAAGGACAGAGGCACAGGTGATATGAGTGTTGGGAGGCGTCTCACTCTTGTTTGCTGTCGTCTCCCTGTAGAGTTCATTAAAGCGCTTCGCTCAGTGTTCAGAAGAGTAGTCCCATGAGTCTAAGCTTGAACACTCTAAATTAAAAGTTTGGCTGTTGTGGAGAGTCTGCGTGTGTTGTTCTTGTCAGGACTGTCTTGGTTAGGAAAGCTGTTATTTTGCCCTAATTGTGTCTCTCTTTTTGTCTTTCCCTTCTGGGTCCTCTAGCGTCAAGTGTGTCCTCAAGACCCAAGGTAAGTCTCACCATTACAGTAAAAACACTCCACAGTAATTCACACTGACCACAAAGTGAAAAGAAAAGTCTGCGACACTATTTTACCAACAATCCTCACCTGTTTTCTCATCCCGTTACAAATGAGTCTGAAAACACGGGACATTTTTGTTCCCTGCTCTATTACTTTGCGTGCACCAGCTCGGATAGAAACATCAATCATGTTTCTGTTAACGAGATATTAATTTTTAACTGGTGTTTGGTTTTACGAGTCATCACTGGATGTAAACATCTTAGTGATGAGCTTGTATGAGAAGATCCATCACAGCCAATAGATTGGCATCTCCATATGTCATGTTTCTGTGATGATTTATTGACTGGTTTTATTTGAAAAGGTTGGGTTTGAAGCATTTGCATAGTCAAAAGCTTAGGGAATTGAGAATCAGTTTTTAAACTCTTAAAAATAAGAGTTCCAAAAGTTCCAAAGTGTTTTTTTTTTTTTTTTTTTTTGGCACACAGTGATGCCATAGAACCATGTTGGGCTCCCTGAAGAACCTGTAAGTGAAGAGTTTTTAAAATAACCATTATTTTTGTTGGTGTGAAGCCTTTTGTCCAACAGAAAGGTTCCATGGATGTTAAAGGATCTAGAAAACAATAATGCCAGTAGAGACTTTAAGAGCTGCACAAGTAAAATAAAATATTATATGAGTGGGATACGGCATGTCTATGGTAATTAAATCGTAAAATGACAGTGAAAAGCATAATTTTTAGTTCAGATACAGGTTTTCACAACGTTTTATAAAATAAACATCAGATTTCAGTCTTTAAACCTTTTTAAAGAAAAGGATTGAGTCACAAGTATCAATTATTGGTTATTGGTAATTAATTATGATATTAATTTAATAGCATATAAATATATCTTAGTGTCTTGATTGTTTAGATTTCTTTTCGTTCCACCAGTTTGAATTCTACAACTGTGTGTTTGCTTCATATAAATATGGGTACATTTTTACATTGGTCTGAACAAAAACAGCAGACAGGCTGATTGAAAATAAATTCATTCTATGCCAGTTGGTGGCACTTTCAAAACGGCAGAAATGTAGTGGTTTTCCCAGTAACCACAGTACACAAAGCAGAGCAACACTAGACTTTGAAACATGCAGCACTTACATGTATTCAATGAAATCAAAGCTTTTTGGAGCTTTTTAATCGTCACATTAAGCTATATCACAGTTCTTGTCTTTCCATCCCTAAATTTAAGACCTCCTGAAATCACAATTAAGACTTTATTGTACCATTTAAGACTTTCTGTCTTCAAATCTGGTATAACTAAATTTCAGACTTTTTAAAGACCTGCGGAAACCATTTTTCAAGAGTGTATTCGACAAAGCTTTCATTAAAAAACTGGAACTAAATTATTTTTATTAATTTTGGTTCCTTTAACAGTTCTAAAGTGCTAAGACTCACAAAACGGCCTACAACTTGTGACATCTGAAAATGAAAATTATACACTTACTGAATTAATAGTTACTCACTCAAGGCATTAATTTAATTATGCCTCAATTAAAATGAACTGTTACTGTGTTTTGCAACCCAATGAAATCCAGATCGAAGCCATAGAGTGCTGCAGAAAATCAATGAGCTACTTTGAACTACTGCTTAAAGGATTAGTTCACTTTCAGAACAAAAATTTACAGACAATATACTCGCCTTCTTGTCATCCAAGATGTTCATGTGAAAAACATTGTAGGATTTCTCTCCATATAATGGACTTCTATGGTGCCCCTGAGTTTTAACTTCCAAAATGCAGTTTAAATCCAGCTTCAAAGGGCTTTAAACGATCCCAGCTGAGGAAGAAGGGTTTTATCTAGCAAAACGATCAGTTATTTTTGAAACAAATTGACAGTTTATATACTTTTTGACCTCAAATGCTAGTTTTGTCTCGTCTCTGCGATGCACATGTGTAGTCTGTGTGATCAGGATCAATACAGTTAGGGTATGTCAAAAAACTCCCATCTCGTTTTCTTCCCCAACTTCAAAATCGTCCTACAGCGCTGCAGAAGTACCAACCAAGTGTTTACAAAGTGAACATACAAAGAAGATCAAACGACCTTTACAAAAAAAGGCAAAACAGCGTTGTAGGATGATTTTGAAGTTGGAGACGAAAATAAGAGGGGAGTTTTTTGACATACCCTGTCACGGATCACACAGACGCATGCGCATTGCAGAGACGAAATGAGACAAGCATTTGAGGTTAAAAAGTATAGATATTGTCGATTTGTTTTAAAATAACCAATCGTTTCGCTAGATAAGCCCTTTGAAGATGCATTTAAACTGCATTTTGGAAGTTCAAACTCGGGGCACCATAGAAGTCCATTATATGAAATAGAAATCCTGAAATGTTTTCCTCAAAAAACATAATTTCTTTATGACTGAAGAAAGAAAGACATGAACATCTCGGATGTCAAGGGGGTGAGTACATTATCTTTCTGAAATATTGCCTGTGCTCAAAATATTTTCACATTGAGGCTTAATGAGACTACAGAGGTTGTCGGTGACATTTAACATCATCAAAAACTCATCTATTGACTGTTCTGTTTTTACAGCCTTGGTGTGTTCATACTTGCACTCTTGCACACTATTATTTTTTTAACTTTCCAACTTTGTGATTATGGTGTAGTTTGTTTATAGCCTGCGTTTAGCTTTTTAACTTCTGGTAATTGTTTTTAAGCTTCTCAACAGTTGTGGATTTTGTTGAGGGAACCAGGGTAATACCAACTTCCCAGTTGACCTTTAAAAATATGTCATTTCTGCAGCACTCTATGGTCAGAATTGTTGATTCCCATACTTAGCTTGTGTATTAGACATTTACACAATATATGCATGTTTGTGTCCAGGTGATGTGAAGGTTTTCAGCAGAACATCCCTTTGGAAATCTAACGGGCGTGAAGAGCAGTCTCTACTCGACATGACAAGAAGATTCCCATTTCAGAGATGCAGATTCCCGGCTGTTCCCTAGACAGAGGCGGTTGTCCTCGAACCCAAAGACTCTGGAACAGGACCACTCAGTTCATTCAATGGCTATTACTACTGCGTCTGTCTGTACTATGCAACTGTACATTTTGATCAACATGTAGATTGTACGTGAGATGTATCTGCCCATTGTTTTAATACTCGGATGATTATTTAGGGTTATGGGGGCCATTTATCGTGTAACCTATATGCTTTTATTTCTGTGTTCACCAAGGAACCACACTGCTACCACATATCTCACACGCAGCTCACATCAGTTGCTGTTCTAGTCGGCACGTTGTCCTTCTACAGACGTGGTTATTAGTTTAGTGGGAAAATGTTGCGAACATCAGTGGATATGAAGACGAATCGGTCTCGTAATGCTAAACTGTTAACGCATGTTGCCCCCAGCATTGTTCTGTTCAAGTTTTAGCCTGTTTTGACAGTGTTTGCCGTGAACTCTCCCTTTAAAGCATCGTTTCGACAGTTTGCTCCGCCAGCCATGGTGCATCCGAATCCTTACTGTATTTCTAGAGCGCACGCACAGATGTACAACACAAATGTTTGAATGCGTCGAAAACACCCTTTTGTGCCTATAAAGCATCCATTCCAGGAGAGATGAGTGGCCGAGAGATGCCGTATTTCTCAAAATCATGTAGAAAGATTATATTATAAAAAGACAAATGTAGGAAACATGGATTTTTAGGACGTTTGGCCCAAGATGATTTATCTTTGTGTAGTATAGTTTTATAAATAAATGTTAAAAAAAATAAAATTAGAGAAAGCCATGATTGCCTTGCTACCTCAGACATTGTCAGTCATTCATTGGTGTGACTGTCGATTGATTTCACGCTCCGTTTCCAAAAACAAAACTTAAGGAAATCGCCCCAACGGTCATTCCGTAAAGTTGCACTTGCTACGCGAGTAACTACATTGTGCTTTTTCCCTTGTTTTCCCAGCAGTTCTTTGATTTTTCTACATGGTGTATTTGTGGTGTGCTACCTTCAGTGAAGTGTTAGATTTTAACATTACTGTAACACCTGCGAAACATTCTGAAGCTGATTCTGACCTAGTTAAGTCACCGTCACCGATGCCGTGCTGTTCTGACCCGAGATAGATTGATAAGACCGAACACACTACATGTAATGAGGTTCCATATGTTTTATTCAAAATAAAGTTTTTATAATGAGTGTTTTCTGTGCTTTTTTTTACTCAACATTTGATATTTTGTTACAATAAAGCCTGGCTCACACTACAGGATTTTTAAAATCCTAACCGATTATGAACTCTGTTTGCAGTACACACAATAAGGATTATTTCCCCTAAATCTTAAACATAAACACAAACTACAAATTTGAAAATCATTGCGCACAACACACTACAAGATATGAAGATTATCATGCCAAAGGGATCGCCTCACGTGATCGCAAGAAGCAGATCCTCATAGACCTTTCAGCAACTGTTTACATATTAGCTAGCATGCTAACAGCTTTCTACACTCAATCGGGGTAACCTGATTTGTGTGTGAGCAGACCGGGAGGTGCAAAATTTGATCTATGAACGTCTCACATCAGATAATCTGCACCAAACATTGTGACCGATCGAAGCGGTTGACAAGATTTTTGAAAAGGTGGAAATTGGGGCTAAATCGGGCTAAAAATCCTGTAGTGTGAGCCAGGCTTAAGGGGAGAAAGTTACAATGGAAAAGTTTTACCCAGTTTCTTTCTTTTCTTGGAAAACTCTTTGCTTATGTTTATACAGTGAAAGTAAATGCACTCAAACTCCATAAATAACAAGAAGCAACTTAAAAATATAGCTGCAAGCAGGAATTAAACTAGCACTAGGCAAGGGAAGCATCAGTTAACTGCAGCAATGAGTAATTAAAGCCATTTTAAGGTGATTTTAGACAAAATGGATGAAAAATCATGAAAACAACCTTTAATAACAAGTTATCACTTTTGACGGTCTCAAAACATTTTGAGTACTTTCAGGTCACGGTTTCGTAGTACATACAAAGTTTTGTAATGGTACTTCAATGCATTGGTAAAAATGTTGCATTTTATATCATAGTACTCTGTAGTTAATGGCAATTTCAGTAACAATGTTTTGTTCAATTATAGTGCCACCAAGAGGCACAACCCCACCAAATTCTTTGTGTCCTTAGAGTGTGCCCATACATATGTGTGTTAAATTTGGTGAAAATATCTCATTTTGTTTCTGAGTTAGACATTCTTATATATGAGAAGAGAAAAAATGACCAATGGTTGACTTTGTTGGCATTTTTTTGCCACTTACTATCAAAATTTTGGCAATTGGAATTAGCATATAGTCGGCACGCTGTTTCTGAATTTCCTACGGTGGTTTTGTGTCGATAGGAGTAATGGTTTCTAAGATATTGTCAAATGTTTTTAAGTGCTAAAATGCAATGTTGCACAAACCATAAGGTAAAACCTGGCATGTTTGGTATTACTGAACTCACAAGGATTCAGGAGTCTAAAAAAGGTGCCTCCTGTGAAAATAAGTCAACCACACCCAAAGTTAAAAGCATGCGAATATTTGATTTTGTCCACTAGGTGGCACTGGCTCGAATCTTCTCAGGCTTCTTCAGGGCATCTTGCTGATGACCCATACCGAGTTTTGTAACAATATGTCAATGCGTTCATAAAATATAGCAATTTACTACAAAATTCAAAATGGCCAACGCCCAAAATGGCTGACATGGAAAAATTGGGTATCATTCGGCTCTGCATGATGCACCGAATCTAAAGAAACCGGATTTTTGGCCAAACCATTCAAAAGTTCTAAGCTAAAATAGCAAATTTTCCATATCTCCTGACCACTAGGTGGCACTGCACCAAAACACTGCAGGTAGCCTCAGGTCATGCTTGTTATAACACACACCAAGTTTGGTCTCAATACGCCAAACCTTTGCAGAGATACAGCATCTTATCCATTGTTGTGTGCTTTTCATAGAATTCATCTAATCAACCTGAATTCCATAACTTTTTGCCAGCATGGTCTGAAGATGAATTTTGGTGAAAATCAGACAAACAGTCTAGGATGAGTTTGAAAAAGTAGGTTTTTCAAACAATTAAAAATAGAAAAAAAAATTCTGATTTATAAATTTTGGTGTTGGCACTAGAGAGTTTGAGAGTCCAAACTTGCTATGGTTAATGTTGAGACTGTCCTCTATCAATGTGCCAAATTTTTCAACTTTCCCGCAAGCGGTTCTATGGGCTGCCATAGACTCAATGGCGGAAGAAACAGAAGAAGAAGAAGAAGAATGCCAATGGATACAATAGGTGCCATCGCACTTTCAGTGCTTGGCCCCTAATTATTGTAAAGGTAGTATGAAACCTGTGTGTTATATTTCAAAATCTGTAAATGAAAGCGTAAACTATTTTAAGTTAATTAATATAGTAAACTCTATAAATAATTAAAGAAAATATGAACAAAGTTTGAGTGTAACAAGTTACTTTTTAGCATGCCCATTACTAACATGTTGGCTGTTTATTAGTACATATAAAGCACATATTCTGCATGACAATATTCTACATTTCTAATTCTATCCAATACCTAAACTTAACAACTGCCTTACTATTAATAAGTAGCAAAATAGGAGTTTTTTGATTAATAGCGGGAATTGGACCCTAAAATAAAATGTGACCAGTTTTAGCAACAATATGTGGCTCTGGACTACAAAACTAGCTTGGGTATATTTGTAGCAATAGCCAAAAATACATTGTATGGGTCAAATTGATAAATTTTTCTTTTATGACAAAAATCATTAGAATATTAAGTAAATATCAGGTCCATTAAGATATTTTGTAAATTTCCTATATATAAAAACATTTTTTGATTAGTAATATGCATTGGTAAGAACGTAATTTGGGCAAATTTAAAGGTGATTTTCTCAGTATTTTTATTTATTTATTTAATTTTTTTTATTATTATTATTTTTTTTTTGGGCACCCTCAGATTCCAGGTTTTCAAATAGTTATATCTCAGCCAAATATTGTCCTTTCCTAACAAACCATACAAAAGTGGAACATTTTATTTGGCTTTCAGGTTATGTATAAATCTCAATTTCAAATTTTGACCCTTATGGTTTTGTGGTCCAGGGTCACATGCTTGACCACACTATTCAGAATCAATTCAGAGAAATTATTTTAGTAATATGAGGATCTGGAGAGCAAACAGCAATTGACAACACAAATAAACACAGGATAATTTTGACTTTATTACAGTATGTTATTTTATACAACTTTAAATAAAATGTTTTATACTGAAAACAGTTTATGCTTGTTAAAGTATTTTTCTACATGTCAGGCAAATGTTTTTTTATGTCAAGAATATTAGCCATGAATTATTAAATGAAACATTTTCTTCAAATGACCGCCGCTGTAGGGTAAATGTCAGTGGCTCTACTAATAGTACCAGTGCGCTTTGCCTCCAAAGGCAGGAAATACTATTACGCTGCTGAATTGAAAAGCTCGAGGGCAGGGGTGTCAGGGCCAAATTTGTTTCTAAAAATCAGAACGAACGCTTGCAAACACAAGCCCACCATTCAAAGAAAATGAAAAAGGATTTTTTTTCCTACAAATGTATACGCCAAACAAGCTTCCGCAGGCTCAAAAGAGCAATATTTCAGATTTCACTATAACCTTGTTTGCGATGTAAATGTAAAAAGTGGCACAGTTTACCCATCTTGACTAGATTTATATTAGTCTGCCGGGCTGCTGGAGCACCTCATATTAACCTGCTCTATCACAAGCTTCAGCCTGCCTCAGACGAGCCTCCGCTGAACGAAACGGGGAGATTTCCACGATGCTTCATTTTCTTTCGAAGCACAATTCTCTGGTGAGTGATTTTATTGAAGAAAAAAAAAGTCTAATATCCATATATTGTTGCAGTGCGTCTCTGCTGGGGTCTGCTTGCTGAATTTAACATAAATGCAAATTTGACTATATTTACTTTAACACATTCCTGGCCTTAATGTGCAAGATTCATCAGTGCACATTATTCCAAATAATATTTTAAAAAAAGTTGAAGTAATCTTTCATCAAAATGTAATAACTTGCTTATAAAATATTACATTTCTGCTGACATAGGTGCCTTTTTTAACCAATTTCCTCTAAACACCTGATCCTCCCAAGATGAGAAATATGAAATATCCTCACTCACTGATATCACATCATGTATACTCAGTCACAACTGCTCTGGAAGACTCCTCTCTCCTCATCCCCCACCTATTTGCAGGGCATTAAGAGCAGAGCCGTCCAGAGCTTGCGGAGTATATACACCAATGAGCCACTACATTAGGACCACCTCAAGCCTAGAGCAATGAGCATGCCTGGCAAACAAATGCCAGAAAATTACCACAAATGTAGTTCACAGAGCAGTATATACACCTCCCGAGGAATGGCTTTCGGTCAGTAGTGTTCAGTGTCAGAATGGGAAAATGTATTGTAGTTTGATAAAGGACAAATTGTGATGGCACGCCGCCTCAGAGCTTTAATCTTGGAAACTCTTGTTTCTCATGTGCTGATCTAGTGAGTATGCATCAAAAGTGGTGCATAAGTGGCTAAACGACAAATCATCATCCAGCCATGTGTCATCCGCAGCTCATTGATGCCAGAGGGCAGGGAGGGCTGTGCATTGTTCACAGTTCACAATGGTACAAATCGCCAGCAGCTGCAACAGTGGTGACCAGGGCAATGTCTCACAGTGCACAGTTCAACACAGCCTTCTGCGTATGGGCTTTCATAGCCGATCTAACCGGGTCCTCATACTAGGCAAGAACGCATAAAATGGGCCCAAGATCATCAAGATTGGACAGTGGATGATTGGAAGATGAATTAATGGTGTTTTCACATATAGTTCGTTTTAACAGAACCAAACCAGTTCACTTAAAGTGAACCAGAAAAGGAACCAGCCGAAAGTGACCTCAGTCCTTTTGGTGTTCACAATCTAGTGGACTGAAAAGAGAACCCAGTTCTTTTTTTGGTCCTCTTCAGCAGTGAAGAGATCTCAGACCCTTTCTTGTTCACACCACAACTTTTTAAGAACTCAGACCCCAGCTTTCTGGATTTTGGGTATTCAAGATGGCGTCTTCACATGTTGTCACCACATGGATGTGGCACATTTTGAAGCAAATGACAAACAGAGAAAGAGTCAGACAAAGCAGAACTAAAGGAAAGCATCTGAAAAAAATGGAAAAGGATAGCAACTAAAAAGAGAATTTTCTTCCAACACTTTCAACACCTGCTGCTGCTTGCCACAGGACTGCTGCTCCGGAGGTGGTCTGAGTACGGTTTGCTTTTGGGTCCTTTTAGGGGGGTCTGAGATCACATGGTTTGTTCACATATACCGCTTCAAGAGCGAACTAGGTGTGAAAACATCCTTAGATTCCTGGTGCATCACATCGACAGCTGAGTGTGGATGCAACAGAGGCAATGGCACCTAATTGCACTGTTGGGTGGACGCAGGCCAGTTATGCTGTGGTCAGTGTTTTCTTGGGACACTTTAGGCCCTATTATCCCAATAGCACCATGCCTGACAGCTGTCATGTATCTGAACAATAACTGCTAAATGAGTTATTAGATACAGTTGAGGTCAAAAGTTTACATACACCTTGAAAAAAAACCTGCAAAATGTTAATTATTTTACCAAAATAAGAGGAATCATGCAACATGAATGTTGTTTTTTTTTATGTAGTACTGACCTGAATAAAATATGATTCATTTTATAAAAATGTATAAAAATGACCATGGTCAACAGTTTACATACACTCAATTATTAATACTCTGTTACCTCAATGATACACAGCTGATTTTTTGTTTTTGTTTTGTTTTGTATTGTTTTATTTTGTTTTGTTTAGTGATAGTTGTTCATCAGTCCCTTGTTTGTCCTGCTTCAGAAAAATCCGTCAGGTCCCACAAATTATTTGGGTTTTCAGCATTTTTGTGTATTTGAACCCTTTCCAACAATGACTGTATGATTTTGAGATCCATCTTTTCACACTGAGGACAACTGAGGGACTCATATACAACTATTAGAGAAGGTTCAAACACTCACTGATGCTTCAGAAGTAAACACAATGCATTAGGAGCTAGGGGTGTAAACTTTTGAACAGAATGAAGATGTGTTCCTTTTTCCTTATTTTGCCTAAATATAATATATATATATATATATATATTAATTTAGTCCTGTCCTTCAGAAGCTTCGGAAGCTATAGAAGATACTTACATAAAGACATAATAAGTAAAATTTACCCTTATTTACAAATTCAAGGTTTAATGCAGCTCTTAAAGCTCTCAATACATAGTTTTTCCTTCTGGAGCTTCAGTGAGTGTTTGAACCTTCTCTAATAGTTGCATATGAGTCCCTTAGTTGTCCTCCATGTGAAAATATGGATCTCAAAATCATAGAGTCATTGTTGAAATGCACAAAAATGCTGGAAAACCAAAGAAACTGTGAGACATGAAGGATTTTTTATGAAGAACAACAGGCAGTTTAACTGTTCAGGACAAACAAGGGACTCATGAACAACTATCACAAAAAAAAAAAAAAAAAACGCTGTGGATCATTCAAGTAACAACACAGTATTAAGAATCAAGTGTATGTAACATATCCATGGTATGAATCCCAAGTTCATGATATGAATGAATCCCATCTATTGGATAGAGATCTGGTGACTGTGGAGGCCATTTGTATTTAGTGAACTCACTGTCATGTTCACAAGATGGGACACCGTGTTCATAAAGGCATGGACATTGTCAGCAACAATACTCAAATAGGTTGTGTTTTTTGGTTGGTACTACAAGGCCTAAAGTGTACCACAAAAATATCCCTTGCACCATTACAGCACCAGCAGCATGAACCACTGATGAAACAGGATGGATCCAAGCTTTCATATTGTTTACACCAAATTTACCATCCGAATGTCGCAGCAGAAATTGAGCCTCATCAGACCAGGCAATCTTTTTCCTGTCTTCTATTATATTGTTTTGGTGAGCCTGTCAATTGTAGCATCAGTTCTTAGCAGACAGGAATGGCAGCAGTGTTGTCTTCTTTTCAAGGTTCAACATTTTGTGCATTCAGAGATGCTCTTCTGCATTTTTGCTAGTGACCAATCACTTCAATCACATTTTACTGCCCCAGCGCTGATGAAAAGTTAGAAACACCCCTGGAATGATGGTGAATGAACAACACAAAAAGGTTCAGTGCTATCTAGACCCTTGCATTATCATCCATGCTTTCAAATAAAATTATAGTATCTATTAATATTTAATGATTGTTTGTTTTTGTGATTCATGATTTAATTCAAACATCATCAGCAACTAAAAACATCTTTAAAATCACAGTACAATAATGGGCATCTTTATTGTGGAAGAATTCTGGAGTGCTTTTATTCTTCTGTCTTTAGTTCTGAAATGAATGAATCTCTGAGGGTGTGTTTGCTTTATACTGTAAGCAGAGAGAGAGGAAATGAGCTAGAACTAAAAGAGAACGAGAGAGAGAGAGAAACTAATTAGTGGTAAAGCCTGTTTCCTCCCCTCCTCTGTACGGTCCAGAAGTTCCCGGAAGAATTAGAGACATTACTCTGGTGTTACTCTTCAGTAAATCACGCCTGTCCCACTGTACGGGGTTTGATGTTATCATTAGTTGTTGGAAGTGGGAAGCAGATTCATCTTGGTCATCTTGGGTGCTGTCAGAAAGCGGCCGTCTGACCTCAGCAGTGCTGCTGCCCATCTATTAGTTTCCCTGCCAGGCGACTTTACAGCTTCATTTTTCTTCTGACATTATAAGCAACTTTCAGTGCCTGGAGCTCGTTGGCAAAACTCAAAGTGTGATCTTCGATTTGACAAGTTTATTAGACAATATTTCTCAGTGTTGCATGCCATTACATCCTCTTTATGTACCTTAAACATTAAATGACAAAAAATTGCCTCCTGTTGCTCCAAAAAAGTAAATCATTAATAAAGTTCCTGAATAAATCAAGGATTTTGAACAAATCAGATGAGTGAAAGATTCAGTGACTCCATCCTAAATAGCATGTGGGATTAGAGTGTTTTCCAAAGCATAGTATAATGGGTGGGAGGAAAAAAATTCTATCTTCTGATTTGAATCAATTCACAAGTTTTGAATCAATTCACAGCATATATGAATGACCTCCATAGCATACATGAATCACCTCACAGCAGATCTATACAAGTGGAGCTGGGGAAGGTGGAGGATTTCTGAAGATTGCTGCTACATCTAGCACTAGTCAAATATTTAAATGTCGAGCAGTGAGCTCAATGGCTACAGATACAGGAGAGAACCAATCGGCTGTGCCATGTGATCATGATGTCATGTTGTCAGATTGAGTTAGTCCCATCAGAGTGCATACTCGCAATTGTGAGTTAAAAAGTCTGAATTGTGAGATATTAACTTGTGATTTTGACAAAATTAAGTCTGAATTGTGAGAAATAAACGTGCAATTCTGAGAAATGAAGTCAGACTTGTTAGATAAATACTTCCAATTCTGACTTGTTTTTCTATAGAAATGCAAGTTTTTCCTCTCACTAATCTGACTTTTTTCTCACAATCTTGACTGACTTTTTCTCAGAATTGTAAGATATAAACTCGCAATTGCGAGTTACAAAGTCCAATTTTGAGGGGAAAAGACTGATATGTTCACAGAAATGCAAGTTTCTATCGCACAATTCTGACTTTATAACACGCAACTGTGAGTTTTTATTACACAATTCTGAAGAAAAGGTCAGAATTGTGCATTTGTAGAGTTTGTCTTGCAATTTTGACTTTATATGTGAGTTTTTATGCAATTTTGAGAAAAAAATCAGATTTTTACATGCAATTTTGAATTTTATCAGAATTCTGAGTTTATATTGCACAATTCTGACTTTGAAACTCACAATTGCGAGTTTATATCTCACAATTATGAGAAAAAAGAATTTTGAGTTTGTATCACATAATTCTGACTTTATCAGAATTGCGAGTTTATTTTTCAGAATTTTATGTCTAGCAATTTTGACTTTTATAACTCACAGTTGTATTTACTGAGAAAAAAAGTTTATATCTCACAATTTAAAAAAAAGTCAGAATTGCGAAATAAAAAGTCACAATTACCTTTTTTTTTTTTTTTTTTTTTAATTCTGAGGTGGAAACAGGCTTCCATATATTAGAAACATATAATAACACAGATAACATTACATGAATATGTTTCACCAGGTTATTAATTAATAACCTGTTATTAATTAATAACCTGGTGAAACATATTCATGTAATGTTATCTGTGTTATATTTTGTCTGAAACAAAATTGTGAATTTTTATAAAGATATAAAGAGCAAAATAGCTAAACAGATACACTTGGCCATTAACTGTTAAATGCATCATTACACACACACACACACACACACACACACACACACAAAAAAACAACAACAACAACAACAACCCAACAAATCACCGTGCTATAGTTTTATGTCCAATATGGTAGAAAAATGTGAGTAGCGTAAATGTAATTAATTAAAGTGTGTATATGAGGATGTGAACTGTGACAGGATGACTGACAGGTTGGCTTACAGTGACAGATTGAACATACACTGTAAAAAAATAATTTGTTGAGTTAACTTTAAATCATTTTTTACCCGGCTGCCCTAAAATGTTAAGTTCAGTCAACTCAAAGAAGTTTAGAAATGTTAAGTTGTACTGTGACAACTTGAGTTGATTCAACTTAAATTTTTAATGCAGCATGGTAACAAATTATTTTAAGTTGTCTCAACAAATTATGTGTCACACTTCGGGTGTGTAGAGAACACGCAGGCTCACGAAGATGAATGTCAATAGGTATTTAATAATTCACAAAGAAGGGTTTACCACACAGGAGGAGATTACACACACACACACACACACACACACACACACACACACACACAGACGTGAAGTTGAAGACCGGACAAAAAAAAAAACAGAGAACAGGGAGGAACTTATAAAGGGTAGGTAACGAGACACACCTGAACTAAAATCACCAATCAACAGAAACTAGGTCACACAGAGCACATGGGGAAGAAAACACAACAAAAACAGTCCAGGGGCGTGATAGTACTCCCCCCCTCCAGGATGACAAACAGAAAAAGATGAAAACTTGGGAGGAGGCTCAGGAGGAGGATGGCTACCCAGGAGGAGGACGAAAAACTGAGTCCAGGGAGGAGACAAGAGGGATCCGGAGCAGGAGGAAGAGCCAGGTGGGACCCAGGCCACAGCCATGATGATGGCCCCCGGTGGAGCCGACGGAGGGAGGAGCCATGGAGGAGGAATGGCCACCGACTCCAGGGGGCCGACCAACGGCGGCGGAGCAGGTGGAGGAGGTGCCCGAGGCGGAGAGCCGATGGGCCAGGGCGACGGGGAGGATCCGGAGGGCCAAGGCGGAACAGATGGCACCGGCGACCGATGCGGAGATGGGGATCCAGAAGGCCGCGGTGGAGCCGGAGCGACTGAGGACTGAGGAGGAGCCGGAGGGAAGGAGGAGCCTGACAGAGCTGGAGGGATGAGGCGCAGCCGGAGGAGCGGAGTCCCAAGGCGGCGGATGGTCGACGACAGACCAAGGCGGAGCCGGAGGGACGAGGGAGCCCGGCGGAGCTGGTGGACTGATGGGCCACGGTGGAGAGGAGGGAGCTAGGAGCCATGGTGGAGCCGACGGGTCAAAGGGCCGAGGCGGAGTCCGGGACTCAGAAGCTGGAGGCAGAGATGAGGGATCCTCCAGCCAAGACGCTGATGGAGACTGGCAGACCCGTGGCGAATCCAGCACACAGATGTTGGGCTGAGGGTGAGCCATGGGGCTGACAGGAACCAGCAGCAGAGTAGACAGGAAAGGGTGGGTGGGCGGGACCTTGTGAATGTCCTCAGGGCTGAATTCAGGAGGGCGCTCTTGAGGAGCGGGCACTGGAGGGCGCCGAAGAGGTGCTGGCACTGGAGGGTGCTCTTGAGGAGCGGACACTGGAGTTTTTGGAACCACTTCTGGGCTGGACGGGACCAGCGGAGAGGAAGGAGGGCTGGACGGGACCAGCGGAGATGAAGGAGGGAATAAAGGGGCAGGATACGACTCCAGTTCAGTTTCCCAGTCTATTAGTTCCTTTTCCATTTCAAGCAGCCCCAGATATATAATCAGCTCACCCTCAGCCATGGTGCAGTGGGTGGAGCTCCACTCCGCGCTCTCGCTGTCATTGGCGTTCTCCACCGTGGTGAGCTCTGTTGCCGGCTCTCGCACCTGGTCTGACTCTCTGGGCTCGGGTTCCGAGGCGATCCTCGCGCTCCTTGGTGATGGCTCGTCGGTCGCGTTGGACTCTGGCTCTCCGTCAGCGGTGGGATCGGGCTGTGGCTCCACGCAGCGGGGAGATGGTGGGCTGGGCTCTGGGTCCGGAGTGGCAATCCACAAAGGCGGCAAAGTCCGCTCGAGGACCATCTTCGGACGACAACGCTCTGCACGCGGGGTTCAGGCTGGTGTTGTAGAACGTGCAGAGCGCGCCGTCCGGATAGCTAGCATAGTTCGCGATGAAAATGAACTGTCTTGTATGGTCCTCGAGCGTTTTCTCCCCCTGCTCCAGCATTAGGAGGAGAAATTCGGGGCTGTACACAGGATCCATGACGGGGGAAAAAAAAAACTGAAAATAAAAACTGAATCAAAACGGAAAAGAAATGACGGGGAAACACGACGCTTTACTGTTTTTTAAAGTTCCGGTCTTCTGTCACACTTCGGGTGTGTAGAGAACACGCAGGCTCACGAAGATGAATGTCAATAGGTATTTAATAATTCACAAAGAAGGGTTTACCACACAGGAGGAGATTACACACACTGACGTGAAGTTGAAGACCGGACAAAAACCATAGAACAGGGAGGAACTTATAAAGGGTAGGTAATGAGACACACCTGAACTAAATCACCAATCAACAGAAACTAGGTCACACAGAGCACATGGGGAAGAAAACACAACAAAAACAGTCCAGGGGCGTGACATTTTATTTTTATATTTATTTTTTTTTTTACAGTGTGGCTATGCAGAAATTTTATGACGTGGTAGTATGTTTCAAAGCTTGTCTGCTCTAATCTAGAAAAATCAACTTTTTCTTTACAAAAAGAGTACATACTTTTAGGGCATAGTATATAGTAAGCAGGCCATTTAAAATACAGCATCAGTGTTTCCTAAACAAATTAGTTGATTGAATGATTAAATGACTCCTACTGCTGCCACCAGCTGTCATGATGTAACCTACAGAAAAGTCACCAAAAAATTCCTCACCACTGTACAATTTTAACCCTGATTTTCAATCACCGACAGTAATGTAGAAACTAACAACAAATGTTCAAAATTGAAAGACAGTCGGTGCTTGTTTGCGTATATCCTGTCTCGCGTGTGGTCTTACTTTATTTTTATTATATTATGGCATTTTTTAAGCTTTAGTACTGTCAATAAATTACATACAGTATCTTTAATACACATACTGAGTCTGTCTTGTATCTTATATACCACAAAAACTCAATATTTGCTAATAGACTTTTTTAGGATGCATTGCTGAAGCATGTGCAACAAGAAACATTAATTTAAAAAATAGATAGGGTTAATTATCATTCCATTATGTTTTTAAGTAGAACTAATCAGAGCACAATCTCTGTTAATATAAAATGCTCTGGTCCAATAGTCAGGAATTATAATTACGATTCACTCATACTTACAGCATTTATTAAACCGGTGTTATTCGTGAACAGATCATTGATCTTACATCATGTTGTGTGTTGTTGCACGGGTCCTGATTGATTTCAGCGGTGCTGTTGTATCTGTGTGTGTGTGTGGGCAGCTTTGGCAGTGAGCCTGCATGCCGCACTCTCATATCTGGGCTCGCTGCTCTTTAATAATGCATATACAACACTCATTTAAAACTAGCATGACCCATCTCCACCCAGGCCCCTTGACAATCTCACACA
Organism: Cirrhinus molitorella; assembly: GCA_033026305.1. Lineage (NCBI taxonomy): Eukaryota > Metazoa > Chordata > Actinopteri > Cypriniformes > Cyprinidae > Cirrhinus > Cirrhinus molitorella. The sequence continues at coordinate 25,995,394 of CM065132.1, read as the reverse complement.
CTCTCTCGGTTTCTGAAACCGGAGGGCACAGGGGAGCATCTGCTACTGAGGATGAAATCTAGACTGTGAGTGAAATGTGGAACAGCGGGTCACTTAAGTGTCTGATGAGTGACCCCTCAGCTCTTTAATATTCAATAACTCTAATCGGTGTCTCTGCTTAACATAAGTGAACTACAGGCTACAGAGATATGCTTACTGTAGTGCAACCCGCTGGAAAATAAAGCACAGTGGCTAGTAATGCTACTGACTATTATAAAAAGAAGAGATGCAGTGCTCAATGCTAAATGCTGTAACCAATTAACAGAAATTATGAAGCGTACAGCGATTCTCAAATGAGTTTTAGAATGCGGTATATACAAGTATTAAATACACAATAATTAATTATTTAATATGTCCAACATATTTGAAATTGGGATTTTCTCCATCATCAAATGTTTCCACTTTGTATACCAGTGTTTACACTCATTCTGTTTTTCTTTGTCTTCTGTATTCAACATTTTAGCTTTGCCTACTCAGGTACTTATTCTTCTGTTATCTCAGCTTCTAAAACATGATAATACATGTCTTATTGTCTAATTTTCACTCTTTGTGTCACAAAAACAATACTAGGCTACTATCTTGTCTACAGAGCTAGTGAACATGAGGATTCTTATCTATAGAGGGTTTGCACTTTGCTCACACTTTCGTCACAATTTGCTCAGTTACCCGAATTCTTAGCCATATTGATGATACTTGGATGTAAACAAAAGCATGGATTGCACAGTTAATGTACAACTGAATGCGTTATTCTGTTAATTTATGCCGTCTAAACCTCTGGAAAGAAAAAAGACTGTGTGAAATCTGCTAAATCATATAGAGAAGGACTTATTATGCAAGAAAGGGTGCAATATTTTGACAAACTAAAGTTAATAGGCGTATTAATTAAGATATTTGCCCTAATATTTCACCAACCTGACCGTAAATGATAAGAACAAACACAAATGTTGTCAAGATTATTGTCCTGGAAATCCTGGTTCAGTTTGGCAAACCACAAAAGGCTAATTTTGTTCCTCAGACAGTTTTTGCATTCTTTTCCTTGATTTGTTGTAACTTTTGGCAGTCTATAGTACACCAAATGTTTTTCCTGGTCCGACTGATCAGTACAGGCCAAAACATGACAATAACATGTTAACAACATGACAATAACGTGAAAACACTATACACTATATTTAGTGAAACACTGCGTGGTCTGGAATACTATGGAATTCAACTGCTCAAATACACTTGGGGCAACCCTCATAATATATAATTAAAACACTTATATATATGTATATATATATATATATATATATATATGACCTTGGACGACAAAACCAGTCTTAAGTTGCACGGGTATATTTGTAGCAATAGCCAAACATACATTGTATTGGTCAAAATGATCAGTTTTACTTTTATGCCAAAAATCATTAGGATATTAAGTAAAGATCATGTTCCATAAAGATATTTTGCAAATGTCCTACTGTAAATATATCAAAACTTAATTTTTGATTAGTAATATGCATTGCTAAGAACTTAATTTAGACAACTTTAAAGGCAATTTTCTCAACATTTTGTTTTTTTTGCACCCTCAGATTCTAGATTTTCAAATCATTGTATCTCGGCCAAATATTGCCCTATCCTAAGTAACCATACATCCATGAAAAGCTTATATATATATATATATATATAAACCTTTCGAAAATTAAGCATGGTGTTACTACAAGTAAGACCAAAAAAAACATAGTTATTGTAGTTATAACACAAATTAAAGGTGCAGTGTGTAAATTTTAGCGCCATCTTGTGGTGAGATCAGGAACATAGAGAAGCTATGGTGGCTGACATAGGACAAAGATAGGTAACGATAAGATAAGCAGCCAATGGTAAATTAAGGAGTAACATTTGCAAAACTGATTTTGTGAATATTATTGTTACTTGTTCATAATTGTGTCAGTGTTTTATTCGCAAGAACAACATAATGATGCTCTGTAGAGCAGTTTGTCTTTTTAGGGCTACTACAGAAATACCGTGAAAAATAGCAATCTAATGCAAAATCTACCCTATAATGATAAAAATCCATGCAGTGGTTTTTATTTAATCTGTAAAAATAATTCCCCCTTTTTCAAATAAAGCCATCCTATGATATACTGACTGACACAGCCGTCTTACCTTAGACCCACCCTGAGTGAGCTGTAACAGTCCGATTGCCAGTGTTTTGATGCTGGAGCAGGGACAAAGACAAGAATGGCTCCTAAGCAAAGGAGGTGTTCTTTTGCTAGATGTAATAATGAACATAGTAGTCGTCATTTTCTCCCGATATCTGAGCCACTGAAGACACAGTTAATGACTTTTGTTTGTGAAGGGAATGTGCCTTGCGATCTACATAAATGCGTCTATGCTTGTGCGAATAATCCGTGATCCAGCTTCACTAACAGCAGAAATGAGTATATGTTTTTTATGAATCTTTGCAATCGCCTTTCCAAATAACGTGCTAGTTAAAAACAGCTTTAGTAAACAGTCTCTCAGAGCATGGCTTGTCACTCCACTGAGAGAATAGAGGGGCAGGGTAATCAGAGCTCATTTGCATTTAAAGGAACATGCAACAGAATGGGTTGATTTTGGCAGAGCTGATTCTGGCAAGGTAAAAGGGTGTTGTTTTACACTATTATTGACTTTTTAACCAAAGTATGCTATAGACTTTTCATTAAGACCCTAAAGAATCATATCAACTTCTGGAAAATGGGCATCCGATGGGCATCCGATAACATCCGATGGGCATCCGATAACCCCTTTAAGGAAATAAAAACATAACGGTTCATTATGTAAGGCCTTATACACCTCTGAAAACATAGTTGTGTATATTGTATTGCATTTCTATCAGTACATCCTCCTAAACATTACACATTACACCTTTAACCCAATGTGAGTGTACGCCATTCAGACTCTTCACAACAACACAATTGATTCCTTAATGTGTAAAATGCTATTGATCTTTGGCCTTTCTATCAGATTGAAAAATACTACTGCACATTATTAAAGGAGTAGTTCTCTTATCAAAGTGCTGCGCAACTGCTCTTGAATCTGATGATTTGAAGAATCCCCTTGGTTACCATTAATCACAACATGAGGGTGATCTGTAATGCTGCATCAAGACCCACTTATAGTGGGTCTTGATGCAACGCAGTTTGGTGTCAATATGCCAAAGCATTGCAGAGATACATCCTCAAGTGTCATTTTGCCATCATACCTCAAATTCGTTGCTGTGGTATGTGAAAACGGTTTTGTCTATCAACACAAAATCCATAACTTTTTGTCAGCATGGTCTATAGATGATCCAATTTGATTTTGGTGAAAAGGAGGAGTTCAAAAAAGAAAATCAAAATGGCGGACAGGAAGTTTGGTTGACTGTGACAACATTGGTATCTCTGTTCTCAGCATGACCCAAGGAGTCTATTACTACCAGTATCATTACAATAGGCAAAATTCACAGAAAGCTATTATCATTTATTTGAAATTTTATTATAACTTTTGACCACAAGGTGGCACTGTGTCAAAATTTTTGGAGTACTTTCAGGGCATGGTCTTGATTGTACATACAAAGTTCCATAATTTTACACCAAAGCATTGGTAAGAATGTAGCATTTTATATCATAATACTCTACAGTCATGGCCAAAACTTTTGCCAGTGACATAAATTTTTTGTTTTGAAAGGTTTGCTGCTTAAGCTGTTGTGGTGTTCATTCACATTGTTTCTAGATTATTGTGTAGAGTGATCAGATGCATTTTATATAATTGCTAAAAGCTTCATTGGTCAAAAAAATTAACTTTACACAAAAAAACTTTTTTTGATCCTGACACAAAATGATCTGCTAACACCAACTGACTAATATCAGCAGCACATGTGAAAGTGTGAATGAGCACTAGGTGAAATCACTATCATGCCAGTTAGATAGCAGATTGCTATAAAAGAAGGGAAGAAGAGCTTCCAATCATTGTGTTCTTGTTAGCAATGGTTACCTCCAAAGAAACACGAGCAGCCATCATCGCTTTACATCAAAATGGCCTAACATGCAAGGAAATTGCTACAAAGAATACTGCACCTGAAAGAACCATTTACAGGATCAAAAACTTTAAGGAAAGAGGTTCAACTGCAGTGAAGAAGTCTTCAGGACGTCCCAGAGTGTCCAGCAAGTGCCAGGACCATCTCCTCCTGAGGAGTCAGTTACGGAAACATGCCACAACCAGTGCAAAGCTTGCTCAAGAATGGCAGCAGGTGGGTTTGAGAGCATCTGCACGCACAGTGAGGCGAAGACTTTTGGACAATGGACTGGTGTCAAGAAGGGCAGCAAAGAAGCCACTTCTCTCCAAGAAAAACATCAAGGACAGACTAAAATTCTGCAGGAAAGACAAGGCTTGGACAGCAGAAGACTGGCGCAAAGTTATTTTCTCTGATGAAGCTCCCTTTTGACTGTTTGGGACATCTGGAAAATCGATTGTCCAGAGAAGAAAAGGTGAATGCTACCATGAGTCCTGTGTCGTGCCAACAGTGAAACATCCTGAGACCATCCATAATCCATGTGTGGGGTTGCTTTTCAACCAAGGGAGTGGGCTTTCTCATAATTCTGCCAAAAAACACTGCCATGAATAAAGAATGGTATCAAAACGTCCTGCAAGAGCTACTTCTTCCAACAATCCATGAGCAATTTGGTAATGATCTGTGCATTTTCCAGCATGATGGAGCACCATGTCACAAAGCAAGAGTAATAAAGAAGTGGGTCGAAGATCATGACATTGAAATTTTGGATCCTTGGCCAGACAACTCCCCGGATCTCAACCCCATTGAGAACCTGGTCAGTCCTCAAAAGTGGACAAGCAGAAGCTCACAAATTGTGGTCAACTCTGAGAACTAATATGGCAAGAATGGATTGCCATCAGTCAGGATTTGACCCTTCAGGGCATCGTGTTGATGACCCATACTGAGTTTGGTAACGAGACATCAATGCGTTCATAAGATATAGCATTTTACTAAATTTCACAACTTTCTCCCACAGTTCTATGGGCTGCCATAGACTCAATGGCAGAAGAAGAAGGAGAAGAACAGCAACGATTTCAATAGATGCCTCCACACCTTCGGTGCTTGGCCCCTAAAAAATACATAATGATTCAGCGTGAAGCAAGAAAACAGATTTAAACACTGTTTTAATTTTTTTAATGTGCTCACCAATAAAAACATGACAGATAAATTGTAGCTTTAATATTTTAATATGCTGTATTTTTTTTTTAAGCAATAAAGGGTGATTATATTTACATTGTACACCACTGCTTAATTAAAAAAAATGAATATTTGGATGTGCTACATCCTGAGCTTTTAAAGCAATTACAGTAATTATTAATATTTATGAAGTAGCTATTTCTATGCTCTTCAGATGTTGCATTGCAGCTGAATGAGGCACAGTGATACTCTCCCCTTCCGAATCAGCACACAAATTGCTTTTTTCTTCAGGTAACTAAAGTGTGTGTTGGTTTGTCACTGATGTAAATGGTGAGAACAGTAGTTCAATAATCTCCAAATGGCCGCTCTGTCCTTCTGCCAGCCTTGTCGATTCTTGACGGTGTTTCTTTCATTAAGGATTTGGCAGTACTGTGTGTCTGAGGCCCCTGAAGGCAACGGAATGAATATGGGACGGGAGTGTGGAGAGCTTCCTCTGGTGCCTCTGAATCTCCTGAATGGCAGACTAGGAGAAAGCAGGCCTGGCACTGTGCTGGTCCTGGCAAACCAACTTTCTTCCTTCATCCCTCATTCTCAGCGCTCTACTCATCCTCTGTTCCTCTTTGATGTGGCGTTTGGCATAGAACGAGGCATGAAGAGCCCAGCTGAGCAACGGATTTATCCCTGATAGGAGAAAATCAAAAGAGAAAAATGAATTACCATCCACCTTGCAGCACTCGTGTGGTGAATGTGGGAGGTGAAATGAGGAGTCATGGGGTTATACATGTGTTTATGGGCTGGAAATGAAAGGTACACAGACAAACAGAGAAGACAGGAGAAGGTGACATCCAAAGGATGCTTGGAGGAAATGAAAAGCCTCTTTGATTGAGAGAGACAGCAAGGAGAGCGACAGGCGCTTGCTCTTGATCTCGTACCAATCACAGGAAAGTACTGTCAGCTGTCCTACAAGTACCTGGGACTGTACACCAATCTCTGATTTGACCTGCATGACACCAACACACTTTCTTGTCAAAGTTGTAGAATTGTTGTTTATCAAAGCCATTCTAATTAAAGGATTAGTTCACTTCCAGAATAATAATAAAAAAAAAAACTGATAATTTACTCACCCCCATGTCATCCAAGATGTTGAAAAGAAATTAAGGTTTTTGAGGAAAACATTCCGGGATTTTTCTCTGTATAGTGTTCTTTAATAAGAGCCAGCGGGTTGAAGGTCCAAATTGCAGTTTCAGTACAGCTTCAAAGAGCTCTACATGAATTCGGTCAAAGTTATAAGGGTCTTATCTAGGAAAACAATCACTCATCGATTTTCCCACAAAACTGGGCTACCTTTATACTGTTGCCATGGGTTGTTTTTGAGTCTGTGTGTTGATGTGAAACCCCACTTTCTCGGAAACGTGATTGGGCTAGTTTTGAGTACCAAATGGGCTTGTTTTTTTGTTACACAGACCTGGCAACCCTAAATCTATATTCAACATTTTTGGGCAAACTAATCAATTAAAGGATTAACCAACTTCCAGAATAAAAATGTCCTGATAATTTGTTCACCCCCTGTCTTTCAAGATGTTTGTGTCTTTCTTTCTTCAGTCGAAATTAAGGTTTTTAAGGAAAACATTCCAGGATTTTTCTCCATAAAGTGGACTTCAATAGGAGCCAGTGGGTTTATTGGTCATTTTCTAAAAAAAAAAAAAAAATGTATATACTTTTTAACCACAAATGCTTGTGTTGCACTTCCTGAACTCCATGCAATACATAATCACACAGGAAAGGTCAAGCATAGTTCTACTTTGGTTCCAAAAGGAAGGGTAGAAAAATCTAATTTTGCCCTCCAACTTTATTGTTTTGCTTCCACCTACATCACGCGTGACCTTTCCAATGTGATTGCGTGAAATCAAGCTAGCGCAAGATGAGCATTTGTGGTTAAAAAGTATATACGTTTTTATTGTTTTAAGAAAATTACAAATTGTTTCGCTAGATGAGACTCTTATTCCTTGGCTGGGATCATGTAGAGCCTTTTGAACCTGCATTGAAAGCACAGTTTAAACCCATTTGCTCCCACTGAAGTCCACTGTATGGAGAAAAATCCTGGAATGTTTTTCTCAAAAACCTTAATTTCAACTGAAGAATGAAAGACAGGGGGGTGAGTAAATTATTAGGAAATTTTTCTTCTGGAAGTTAGTTAATCCTTCAATGGATTAGTTTGGCCAAAAAATGAATAGAAATTGTGAATATAGATTTAGGGTTGCCAGTGTTGTTGCAGGGTTGTCTGTGTAATAAAACAAGCCCATTTAGTACACAAAACTAGATTAATCGCATTCCAGGGAAAATGGGGTTTCACATCAACACACTGACTAAGAAAAAAAAAAAAAAAAAAAACACATGGCAACAGTATAAAGGTAGCCCAGTTTTGTGGGAAAATCGCAGATTTGGCAACACTGTATTGATTTTTTTTGTTGCTCTTCTCTATGTAAATACAATGAATAGATTGGAGGTTCCAATGGAGACTTAAACTTTCAAGCATCAAAAATGATTAAAAGCAACATAAAATATTATAAACGTAGTCCACATGCACTATATTCCTGAATCTTCTGAACCCATGTTGAGCTATTTATGAGAACAGACCTACATTTTATTGGTAACACTTTATTTTAAGGTGTCCTTGTTACATGTTACATGTACTTATTATTATAATAACAATAAATTATGCATAATTACATGAAAGTAACCCTAAGTCAAACTCTAATCACAATACTATTAACATGTAGTTAATACTAATAATTACACTGTAACAAGGACACCTCAAAATAAAGTGTAACAAATGTATTTACTGAAAATCTTTCCAAACTTCTGCGACCGGATCTTTGAGTCAGTGAGCAGAGATTTGTGAATTAATCTTATCGTTTAGACATCTGAATGAACTATTTATCTGAAAAAACTAAACTTTTGTTTTCACTTTTTGTTTCTCTCTCTCTCTCTCTCTCTGATTCTTTTACTGTGCCTTTAAGACTTCTGTATGTAAATTATGTCAAATATGATCAGTTAGACTCTGCCTACTGGTGTAGTTCATCCAGTTTGTCATCTATATTCTATGTAAATTTTTGTTATATGTAAATATAAACCACATTTTAGACTAGACTACATTTAGGTAGATAAATGCTTTGAAATGACGCAGTACACTCTCAAAAAGAATGTTTTTTTTTTGTGTGACTATTTTAACATGATTGACACAAATTGTGTAACTATAACACATTAGTGTATAGAAATGATCAGGAAAAAATACATTGGTTGAGTTAAAAGTAACACTAAATTTGTTGTCCTTAACTAGACACAGTGGTGTGTTAAGAAAGATGTTATCAACACATCCTGGTTAAGAGCATATGCAGTTATGTTCTGAATGCTAGGGTGCTCTGGGTTTCTGCATGCTGGCAAAACAACCACCAAGTCTCTGTGATATTCTGGAGAACAGATATCATAAGCCTGATTACTTAGAAAAGTAATAAAACATCTGCAAACTGCGCAAAGAACCATGCTGTAGCACAAACTTTGGGTTGAATTACATGCTGAAGTTACTTGCTTTAGTGTTAATCTATTTCTGCTGTATCTTTTAAGACGGTATAGACTTGTGATTTATTAAACAGGATTTTTATCAGATGTAGTTGAGCCCCTCATTATGCTAAGATTCACTAGCTAGCATGAGTCAGCACGTTCTTCAGCTCTTCTGGGTATTTCTGCCCGTCTCTCGTCCTACAGACTCTCTATACAGATGCCAGCAGTATCTGAGTAGATGTCAGATCTCCACACTGCCAGTATAAATGTGTTCGGCCGCTATTGAGGTTGAAATTGACTCAAATCATCCTTCGTGACCATACAGCACGTACAATTTTATGTTCTACCCAGAAGCAGCCATTATCATCAGCTGCAGATCTCAGAGGATATTCTGATAAATGGTTTTGCTGAATATTGCTCCCCGAGGTTAAATATAAAGTGTGATGTTTTATTTGTTTGGAGATATGATTGTCTCATCTGCTAAGTAATTTACCTCCAGCTCACTGAGATGTTATTACAGATATTATAGCCTACATAAAACATGAAACAGCTCAGGGTTTCTGGAGTTCTGTATCAAGAACCAGATTATATTGTTAAATTAATAAATACTATTCATTGAGTGTTTTCATTTCTGTTACTTGGCTTATTTGCGAAGTTTAAATCATGCTGTTGTTTTTTCAAAACGTAATTTCAGTGTTTTAAAGTGGTCATATCCACCTTATTTTTTAAGTAAGCAAGCCATTTTCTGTCAGTGTGCGAGACTACTGGTTCATTAGCCGGTGTAGAAAAATATCGAGAAGATATCAAAGTGCAGTAAACGTAAACTGTTTGCACTACAAACTAGTATGTTCATAATTAAAATAATAGATTAAAATAATATGGTAAGACACACCAGTTTGCAGTATTAAATCTGAAAAACACCAGAAGCCAGACACGTTAAATTTACAAATCTTACAAGAAAAATAAGGTGGATAATGAGAAATCAGAAGTTCTTTCATCTTTTATGTAATATTTAAGTTTATACTGTACTGTATAATCATACTGCAGTTTTCAGAACTAACAGTTTCCCCCACCAAAAATGATCATTTATTAAAATTAAAGTACAGTTAAGCTCTTAATATACAATCCTCAAATGAAATCTGAATACATTAACATATGTCCACATTAGCGATGCCAATTTAGTGTTCAGAAACGTGGCCAGTCCAGTCAGAGTGAGATAAAAGGGAGATATTATTATTCCAAAACAACAGAAAAAAAACAAAGAAAAGGGTAAAATGTGGTAAAGTTTGTCAATGTATCGGTTGTTATGTGTGTAGCAACTACTGCTTTCCAGATCCAACATTAGAAATGAGTGACCAAAGTATATTTTCAACAAGATCCCCAATCCTTTCAGACTGGAAAGTACTCTGCAACATGTCCTCCAATTTATACGACCGATGTAAGTCGTTTTCACAAATCCTCAAATAAGTCTCTATAGAGCGTTTTCAACATCAAATACGTCTCTATAGAGCATATTCAACATTTGCTCCCTTATCAGTAACAAGTATCTAATTTTAGCATTATGTGTAGGTCAATTAGTAGCGTGTTGCTCTACGAAGTGGTATAATCATATGAACACAGGTTCGATACCAGAGAACGCATATGTTTTCATTGTATGTTTTTTTTTTTGGAATATGCACTAGAAATCATGATTTTGCACTATTTCTGTAAGGGGTAGGTTTAGGGTGGGGTTAGGTGTGGTCATATATACGAATTACACCTAGTAAAACACGTTTAAATTACCGTGAAATCGGTATAAAAACTCATACGTCATTCCATGACGTCAGATCCAACGCGACACTGTCATTATTTTTACGACCGCTAGAGGGCGCTTAACTTTAAAACGTAAACATGGGGCGTATTTGGTCGATTCAAAAACGTACAGCTGGGTCGTATTTTCTTTGAGGATAAAGCCATATTAATACTTAAGTTCACACTGCAGGCAAATGTGCCCGCAATCCGATTATTTTTTGCTCATATGTGTCTCAGATCTGTTTTTGTCATGACAGTGTGAACAGCAAAAACCACATGGAATCTGATCATTTCAATTCCGATTTGTGCCAATTCCATATGCTGTACTGAATCCGATACAGGTCAAATATTTTGCAATGTGAATGCAGTCTGAACAATTGGAATTCATGCGTGGACATAAGCAACAGCCTGGATTTCACGGTTAATGTTCTGCTGAATATGTTGTTCTGCTAATTTATGCTGTTTAAACCACGGAAAAAAGTTGTGGAAGCCGCTAAATCATATAGAGAAGGACTTGGTAAGCAGGTAAGGGTGAAATATTTTGACAAACTAAAGTTAATAGGTGGTAAAGATACGCACAAGCAGTGTTATTTAAGATATTAGCCTATTATTTCACCTACTTGAACAACGGAAATGATAAGAACAAACACCAATGGGAAAATTTTCCTGGAAAAATCCTGGTTCAGTTCAGCCAACCACAAACACCTTTTGCTCCTCAGACAGTTTTATTGCACTCTTCTCCTTGATTTGTTATGACTTTTGGCAGCCTATAGTACTGCAAATGTTTTTCTGGTCCGACCGATTGGTACAGTCCAAGCCATGACAATAATTGACCATTTTTATCAGCAATAATTAGCAAAATATTAAAGTTTTATTCGGTTCAGTGACATTGTTTACGTTCAGTGCCACCAATATGGCCGAATGATGATGTATTACAGTGACAACACTACATACAAGCAAACATGAGGGCTCATATCATAATGTTTCAAAAGTCTTCTGTCACATCCTGTCTTTATTTTTCATATTGCCGCAAGTGTTGCCAAGTCCTCACGGAATTGGACTACTTTTTTACTGTTGCTGCAGACGACTGCAACTCTGTGTTTTTCAACTAATGTGATATTACCCCCGTAAAATTTGGACTAGATTTGAGAAGCAGTTGGACAAATTTTGTCATTAAAACCTGGCAACCCTGTTTGTATTGTCTTTTTGTGCATACGAGTCAGTTCAGAATCACAATCTGTTCACACAGAAAATCTGATACTGGCCACATTTAAAACAACAATGTAAACAGTGATACAAAAAATGTGAAATTGAGCACTAAGCCTCGCAGTGTGAATGTAGCCGTAAATCCATTAATCCACCCCATACCTAAACTTAACAACAACCTCATGAACTATTAATAAGCAGCAAATTAGAAGTTTATTGAGACAAAAGTTGTAGTTAATAGTTAGTTAGTAGTGTGGAAATTATTTTTTGTGATTATTATTATTTTACCATTTTTGTTACCAAAACCTGTGCTTTATTTTTATTGAAAGATTGTTAAAGACTGCTGCAGCTTAGTAACCCAACCACATATTTTATATTATGCAGAGATAATTGTAAGGCATTTTGATTTTTGCTCATTTATTCTGAAAAATTTTAGCCCTGAATTTTAACTTTAACATTTGACATGTCATTTTTGTAGAGTTTAAAGTAAAGTGCATAGCACTCAGACTGCATAATTGTAATGATCAATGAAAAAGTCTGTTCAAACTCCCTGCATGCTTTTGTGCAGTCAGATGATGAGCAGAAAACTATGAACAGAGGCTAATGAGGCCATGCTAACTAGCCAAACCTTGACCGTTAGCTTAACTCTGATCCCTGGACTTTATCTCATTTACTAAAAGTATTTATTTGTACTGTGCTTATAATGATGTGTGACCCATTTAAGGTTTTTTACGTCTTTCTCCTCCTAATTCAGTGTGTATAGAGTATATTGAAATCGAGTGTATCGTTTAGAGACCATGAGCATTTTTTGTATATTATGAGTGGACTGTGTGTCTCTTATCACCCACACTAATGTGCTTCATTAGCTTTTCCACTCCTGTCACGTTGCTGGTCGAAGAGGCTGACGGCTTATATACAGCCAACCTCTCGCCCACTTCTGTTACCCAACAAGTGCCTTTTTGCAGCGCGCAGTGAAAAGCAGAGTAACTCAGCAATAGAAAAGCCTTCATTTATCACCCAGAGGACTACCTGAAGATAGAGTTTCTGTCCAGAGTGTCCTCCCACACTCATATCATACTCACACATACCTTAAATAACCCTTGTGAAAATGGCGCACTTGAGCATTCTTTTAAAAAAGTACTTGATATAAAAATAATAGTTGGTACTAAATGTCCTATTTTGCAGTCTCTCTGTATTTAAGTGATTTAATTAGTGTTAAAAAAGATTATTAAAAGTTCATTTGTACATGCTTTTTTGACACACTTTCGTCGTGCTTTAGAAAAGCGAAATATGTAAAGCCGGATGCATTGACCCGGTGGAATCAAGCACTCCAGAGAACCTCATACTAAACTATGTTATATAACTTCTAAGAAAATAGTCAACTTTTCAAAAGGTTTACTGTGATTAGTTTTTTCCTCTGGGTATTTTTAATTAAATCCCACAGAAATAGGCGATAAACAGACGAGAGGCAAGCGAGATGTTTTTCTAAGTGTAGCTGACTGTTCATTAGAAGAGTCAAACACAGAGACGTGCTGTAAACGCTTATGCCCATGGGGACACATCTGACTGCCACAACCTCTGTACATGATTTAACAAAATAATGTGTGTATGTGAGAGAGAGAGAGCTGGAGACTGAGGCACGCAGCTCTTTGGTGTGTATTTGAGCACCTGGCTGGGCTAATTATTCTTGACGTTCTCTGTGCTAATGAGGAAATATGTTGAAGCCCGAACTGACCCATCGAAAACGAGAATGAATGAGGACACAAGTGTGTGGCCGGATCATGTTGTACCATGGAGTGGACAAAAAAAAAAGTATGTGTGTGTGTTAGTTAGGCAGAATGTGTGGATGTTAAAAATACAAAACACTTTTGCTGCTATTGAGATGGGATATGGTACATGTTTGGTGGTCTGGCTGGGTTAAAGTGTAGGAATAGGGAGGACAGTGTAAATACAGATGTAATTACAGGATAGCATTTTTAAACATAAGTACAATGTAATGTAAGAACATGCACAGTAAGTTCATTGTTATAATATAACATTTTTGGATCCATTTAATAAAAACTGCCAAAAAAAAAAAAAAATGTGCATGCACATAAGAAACTTTTTTGTTTTTGCACCCTCTAGAAACTATTCACGTGCGCAAGGACATTTTTTGCATGCTTACACATTACAGTTTCTACTTTTATACAACCTATTTCCTTTGCGCATCACTGCCATCCTACTATGAATAAAGAAAGAGCGTGGATGCTCTTTGTGTTCAAAATTCGGCTTCGTTATGGCAGTATGACATATTTCAAGGCTTAAGGTCTCTTTAATGCATACTCTGTGGCCGCCAAGAAACCACACCTCAAAAGGGGCTGATGGTACAATACTCAGTGTGCATTATCCTATATGCTCAGTTTAAAGGGAGAGTTTACCCAAAAATGAAAATTTGATGTTTATCTGCTTACTCCCCGGGAATCCAAGATGTAGGTGACTTTGTTTCTTCAGTAGAAAGGGATAGAGTGAACTATCCCTTTAATGGTTTCTCGTGTGCACATAAAAGTCTCTATATTTTTCATTTTTGCAAAGGTCCTTGAGGCTGTGTTATACAGTGCTAAGAATATCGAGAAAAAACCCATACATAATGAAAAAGTGCACCTTGAATTCATTCAGTCCTGTTTGACACTCACTAAAGAATCAGTAAACAGCTGCCATGAAAACACACTTCTTGTATGATTTACTGTTATTAAATTCTTAATTGTCAAGTCTAAAAAAACTAAATACACTCTTAAAAATTCATAATGACATAGAATAGCTTTTTTGTTTAAATGGTTCCATTAAGAACCTTTCATCTGAAGAACTTTTCTGTTTCACAAAAGGTTATTTTTGGTAAAAGAAGGTTCTTCAGATTATAAAAAGGTAAGAAAGTGATGGTTCTTTAAAGAAGCTTTGACTAAATAGTCCTTTGTGGAATCAAAAATGGTTCTTCTATGGCATCACTGTGAAGAACCTTTTAAAGGACGCTTTTTAAGAGTGTAGGGGTAAAAGTCTGGAAATGCAAATAGTTTTCCATACTCTGTTTTCTTTTTTCCATACTTTTCCAGAGCTGGAAATTACAGTACTTAAATCCAATTCCATACTTTTCCATACTTTTCCATGTAGTCCTGTCACCAGAAATGACTGAACCTTAATAAGCAGAATGCAGTAGTTGTGCAAGTAGTCCATAAAGAAAATGATTTGATACCCCCATAGTTGCTTGAACAACAAGAATAAGAAAAAAACTCTACTATTGCTCATCTTGTAAACTCTGTAAATGTATATACTGCTTCAGCCTGATTTACAGCTGACTCTTCTTTCAATCTCTTATAGCATGCAATTTGATGAAAATATACAAAGTGATTATCTCTGAACTTTTTTTGTATTATCTTTGCTCTCCATTTTAGTTGTTTTCTGAAATGCACCAAAATAGACTATCACTAAATATATCAGTCCCTCCCTGCCTGTGCACTGTCAAAGAGTGGAAGTGTCTGCTTCGCTCTGTGTGTGTGTGTGTGTGTGTGCGTGTGTGTGTGTGTGTTTGTTTCTTTAGTTTTGTTTGTTAGTCAAACTGCTTCCGGTATTAAAGCAATAGTTCACCCTGAAATGAGCATTCTGTCATCACGTTGCTTTAAACCTGAAAGAAAACAAAGTACAGCACCTTGGAGATTCTGATAAAACTGCTCCACTGAAAGTCATATGGAACTGAAAATGAGTACATTTTTGGGGGTGTGGGGGGAAGAACTAACACTTTAAAACTTTGTCCTGATGGTTAAAAACATCCATCTGTCTCCTAATCCCTCTCATGCGGGCTGTTTGATGATGATGATGAGCGCTTAGACATCCTCTGATGTGACACATCTCTCTCTTGATAAGAGTCTCTCTGATTAATTTAAATCATGAATATTGAGATGAGAGATTGAACAGCTTTGACTGACAGTATCAGAAGCAGTCGTGCTAATCTGCCCTGATTCATGCTCTCATCAGCTGATTAAACTAAAACACAAGCTCTTCAAACTCCAGTGAAACGAACACCCGTCTACACTGAGAGTGAGCCATGAGACAAACGCTCCCATTACAATCAACACAGCTGTCTACAATGCAAGCGGGAACTAGTTTAGTTGTATCACTTGCAGTGTAAAAAGTATTGAGGATTATAATGGAAATGTTTCATATTTCTCCATTGCTTACTTGTTGGCAGGAGTTGTGCTTGCTTGCTCGCAATATTGCTGATAGTGGTACTTGTGTTTTTATATGTATCAGTTTTGTCACGTAGTGTAATTTACTTGCAGCGCAAATCTCTCACATACCCAGTAATTTGATCAAATCAAGCCTAAGAGGAGAGTGTGAATAGCTGATCAGAGGTAATGAAGCAGGTGTTCAGGATGAGCTGGTCTTGAGGCCGATAAAGAAGGTTAATGTTTCTCCCCTCTCTTTTCTGTCTCGCAGTTTCCTGAACAGAGACGATTTAGATGCTTTGTGGCAGATATGATAGCATTAACCTCTGCATCTACTAATGAATGATGCAAATATAGACATGATTTTGTCTAGGAGGTTTATGAACTAGAGAATTCAAATGCACACAACCTTCTGTCTTTTATTCATGCTGCTCCTTTCTAGACAGTGAAAGCTGATGGGGACCATTCATTTTCCCATACTTATTCACTCTTGTGTCATTCTAAAGCCATAACACTTTTGTTCATCTTTGAAACACAAATGAAGATATTGTTAATGAAACCTGAGAGTTTACTGTCACTCCACTGAAAGTCCATTACACCGCAACAAACGCACATACATTGTCACACGTGATGATTTGATGAGCTCTTTATATGTTGACTGATTGAATATTATACAACAGTTATTTCTGGTCCTTGAATCTGATTGGCTGAGAGGAGTGTGACATTACTCTTGGAACTTCAACATTTGTATCACTCCGCTTGCAGTATTTCTCATAGCAAGTGTCATGGCGGATGCCAAAACCCACTTCAATTTTATAAATAATACTGTTTTTTGTCACAAAATGTTAGAGTTTTTTAGGTAAGAATGTACATGTTTAGACTTCAAATATGCGGTTTGTTAATAAAGATAACATTTCTTTGAAAATTTGCTTCGGTTTTTTCATAGATATGAGCTCCAGGGCGTCAGCGGCTGTTCAGTGCTCATGAATCCACAGAGACCTTACTTTTGGAATGTGCCACTGACTCTGATGTCTCTATAGTGGTTAAATATAAGATATAATTCATTTTGGGTAAATCTAATGGGCAGTCTTTAGTCTCTTTATTCTATTATTTGTTCCAGAGCATGTTATATTTTGAATGCTTTATATTAGAGTGCTGCCTTTGTACTTTTGCTTGAATTGCCTAGCAACTTTTATGATGGCTTTCATCGTTTATTAAATATTATTATTCAATAAATAATATTTTATATAAATATTAGTAGTATTTAATAGTATTTAGTATTGAGAAATGGTATCACTATATGGTTCTAAACAGTACCAGAAAATGGTTGTAACAATAGCAGAACCTTTTCTGGTGCTAAATAGAACCCTTTTTATAAAGTTCCATAAAGAACCATGCTTTGAAAATGCCTTAATGGTGTCATAAATAACCTCTTTAATGTTTATTTTCATTCATAGTAGTGTATTAATATATTTATATGATTGTTGTATATTATTTGTATATATTATTTATTAATATTGTCTTTTTTACTACTCTTACTTACATCTGCCTCTACATCTACATCTATTACAATATCTTGTAGTGTCTATTAGGGTTTTACATAAAAAACAACAACCACAAAATGTGTCAATTAGGTATGTTTATTCTTTTAATGATCAATTAATTTGTTGCTAAAATGTAAGTTATTAGCAGAATGACATTGACATCGAACATAAATAAATGCTTAAGTAAAATAAAATAGAAACAGAAAATAGTGAAACTAAGACCAGGTTCCAGTGAAAAACTGTATTTTCATAATCTTCTATAATGCCTGAATGTCCATCATTATGTGTATTTTGGTGTGATTGAGTGGCAGTTTCTTTCTGCAGATGATGAAGTTATGGGATGTTATGCATCTGAAATACACAACTGAGTTAAGTTGAGTTACAATGTGTCTCATTCCATTTGTTTTTGTAAAAACCAAAAATACCATAAATTAAATATTTTTTTACTTACTTAATGGCGAGGGGGAGAGAAGTCTCCTTAACTGAACAGGGCTGGTCACACTTACATGTTCTCTCAAACTGAAAAAAAGACATGATTGGAAACCAGTTGCAATTTAAAAAAAGTTTATAAATATTGACATTTTAAGAAAGATAATTTACCTGTTGAGAGTGTGTTGACAGTGTGTGTAGATGGATAGCTCAACAGCAGCAAAGACTTTTATGTTGAAAGAGATTGAAGCAGGGTTGTAAACAAGGAAGTAATTTTTACTTTTAACAAAACCAACAAATACACTTTGCAGAACTGTCATCGGAAGTCACCCTTTACAGATGAAAGGATTTCCTCAGTTTAAGCTGAAGAATGAATGCTGTAGATGCAGGATGCAATCAAACTTGCACAGTCCATCTCTCTTTTATAATACTATAATACAGTGAGTTTTTAATATAGTAATACAATAAGCTTTCAATGAAGCAACTCAACATTCCTTTGTTACTAGTTCTAAAGTTTTCAGTAACACTTTATTTTGATGGTCACTTTTGAACATTCTGTTGACAAAAAGTAACATTGCACCTACATGTCAACTCTCATTAGAATTTGCTTTATATCTGCAAATTCTTAATTATGATGGTCTCCCAACAGACATTCTACTGACTATAAGTAATTTGGCAAGTACATGTCAACTTAAAGAGTTACTCCTCCCCAAAATGAGAATTTTGTCATTAATCACTTACCCCCATGTCATTCCAAACCCGTAAAAGGTTTGATCGTCTTCGGAACACAATTTAAGATATTTTGGATGAAATCCGGTAGCTTTTTGACTGTCCCATTGACTGCCAAATAAATTAAACTGTCAAGGACCAGAAACATATGAAAGACGTTGTCAAAATAGTCCATCTGCCATCAGTGGTTTAACCATAATTTAACGAAGCTATGAAAATACGTTTTGTATGCAAAGAAAACAAAAATAACGACTTTAGTCAACAATTCGTCTCCTCTATGTCACCGTAGCACCATTTTGTAAAGTATCCACTGGACGTAAACAATGTACGCTGTTCTGTATCAGCGACAACGCACGGATATGTTTTCTATGTGTACTTAAGCTATGATTCAAATGAAAACAGCATCTGTGTGTTGTGGCTGATACAGAACAGTGCACGTTGTTTATGTCCAGTGGATACTTTATATAGAGGAGACGAATTGTTGACTAAAGTCATTTTTTTGTTTGTTTTTGTTTTCTTTGCATACAAAAAGTATTCTCGTAGCTTTGTAAAATTATGGTTGAACCTCTGATGGCAGATGGCCGATTTTGACAACGTCTTTCATACGTTTCTGGGCCTTGACAGTTTTATTTACTTGGCAGTCAATGGGACTGGGGTGAACTATCCCTTTAATCTAACCCTAACCCTACCAATCTTTAGTAATACTCTACTTACACTCTAGTAAGAGTTAGTAGATACTGTACATAGATGCAACGTTACTAGTCAACAGAATGTGTTAAAGGGACCATCAAAATAAAGTGAAACCAAGTTTTCAAATTAGTAATGGAGGCTTGGGGTCAGCTGTTAAAATGACTTGAAATTTGAATTCATGATGGAAGGAAGTAGTTCTGCACACACAAAAAAAGAGTTTTAAAGACACTTTGTTATAGTTTTTTTTTATTTTATGCATTTACACACTTGTGCTATTGAATTAAAATGCATAATCATACTCGTAGCCATGTGATATGGCTGTATATCGCACACTGTGCTGACCTGCAGCCGATTATAGCCATATCGCACAGCTACGAGTGTAATATTGCTTATTCACCATATGTCTCTTCAGAAGAAAACTATTATTTTTATGATGTCTTTATGAACATTTTGAAGCTGGAAAGGTTTGCTTACATTGACTTTCAATGGAAGGACAGAAATTTCTCAGGTTTTATTAAAAATATCTTCTTTTGTGTTTCCAAGATGAAAGAAAATCTTAACGGCTGAATGCAACTATGATACACCTGTTTGTACTGTTTTGTCTGGGTTTGCACGGTGGGAACAGATGTTTGTCTCCTCTGAGAGCTCATAATGGACACGCCGTCAAATTAACGCAACACCGCCTGGTTAATTGCAGCTAGTAGTATAACCCTTCTTAATGATCATTAATCAGTAACGTCAGGCTTCATGTGTGATTATATGCTGCTTACTGTGATTCAAGAGTGAAACTATGGATGTGCTCACGCATGATAATTATTGAAGGAGATCTAAATTCTGGTTTAAATTACTTACCTTCATGTTCCAAACTTACATGACTTTACTGCACAAAGGAAGCCATTGTACAGATGTTTTCCTTACAACAAAAAAGACACAATATAAGAACAATCAAAGTAGTCCATATGACTTGTGAACAACGTGAAGTCTTACTGAAGCCATATCACAGTGTTCACTGTCTGCTCACTCACTGTAGCAGGTTTGACACCAGTGACATCAAACATCCCCTTGTGAAAAATAACAGTGTAAGTTTGCTGTCCCTTCAAAATAACTCAACACACAGCCATTAATGTCTAAACCGCTGGCCACAAAAGTGAGTGAAAATGTCACTTTTGACAAAGTGTCAATATTTTGTATGGCCACCATTATTTTCCAGTTCACCAGAGCTTCACAGATTGCCACTGGAGTCCTCTTCCACTCCTCCATGATGACATCACGGAGTTGGTGGATGTTAGACACCTTGCGCTCCTTCATCTTCCATTTGAGGATGCCCCACAGATGCTCAAAAAGGTTTAGGTCTGGAGACATGCTTGGCCAGTCCATCACCTTTACCCTCAGCTACTTTAGCAAGGCAGTGGTCATCTTGGAGATGTATTTGGGGTCATTATCATGTTGGAAAACTGGCCTGTGCCCAGTCTCCGTAGGGAGGGGATCATGGTCTGCTTCAGTATGTCACAGTACATGTTGGCATTCATGATCCCCTCAATGAACTCTAGCTCCCCAGTGCCAGCAGCACTCATGCAGCCCCAGACCATGACACCCCCATCACCATGCTTGACTGTTGGCAAGACACACTTGTCTTTGTACTCCTCACCTGGTTGCCACCACACACGCAGTAATCCACGTCCTTAGTCTGCTTGTCTTCAGCAAACTGTTTGTGGGCTTTCGTATGCATCATCTTTAGAAGAGGCTTCTTTCTGGGACGACAGCCATGCAGACCAATTTAATGCAGTGTGCGGCATATGGTCTGAGCACTGACAGGCTGACCCCCGACTCCTTTAACCTCTGCAGCAATGCTGGCAGCACTCATATGTCTATTTCCCAAACACAACCTCTGTATATGACACTGAGCACATACATTCAACTTCTTTGGTCGACCATGGCGAGGTCTGTTCTGAGTGGAACCTGTCCTGTTAAACCGCTGTATGGTCTTGGCCACCATGCTGCAGCTCAGTTTCAGGGTCTTGGCAATCTTTTTATAGCCTACACCATCTTTATGTAGAGCAACAGTTCTTTTTTTCAGACCCTTAGAGAGTTCTTTGCCATGAGGTGCCTTGTTGAACTTCCAGTGACCAGTATGAGAGAGTGAGAGCGATAACACCAAATTTAACACACCTGAGACTTAACACTACAATACAAATCACATGACACATGAAAATGGCTAATTAGGACCAGTTTGGGACATTTTCACATAGGGGTGTACTCGCTTTTGTGGCCAGCGGTTTAGACATTAATTGCTGTGTGTTGTGTTATTTTGAGGGGACAGCAAATTTACACTGTTATACAAGCTGTACACTCACTACTTCACATTGTAGCAAAGTGTCATTTCTTCAGTGTTGTCACATGAAAAGATCTAAAAAAAAATTACAAAAATGTGAGGGGTGTACACTTCTGTGAAATTGTAATGAATCATTACTACGACAGGGATTCATTTGCAGCTTTATTAAACTCGTGGTCATACAGGCTGGGGTCAAAACACAGGCGAGGCAAGAGCAGACAGAATTGTGGTCATAGTCAGGCGTGAAGTCAGGGCGAGCAGCATCAACATCAATAATCCAAGAGTCCATGGGGCTGGCAGCAAAAGTTAGGATAGGCAGGCAGGGTAATAAGAAAGACAGTCCAATAGAATAAGGAATAAACGCTGATGTTCACCGGGGCAAAACAAGATTTTGAGAGGGAACGCTATAAATAGCCAGGTTAACGAGGGTCAGGTGTCAGAGGTGAACAGTACCAGGCTTATGGGAAATTTGGTTTGGAGCAGTTATCAAAACTCCGGTGATGGAGCCCTCTGGTGATCCGAGGAGGGAGCTATGGAGGTGCTCTCTGTGACAGAAATAATGTATATTTAATGCAATCAAAAGCTGAACTTCAGAGTTTTTTTTGTTCTATTTATTTAGGACTTTAGTACATGTTTTTATGTAATTTCATAATTGTCTTTGAAATATGTTTAAAGTGTACTGCTGAATGTACTGACAAGCATTTATGGTAAACTAAAATACACTTTAATGTAATTTCTATTGAAACGTGCATGTATGTAAATGTATTTATAATTAAATCATACATCAATTAACAGACTATGGTTAATTTAGTTATTTACATGTGCTTTAGACACATCAAAGTTTTGTACTTCATTAAAGCATGACAAAAGATTATTAAACAATCATTCAAAATGTACTTTAAGAAAAAACATTTTTTTTAAAAAGTGCATTTAAGATTTTATTATTATTAATATTATGTGCAAGTATTTATTACAGCTGCCTGCACGTCTTTTTCACAAGTATCATTGTTTCTTGGATCATTCTTCTCAGGACACTGACCACACTATGTTTAATTCTGCGTTAAACAAAAATGCTGAGAGCTATGATGGAGGAGAAGTCATACAAGCTTTCCTTCCTTAAAGCTTGTATGACTTCAGAAGATTTGAAAACAGCACAAAGTCATACAAAGTACTTTTATGGCAATTTTTGAGCTTGACAGCCGCTGGCCAATGTATGTTGTTATTGTAGATAAAGAGCAGTTTTGTTTGTGTTCAGTGAAAGAACAGAAAGTCATACAGGACTGGAACAACATGAAGGTGACTAAATAATTCATTTTTTTAAACACAGAAATCTCTAAATAACCAGACCTGTTTGTTTCTCCTCCCTTTATTCTTTCTCTTTCACTCTCTCGGTGTGCATCTGTACTGTGTTTCAGAGTGATTGCGGTTCTATGTAATTGCTGTCATTTCTGCGAGTGTGACAGTTATAAAGCTGCTTTTCGCTGTGAAATTGTGTGAATGTAACGATCAGGCTTGAGCAGCGCTGCAGATGTGCTTTTATGACTGAATCATCTAAAATCTGTCTGTTTGAGCACTAGAACAGGTATAATTACCACACGCTGCCACAGCGAGCATACAATATACAATGAGGTAAAATGCTGCGAACAAAACATATTTCCATCTTTTTTTGCTTCGTCTTTTTAGACAATAATGCAATGGGATTTCGGTAAACTGCCAGCTTATGATTTGCATTTATAATGCATTCCTTTGTTATCCCACACATTATATTGAAAGCAAAGGATTATGGGTTGTTTTGTTGTTGTTGCTATTGTTGATTTTGCTCTGTGTATTTGATCAGCTGGGCTGAACCCTCACGCTAAAGCACAACAATCCAATTTACCGTTGTGGAGTTCACCTAAATAAAATGGCCCTCATTGACGATTTATTGCTGTATTCCTTTTTTATCCATATCTCCATCTCATGCACGGAAATGAGTGTTTGTTTAATATTTTTTGTGACGTTTTCTCCAGACACATTTTTTTTTTTCATTTTACGTCATTCCCCAGCAGCCATATATCTGTCTTTTCGATCTGTTTATATTATTTTCTCATTTCACCTCAGGTCTTTTTAACAGTTTCTTTCTTGCAGTGTAGATGAAGAAACAGAAGTAAGATGTTGTCAACAGAAGTAAAAAAACTTTCAATAGTTTATTAGGTACTCTCATTTTCACCAGGCATTTATTTAAAATGTTGTAACTGGTCAAATATACACAAAGCTACGCACAAATTACCACCTTATTTAGTATTTATGTAAACTAAAATGTATAGTTATCCTTTGTGAAAAATAAATATGTTTTTGCATTCGTATTAAAGAAATATACTATTTCAAAACAGTATAAGTGTGAAATGCATGTGCATAATGTAAACTAAAATATACTTTTTTATTTAAATGTACATTTATAATGATGAATTTACTTTAATATATTTTAATTTAAAATATATTAAAATTAAACCTAATATTGAACAACACACAAAAATTAAAATTATAATAAAGTACTTCACATGTGCTTTAAGTGAGTTTTGAAGCTAAACAAAAAATATTAAAATGATTTTAAAACTAATGTAAAACTTGTAATTTGACATTATCACAAAGTGCTCTTTTTAAAAGTCATGAAGATTAAAAATAATAATAATTCTCTCTCTCTCTCTCTCTCTCTCTCTCTCTCTCTCTCTCTCTCTATATATATATATATGTGTGTGTGTGTGTGTGTGTACACTGCCAGTCAAAAGTTTTTGCACACTAAGATGTTCAAAGGCATTTATTTGATCTAAAGTACAGCAAAACTGTATAATTTTTCATTTTTAATCAATTTAAAAAAGCTGCTTTCTATTTGAATATATTTTAAAGTGTAATTTATTCCTGTGATTTCAAAGCTGAATTCATCAGTGTCACATGATCCTTCAGAAATATTTCTAATATTATGATTAGCGGCTCAAAAAAAAAAAAAAAACATTACTATTTTTGTATTGAAAACAGAGTTGATTGTTTTTTAGGTTTCTTTGATGATAGAAATTTCAGAAGAACAGCATTTATTTGAAATAGAAATATTTTGTAACATTATAGATGTATTTATCATCATTTTTTATTTTAAAATCAATTTATTAATTAATATATTATACTGCCTCCAAGCTTTTAAATAGTATAGTGTATAATGTTATGAAAGCTTTTAATTTTTTTTTAGATAAATGTTAATCTTTGAATCATTCGATTCATCAAAGAATCCTGAAAGAAAAGGTACTCAACTATTGTACATTTTGATAACAACAATAATAAAAAAAGTTTCTTTTTCTTGGACAACAAATCAGTATATTAGAATGATTTCTGATGTGATCATGTGACACCGAAGACTGGAGTAATGATGCTGAAAATCTGGCTTTGATCACAGGAATAAATAACATTTTAAAATATATTCAAACAGAAAGTGGTTAAATTGTAAAAATATTTCACAGTATTATGCGTTTGGCATATTTTGGATCAAATAAATGCAGGCTAAATGAGCAGAAGCGACTTCATTAAAAACAAAAATTCTTACTTAACAAAATACAAAAACTTGTATACATTTAAGATTTGAAGTACACTACAAGTACTACATTCAATTTAGTAAACAACACTTCTTTTTAAAGGGGTATCTAAACTGAATTTAGTATATCAGTACAATGAAATAAAATTAAGATTTTGGTCATGTTGCCCACATTTACCTTATAGCACTATTGATTTTGCGTGTTCTAGACTGTTCAACTGAACATGAGAGAATGAGTCTACATCTAGGCCTGAGATTCATGCTGTCCGGAAACAAGGACACAAACACACACACACACACACACACACACACACACACACACACACACACACACACACACAGTCCTGCTGATGTAAAAGGAGGAAATGTAGAACTTTGGACAATCAATAAACAGGAAACAAAGAAAGGAGGATTGAGGATTGCAGTGTCTATTTTCTCCTTCCTGTCTCAAATGTTAACATGTCTTGTGAGTGTTGTGTCTCTCAAAGGCCTGTTTGACGTCAAAACTGAGTTTGAACCCATGAACGTCTGAGTTCATATTGACTCCAAACTTAGGTAATTCACACAGGGCTTTAAAACAAAAGAAGAAAATGCAATGTAAATGTGATTGAGGCCTATGCTTCAATAACAAGAAAGGAAATTGCTTTGTTTCTCTGCTATTCCAAACTGAACAATTTTCATATAAACAGATATTAAATTCATAACTGCCTGGGTAATGTTTTTCCACTCATTGCTCTATGCCTTTTGGCAAAATGGATCTAAAATTGGTTTATCTGCAGGTAGTTTTATAGTATTGTGCAAATGTGTGAAATGGACAAAAAGAAAACATGTTTATACTGAGCTGTAGATGCAGGTAGGTGTAATGACTCGACTCATTTCACAGCAGAGGAGGGAAGACACAGCTAGGCCATCCTATAGAGAGATGTTTGAATGAGCCCTAGAGCTTGACACAGTCTGTAGCTCCTGCTGTGTCATTCATAGGCGAAGTGATTCATGTCGGTGTATTTTACATGTTTTGTTCTTTGCCAGTCACTGGATCAAATGGAAGTGTATGGAGAACCATGTGTGACACCTGAATGCATGAGTTATCATTTGAAAATGGAAAGAAATCACTTTTTAAATGTTGAAGTTAATAGACAATTAAAATTGTATTTGAAAAATATAAATACAAATGTTTTTAATGTAGTTCAAAATATGCATTTAAAACTATTTTTTAATTTGCTGTTATACTGTTATAAATAAAATTGTCTAACAACTGTGAAACAACATAATCTATATTATTTTTATTGTTAAGCAGTGTTTTTGCAGCGCTCAATTGCACTGTATGCTAATCGTATTGCACTGGAGTTCAGTTTTTTGTAACAGATGAGTGCAAGTCATACAGATACAGGAATTAATATCCCAGGAAGCAGAAGGAACAGGAACAGGAACAGGACAAACATCAGCTCATGCTGTGACTGACGACACATTAAACCAGCTTACCCCAGATTCATCCCCTCCTTCCCTGGCCACTGTTCAATTCTGCTCTTCATCAGTATGTTTTTCCATTAGTTTGAGGCTTTTAAACATTATCAGTATTCAAATAACTCTATATATATTCAATAGTTGTTTGTAGTTCCTTAGTGTAGCCAGCTTACGTTTGAAGCTACTCCATCACTATAATTACTATGTTTTTCAATGTGCCCTCAAAGAAAATAAAAGTCTTGATGCATTAAAGTGTCGGTTGACAAATCTTCTTCTCTCAACATCCAGCCCCAGAAATTATGCCCTCGCAACACATTTGGTTGCGTCAGAAACGGGATCCAGTTCCCACGCTTGAAATTCTTTTGAAGAGGATGTTAATGTGTTTTTCCCTCCAAATGCTGACCCATTAAAGTTGATGACTCATCTTGCATTTATTGGATTACTAATATTGAATAAACACTAACCCTCAAATTAGAACAGGGACCAGAATGCCTTTTCAAAGTTTCTCACTTTGCGGTTTTAATCGCTCTGTTCTGTGAGTCACTTGTAAGAGCGCAGGAAATACTGTATTGCCCTTATATTAGTTGAAATGAATACAGTATATTAAAAATGTGTCTTTCAGCTGACAAAACACAATCAAGCATAATGCCCAAGTCTTTAACAGGAGAGTTTAGCATAAGTAGAGAGCCATTTAGACGCAGATAAATCAACAGATTAGAAGAATTTGGTCCAGTTTGTAGTTCTTCCCATCTTGAATATCTGTGATCCATCAACATGTAATACTTCATCAGCTCTTTAGTAGATATATAAAAAAAATTGCAGAACAGTAAAAGCTCATGCCATGTTTCACATGATATAACCTAAAAAAAACAGCATATGTAAGGAGAATAACAATGGACCTAAGACTGAGACTTGTGGCACACCACACTTTACCTACACAAGATCAGATATAAACTTTTTTATACAAACAAGATGGCAATAAGCTGACAAATAAAACAGATCAAATGCCACAGTGACATTCAATCAAAAAGATTATGATCTACAATATCAAAAATAGCATTACGGTACGAATACTAAAAACATGATACAGCCTGGTAGTGTTGATGGAGCCTAAAGCCTTACTGAAACTCTTGTGAACACAGCTGGATGTTGACAATTGTTCCAAGTATTTTTGATTAAAATAGCTGATTCTAAAATGTCTACAATTAATCAATTCAGAAGAATGCAAATTTGGCTTCTTTAAAGAGGTTTAATGACTGCCACCCGTTTGGAAGTTCTGAGAACGTGTCCATGGTGGTGATTGTATTAAAATGGCATTGAAAGATCCCAGCAGAGGTCTGGTAGAGAGAACACAGGCCTGGAGCGCTCTTAAAGGTCACCCAAAGCCGAGCTATTGGATTTCTCCGACCTGCTGCTCTGTGCTGAAATAATCACAGACCTCAGGCAGCAGGAGTTGCACGAGTGCGTTCACACCTGACCTGCTCTCCAATGTATTTGTGTCCAGAAAGAACAGACAGCTGAGCACCAGCAGCGACAAGGAGAGAGAAATGTCAATCAATGAATAAATGAATAAACAGAAAGAATGAGAGTGAATGAAACAAGATCATGCCCGTATTTGAGGAAGAAACAATGGATGCTAAAAACCTCATTTCTGACCCCAGTGCACTGCTCACTCTTGCCTGTGTATTTGAGCTACTAATGGCTCAAGATTTTATATTCGTACCTGGAAATTCATGGTGATTTTTCTTTTCATTGCAAATCTTCTCAATTGCATTTGTAAAAAAGTAAAAAGTATGGAAAAATCATATAATTTACAGTTCTACAGTGATGTATATAATGAAATATATTCCGATCACCAATCAAGGACTCAGTTTTAAAAATATTGATTCAGGTGTTCCACAGGGCTTTATTCTATCACCCTTTTTGTTCCTCATCATCCTTGATTTGGGCAATGAATGAGCCCACTTCTAGAATTGGTAACCACCCCACACTACATAAATCATAAATGGACAGCAACCAGGTGAACAAGTGCAAAAATGTTCATCACGACAGCATATTATCAAAGGATGGCAGCTAGGACTGGAAATCAATTCTTCAATTCCAAGGCATTTTGAATCAAGAGTCGATTCCAAAGGATGGAATTGATTACATCAAGGACTCCGCATTCAGAGCTGTTTTTCAGTTCAACAAAGCTTATAGGGATGCCTCTCAAGCCGAAGGCTGCATCCTATGAAGGCTGCCTATCTCAGCTGCTACGTCATCAAACAGCACTGAATGTCGAATCATGAAAATAAACGGAATAAAATGCCTTCTGTTTGAGAAGCACCCATTAATTTGCCTCTTGCTCACTAATAGTGATTTAGAAGTCTGATTCTTTTCCACTAAAAAGTTATTTCGTATAGATCATTTTAATAAACCAGTTTAAAAAACAATTTAGATGTTATTTTATGGTGGAACTGGCATATGTTGTCCACAATTTTGAGTGCTGCGTGACAGAATTGATCAGAATTTTCCATCTTAAATGAATGCTAATTATTAACCTTTCTATCAGCCAGTGATAATTCTGAAAGACAAAGCAGAGAGCACAGATTAGTGGCCGAGAGCACATCTGATTGACAGATAAATCACAAGCTCTTAGTTATTATTTTGCTTCAGTGTACAGTCTGTTAATTTTGTGCAAAACATACGGTTAAAGTAAACCATTCAGCTGAACAATGCACATGTATTTTAGACACTTCAAATCCTGTTGAAGATGTCCACTGCTGAGCTGAGGGCAATGACTAAATTCATAGGCAATGCAGACAAAAAAAAAATCTCAATCGAAAAGCCCTAATGGCAGCATGGATGTGGATGTCAATTGCATAACAGGTAAAGCATTTAGTGTGTATCAGTGCTTGCAAGCGATCTGGTCAACATCAACAGTCAATACAAAGACACAATTATGACATTTCATCCTAGTTTGATCTCAATAATTTTCTCATCTGCTGGCTATCTGCATAACAGTACAAGCTAATGCCATGTTTCACAATGATATAACCTTAAAAACAGCATACATAAGGAGAATAACAGTGGGCCCAAGACAGAGACTTGTGGCACACCACACTTTACCTATGCGAGATTAGATAGCTCATTATTTATCCAACTTTTTCTTTAATGCAACGTAAGCTTATGAGACTTCATTAGCCTCTATGAAATAACATTGAAGAATAACAACATGAAGTAAACGATAAAACAGTTTGCACTACCAAGATAATACATTAAAATAATATGGTAAGACACACCAATTTGCAATATCAAGAAGCAAAACAAGCTGTTTTGTACACTAAAAAGACCAGAACCATTTACAAATGGCCTACGGGAAGAGAAAGGTGGATACAAGATGCTGACAAATAAAACACATCTAAACCACATTTGCATATGTCCTCAAATGCCACAGTGATTTAAAACCTAAAAGAATGATATGATCTACAGTATCAAAAATAGCACTAAGGTGTACTAATGCAGGATCCGGATGTCAATCACAGAATAGGTAAAGTGTCCACTGGCTATCAGTGTTTGCAACCGATATGGTCAACATCAACAGTAGATACAGTACAAAAACACAATTATGGCTAAACCAGGCAATTGTTATACCAACAGTGATCTATATAGCAAAATATGTATTTCATCACGGAAGCTCAACACGTTTCATCAGCGTTGCTCATGTAGGATTCTGGGTGTTCCAACCAGTAAATTTAGCAGCAAAGCGGATCTAGGAAACTGCAAGATATTGTAGTGGAACATTGAATGTGGTTATTAGGCCATATTCTTCAACTTCCAGATATAAATACTTAAAGACCTACCTTGCAGAAACAAGGCCATTTTGAAAAGACCTCTGAGTTGGCGCCAGATGGGAAGATGTCAAGTACGTTGCCTTATAAGATCCATTGGAAGAAGCTTGATTAATTGCTTGATTGATTGATTGCAATTTTAGTAAGCTATGAAATATAACTGAACATTTTATCCTAGTCTAGTCTAGTTGTTTTCTCTTCTGCTGGCTTTTGTGCCTCTCTCTCTTTGGTTGTACCAGTCTCCCGCCCTGATGAGATTCTTTATTTTAACATGCCCCCATTTATAAAAGCTTGTACCATTAATTTTTGCTTGTTGTAATTCATCTCTAAAAACACAATGGTCTTGAGTGGCTCTCCCAGATAATAGAGCTCATTGTGCATGCTTTAGCACTGTGCTGCTCTATATACTGCCTGCGCTGCTGTAAAGACTCTGATGAACTGTGCGAATCTTCTTAGGTTTCTTCAAAAACAAAATCGATTGTGCCCTTCACCCCTTCCCCACTACTTTCTCCTGAATATTCAATCTTTTCTCTTTCCAGCTGGCCATTTATTCTGGAGTCATGGATTGCTTTCCACTGTTAGGCCCATTAGTTGTGGTGCCTCTGCAACATTTTAACCCCTGAATGTGTGATTTACCGTAACTTACTTACAACTCTCAACACTGGCCAAAACAAGAAGATCTATAAAACGTATCTATTAATGTTCTCAAAGGAAATAGCTGCTTTAAGGTCAAGTTAGATCCAGTTAGGTTAGAGTCTTGAAAACCATACTTCTAGCCCAACTTGTAGGAAGTGTTTTCCCTCCTTTAAGTTTAAGAACTTTAGTCTAAAGGTTTGGCAAGGTTCTCTCAAAGTTACATTATTATTACATTATTACATATTTTGCTGTATGAGTATTTAAAAGTGCAATTTGTCAAAAGAAGCGCTTCTGCTTTAAAATAAATAGTAAATAGTTCTAGGTTAATGCATTTTTTTTTTTTATCAACACTTGATTGTGGGTAGGTTTCATAAAAAAACATTTTGAACAAAAAACCTAAGAAAATCATGTTTTAGGTTGGATTCAAAACAACATAACTCATCATAACTTGCACAGTCCTTAGTTGACATTTCATTCTGTAATATTTTATTTATATAAAAGATTTAGATTTTCTTTTATTGATAATGTTTGATTAGTGTGTTATTTTACAAATGCATCTGCTTACATGCACATCTGCTTCTTCTTTGTCTGTGTTTTGATCTGATCCTGTACTATTTCAGAAGTTACCATATAAGATGAAACCAAAGCACACACATCATCAGCAAAAAAAAAGAAAAAAAGAAAAAAAAAAGTGTGTGTGCTTTTGTTTTGCATTTTACACACATATAAATATACACTACCAGTAAAAAATCTGGACACACCCTCTCATTTAATGTTTTTTTAAAAGAAGTTTCTTATGCTTATCAAGGCTGTTTCACTTGATTAAAAATATAGAAAAAAAAGTAATATCATTACGATGTAAATCAATGTTTTTCTATATGAATATACATTAAAATATAATATATATCTGTAATTAAAGGTGAATTTCCAGAATCATTACTCCAGTCTTCAGTGTCACATGATCCTTCAAAAATCATTCTAATATGCTGATTTATTATCAGTGCTGGAAACAGTTGCGCTGTTTAATATATATATATATATTTTGAACCTGTGATACTTTTTTCCAGGATTTTTTGATCAATAAAAGGTTAAAAAATTACAGCATTTATTTAAAATAGAAAGGCTTTCTAACAATATACACTACTTTTCAAAAGTTTTGGGTCAGTACATTTGTATTTTTTATTTTTTTTTTAAAGGAATTAATACTTTTATTCACCAAGGATGGGTTAAATTAATAAAAAGTGATAGCATAGATTTCGATTGTTATAACAGATTTATATTTTGAATAAATGCTGTTCTTTTTAACTTGTTATTCATCAAAGAATCCTAAAAAAAAAAATCACAGGTTGCAAAAAAAAAAAATATTTGGCAGCACAACTGTTTCCAACATTGATAATTATAATAATAAATCAGCATATTAAAATGATTTTTTAAGAATCACGTAACACTTAAGACTGGAGTAACAACTGGTGAAAATTCAGCTTTCACATCACAGGAATAAATTATATTGTAAAGTATATTAAAAAAAATATATTTTATATTGTAATAACATTTAGCAATATTACTGTTTTTTTCATCAAATAAATGCAGCCTTGATGAGCATAAGAGACTTTAAATGAGAGGGTATGTTCAAACTTTTGACTGGTAGTGTATATACAAAAGTCGGCACACCATAGGCTCCAAAAATGCAAAACAATTCAATAATATAACAGTGAAAAACAGTGAGGACACTTTTTCTTAGAAGCATTCACTGTACATTTCATACTCAATTTTGTATCCAAGCAGACAGAACTGTATGATATACTTGTGTAAATACTTGTGTAATCTGAAACCCAGAAGTACTTTCCAATTTTATGTGGAAAATTCTCGACCGTCCAAGGCAGATACTTACTGCATTATCTACTAGCTTATGTTCTGAAGCTCTTCATAATCTCACTCCGTGATACTTGTCAGGTCTGTTTCAGCTTAACACCCGACCAAAGCACCTTTGGAGCCGCTTTACCGCCCATCCTTCATGGTGTTCAGGTCATATAGTGTTACAACGAGGTTCAACAATGCAGTTCTAATGTTTTAATCTTAAATATGTTCTTACAGTATATGAACTCATCAACTATATTCACTTCAGAAGCAAATAAAATCGGGGTGGTGCTCATTCATACCAATAATAAGATGCAGCAGTTTAGGACATTTTGAGATAAAATCGTCTATTTTTGCTGTCAATCGTTCAGTGATTGCTATAAAACATCTTTGCTACTAAACTCACACTTAAGATAGAATAAGCTTTAAATGGCCTGCTACTCTATACTAATCATTGATGACAGCATTTGCATATCCTGATGGTTTGCTTCACAATTAATAATAAAGAAAAAGTACTTAAAGGACCGAACAACCTTTTGTGGATTAATCTGATTAATCCACCAATTAAATGTCATTTAACGTTTTACACCAGTCTAGAATGCAATCAAGTGACGCGGTGCGGCGTGACAAAATACAGCACTCCCATTATAATCAACAAGGCGGTCTGTGCTGCGTTATAATCGACACACTCACTCAGACAGCTTCATACATTATAATGGGAGAGTAGCGATTTGTCACATCACTCACTTTCAGTCCAGATGCAGAAGCGGCAGATGAATGTCTGGATTGCGGTGAAGGACATGGGTGTCACTATGTGATGAGGGCACTTGGTGGAAATGGGGTGCTGGTTAAGGCTTACCTCATGAATAACAATTAGGATATGCACAAATAATTGAGAGTGATATTTTACTGTTGACAATGATGTATTAATCCATTATTTGGATTGGATTTGCAACAACATAGACAGTGGCGCCAGTATAGTCACATTCATGAGCAACTGAGTCTCAGACTCCAGTTATTTTTTCTGAAAAAAATCTCAAAGACTTGGTTACTGGTCTGAAGCAGTCTAATGAATTCTTCATCTAATGAAATTATTTCTAAATGAAACAACTTTTATATGCATAAGGTCTGGCTTACAAGATACTGTAGATTTTAATGCAGTTAATTGCAGTCCAGTTGTTTTATAGAGCACAGTAAGGATATTTTACTTCTATTACTTCCACTAGCAAAAAAAACTCAAGACTGTGCACCTCCTTAAACTGGTTCACATTTCAACGCAGAGCAATCATTCAAACCAAATCTACGCTCTTGGCGGTCATATTTCCAATCTTTTTTACAAATTTTTTATTCTTACCCATATAGAAATGTAATATATGAATTATATTGCCCTTTATCAAGAATGATATTGCCATATATGCTACCTATCAGGCCATATGTTTTTCACATACAGTGGGGCAAATAAGTATTTGATACACTGACAATTTTTTAAGTTTTCCCACTTACAAAGAATGGACAGATCTGTAATTTTCATCGTAGGCACACTTCAACTGTGAGAGACAGAATCTAAAAAAAAAAAAAAAAAATCCAGAAAATCTCATTGTATTATTATTAAAAAATTAATTTCAATTTTATTGCATGAAATAAGTATTTGATACAATAGAAAAATAGAACTGAATATTTGGTACAGAAGCCTTTGTTTACAGTTACAGAGGTCAGATGTTTCCTGTAGTTCTTGACCATAAATAATATTAATAATATTATATTGTATTACATGTAGCAATTAAATATATATAAACGTGTATATGTTATCTATGAAACAATATACATTTCTGTTCAAAAGTTTGGGATCAGTAAGATTTTTAGTGTTTTTTTTAAGAAGTTCATCAAGGCTGCATTTATTTGATCAAAAATCCAGAAAAAATTTAATATTGCTAAATATTATTTCAGTGTAAAATACAGTAACTGTTTTTTATGGATTATTCCAGTCTTCATTGTCACATGATCCTTCAAAAAACGTTCTAATATGCTAATTTATTATCAATGTTGAAAATAGTTGTGTTGTTTAATATTTTGTTGATGTGATACATTCTTGGTACCTGTGGTACTTGTGATATATATTTTTTTTCAGAATTCTTTAATAAATAATAAATAAAATAATCTATTTTTTTTATTATTTAAAATAGAAATAGTTTGTAACACTATAAACAATATAAGCTTTACAAGTTTGTGGTCAGTGAATTGTTAATCTTTCTTTTTTTGAAAGAAATTAATGCTTTTAATTACTAAGGATGTGTTAAACTGATAAAAGGTGATAGCAAAAGACTTATATTGTTAGAAAAGATTTTTTATTTTTAATACATTTTAATAAATGCTGTTCTTTTCAACTTTTTTAAAAATTTATCAAAGAATCCTAAAAAACAGCAGCAACTGTTTCCAAGACTAATAATAAAATACATCAGCATATTAGAATGATTTCTGAAGGATCATGTGAAAATTCAGCTTTGATCACAGGAATAAATTACATTTTAAAATATATTAAAATAGAAAATCATTATTTTAAACTGTAATAATTATTGTAACTGTAATATTTTTTTTCAGTATTTTTGATTAAGTAAATGCAGCCTTGACGAACAGAAGAGATTTCTTTATAAAAAAAATTTTAAAATAAAAAAATAAAAAAAAAAACCCATAAAACATCTTATTGATTCCAAACAATTAAGTGTCAGTGTTTATGCAAAAATCTGTATGTTTATATGTTTTTGTAATGAGTTTTTTTTTTTTTTTTTTTTTTAAATGCATGTCTATCTTTTATATTTACTTTACTATAATATCAATATGCATTGATGGGTTTTAGAGTGGATATACAAGTACAAGTACAAGACATATATGTCCCAAAAATGTATTACACATACATAAAAATACATATTTGTACAGGCTAGATGTATATGTTAAAATATGTTTTCTAATAGGTTTCATAAATGTTTTATATTTCATATAGAAATTTAATATACATATATTACATTTGCCTATATTTATATACGGTACTAATTATTTAAAGCAGTCATTGAGTTTGGTGCAGCAGTCATACAATATTCTTGCACAATTTAGTCCATAGAGCCTATATCAAATCCTGTCATGGTTTGTGAATGAACCTCAGACCTCTCTCTTCCTCCCCTCACTTATATGTCTTTGATAAATCTTCAGAGAAGTCTTACCCAGTTAAAAAGGCAGGAAGGTCGATGGAGCACAGGCAAAGGAGAGTGAGACTGAAAGAGAGAAAGATCTCTGATCTTATATATTCTCTTCTATTATCCATATTCACAGCTCTGATGTGAAAGGAAGACTCACTGAATTCATAAAATGATTTATTTCCTTTATTATCTTGTGATTGTCAGTCTATGATGGGTGAATATCAGATCCTCTTTGTGTCTATGCCACTTTACAGCATAATTCAGACTGAGCACCTGAAACTTTCATGTGAATTCATGTACTGCTGCAGATACTATGAGTTCTCACAGATACCAGCACTGATGAAACTGCAGAGGTTCCAGCCAAGATGGGTATCTCGAGCGGCTCTCAGAGGTCAACCTTAAAGTGACTCGCTCTGATCCTGAGGGACTGTTAGAGGAGAGAAGAAAGTGACAGGTAGTAGTTAAACTCCGTATGAAAGAAACCATTAGAGTGAAAACACCCTGTCAGGAAGTCCACACATCATCCAAAAGGCAACAGAAATGATTGTGTTGCTTTAAAAAGAACTTCCCTGTCGAAAAACAAAGGAAACCCTTCATTGTTTTTGTGAATGAATTTCACATCAAGCTGATGTGTGCCAAACGACAAAGCAACTCTCAGCTCAGATGATCAATGAAGATTGTTACCCATGAATTAGCAGAAAGCTGTAGCAGTGATAATAATCCAGTAGAGTTTAAACGCAATTGTAAATCGATGCCGTCTTGGCAGACTGTGTATGAAGTCTCACTTTCTTGCTACGCAGGCATCAGAAATCTGTGCCTCTACCTACATTTCTGCAAAACTCCAAAAACATAGACATGGTGTCTCACTTGCTTAACAAGATTCTCAAATCTACCCAGGCTTATCGGAAATACGTGCCTCTACCTACATTTCTACAAAAAAAAAAAAAAACCTGTATGTATGAATCTATGCAGTTTCCAGTTAAAATAAACACTAGGGGCAGTAAAACTTTTATTCATTTTCTCACAACATATGATTTACAGGGCCTGAGTTTTAATTAAGAAATTGTGCTAATTTTCACACAATTCCTGGCACAATATTATGCTATGACTTAAAAACAATTATGCGAGATATACAGTCACATATTTTAACACGATATGTTTGCTTGGTAGCTCACCCGGTACGACGTTGCACTGGTGAGGTGAAGCACATAATGAAGTTAAAATAGTATGGCTACATCAACAAATGAGTTTTTATATCACTGTTGCCTTTGTTAACCCATTTAAGCCCACCAGCAACTATAGTTGCCACAGTTTATAGTTGTCATTTTTCTTTTGTAAGTATTTTTCTAGATGTGATCCATGTTTTATTTCTCAATGACATGCAAGTAAACAACCAAATAAAAGATTTTAAGAAAAAAAGAGGTATTGACTGACTTCCTGTCACATGAGGCTGTCAGCTTCCTACCCCTACTTCCAGGAAGCATGGTGAGGGCAAACCCTCCCAAAGAAAGTTAATTTTCATGTTACTAACAAGTATTTCTTCTTGATATATATATATATATATATATATATACACACACACACACACACACACACACACATAATCATGAAGGTCTCTAGAATCATCCAAACAAAACAAATCTTACAAGAGATCTATAGTTTTTTGTATACTTAGTCAAAAGTACAAGCAGCAACTATAGCTGCCAGTGGGCAAATGCCTTGTAAGTACATATAACATATATCATTGGGAAATGGGGTATACTGTTGCTAGCATTATGCTACTCATGTTACCTTCTTGTTAAAACATGTTAGCATCATGCTAGCAACATACTAATCATGCTAACTTAATGTTAACAGCATGTTGATATGTTGCTAGCATTATGCTAATCACTTTAAGAGCTGGTTTAAAACATGTTAACTTCATGCTAGCAAAATGCTAATTATGCTAATTTGTTTTTTTAACTTGTTTTAACATATTGTTAGCATAATGCTAACACAATTAACATGGTGTTAACATGATGCTAAAATGATTAGGGCTATTATTAGATTAGATTAGATTAGATTCAACTTTATTGTCATTACACATGTACAAGTACAATGCAACGAAATGCAGTTTAGGTCTAACCAGAAGTGCAATAAGCAGTAAAGTGCAGGGTATAAGTTAAATAATTTAAGTGTAGAAAAAGCATTTCTATAGTAATATATTACAGATGGATATGTGCTATGAACATTATATATTGATGGCTATTTACTACAAGCAGAAAGATACAAGTGGAGTATGTACTATAAACATAATATACAGATGGTTATATACTATAGACAGAAATTTACAAATGGAATATCTACATTGTGCAATGATGTGCAGTGTATATTAGATGGTGAACAGAATATTAAATATTAAATATTAAATATTGCAAGTGAAATTATGAGCAGAAGTTAACCAGAGGTAACAGTGCAATGGATATAGTGAATTGCAGTATAATATATATTGCAATTATACAATTATTGAAAGTATAGACAGACAGGTAGTGCAAATGAATATTAGAAATATTAGAAAAGTCCCTTAGTGCATATGAGCGATCCTGTAGTGCAAATCTAAGTTTAATAGTGCAAATACGAGTGTTATAGTTTATTAAGAGGTATGAGTGTGATGAGGGGAGTGAAGGTGTGAAGGAGATGCAATGGAATCAGCGAGGGGCAGAGTTCAGTAAGGTGACAGCTCTGGGAAAAAAGCTGTTCCTCAGTCTGCTGGTTCTGGTCCGGAGGCTCCTGAAGCGCCTGCCAGAAGGCAGGAGAGAAAACAGTCTATGGGCGGGGTGAGAGGGGTCCTTCAAAATACTGCGTGCACGACGCAGGCAGTTTTTCCTCTGCAAGTCTTTGATGGCAGAGAGCGAAGTCCCAGTGATGCGTTGAAGTGCCTAGTGCCGAGTTTTGTCACAGTAAGCACCACTTACATTTTCTTCAGAAATACATATATATTTATTTTTATTTATTTATTTTAATTTAACAATGCCCTGTCGGGGCAACGTAATGGCTGCACTTGATACTGCACTATATTCAACCACTTTAAGACAAATGGATTTGTTGTCTGTTGTTTTCATATTCAAGACATTATAAGCTAGATGCAGCTTTTTTAGGTTCGCATCGAATGTTCTTTGACTTTTATATCTAATAAATATGTTTATGAATAAAGATTGATCTTCCCTGCTGAAGAAAACAGCTAAAACCAGCCTAAACTGGTTGTCTGGTTTTAGCAAGTCATAGCTGGTCAACAGGTTGATTTTAAGGGGGGTTGGCCACTTTCTTAGCTAGTCAGGCTGGTCTTATCTGGTCAGCAAGCTGATTTTAGAGGGGTTTTGGTCACTTTGTCAGTTTCTTAGCTGGTCAGGCTGGAGACCAGCTGGAACAACCAGCTAAAACCAGCCTTGGAAACCAGCTAAAACCAGCTACTTCCAGTTTAAACCAGCCAACAAGCTTAGGCTGGTTTTAGCTGTTCATCCAGTCTGGTCTTAGCTGGTCAGCAGGCTGGTTTTATAGGGGTTTTGGTTACTTGGTCACTTCCTTAGCTGGTCAGGCTGGGAGACCAGCTGGAACAACCAGCTAAAATCAGCCTGACCAGCCTAGCCAGGCTGGGAAACCAGATAAAACCAGCTACTTCCAGTTTAAACCAGCCAACCAGCTTGAGCTGGTTTTAGCTGTTCATCCAGCTTGGTCTTAGCTGGTCAGCAGGCTGGTTTTATAGGGGTTTTGGTCACTTGGTCACTTCCTTAGATGGTCTGGCTGGGAGACAAGCTGGAATAACCAGCTAAAACCAGCCTGACCAGTCTAGCCAGGCTGGAAAACCAGCTAAAACCAGTTTAAACCATCTAAGACTAGCTTAGACTGGTTTTAGCTGTTTTTTTTTCAGCAGGGTGTTATCAGCAGTTATTTTGATTAGATGCCAAATGCTCTCCTCCTATTCAAATTTGACATTGAAGGGGTACATACAACATATTGCTCACCGGCAACTATAGTTGCCGCACATTCAAACACAATTTTCAAGAAAAAAAAAAAAAAAAAACCTGGGGAAAATAAATGCAGAACATGTTCACATAGGACACTATTAACACAACAATATGCATGAAACCATTTTTTAAAAAATTGGGCACAAATGGGATAACACTATTGGGAAGGTTTAGGGTTGGGTAGGGGGTATTTGCAACATAATAGAGCATAAAGTGTTGCTGAACATTTGAATTCCGAAGCACTGTAATATGTACCTGAACCAATGTTATAAAAACACAGCAATACGTGCCTGTACCAACAGAATAAATAAGCGTCACGTCACATATTGAGTGCTCTTTTCAGCACCATTTAATGAACATTTCCCTCTGAAACTGCCATGAAACATGCAAGAAGGCACGTGATACCTGTGTTGCAGAAACATTTCCACAACACTGTTTCACTGAGCCAGGGTTGCTTTCCTAGCATCAGGTGTCACATGTTGTCTGTCAATCATTGTAGGTTTTGCTAATTGTAACTCAGCTGCATGAAAAGTAGGTCTGGGTCAAGATAACACATTGTAATGCAATTCAGGTGTGCAGACTGGTTGTGCTCAAGGGGGCGATTGAGCTAATTTAAAATCTGCTATTTGTCTTTGAACAAACTAACAGTTAGCACTTGCTCACCATGATTCTGCTAAAGTGGTCAGTTGGCTATGACATTACTTGACCTGAAAGAGAAAACCAACCGGATCTCATTAAGTTGCATTTTTTTTTTTTATGAATTCATATGATGTTATTCTCAAAGAGTTTTAGACAAAACATTAAAGGGGTGATGAACTGCCTTTGTTTTTTGTATTGCTCTCTAAGGTCCACTTATAATGTTGTTAGGATTTTTCCATCTAAAAACATAATAGTTTAAAAGCAATAGGCTGTCCTGCTTTTATCCCCCCTAGGCAAAACGCTCTGTTTGAATAGAAATGGCAGATTGTAAACTCAGAAATAAATGCCCACTGCTGTGAAGGTACATTCATTCCTCATAGATGGACACCACTGTGATTTAGGTTTAAAACACATAAAAAAAAACTCAATACATGCTGTACCAAACGATCTGTATGAAGAGAAAAAGCAATATGTGACCAATACTTTGACATCACTGAGTGCTCCTAATCTCAGCTTGTTACATGTATAAAAGACCCCTGTCCACAAAAGCAATCAATCATTTAGATTCCAAACTCTCCAACATGGCCAAGACCAAAGAGCTGCCCAAGGATGTCAGGGACAAGATTGCAGACCTACACAAGGCTGGAATGGGCTACAAGACCATCGCCTAGCAGCTTGGTGAGAAGGTTGGTGTGATTGTTTGCAAATGGAAGAAACACAAAATAACTATCAGTCTCTCTCTGTCTGGGGCTCCATGATCCAAGATCTCACCTTGTGGAGTTTTGATGATCATGAGAATGGAAAGGAATCAGCCCAGAACTAATCAATGATCTCAAGGCAACTGGGACCATTGTCACCAAGAAAACAACTGGTAACACACTACGCCATGAAGGAATGAAATCCTGCAGCGCCTGCAAGGCGCCAGTGAACATCTGAATGATTCAGAGGAGAACTGGGTGAAAGTGTTGTGGTCAGTTGAGACAAAAATCAAACTCGCTGTGTTTGGAGGAGAAGGAATGCTGCCTAGGAACCCAAGAACATCCCATGAAGGTGGAAACATTATGCTTTGGGGGTGTTTTTCTGCTAAGAGGATAGGACATCTACTGCCAAATCTTGGGTGAGAACCTCCTTCCCTTAGCCAGCATGACAATGACCCAAAACACACAGCCTTTTGCGAAGGGGTCAAATACTTATTTCACTCATTGAAATGCAAATCAATTTATAACTTTTACGAAATGCATTTTCTGTATTTTTGTTGTTGTTGTTGTTATTCTGTCTGAAATACTGTTGAAATAAACCTACTATTAAAATTTTAGACTGATAATTTTTTTGTCAGTGGGCAAACGTACAAAAACGTTTCCTCACTGAATGCCAGAAGATCAATGGAATTTTGGTTTCTCAGTTCATTACCCCTTTAAGGTCCACTAAGGTGACCATACATCCTGACTGATTGCCAAATTGCCTAAAAAGTCTTGTGTCAGTGGCTTTTGGCTTTATTTTCCTATTGCTTTTATACCTGATGAAGTTAATGACTAAAAAGTAGTTTGGCCAATCTACTGAGAATGCAATGCATCAAAGCAATGCAAATACACATATAATGTATGAAAACTGTAGCAAGCATGTTAATAGGAAAACAAAGCCAAACCCCTGAC
The DNA here is from genome assembly GCA_033026305.1 of Cirrhinus molitorella. Lineage (NCBI taxonomy): Eukaryota > Metazoa > Chordata > Actinopteri > Cypriniformes > Cyprinidae > Cirrhinus > Cirrhinus molitorella. Next base: position 25,952,857 of record CM065132.1, on the reverse strand, counting down.
AACCCAGGATATGTACAGGAAAAAATGACTTATGCAATTTACCAAAATGTAAAATAGCTATGAATTGCCCTGATGCTTTGGAGAAAACTGACCATAGAAGACAGTTTATGCTAATATCCATTATAGCACTCCTTTGTGGCAATACTGAGAAAGCAACCTTGAAAACCGACCAGCATGATAGAGAGTTGTGCCTTTGTAAATTAATCTCAGTTCAGTATTACTGACAAGTGCACAGCTATTTCGATGTATCAAAACTACCAAAATAACAGTAACGAATCTGAATAATACATTGATGTCAATGTCAGTCATTTGCAAAATTCTTTTCAGCGTGACCTCTGACAGCTCAGTCTTTGTTATTATTCCTACAATTTGTGAGTTATATTGTTCTCATGGCCTAGATCTTTGTGTGCAATCATCTGCAATCTATTGTTGTCATTCTTTGTTTTTACATGCCAATGACACGCCATACAATTGTAAAACATTCTGCTTTTTGATAAAGCTTTTTCTAGTTAACCTCAGAAATCTGTTTCTATTCAGTTCTGCCTGGCAAACATAACCTCTTTGAGTAACAGAAATGTTAAACATACATATATAAGCTATAAAATTGCAGATATAAAACTCTCAGTGTTGATAATATCGGGTCGTTTTTCCCTTCTGCTGTTTAAAAGCAGCTCTTTGTCTTTATCCAGCTACAGTTCTGTCTATTAGAAGTAACATATGAGAAACCATTAGCTTTCAGTATTGCATTGTTTGAGGTTTAATCTCAAACTGGCTTTGTAAGCACTTCTGCTCTTTCATTCCTTCTTAATTACCCATTTTCTGTCTTATTTATTTATTTTACAGTGAAAGATGTTGCTGCAAGTTCCGTTCAATGGAGCTCTTCTTTAATAAACACTGCTGGAGTCCTAATAACTCTCTCAAGTTCCACTTTTTTCTTTTCGTTTCTGAATAAGCAAGGGAGACACAAAAAAACACATAATAAGTTCCACCTTTCAGGTACACAAGTGGTCCACAAATTAATGGGTCTAACAGCCCTGCTGAAAAAAACAAAACAATAGAAGTTCACAGAAGTTCGAATTGTTTCCACTATAAATACCATAATAAACATTGCAAACCAACTGTTAACCAAATAAAACATTACCTGTTGGTTCCAGTAGACGTGTTGCCATTTGCTAAGTTTGTGGATTTCGTGCAGAATTTGGCTACTTGGTAAACTGTTGCCGTGAGTTAACTTTTTTTCTGAGCAAACTAAGCAATTGATGGAGAAAGGCCTAGTCTAGATGGTGACCAAGAAGGTGATGGTCACTCTAGTTGAGCTCCATAATCATATGTGCAGATGGCAGAAACTGAACAGAACAGAAGGACAAACATCACTGCAACACTTCACCAATCTGGTCTTTACAGCAGTGTGGCCAAACTTATTTTGCAACAAAGCAACTCTCATATTGTGAGAAACAAGATTCTCTGGTCTGATGAACCTCAATTCTAAGCATCATGTTTGAAAGAACATACCCAAAAAGAGGCTGTAAAGGTGCTTCAACTAAGTACAGCATTATGAATACTTATGCAATATACTTATTTCAGTTTGTTTGATGTGGGGCAAAAAGTAATTTCAAGCATTTTACATAAGGCTGTGACAAAATGAAGGGGTATGAATACTTTCGCAAGGCACTGTAAATACATTTACATTCTACCAATGAAACTGTGCTAGACAGAGTTTTGTGAGGAAGGGGCCTTTGAGATCCTTTATGAAAGCAGACTTTTTATGATTACTGGTGATTTGCAAGTTGAAATTGTGTATAATGAATAACAGTGACTGTAAAACATGTATTTTAAATATGGGCGTGGCATAGTTTTGATATTTGGATAGGGTCATTGGGCCTTTTTTGGGCTATTTCTGATTGGCATTTGGTCTGGTTTTGATACACTGACCTAGCAACTACCTTCTAGTAGTGTGTTTTGGGGCATATTCCATTAGGATTAAGCAGTTTTAACATGCTGCCAAAAGAAGGCAACAAATTACCAGTAGAGCCCTGTTGAAAAAAACAGCATATGCTGGTTAGGTAGGTTTTGATGCTGGGATACTGGTTTTAGATGGTTTAAGCTGGTACTAAGCTGGTTTATGCTGGACCTAAACTGGTTTATGTTGGTTAGTTTAGTCTTAGGCCCAGCACATGACCAGCTAAGGACCAGCTTAGGGCCAGCATAAACCAGCTAAGGACAAGCATATATCATTTTACGACCATCATAAACCAGCTTAGGACAAGTTTAAACCAGCTATAACCAGCATCCCAGCATCAAAACCTACCTAACCAGCATATGCCGTTTTTTTTTTTGAACAGGGAGACCCATTACAGTTTCCATTAAAACCAATACTATTTTCATTATAACCATTAAAACTATTACTGCTATGTGGGTTTCTGTTGTTTTCATTTTTCAGACTATTTACTAATTAATAATTACTCACCCCTTGGTCATGCACATTTAAACATTATTTGAAATTAGGAAATATTTGAGGCAGCTGGTTGATTTTATTCAGTTCAGTTAAAGATAATTGAAGCTAAAAGTAAACACTGTGGCTCCAACTAAACATTGCTATGTATGAAATATTTCTGATTTATAGTTGCCTTCTAAAAAATTAAATTTCAGCAGAATATCTATGTTTAAGTGGCTGTGAATGAAGAAAGATTTGACTGTGGAGTGTGTAATGGGCTAACAGCTAATGCTAACTAGCTAAACAATTACATTTTTAAATGGTAAACCATTTAAACATCAAATGGAAATAGCATGAATTACATCTCCACATGTCACTCTGCAACCAAATTATGAAAGATATTTCCAATTGAAAACTGGTATTATTGAGGAAAAAAAAAGTTATTGGATCAATGTTTTTTTTTGGTGCATGTTCTGTCTGAGTGAAATAGAGTGTGTGGAGCAGAGGATATTGGATAACCTATTGGGTGTGTTATCATTTTCTGCTTATGAAGCAGGTTCTCTCTGCTGAGATCATTTGGCTGTTCTAATTAAAGGGCTTTAGGAAAGAGCAGCAGAGTGGAACAGGTTTCCATTTTAAAAGCCAGGTGTTATTAATCTCCCCTTTGCTCAGGGGTTTGTGTGCACGTATGTGTATGTGTTAAAGCATTTCATGACCTGGCATTGAGGAAGCCGTCCAGGCGACCTCTCCTGAAGCACATTAAAGGTTTTAAATTCATTTGTATTCTCCTCACACATTAACTTCGTTACTTTTTGAAACTTTGGCCTCTCTGTTGCCATCTGTGGTTGAAACAAACAAATAAAATGACATGCCATTGCATTTAACATCAGCTGGGCTCAGTTTGATTCATTTGGACAAGATCAACCAGATCCAACAAGATCATTTAACAATCGCTTGAACGCACCAAGGATGTTTTCTGAATTTAAATTTGGCTGTATTTGGAACAACATGAGGAGTAAGTCAATGCCAGAAATGTCTTTTTGGTTCAACTGTTCCTTTAAATGTGAACTTTTCTGCTTGTTTTGACCTCTGGCATGTTTAATGAATCCATGTCTTTATCCTCTCTGATGTTAAATCCCGCTCAATGTCATTTGTAGTCAGTAATTACTCAGTGTTTTTCTGCATGTCTGTAATTTACTGTGAAATGAATATGACATATTCTGTTTTGTTGTACATTTTAGGTTAATTACACCCTGTTACATTTAATTATGGAAATCAAGTGAGTGGAATTCTGTTTCTGTAATGAAGAGAATCCTATTTGCGTTAATATGTTGCTGTGAGGAACGAAGAGGCCATTTCTGAAGCATGTATCACTGACTACCATAACTGAGCCTCTAGCAATACAAAGACATCTGACAGACTCTCATCCTAAAACTGGTTCATTAGCCATTCCCAGTCTGTACATCGATTCTCTTCTGTTGCTCTCAACTAGTTTAGCTTCAGGATACAGATTTTGCATTGGACTTTAAATGGCAGCCCAACATCGTACCAAAAAAAAAAGTACACAAAATGTCCTAAAGTATAACAATATAGAGAATATTTATTATATTTCTACTTCCAATAATTAACATCTTTGCAGTAGCATACACAGTTTTCGTGATTGTTTTGCAGATGAGTGTGTGTAATGAACTTTTCCATGCTAACATATTCTAATTTGGCTTTTGCCAAAAGGGACAGATGACTAATTTATGCCAAAATACTATTATGATTGATTTGATGTTGACATGACAGGAGATGGAAGTGTTTTCATGTCTATTTTAAATGTTGATATGCCTTTATATTTTGATCTCTTAAAGGGTCATTCACACAAAGCTAGTTTTTTCCATTCCACTGCACAGCTTTTCCATTGCTTTTGTATGTAAACATGAACTAGACAGGCATATCTGACCTATGCGCTTATGTCTTGTGTCTTTTGCAGTGGTACTTATGTTACTCAGTTCAGCAGAATAGAGAGATGGCTTTAATGAAAACCTAGTCCAGAGCGTTTAGATCCTTAGACTAGGCGGAAGGTTCGCTTTCAACAGGACAATGACCCTACGCACACAGCAAAAGTGACTTATGGACATCTCTGTGTATGTTCTTGAGTGGCTACCCATATCTTATTTTCAAAACAAACTATGCACAGTTATATGGTTAGTTGCATTTTTTTCCTTTTGTCCATGATCCTATCAAGTGCCTTTTGAGAATTGCTCATTTAAACTACCAGTTTCTTTCATTTTCTGTAAACACTCAGTTTTTGACAAGCAGTGTCATCTTTTCTTAAAGCCTCATATCTCTTCTCTCATTTCCCATCTGATCAATAGAAATCTGTCCACTGGGGTTGTACCTAAAAATCTCAAAACTGCTGTCTCTCCATTACTCAGAAACCTGGCTCAGGTCCTACCATATTTACTTACTAAAAGCCTGTTTTTAATCTCCTATTTGCTACGGTTCTGGAAAAAGTAACTGCTTCACAACTGCAATCTCATTTAGAACTTAATCATCTCTATGAACCACTTCAATCAGGTTTTCCTCCACTTCACTGCACCGAGACCCCATTGCTCAGGGTGGCCACTGACCTGCTTTTATCTGCTGAATCTGGGTTTCTTATCTTTCTTTCGCTTCTCAATCTCATCTCTTCTTTTGATACTGTCTTGGACAAAACTCTCCCTGTCTGTCGTTCTGCCCTTTGCATTTAAGTTACTGCACTTTCCTGGTTCACCTCATACCCTTCGGATAAACAGTTCTTCATCACTCTTCAAAGACATAAATCCCACACACTGCCTTTACTCATGGTGTTCCTCAAGGATCTGTTCTTGGTCCTCTGCTCTTTAAACTCTACATATTTCCCTTTGATACTATTCTGTAAGTCTTAAAAGTCACTACTACATTGATGACGCATAGTTATGCATCAGTTCTAGTTACATCTCAGCACTTTTACTATTGTATGCTAAAGTATTTTATGACTGCTGTCTTAAAGCACATAATAAGGTTTTGAATTTGTTGTGCTTAGTTTGAAAAGGATGATTAATTTGCAAATTGCTACTTCACAAACTCTCAAACACGCCAGGTACAACTGAGATGGATGTCATGATGTTTTGTGAATAAAGATTACTTGTGATTTTAAAAATATCAATGAACTTTATTAAAATATATACAGATAAAACCAAAATATTTATTCATAGGCAGTACTGGCTCCTGGCTGTAAATTTAAGCAAGGCAGATTCTAAGTCTTAGCGCTACTTCGTGCAAAACATTTTGTACACTTTATATTTTACAGTGTACAAATGGAGCATCGTTAAATTTTAAAGGCCAAGGATAGAGAGTGTTTATGGTCAAACCTCCAAACATTTGATATCTCTGAAAAGCCCTGAATGTACAGGACATCCAGATTTAAAACTGTATGTATGGTCTCATAGAAATTCACTAAAATATAATGTCCTCTACAGAAGACTAAAGTCAACGCCTTGGTCCCAGGAGGATTTAATACACATAGCTGAAGCTGACTGATATTGTCTTCATGTGGAACGAGGTTTATGTAAGATAGTGTAAAAATAATGAGGGCAGTCTCAAATATACACCACTAGCTCCCAAAAAAGAGTGTGCTGCAGTTCCATATCTCACCACAGATTTACATTATGGGGCGCTGTAGAGCTGTGGAGGATTGAACCTTCTTCTTCTGTGTTCTACTGTACAGGCACATATTTACTTTTCCTTTACTTTTCCTTTAGGCTTATTCATTTCACTTTTGGTGTGAAATGGCTTTTATGTTTGGCAAAAATATAACTTTTTACATAAAAAAAAAAAAAACGAGAAAGCCCTGCCAAGATTTAAAAAGTAACGGAAAAATAACATACCGCATTACATTACATAAAACGTTATTTTTTTAGGGAGTAATGCAATAGTGTAATGCATTACATTTAAACGTGACTTTCCCCAACACTGATTATATCCTGCTAACTTTGCGTTTCAAAGGCCCTGTCCCAAATGGAATGCCTCATGTGCATTTGCGGCCTTACGTACTTACAATGGCTGCCGTGTGCGTATGTCCATTAAGTCCACGAGACCGTAGGGTGTCCCATTCGTCATTTTAATGTTCAGAAGGGTGCTCGCGAGCGCCCCCTTTGCGGCCATTTTGCGCCCTCGATACGCACTTCTGCCGAGCCTGCAATGGTGCGAGCTCGCAGCAGACTTCTTCTCGACAGTCAAAGCGGCATTTACGTCACGAAAGTGCGGACACAGAGGAAGCCCGCGAGGGTTTAGGGTGATATTTGGGACAGGGCCAAAGTAGCCTAGAAAAAGGTTTGTTTTGCATGAATATTTTGCTCTTATAGACGAGCAGCAGCTACTTATAGGTCCTAAAACACTCACCTTCTACTTTTTCATTTATACTATCACAAACTGTCCACAACCTTGGTGTCATCTTTGACCTGCAGTATCTCTGTCTTTATATTAATTAGTTCCTGGTTAAGACAGCATTTTTTCACTTTCACAATAATGCACTACTCAACCTCACACTCCGAATACCAAAAGTGGACCACATTCAGCTATCTTATAAAATATAGTACTGTATAAAATGACTTTAACTTCTTTAAGCTCTTCATAATCTTGCACTGAAAATCCCATTGATCTTCTTCAATCACACACTCCTTTCTTCTGGCTCAAGTGTCATTGTCTCTGGGTTCAGCCTTTAATCCATGAAAAATGTCCTCAAGATCTCATCCATATCTGTCTTGTTCCTACATTTATATTGTTTTCACCTTTGTTTCTTGTAAGTTAAAACCTAGATAAACCAAACAATGCTGTTATTATTTTGTTTAATATTCCTCTTTACTGCATTCTGACAGTGATTGATCATGGCTATCTTGTGCTTTTGGTTGATGTATTTTCCCTGGATCGTAATGCAACAAAAATTACCACTTTACACCCTCAGAATGAGAGTGTGTGGGCTCAAATGTGTTTGCCAGAAACTTTCATTTCCCACCTTCTTTTGCTTTGTCTTTTCCCACCTCCTCAGTCTGTAGGCTGCAAGCTTGGATTTATTTTAATGCTTTGATTTCATCCAAAACATGTTATTATACAAAACTTGAAAAGAAGATCCTTTTAATTATTATTATTTTACTTCATTTCTAACTTTTGAACATGTAAGTTCAGTGCACCTGTGTTGGATTCATTTCAGTTTGATTGTCAAAGTCTTGGCAGTGAGATCAGCACTGTGCCATTAATATGCTGCTCCCACACATACTGTGTGTGTTTGTATTGTGTTAGATAAATATGGATTTCTCTCTCACACACTCCTACTTACACCATCATTACTCATCTTTTTTGGACATTTTGGTGATGAGCTGAAAGATGCTGCTGAGATACATTCACTGCAAAAATCATTTTCTTTATTCAGATTTTTCCAGTAAAGTATCTAAACATTCATAAAACCAAAGCAATAATACTTGGATTTTAGAAAACTTGGCTATTAGAATTTATATTGGTGAATATATCTTGATTTAAAAACTAAGGCATAATTTACTGTAATATATGGCTTACTGTATATTACCCCACCACCTACCCAATAAATATAAGAAATACATTTCAATACATACATTGGTTGCATCTAATCTTACAAGGTGTTGTTGAAAGTAAAAATAATGTCTTTGTTTACAACCCTGACGGCAACAGTTCAAATAGGGAGTGTGCTGGATGTGAGGGGTGCAGAGTGATTTTACCAGCCCTTTTGCGCACTCTGAATAAGTACAGATCTTGGAGAGTGGGGAGGGTTGTACCAATGATTCGCTCAGCAGTCCGGACTATCCTACGTAGTCTTCTGAGGTCAGAAATGGTAGCTGAGCTGAACCAGATGGTACTTGCAGTGCATAGAACGGATTCAGTGATGGCAGAGTAGAACTGTTTCAGCTGTTTCAGAAACTCAGATGGCACAGGCCATTGAGCTTGCTGCTCAACATTCAAATACATGGCTAGTGCTTGCTTTAGCTGTTGCAGCGAGCTTCAGAAACCCTCCACCTCCCCCAGCTCCACCTGTATAGATCTGCTATGGGGTGGTTTCATGTATGTTATATATGGGGGTTATTTCATATATATGTGCAACATCAGTATTTCTGCATGCTCACAGCAGGATGTACTATGGATGTACTGACAGTAGCAAGTCTCGGTACTTGATCTGCTGCAGCAGTGTAGCATGTAGCCATGAATATTGCTATGTTAAACTCTTAGAGAGTTGTCATGACATAAATAAATCAATGAAACCATTTTTCATTAGATATGCCCAGAATTAATTATATCTCATGTTTAACCACTATGGAGACATCACAGTCTTCAGCAAACTCTAGAAGAGCTGGTTGATGTATAAAGACTTAAGAATATAAGACTTTGAATGTTTTTCTTTGTCTGGATACGTTTTATGGAGGGTTAGAATGGAAATGTCAACATTCTACAAAATGCTTTGAATTAGTTCAGTAATTGTAAATCTACCAAAATCATGGGCATAAATTTCCATCATTTATTTGCTTTGGGTTAATTGAGTGAGCTATGGTGTGTGATTCACATGACTGTCTCTTTCTATCTCAGTGTGGATTCTTATTGCTGGAGCCACTGAGGCAGGAAAATGAACAAGGCCCAATTTTCTCCCTGCAAAGTAAAATTAGACAGCAAACTAAATGAGGTAGTGTTGAAAGAAAGCCGAAAACAAAGCTGTCATGTAAGAAGATGTCTGGCCACTCACTGCAGATCTCAGAGTCTCTGACTTCACATTACAAATCTGATTCACTAAAACTACAGAAAGAGAGTAAAGAGATATGTTCGGTTTTTACACATCAGCAGTCCTGAGAGTAGTAGTGACACTAAAAACTCTTGATTTCTTAGTTGTGTATATTTTCAGACAGCAGCTCATCTCTCTAAATAGTGTAGCTTTTCCAACAAATCGTGGTGTAACATTGTTATTTTGTACATTTATGTAAATGTCATTTTCAGATAAAGCAAATAAATAAATAAATAAAGTACATTCTCCAGACAAATTATGTAAACAGAAATGAACAAACCCTACAATATAAGCACACACAATCAAACCTGGACAGGCTGGGACATGTCTATGGTGTTGCAGTAGGCATAAACTGACCATGCTGAATTCAAATCTAAAACAGGGGTTCTTAACTCAGGGGGGTGTTCCATAAAACAAGTTTACCAAATAAGCCAGGCTTATTTCAGTTAGTCTGACTTATTTTGAGCCAAATCAAGTGACAATAAGTCAGAATAACTGAAATAAGCCTGGCTTATTTGGTAAACTTGTTTTATTGAACGCCCCCCTGGCTTGCAAAATCCATTTTCCTGCAGAGTTTAGCTCCAACCTTGATCAAACTCACCTGCTTGTAATTTTCTAGTGAACAAGTAATGACCTTGATTAATTGTTCAGGTGTGTTTGATTAGGGTTGGAAGTGAAATCAGCAGGAAAATAGATCTCAAGTTGAGAACCCCTGATCTAAAATGAATTTACAATTAACAAAACAACCCAGGCTCAGTGGGAAAACATGCCTCAACCTACATTTCTACAAAAATTCAAAAACTTATCAATACATGCAATTCAATACAGCTTCCAGCTAAAATGAATACTAGTGGCAGTAAAACACCAACAACTTTTATTTCTTTTCACACAAAGTATGATTAATAAGACTTATTTTTGTGCAGTTCTTCTCACAATACAATGTTATGACCTTAAAACACACAGCTTTTCTGCTGCAAACTTGCTCGACAGCGCACCCGATACAGCACTGAATTTGCAATGCAGAGCGCTTATGTCTTGTGAAACATAAGTCATGATAAAAAAATAGAAAAAAAGCAGGCTAGAAACAGTGTGGTTAGATAAGCAAATGTTTTGCTTTATGTTTGCTTTTGAAGGTGGAAGGTAATTTTGCAAATGCAACAAAGCGCCACTCATCACCTGATATTTCATTTCCAAACAACAAACTTACGATTTTAATCACATCACTTAGTTGCATGCTAGTTGCTTCTGGAAGCAAGAAATATTTTTTGATTGGACTGCTGTTACCTGCATCATGTACTGTATCTCTTTGTGTCCCTGTATATGCTTTAAAGAAGTAGATTTCGTATCAGTTCATACATGAACTAGTATAGATTTTATATTATCATCATGTGTTTTTTGCATGCGTTATGCAGGCAAAAACAAACAAACAAACATAGCATTTCTTCTCTGTTTACACACAAAAAGTACTTGAACTGTCCGAACGCATCTGATAACAGTGTTTTTATCTCAAAATACTGCCTTTCCACACCAATTGCGGCGCACAAGTCTTTAAAAAAGCGAAGCCAAAACATTTTGATCGCCCCCAGGTGGCTGGTCCCAGTATAGGTTATAAACCCCGCCCTCTCCATGTAATCTAATAGGACAAAATAATTAAATTTCACTTCAAATAATTGTTTTCCAAAAATATTTTTTGTCATTTTATGTCGTTTCTATTACGCTGATGTAAGTTCAAGTGTTCATTTTTTAAATAAGTTAGTTTTAGTTCGTTTTGTAATGCTATAAAAATGGAAAATGATGACAGCTGAGAGTGACAGATTCTTTGAGCGAACTGAGACACCAATAGACTTTTTCTGGATCTTCAGGAGGAGATTGGGGTTTTATTTACCTCATTATAACACAAGCCTCTGAAAGGGCAATAAGCAGAAAAAACATTTGATCAGTCAATTTTCTACTGCGCCGACTCTGGTCCCAAATCAGCGCAATATGTCCGCGCCCTATTAGGACATTGGCAGTTTCACTTTTCTTCAATGGAAGGTCAGAAAATTATGAAGTCATCTTACTGCCAATGTATAAAACATAATAAGTGCTCACTGAGATGATACCAAGATACTAGACATCATGAGGTTCTCATGCTATTTTATTAGCAAAATATCTCACACATAGTCGCCATTGTCAGTAGTTTTGCTGGACAAAAGTGTTGCTCCTTTATGGATGAAAGGCTGGATTAATGTGGATGCATTTTTATGTGCCACTGTTTAAAAGCAGCTCTTTGTCTTTCTCCAGCTGAAGTAACATATGAGAAACAATTAGCTCTCAGTTTTATTTTTCTGGGGTTTAATCTCAAACCAGCTTTTAAGCACTTTTGCTCTTTCATCCTTTTTTAATTATCTTTTACCCTGGAACTTTTTAGCAGTAAATGCTGTTGGTGTTCAATGGAAGGCTTACCAACTATGCAGTCACCAAATGTTGAGTGCAGAAGTAGTGACTGTGGCCCAGAACTTCTGAAAGGCTAGACGCGCCTCTTCCAACAAGGAAAGAGACGTTTGTCAGACTCTTTATTGGGTGCAGAGAAATGTAAGTGAGTGGGGATGGAGAATTGTAGCACAGGGTGCTGGTGGGAAAAAGTTATCTTCTAGATGACAATATATTTTCAATGAACTACAAGGGGAATGCAGTGAGTGATAAAGAAGTGTAGTGTGCTACTCTGTGTGAGACACTGCCGCCTGTGGCACCTTCTTGTATTCAATACATTTATTGTCTCACGAACAACCTCAATTACACTGTAAGCAAACATATATCAGAAGACAGAACTAAGTTTCAGTGAAATATCTAACATTGCATCAGTGTTTCCAGTGAAGTAATATCCCTACATTTGATAGGCACTTGCAAATCCTCCTTTGTGTGGCCAATGTATCTTCTAATTGGCTTTGGCTGCTTGCAACAAAAGTCTGTTTGAAGTAAGTAGTTGACATTTCTCACTCCTCAATCAATATTCAATTTCAGGTAGGTCAGAGCAGTGCTGAACTATGTCTGATATACTATAGGCTCTGTTCCAAATCCTAGTAAGCTTCACTGCTGTCTACTGCTCATATCGGCATCTGCCTTCTAAGGCAGCATCTTAGCTGAAATGGAGCCTTGTTTCATATAAATCTTTTTTTTTTAACTTTAAGTGTAAAACTTTACACTTTCCTCTTAAAGAAATCAATCTCTTTCTTTAAGAAATGAAAGGGTTTTTGTTCAATATCTCTAAGTGCCAGCTCTGATTTAGAGGATGTACTACACTTCACATACTCACACAAACTCAAAAGTAGGCTTTCTGGTTCTTAATTTGGATTCATGCTTCTATGATTGTTTCTGTTGGTTCTAGTACTGCATCATCAGTCATTCTGTATTTTTGGGTTACGTTACACATCAGGAAAAATGTGTAAAAACAATATGCTTCCTTAAAAGGTTAGTTCAACCACAAATGAAAAGTCTGTCATTAATTACTCACCAATGTCCAACTTTATTTTTTGCACATTTTATGTTGCTGCCTTATGTTAAACAGTTACACTCTGTGCACTATAATGACAAAGCAAAAACAGACTTGTCACAACAAAAAAACTGAAATAAGTACATTGCATAAGTATTCATACCCTTAACTCATTTAGCTGAAGCACCTTTATAGCCTCAAGTCTGATTGGTATGATGCAACAAGATTTGCACATTAACATTTGGCAATTATCTGCCATTCTTCACCTTACCTCTCAAGCTCTGTCAGCTTGGATCGGGTCTGGACGACATTTTTAGGTTTCTGATTGGGTTTAAGCCCAGGCTGTGGCTTGATCACTCAAGGACATTCACAGAATTGTCTATAATTCAATTTAATTCAAATCAATTCAATTCAAGTTTTTTTGTATAGCTTTTCACAATACAAATCATTGCAAAGCAGTTCTTTAGAAAATTCAAGATTCTAAAATATATTTAGTAGTAGCTTGCTAGTGGTGCTATGTCAAAAAAACAGACAATGAACACTATTAACAGTAATAATTATATGTTGCAATCAAACTTATTGTCATGAACTGTGCCGTTATGGCTCCCTCCTTCACCCCTTGAGGGAGCCTTCATTTCATTATGGACCATTTACCCACTACATTTCCCATAACCCCATTCTCGTGCACTTCCTGTGACCTCTCACCCCTGTCAGCCATCTTGCTTTTCACTGTATAAATAGACTGGTTTGTTCACTGTTTGGTTGCAAAGTTTTGAATAGTTTACTCTGTCAATTCCGAGCGTTATTTCCTGGTTGCCCTCCCGTTGCCGAGCTCCTTTGTTCCTGGTTCCCATGACTGTTCTCCGCCCGCCTATCGACCCCTTGCCTGTCCCTTGGATTACCCTGCTCGCTGCCAGCCCCAGACCTTCATGCTCGGATACTGACACTTCTTTGTTTTGTCCTACATTGCCCATGTTTGTCCCTGCCAGACCCTGTTTGTTCGACTACGAGTTCTGTTAATAAAGCTAGCACTTGGATCCACCTGTCCACGTCCCCGTTTGTTACACTTATAGCACAATTTGGTAGTGCTGTTTATTGTTTCAGGGTTGGCATCATCTGAGGTCCTCTGAGGGGTTGGCATCATCTCTTCTCAGGTGTTCTGGATCCAGACTCAAGCTTGTGTATTTCCTACAGAGAAACAAATAGAAAACTAATTAGCGTAGTTGCTGTTCCAACCGGGCAAATATGGTGTTCAACCCAAGCTAAAGGATGTTAATGTGCATTTGATCAGATGTAACTGAAGTACAAGGTTATAAGATGCATTACGCGAATGCTTAGCTAAAGAAATATTTTTAATGCTGTGTCTTTAATGTGTCTTTAATCTAGATTTAAACAGAGAGAGTGTCTGAACAGGAAGGCTAATCCAGAGTTTGGGAGCCAAATGTGAAAAAGCTCTGCCTCCTTTAGTGGTGCTATCCTAGGTACTACCAAAAGACCAGAGTTTTGTGACCTTAGGGAGCATGATGGATTGTAGCGTGGTAGAAGACTAGTTTGGTACGCAGGAGCTAAACCATTAAGTGCCTTATAGGTAAGTAGTAATATTTTGTAACTGATACAGGACCTAATATGTAGCCAGTGTAGAGACTGTAAAATTGGGGTGATATGATCGTATTTTCTTGAGCTGGTAAGGACTCTAGCAGCTGCATTTTGGACTACCTGTAGCTTGTTTATTGAAGATGCAGGACAACAACCTAGCAGTGCAAAAGACAAGTCGCAGTCTAATGTTACACCCAGATTTTTGACTGTAGAGGAAGTAACAGTACATCCATCTAGTTGTAAATTGTACTGCAGAACCTGATTTTATCAAGTGCGACATGTTCCTGGATCAACATCTTTGTAGACCCTGGAACAACATTGTGATTAACCGATCAGATTTTTTAAAAAAAGTTTATCGTTTTTGTGAAATGTAGGCCTATAATCAGTGTTTGGTGCTTGTACATCAGTGTCATTTATCTATAATTTTTGTCTAATTTTAGGGATTACTCATGGGTAAGATTAGGTTTAGGTGTAGGGATGTGGTCAAAACAAAATTTTTGGATTAAAATGTTGTTCCAGGGTCAACAAAATATATTGAAACAGGAACACATCTAGCTCAGCAATATCAGGATGTGCAAACTGTAATCCAAGAGATTCTGTTTTTTTTTTTTTTTTGGTCCAATAAGTAATTTCTCTGTTTTATCTGAATTTAATAGTAGAACATTATTGGTCACCCAGTCTTTTTTCATTATAATCCCGTATTTTCTAATAATATTACCAAGGGGTAACATGTATATTGAAAATAGCAGAGGACCTAGGACAGATCCTTGTGGCACTCCATACTTTACTGGTGATAGTAAACCACTCCTGCTGTGGGCTTAGGGTCATTGCCCTGTTGGAAAGTGACCCTTCTACCCAGTCTGAGGTTCTGAATGCTCTGGACTGGGTTCTCATTAATATTTTGGTGCACTGAGTAAGTAAAGTAAAGTTATAACAAGTAAAGTCATAACATAATGATACATTTGCAAATCATTAGCAGCTGAAGTACATAGCTTTGACCATTGTGGTAATTAACATGAATTTACATCATTAGTTAATAAAATATGTTATTAGGAAATAAATACATTATAACACATTTAACTAATAACAGTTTATTGATTAATCATATAGAATGTTCATTAGTTGCTGATGTAGTAATCATTAATAAATGGTTTAGTTCTTCATGAATTATTAACTCGTGATTATTTGTGGATTAAGCATGAATTAATGCATATTTGTGCACCCATATTGTAAAGTGTTACCAGCTTGTCCCTCAGTCCCTGCCACTGAAAAACAGCCCCACAGCATGAGGCTGCTACCAGCTCACTTTACTTTTGAGATGGTACTCTGCAGGTGATAAGCAATGCCTGGTTTCTTTCAAACATGATGCTTGGAATTGAGGTTCATCAGATCACAGAATCTTGTTTCTCAGAGTCTGAGGGTCCTTTAGGTGCCTTTTTTTTTTTTTTTTTTTGTAAATTCCAAGAGTGTTTTCATGTTTCTTCACTAAGGAGAGGATTGAGTCTTGCCACAACGCCATAAAGCCCAGATCGGTGGAGTGTTGGAGTAATGTTTGTTCTTCTGTAAGTTGTCCCATCTGCATTTATGATCATGGAGCTCAACTAGAGTGACCATCAGGTTCTTGGTCACCAGTCTAACCAAGGCCCTTCTCCATTAGTTGCTCAGTTTGGCCAGTATGCCAGCTATAGGAAGAGTCCTGGTTGTTTCAAACTTCCATTAAGGGTAACTGAGACTACATGCTTCTGTAAATAAAGCAGAATCTCTTCTGAATATGAACTGAATATGAATGCTCCTGAGCTAAATTTCAACTCTCCCAGATAGAGGTATGAATACACGTGTAATGGAATAATTATATATATATATATTTTTTTTTTTTAATAAATGTGCAAAGATGTTAAAAAACTTTTTTTTGGTGTATAGAGTGTAGAATGATGTGGAATTTGTTTACAAATTTGTTAAATAAAATGTTTAACATAAGGGAACAACGTAACAAAATGTGAAAAAAATGAAGGGGTATGAATACTTTCGCAAGGCACTGTATGCACAACAATGTCTAGAGCTTAGAGTCAGTGAAAATATCTAAACATGCAGTAAGTGGAAGTTCTGCAAACTGTTTGCACATGCGAGGTATCAGAGGAGAGCAGCAGACCACACATTACGACAGTGATGTGCAGAAGAGTGTCTCTGTATGCATAAAACATTAAACCTAGAGCAACAGAAGACCACACCAGCTCTAATCCTGACAGCTAATAACATGAAAGTCTGTCTATGGTGGGCACAGACTCACCGAAAGCGGACAGCAGAAGATTGGAAAAACACCTGGTCAGGCAACTCTTTGGTTGTGCTTTATGTCGGGTTAGAGTTCAGTGTAAACAACATAAATCCATGCATTTTGACAGATCAGGCTGCTATAGTATATTGGTACAGCGAGTATTTTCTTGGCATGCATTCGGGCCCTTGATACTGGTTAATCATCTATAAAATGCTACAATAAAGTCCCATTATAGCTATAGGCAAACACGTCATCTGAAGCTGGTTTCATGAACATGAAAGTGAGATCAATGTACTCCATTTACATGTACTTTCACAGAGACCACATGCCAAACCAATAGTTCAGATTACTAGAATCCTATACAGCCTTTGATCAAAGAGGAAATCGATTTGAGAAAATATTTAAGTACCCCCTCAGTTTTTGAGTTATCTAGTAAACATTTTCTTTTTTAATGTTTGATTTTGATATGTAATATTTTATTACACATTGTAACTGTGATATGATAAGCACTTCTTCAATAAGAAACATCTCATGCTGCTGCTGAAACATTGAGGCAAAAAAAAGGGAAGCAACAGGGAAAAAAAGTATATGATCCCTTCGATATAAATCAAACTTCAGCAAAACAGTCAGATCAATAAAAACAGCAAACAATCAATTTGAGAACCAAGTCAAAAACAATCACAGAATTAAAGAAAACAGGCAACGAGTCAAAAAGCAAGAAATCCGCAGTCAAAACTGTAGAGTACTGGCAAGACTCCAGACTGACATCAGAGGAATCGCTGACCCAAAAAAGAAAAATTCTCTCAATATTTACACACACTCTTATCATCATACCAAACTTGTGTGACTGTCTTCTCTGTCATGCACAGACCTCAATACAAGTTGAAGTTTAAGATAAGCTCTGAATAATCACCACATGACTAATAATTGAAACTGATCTTAAATGCAGCAACATCAGCGTAAGTAAAAGCCACAAAACTGTAAAAAAATAACCAGTTACACAGTAAGACAGTGATCTGCATAATTTATTCACACCATGCTGCATTGATGGGAACTCAAAATCTGCATTTATTACAGTATTTTTATGCACAGCCTATTCAAAAATGACTCAGGTTTGAAGGAAATGTAGAAAATAAGTCACAGAAAAGTGTTGTGCTCACTGTTTAAAGTTGAAAGCACTTTTGCATAAAAAAAAAAACTAAAGGGAAGAAAATCTGCCATGGTTGAAGAGGCGCAAAGAAGTCAGAGTGAAAATAAAAGAATATACAGTATATATATGGGTCAATATCACTGTAGGTACTAGGTAGGGTGCCTTTTGGTGTCCACCCCTCACATTTCAGCAACCATTTTAGTATATCTTCTCAAGGGACAATACTACAGAAATGAAACTTGGAACAACGTGCAGCTTTGTATAGCAGTATAGATTTACTGTCCTCTGAAAATAACTCAACATACAGTTATTGTCAAAATAGCTGACAACAAAAGTGAGTACACCCTAAGTGAACAGCAGTATGTTGTTTAGCCATGCAAAGCCACATTGTATTAGAGCAGTTAAAATTTGGTTCTTTGAGTACAAAGATGTTCAACATGGCACTTCATGGCAAAGAACTCTCTGAGGATTTGAGAATTAAAATTTTTGTACTGCACAAAGATAGTCAAGGCTATATAAGAGGTTCAGTAACATCCTGAAACAGAGTTACACTACAGTGGCCAGGGTCATACAGAGCTTTTTCAAGATGGGTTCCATTTGGAATAGGCCTTGCAACGGTCAATCAGCAAAGTTGAGTACTTGTTCTGTGCGTCAGGTGCAGAACCTGGCTTCAAAAAACAGATGCATAAGTGCTGCCAGCATTGCTTTAGAAGTTGCAGAAGTTCAGCATGTCATTTCTCAGACCATACGTTGCACACTGCAACAAGTCAGTTTGCATGGGCACCATCCCAGAAGGAAGCCTTTTCTGAAAGCTGGCTCACAAGAAAGCCCACAAACAGTTTGCTGAAGACAACCTGTCCAAGAGCATGAATTACTAGAACCATGCCCTATGGTCTGATGAGACTAAGATAAACTTGTATGGCTCAGATGGTGTCTAGCATGTGTGGCGATACCCTGGTGAGGAGTACCAAGAAAATGGTCTTGCCTACAGTCAAGCATGGTCCTGGTAGCTTGATGGTCTGGGGCTGCATGAGTGCTGCTGGTACTGTGGAGCTGCAGTTCATTGAGGGAAACATGGATTATATTATGTACTGTATATTCTGAACCAAAACATGATGCCTTCCCTTCAGAAACTGGTCCGAATGTCCAACATGTACATGATAATGACCCCCAACACACTGCCAAGATGACAACTGCCTTGCTGAGGAAGCTGAAGGTGATGGAGTGTCTAGACCTGAACCCTCTTGAACACCTGTGGGGCATCCTCAAGCGGAGGGTGGGGAAGCACCACGTGTCTAACTTCCAGCCGCTCTGTGATGTCATTATGGAGGAGTGGAAGAGGATTCCAACAACAGCCTGTGCAGCCCTTGCCAATTCCATGTCCAGGATGATTAAGGCAGTGGTAGATAACAATGGTGCTAACACAAAATACTGACACTTTGGACACAGTTTTGACTGAAGTTCACTCAAGCCTGGCTCACACTGTGTGATTTTGGCCACGATTTGGTCATCTGAGACAAATGTTAAAAAAGGCTAAAATCTGTAGTCTTAGATCGCTGGTTTGACATGTTCACCGACAACCGATTAATGGCTGTTGCGATCAAATTTTCCTCAGACGAAATTCTGGCAGTGTCAGAAGATTTGGCTCACAGTCCTGCAGTGTGACTTCTCCTATGACGAACATCAAATGATCTCAGTTTTTCAAGACAAGCCATGATTAGAATTATTGCTAGAGACTTCTTCTAACCGCATAAACGCAGCAACAAACTGTCCTTGTGCCGCGCAAGCCACTGAAATGAATAGTCACTGAACATGTATGGTTGGAATTACCATACATTGAACATATAAAACTCCGGACAGGTTTTCTTGCGCAGGTTTTCTTGTGACTGTCATACAGTCTAACATTAATGACACTGAGATCCCACAGTGTGACATGATCATCATGTTTGTACAGTCTGACAAGCAACAGTTGTAAAGGACTATTTAAAATCGCACAACGTGAGCCCGGCATTAGGGTGTACTCACTTTTGTTGCCAGCTATCTTGACAATAATGGCTGTATGTTGAGTTACTTTCAGAGGACAGTAAATCTATACTGCTATGCAAGCTGCACATTGACTAATCTAAAATATATCCTAGTTTTATTTCTATAGTATTGTCCCCTGAGAAGATATACTAAAATGGTTGCTGAAATGTGAGGGATGTACTCACTTTTGTGAGATACTGTACATAAATAACTAATTTGCCATGATAATTTGACCCCATCCTCAGTCCATTCCTTGTGAAGTTCATCCAAATTCTTGAAACAATTTTGTTTGACAAGCCTCTCAAGGCTGCGGTTCTCTCGGTTGGTTGTGCATCTTTCTTTTTTTTTGTGTTGTGTTGCCTAGTGAACCAAAGAGAGAGACCATTTTCAAAAAGCTCAGGAAACCTTTGCAGGTGTTTTGAATTGATTAGCTCAGCGGTTCTCAATTCCAGTCATCGTGTACCCCGCTCTGCATTTCTCTCTTTGTTAACACACCTGATTCAGATCACCAGCTCGTTAGAAGTGAGCTCCGTGCATGTGCTGTATTCCGAGTGACATGGTCCCTACACAGTGTCCATTGCTCCCTACTCCCTGAGCAGGGGAAATCTGTTGAAGTTTCCTTCACTTCGGCACATTCATTCATGAATTTGCACTGCGCCATTGCCTGCAGCATCTTTACACACAGACGGAACTTGCTAGAAGCCTGGGGTGTGACATCCTATACCTCTGTAAATAAATGCAATTTAAATTCACGTCTCGCACACTTTAATGCCCTCTGAATGGAACATAAACTCTTTCTGAACTGGAATCATGACAGAATATCCTGTGATGTCCACTTCGCAGGGCACCCAGAGGCAAATAGAACAAACATCTGAAGCGATAGGAGAAACATACAAAAAGTGCAGAGCGGGGGTACACGAGGACTGGAATTGAGAACCTCTGGTTAGCTACTTGCCATGACACCATATTCTAATTTGTTGAAATAGTGAATTGGTGGGTTTTTGTTAAATGTGAGCCAAAATCGTCACACTTAAAAGAACCAAAGACTTAAACTACTTCAGTCTGTGTGCATTGGACTTGAATTACTGAAATAACTTTTTCTCAACATTCTAATTTATTGAGATGCAAATGTATGTGTGTGTGTGTGTGTGTGTGTGTGTAATTTTAAGGTGCTTCTGTAACTGCCGTATTTTTACATTATATTCACTTATTTATACATTTCCCCATTATTAAAGTTGATACTTGTTTTTAAACTGACTTAACGTTATACCTGAACCGTCACACAATTGCCTCGCTTATTATCCCTGTCAAGTGTCCGCCTGCATTTACATAAGCAGTGCATTTCTGCTGTCCTCATAGATACTGTGCCAAAGTTCTCAGCATTTTTGCTTTGAATAGTCGTGTTAGCAGGTTACAGCGCATACAACTCCAATTCACCCTTCACTGGGAAAACGACTGATAGGTGATATGACCAACCATAACTCCAAATTGATCATTATGTCTGACAAACAAACCAGACAGGAGTTTGTTGGTTTACGTAGGTGGACTTAAACTTGAAAATGGTGTGTACTGACATCTTTCCGCGGATGAAGCAACGTACCTTATGATGTTCATTTATTCGTGCTATAACTAGTAAAGGGGAAGAGATTATTTGTTCACGTGCCACTCAAACTAAGAAGCTACAGTGATCTGTCACAATACATTGAAGAGCCACAAAATGGTATTTATAGTCTGAGTTCTTACAAAATGGCAAAATTTTAAAGCTGAGCCTTTTTATACCAGTAGTAAGCTGTTCTGTCATTTTTGTTGACATGTTGTCAGGGTCCTTTTTGCTTTTTTGTATTTTTTTAATGCATGAGATGGCCATGTACAGTGACAACAGTAACTGAGGGGGCTGGTCTTTGTAAAACATCAGTGAACCCTGTTTTTTTTATGTTTACTTGTTTTTATCTTAAAATTTCCAGTAGTATTCATTATGCCACAAATACTGTTGATAGAGCTAAAGCCACAAGATCTGAACTCACAACCATTTGCTTATTGCACAAATCACAGCTGGAAAACAAGACTGTTTCTTTTAATCATCAACTAAGATGTGTCTTTAGTACAAAAACACAAACTAAAGACTTCACAACAAAAGCCACAGACTAAATGTTTGATGGCTGGCAACACATTGAGGTTAGTTCTCAATAGAGGGCTCCTGAATCGTGATTGTCCTATTTCTTACAGAACTGTGAAAAGTTTTAAAGATTCATGAATTATTTGTAAGTTTTAATTCTGCATCTGCGTCTGCATCTGAAAACTTGTTTCTTTAGATCTGTGCTGTCAGAAGTGGAGATGCTTCACATTTACGTTACTGGATATCAAAACACATTCTATTTATTTCTTGTTTTTGTTTGAGGTATTTTAGATGCCTTTTTTAAAGATAACTTTCAGTCTACATCTCTAGTTTTGAGGTCATCTCTGAACTAGTGCACTTCTAAAAGTTGACAACATGTGTTAGCACTTTTATTCCTAAAAGCTGACAAGATGAAAACTTTTGGCACATAAATAAACATATTGTCCAGTAAAGTACTTTTTCCAGGATGAGGATGTACCTAGCACTCGCAAGCCAAAATGCCAATATTTTTTTTTTTTTATATATGCCCCACCTAAACTTACATCATTCATCAAACCATTTGAGTCAACCTACAGGTTTAAGCAATATATACATTTGAGATTGGCAATCATTTTCTTGATATACACACAACGTCTTTGATTGACACATAATTTATCATTTTGTGATGGCTTAATTAAATGTCTTGTCATACTCTGCATCTGTTATTCATTTACAGTGTATTAATTAGTTTGTTTTTGAGCAGGGTGAATGGAAATATGTCAGAGTGAAACATATTAATCATTGCATTGCTGTGACAGGTCAGATTTCTGAGCACATCCACATGAGGACAAAATATTTCCATTAACTTTATTAACTGTTTACACAGATTTGTAACTTGATTTGCCATGTAAGATTGAAATCCAGTGAGAGAAATAGCCATGGCATGTTATTATCATGTTATAACACTATAATTACATGTTTATTACAGATGAAGATTCATTATGTGTAATAAATCTTTATTTTAAATTTTGGGGTGAAGGACATGTGTTTGAACTTTAACGTACAGCGATGACTGGTGTGTTTTAATAAATTCTCCTCTTAATTGTTTTCTGGTTTTGGCTGGAAAATGTCTGTTGATAGCAATAATGTTTTAAATGACACAGGCCTGTGGTACATTCAGGCACTTAGATTTATTTCGTTGTAAATATGCTTTGATGAAACAGGCTGTTCCAGATTCAAATACACAGCACTAATTCAGCCCAATGTCTTTGGAGTGGCTCGCTTTGATTAATACTGCTTCAGTTTAAAGCAAAGCTCTTAGTTTGATTAAAACCGTAGGAAAAGGAAACAAAGTGAATTTAGGTTGCAATTTTGCTCACTGTGAAACTTGGTTTATGAGTTCTTGGAAAAGAAAGAGCTTTTAATTTCATTATTGTGATTATTGCCTCACAATCTTATCTGAACACTATGTTCCCAAACAAAACCTAATTTTCTCTTCTTCAGAAATACACTTGCATTTCTTATATGTAGAACAATGAATAATTAACTATATTACAGCAACCAGTGATTTACTTGCAAAGAAACACAGATGGTTTTTAATTTGTTTTCAATAAGCAATCAGCTAAAGAACAATTAGCTCAGCATTTCTCAGCAGTGGGCCTTTACCTTGCCATAATCTACAACGAAATGAATTTGCTCTTAATTTCTTTCAAGGTCCCTTGAATTGGATACATTAATTTAATATTGTTACCACACCCATTTTTACACAATTCACAAAGCCAAAGTAACTTCTCACATTAATTACAGTTTTACACTTGCTGTGCCTCTAATGTAAATCAAATCAAACGTTCTGCAATTTGTCTAGAGTTGACCCCATTTTTCTATTTGTTTAGTGTATGATACTACTATAAAACATTTAAATACACCCTAATTCAGATCCAAGGTCCAAAAGATGGATACTAATTTACTTCATTGTAAAAATGATCAGTAGGTCAGTTCAGTTTAAGCTTTTACATTACTTCATCAGATATTTTTTTAGCAATTTCAACTTTTTTTATAAGTTATATGATTTCTAAAAAATAATAAATAGTAGGGGTTGACCGATTATTGGCCGATTGTTGATGCCGATATGATTTATGATTAAAAAAATGTAAAGAAATTTTTGTCAGAGCCCCTGTTATTGTTAATTTTGACATTCATTTTCATTTTTACACCAGACATTTATATATTGGTTCAAAATATTGGTTATCAGTCTACTTGATCTGTAATAATCGGGCATGAAAAACATATCAGTCAATCCCTATTAAATAGTTATATAAAATAATATATTTTTTATGTTGACATATCACAACATAAAATTCAACATAAAATTCAAGAATAAAATTTTTCTTATTACTCCCAGAGCTTCCTATTCCTATTTCTATTCTTATAAAATTGCATTAGAGGTTACACATACCATAACCATGCTCTCTTTCATTGAAAAAAAGATATGGATATTTCAAAAAATCTCATAAAAAAGTGCAAAAATTGTACCTTTAGGGATACAACAGCTTGTCTCTGGGGCAGTATCCTCAAAAGGACACATTTTTACCTTCTTTACTCCTAAAGGGTTCATAATCATGCTGTCATGCAATCATCAGCCTCACCAGCCAGTTCTGCCTTCCTCACATCACCACAGTCACCCGAGCCTGATTGCATGCACCTGCACCTATACTTACCTTTACTGCTACCTAAGCACATGCACTTCAGTCACTAGTTGACTGGTCTCAAGGTCACACACCTTATACCTATCTTATACCTATGGACTTACCTATCTCCGCCTGTCTGCCGACAGAAGACCAGCCCGTCCACCGACGAACAGACAACAAAATCATTGGATCCCCTTGACTTGCTATGTTCATTTTACCAGGACGGCTGTCCCCTGGAGGAATATATCAGCGACTTCCTCCTCTGCTCTCGGCTAATCACCCTCGACCAGTGGATGCTGGTGGATTGTTTCGCTGAGCAGGTGCCCCTGTCAAGTCTGCTGGCTGCCACAGAGTCAAGTCCGCCTATCTCTCATATGGCAAGCCTGACTGTCTCTCATATGACTGTCTCTCTCAACGTTATGTCAGCTGGCCAAGAGTGCCCTCGAGCATCCAAGCACCCCGGTCTCCGAGTCAAGCCAGGTTACCGCCGTTATTCCAGAATCAAGTCAAATTTGTCAACAGCTGTTGCTCCAGGATCAAGTCAAGTTACAGTTGTTGTTCCTGTGTCAGGTCAGGATACGGCTGTTGTTCCTGAGCCAAGTCGCAGCTGCTTTTCCTGTGTTGGGTCGGGTCTTCGCAGCTCTTCTTGTGCAAGCCCAGTCACCACAGCCTTGTGTCTCCCTGTGTCAAGTCAAGCCATGCTTGTTTCTCCGAAGTCAGGTCAAGTCACCGTTGTGCGTCCGACCAAGAAAGCCACGCTGACTTCCCCGACCAAGGAGGCCATGTCTGACTTCCCAGCTGAGAAAGCCACGTCCAATTCCCTGGCCCAGAGGGCTACATCTGATTCCTTGGCCAGGAAGGCCACCACATTAGACCTCCCGTCTGAACAGGCTGTCACTTCTGAACCCCCAGCTGAGAAGGCAGTCACGTACAAATTTCCGGCTGAAATGGCCGCCACGTCCGAGTCAACAGCCGAGACGGCCACCAAGCCTGAGTGCCGGGCCAGGATGGCCACCGAGCCAGAGCCTTCGGCCAGGAGGGCCATCACGCCTGAACCCAACTCCCTTGTCACAGCCAGAAGTACTGATCCCTGCTCCGATGAGTCCAGATCTCTCAGCGTGGCCAGGAGAGCCGTTCCCTGCACTAACGGTCCCAGAGCCCTATACGCGCCTCCAGAGCTCCCACCGGAGCCCGCACCTCCAGAGCACCCACCGGAGTGCACATGCATTTCAGTCACTCGTCGGCTAGTCTTAAGGTCGTACACCTCAGTTGGACTGCCTGTTTGCCGAAGTCTGGAACCTGTTCGCACTGTGGAAGGAAAAGATCAATTAATCATTGATCAGATATGACTACTGAATCCAGTTTCCATTTTGTACTCCCCTGCCTTTTGATGATTTGCTTTGGAGGCTCCTTAGTTTCAAAATAAAGACCCGTGTTTACCTTAACCTCTGTGTTTGCCTCTATCCAACTGTGACACATACGATAAGAGTACATATTACCACCTTATTTACTACTCTAGTCTAAAATAGTAATATGCATCTATAAGGTAAGAGGAAGAGGTACAGAGGTGTTTGAAAGTGTCTTTATGTGTCTTTTTTTAAATGCACCGGTCTGTTGATTATTCTGAATAAAAATAGTTTTTTTTTTTTTTTGCTATAATTTTGATTGAATGATGAAATATGAAACAAATAAAATAAATAATAAATCAAATTAGCTCTAAATGTTAATGTTAAAAATTATTCAACCCCAAAAAGTTACATTTTGTGCAGAATCTTATTCTTTAAAACCAACAATAAACACAGCTTGGAAGGGCTAAGCAGCTTCTGTCATCTCTCTACTGCAATCTTGGCCCATTCTCTGCCAAAAAAGCTTTTAGATCACTGATAATCTTCGGTTTTCACTTTGCTACTGCATTCTTCTAATTCAACCAAATATTTTCAATGAGAATTAAATCTGGAGACTGAAAAGGCCACTCAGTAACATTATATGACTGATCCCTAAACCAAGCATAAGTAGATTTGGATGTATACTTTGGGATGATTGTCCTGCAGGAAAGTCCATTGATCATCAGCTTCAGTCTTTGCACCAAAGGCATCACAATTCATGCCAAAATGGCCTGATACTTCAAAGAATCCATTATATCCTTCATACTGTCATGTTTTCCACTTCCTGCTACAGTATAACAACCTCATAGTAAGACTGGCCCACCTCTTTGTTTAAAGATGTCAGTGCAGTTTAAGTGTTTAGGACAAACAAGGGACTCATGAACAACTATCACTAAACAAAAAAACACAGCTATTTTTAATAATAGTAATAGTAATTTTAATAATAGTAATAGTAATTTTTATGAATTCAACTATTATTTTCTTTTGTGTACTGTGTGTAAATGTCTTTTATGTGAAATGTCTTATTCAGGTCAGTACTAAATAAAAAAAATAACATGCATTTTGTATGATCCCACTTATTTTGATCCTGGTGCCACACTCTAATCAGCTAATTAACTCAAAACACCTGCAAAGGCCTTTAAATGGTCTCTCAGTCTAGTTCTGTAGGCTACACAATCATGGGGAAGACTGCTGACTTGACAGTTGTCCAAAAGACGACCATTGACACCTTGCACAAGGAGGGCGAGACACAAAAGGTCATTGCAAAAGAGGCTGGCTGTTCACAGAGCTCTGTGTCCAAGCACATTAATAGAGAGGCGAAGGAAAAGATGTGGTAGAAAAAAAGTGTACAAGCAATAGGGATAACCGCACCCTGGAGAGGATTGTGAAACAAAACCCATTCAAAAATGTGGGGGAGATTCACAAAGAGTGGACTGCAGCTGGAGTCAGTGCTTCAAGAACCACTACGCACAGACGTATGCAAGACATGGGTTTCAGCTGTCGCATTCCTCGTGTCAAGCCACTCTTGAACAACAGACAGCATCAGAAGCGTCTCACCTGGGCTAAAGACAAAAAGGACTGGACTGCTGCTAAGTGGTCCAAAGTTATGTTCTCTGATGAACGTAAATTTTGCATTTCCTTTGGAAATCAGGATCCCAGAGTCTGGAGGAAGAGAGGAGAGGCACAGAATCCATGTTGCTTGAGGTCCAGTGTAAAGTTTCCACAGTCAGTGATGGTTTGGGGTGCTATGTCATCTGCTGGTGTTGGTCCACTGTGTTTTCTGAGGTCCAAGGTCAACGCAGCCGTAAACCAGGATGTTTTAGAGCACTTCATGCTTCCTGCTGCTGACCAACTTTATGGAGATGCAGATTTCATTTTCCAACAGGACTTGGCACCTGCACACAGTGCAAAAGCTACCAGTACCTGGTTTAAGGACCATGGTATTCCTGTTCTTAATTGGCCAGCAAACTCGCCTGACCTTAACCCCATAGATTTTCTGTGGGGTATTGTGAAGAGGAAGATGCGATATGCCAGACCCAACAATGCAGAAGAGCTGAAGACCACTATCAGAGCAACCTGGGCTCTCATAACACCTGAGCAGTGCCACAGACTGATCGACTCCATGCCATGCCGCATTGCTGCAGTAATTCAGGCAAATGGAGCCCCAACTAAGTATTGAGTGCTGTACATGCTCATACTTTTCATGTTCATCCTTTTCAGTTGGCCAAGATTTCTAAAAATCCTTTCTTTGTATTGGTCTTAAGTAATATTCAAATTTTCTGAGATACTGAATTTGGGATTGTCATTAGTTGTCAGTTATAATCATCAAAATTAAAATAAATAAACATTTGAAATATATCAGTCTGTGTGTAATGAATGAATATAATATACAAGTTTCACTTTTTGAATGGAATTAGTGAAATAAATCAACTTTTTGATGATATTCTAATTATATGACCAGCACCTGTATATATATATATATATATATATATATATATTATGCTTTTCTATCTAAAGAGTCAAAGATTGCAGAGACTCCACATATGCACAAAATGAGCAATCACTGACAAAACAGTCAAGTTTTTTCAAGACATTTTGTTAGTTTAACATCTGCTGCAAATGAATCTGCAACCTCAGATGTCATGTTCTTGTTTGGTTCTGACACCTGCTGGATCTTAATTGCATGTAATCAAAAGTCCCTTTTTTAGGGCTGTCAATTTACCTTGTTAACATCTTACAATAAAATGTGACACAATAGCAGAAGACACACACCTGCATACTCACACAGAAAAACATTAAACATATCACCTTAAAAAAGAGTCTGCCTTGAGTTCAGTGCTTTTGTCTGCCACAGTAACGTTTTTGAATCATCATTTGGGGTCTCTCTTTATCAAAAATTGCATTGCATTTTAATTGTATCAGTTTACCAGCATGTCATTACATTAATAGATTACAAGTTTATAAATCGATTGAATGATGCAGTTTATGAAATTTATTTCACTATTGACCAGTTCAGGGAATTTCTGAGAATGCTTTTTGATTTGTAATTCTAATTTTAATTATCAGCCATGCGTTTCAAACAGCAATTCGTTCTTTGTAATTGTTGTGGTTCATTCGCATTCATTTATTCAAAGATCTGCTCTGTCAATTCAACCACCATTGTGCAACACTTATCTCTCTCAAGCACACATAAACACAGACACACACCCAAACACTCACGTTTTATTGCTTTGTGTGAAATAATTCCAATAGTGTTTATCTGATCAGAGTTCCCTCACAAAATCTCTGTCTTATTATCCAGTGATCCTTCTGATATCTGTGCATGCATTATGAATCTGTCATATACCATTACAAACAAAAAAGCTCAGTATGAACATTATGAGTATAGTGTATTAATGTCAAGAGGATATCTGCAAATGTAAAAAGCAATACCTCAGCAAATCCAGGGACTATTCTTCACTCATAATAAACCGAGCACCTTGGAAACACCACTTTCTTTCCAATTGTACTAATAACTGGGCTCACAGTATTTTTCTCACATTTGTGAGGTAAAATTACCATGTGTGAATGTGGAAAGTTATTTGGTCTGGTGGAAAGACATCAGAAACGGATCAAAACTAACTTGCTAACATTATATTCAAATGCAAATGATGTTTCTCATAGCAATTTGCTGCTTTTCATCCAAGTCAATGAAGGTCACAATGGTTCCTGCTGTTCACATCGGATGTATTATTGGTTTCTGTCTGCACTTTAATTGTTGGTTGATGCTCAAACATCTTTAGGCTTTATTTCACAACACGTTGTTTTATTAGCATCTCTAATCTTCAGCATTGCATTATTAAGACGAAGTGTCAAATAAAAAAAAAAAAGTTTAACATTTTTTCAAAAAGCATGAAAACATCTGCTTTCGATGTATGAAATATAAGAGTAAAAAAGAAAAAGGGTTAATACACCATGAGGAGAAAATGAAAATACTGTCGAGAGAATGAGCACTGAAGTTTGTCTTGATGATCAATGGCTGTCTAGTTCAATGGCTAGTGGGCTAATAGACTCTCCCAAAGATTTATGGGAAATTTCACAGGTACAGAATGGAATGAGAGAGGAAAACACCAAACAACTGAAAAAAAAAAAAAAAAAGAAGATTTATTTCAAAGATATGTAGCTAATATAACTATGCCAGCATCAGTATCCAGTAGCTTGAATATAAACATGGCAGTGAGTAAGCGATGGCAGAAATGTCATTTTTGGTCAAAATGTGTATTATGTAAGAACAAATGAAATATGCGAGTGCAGTGGTGTGAAAAACATCAAGCCCTTCAGTTGATTTGATGTATCTCAGTGAATCAGCTGCTGTTTTTGAGTCAATCATGCATTAGGACTCTCACAGTCAGTTAACCGTCGAAATACGGTCAGACGCATTAATACTCACACAGGTGTAAATGATCGCAGATTGGAATAAATTGTGGTCGCTGGTTGAATTTAAGACTTCATTTAATGCTAAATTGCAGAATTATGGGTGAATGTTATTAGTCAGCAGTAAAAGCAATTTTCTGATTTATACACTGTTCTTTTGTAAAAGGAAGGATCAATGTTTAATAATGATTAGAGACATGGAGGCACACAGCTGGAAGTACAGCTTAATTAGGGGATATTCTACAGCACAGAGGTACAGCAGCAACAAATGTACAATGAGCTCATTTCTGGACCTGGCTAGTGCTTTACTTGGAATTAAATGGCCCATTTTTCCATTTCTATGCATGATATATATAGGCCATTATTTGACTTTTAAATGTGCATTGATAAAACACAGCCACACTTGTAGGACTATATGATATGTCTGTTTTACAGCTTCTCACAATGCTGACATAAATGTACAAAGTACAGATGATCTCCAGAGATGCATCTTAAAATGCCTGTGACACATTCTAGGGTGTATGAAAAAAATAGGTTTAATAAATGGAGGTTGGAGATGGTTGGAGAAAACGGGAGAGTCAGAGAGAGAGATGTGTTGTATCGTATAGTAGTTCACCCAAAAATAAAAATTTTCTGAAGATGTTGTAACCCTCAGGTCATTCAAGAAGAAAATGAATTTGTTTTCTCATCAGATTTGGAGAAATGCAGCATTACTTTACTTGCTCACCAGTGGATCATTTATAGTGAATGGGTGCCGTCAGAATGCGAGTCCAAACAGATGATAAAAACATCACAATAATCCACAAGTAATCCACACCACTCCAGGCCATCAATTAAAAGCCAAAAGCTGTTTGTAAGAAACAAATACATCAAGACGTTTTTTAAAAACCATTACTTCTGGCTAAACTATAGTCCTCTATCCATAATATTGCTTCCTCTAATGAAAAAGTTGCCTTTGAAACATTGAAACCAGTACATTTTGGAGGCCATTCCCAGATCTGCATTTTCTGTAGCACTGCTGAAAATAGGTGCTGGAAAAGATCTGATTTTACACCTCCAATAATAACATATCATGAACTCTGAATGACACATACACACAAACAGTGAAATTCTCCTAAATATCTGTGACAGGTCATCTTTTGCCTCACACATACACACACTTTCTTTTACAATACATTTTGCTTTTAGGCAAAAACACAATTTATTCTTTATCCTTTTTCTGTCCTCCAGGCTAAATAAAGACCTTCAGTCTTTATTCTTTCAGTGAGACACAGGACAGAGAACTGCACTAGGATTACGTAAATAGATGAATAATATTAGCCTTTTGAACCAGCTCAATCTCTCAGTAAAAGATCATGTGACTGTAAAATACTTCACTGAAGAGAGAGAAGCAGATCAGAACTTTATTCTCCAAACACCAAGCTGCTTTATCTGGTTCCTGGAATAGAGTATATTCTCTTCAGAGATGGTGTGGTTTTGCTGCGTGGAGGCTGTATTTATATCATCAAAGTGGAACACCAGCGAGTTGAGATGCTAACCGTGGATCAGGGTGGGTATTATTGAGTGAAATAATGCCCACTGTTCATGGTGACTCATCCATGATTCTGTTCTGTTTTGTCATGAGCACTAACGGCAAACACAAATAACTATAGGACTGGATGACTACGCTGCCAAAAAAAAAAACTATGTGGAGAAAAAAAACTATTTCTTTATTTTTGTCTTGTTTTCCAGGAAAAGTATCTAAACATAATATCTAAACATGTTTTTAAGGATGTTTATATATATATATATATAAATTTGTATTTTTTTAACAAATAGTTTTTTTCTTGATTTAGGTAAAATGTCAGTCAATTTAATTTAATTTTATTGTTTTCTTGTTATTTTAAGATAAATCAATAATTTCTCTGAAAACTAAATGCAATTTACAAGTAAATGCTAGACCTAGTGTTTTTGTTATTTTGATGTTTGAATATTTTTCCTGGAAACGGATGAAAATTCTGATAAACAAAATGATTCAATTTTGTGGTACACACTGTTTTTCATTATATCTGCATTGATATTTCTCTGTTTCCATCTTGTGCTTTTACACTCAATGATTTATTCCTGTACTCGACTCGAGGTTCACTAATGGTACCTTCTGTTTAACCCACTGGATCTGTTCTTTTCTTCTCTGAAACAAAACTTCAAACCTTTTTTTTCAATTTTCACACACAGTCTCTCAGTGTGGTGACACTAGTCTTTATTTATTTAAAGGTCAAGTGGAAAGCGCTTTTCATTATGGCAGCTTATTTCAAGGGCAGGGAAATTGCTGTGCTAAATATATAACAAGAATATTGAGTTACATTCATAAATGAATGAAAGTGGCATGTTAGAGGAGAAAAGGGGCAGATAGTCAAACAATAACCGTCACATTAGCAGTCCGGGGCGACAACTGCCTCAAGGTGCCTTTTCAAATGACCATGTCATGATGAATGAACAAAAAACAGGCAAAACTGTAAAAGCATTTCAAAGGATAAACAGAACAACACACTTGTGGTTACCATGGCCATCTGTGCTGCATAACAGATTCAGCATTATAATTTGTGGCAAATAACAGCTAATATCCTCATGTTTAGTTGTTTCATACTCATTAAATTAACATTTGGTATTGCATCATTTGCAGGGTTGTGCAACATTCAAAATGAAGACTTATTAAATATTCAATTAAGTTCATTAAATTTTGCAAATAACAAGTATTGCTTTTTGCTTTGACATTATTGAACTGAAGTCCATTTGTCCTCCCATCCAGTAGAGGGTGCTGTTCTCATGTCTCTGAGCTGCAGACAGATGGACGGAGTTGTCCAAACTTCATAAGAAAGTCATTTTTAGCCCTCACCAGTGCTTCCTCATCGATATAGACTGCTGCCCTTCTCGCAGTGAGGTAATACTGCACTTTCCTGAGTGTCCAGCCTAACACATACATCAGGAGTCCACACACGGCCGCAGTGGATCGGCCCACTCCTGCATTACAGTGAACATATACTGTGTGACCATTCTCTAGCAGTCCATAGAGCAAGAACACCGCCTGGGGCAGCATCTGTATGCGACCTGCAGAGGGCAAAATTAGAATTGAAGCTCTTTAGAGTCTTGTGTTAGTAGTCTACACATTAAAACAAACCGATGTGCTGACTAAGAAAGCTTTAAGTTTGCAATTCAGTACAGCATATCCTCTGTGTGTTAAATGTTACAGTTCAGGTCATAAGTTTACATACACCTTGCAGTATCTGCAAAATGTTAATTATTTTACTGAAGTAAGATGGATCATACAAAATACATGTTATTTTTTATTTAGTACTGACCTGAATAAGATATTTCACATAAAAAGACATTTACATATAGTTCACAAATAATAGTTGAATTTATAAAAATGACCCCATTTAAAAATTTATGTATGATTGATTCTTAATACTGTGTTGTTACCTGAATGATCCAGTTGTGTTTTTTGTTTAGTGATAGTTGTTCATGAGTCCCTTGTTTTTCCTGAACAGTTAAACTGCCTGCTGTTCTTCAGAAAAAATCCTTCAGGTCCAACAAATTTTTTGGTTTTTCAGCATTTTTGTGTATTTGTGAGCTGGGGGGTGAAAACTTTTAAACAGAATGAAGATGCGTACATTTTTTCTTAGTTTGCCTAAATATCATATTTTTTTCATTTAGTTCTGCCCTTCAGAAGCTACAGAAGATATGTACATGTTTCCCAGAAGACAACATAAATGAAATTTACTCTGATCTTTAAATTCAAAAAGTTTTTGCCCCAGCTCTTAATGCATTGTGTTTCCTTCTGGAGCATCAGTGAGTGTTTGACCCTTCTGTAATAGTTGCATACGAGTACCTCAGTTGTCCTCAGTGCGAAAAGATGGATCTCAAAATCATACAGTCATTGTTGGAAAGGGTTCAAATACACAAAAATGCTGAAAAATCAAAGAATTTGTTGGACCTGAAGTAATTTTCGAAAGAACAGCAGGCAGTTTAACTGTGCAGGACAACAAGGGAAGGGACTCAAGAAACTATCATCAAAAAAACACAGCTGTGGATCATTCAGGTAACAACACAGTATTACAAACACGTGTATGCAAACTTTTGAACCAGCTAATTTTTATATTATTATTTTTAGTACAAAATAATAAAAAAAAAAAAACATGCATTTTGTATGATCCCTCTTATTTTGGTAAAATAATTAACTGAATCTGCAAGGTGTATGTAAACATTTTACCCCAACTGTATATAAAAACCTGCCAAAACAGCCACTTATAAGATTCCATGACGGTTAGGAAGCCGCCTTACAAAGGAGCTATCTAGGCAGCAAATTATTTAGATTTCGAAAAGATTGCTGTGTCTTTCATTCAAGAGTATATCGGCCAACCAGAAACACATACTCACCTTCTGTGCTCATGTCTGGAGTAGGGATCCAGATGTACGAAAGGCCACAGTCTTTGTACAAGTGCGTCATGGTCTCTGGGGTCATGGGTTGACTGAGGTCACGGCGACAGCCATGTGAGTTGTTTATGACATCCCATTCTGTCTGAAAGTTCATCACAGCTGTAACACCCAGTTCCTGTTTCAGCTTTAGGGTTACATGTTCAACCCGTCGAGGGCAGCTGCCTAACCAGACACGTGGCAGGACCCTAAGGAAAAGTGAGAGAGAGAGAAAACTTAGCAAACCAGGCAACCAAGCTGAGCCTCCCTTCAAATGGAATATAACAACTGAAGATGTGTTATATCTAAAAATCTAAAAGTATTTTTGGTTATTTTTTCTTGCGTGGTAGACCAGTGTAATGAGCAGCAAAAATAAATAAATAAATAAAAATAAAAATAATTGATGATGATTAAACCTACCAAAACCTTTTATTAGTTTGACCAATACTGCACATTTATCAGATTCCCTGGAAAATTCTCTCATGGACCACCGGTGTAACATACGATCACCCGTGCTTAATAGTTATATCATGAGATCCCAGAGTAAGGAGGGGAGATAGATGTGGCAGTTTGATAGGGGAGATCATAAAACATATAGTGTATTAAAAATGTTCCTTTAACAGCTGCACTGGCAGTGTTACTACATAGTGAGTCACATTTAGTGCCTTTTGCCATTGAAACAAACTTCTGACCTCATATTAAACTTTGATGTTTAAGGACTGCAAATTCATCCTGAACTGTTTGTCATATATCAATATGATAGAGACTTGGTTGTCTTGGACAAAGCAATTGTTACACAGAACACTGTCACAACTGCAAAGACATGACAACTGCATAGAAAGGAAAAGGAAAGGAAAGAAAAGGAAAGGAAAGGAACAGTAACAGAAAAGTAATAGAACAGTGCAGGACATTAAAGGACATGGGACAGGACAGGACATGAAAGGAAAATATGGAATGGGACATTATGAAAAGACAAAATGGGATGGGACAGGATAGGAAGGGAAAAGATGGGATGGAAAAGGGAAAAGGATAAGATAGGAGAGGACAGGACAGGACAAGAAAGGAAAGGAAAGGAAAGGAAAGGAAAGGAAAGGAAAGGAAAGGAAAGGAAAGGAAAGGAAATGAAAGGAAAGGAAAGGAAAGGAAAGGAAAGGAAAATATTGGGACAGGACATATATGAACAGGACAGGAAATGAAATGAAAGGACAGGATAGTAAAGGAAAGGAAAGTATGGGACAGGACATGCATGAAAAGGAGGGTAAAAGGAAATGAAAGGACAGGATAGTAAAGGAAAGGAAAATATTGGGACAGGACATATATGAACAGGACAGGAAAGGAAATGAAATGAAAGGACAAGATAGTAAAGGAAAGAATGGAAAGGAAAGGAAAGGAAAGGAAAGGAAAGGAAAGGAAAGGAAAGGAAAGGAAAGGAAAGGAAAGTATGGGACAAGACATGCATGAAAAGGAGGGTAAAAGGAAATGAAACGACATGATAGTAAAGGAAAGGAAAGGAAAGGAAAATATTGGGACAGGAAAGGAAAGGAAATGAAATGAAAGGACATGATAGTAAAGGAAAGGAAAGGAAAGGAAAAGAAAGGAAAGGAAAGGAAAGGAAAGGAAAGGAAAGGAAAGGAAAGGAAAGGAAAGGAAAGTATTAGATGGGATATACATTAATGGGACAGGAAATGAAAGGACAGAACAGAACAGAACAGAACAGGAAAGGAAAGGAAAGGAAAATATGATACAGGACATACATGAACAGGACAGTAAAAGAAAATGAAAGGACAAGAAAGGAAAGGAAAGGAAAGGAAAATATGAGACGGAACATACATGAATGGGACAGGAAATGAAAGGAAAATATGAAACGGGACATACATGAATGGGACAGGAAAGGAAAGGAAAGGAAAGGAAAGGAAAGGAAAGGAAAGGAAAGGAAAAAGGAGGGAACAAAAGAGGAAATTATTTTAAATTTACATTTTCTATGTCTTTATCGTTTCTGAGACAGTCATGTCAGCAGGGTTCTCTCCCTCTCTTGTGTATGTGAGACCTCCAGTCTCAAATAATGGAAATGCTAATGAATGTTTAGTGGTGTGAGGAGACAGACTGACAGCTAGGGAAATGAAGCCAAGAAGGTCAGAGACATCAGGTAAGAGACGTATTTTTTCCTCAGAAACCCACATACCTCTTTAGGGGAAAGACATAAATGAGATGATTGAAGGGTAAGTGAGTTTGCTGCAGGTTAATGGTCTGAAGCGTTGAGTATGATCTATCCTCTGCCCAAAGCCTTCTGCAGAACGGGACGCTTGGTTTGATGTTGAGGGCAATGAGATGCATATATTTTCCCTGTGTGGCCTAAGTGTCCAAATGCTTTTTGCTGCTGCTATACACAGTGTGAGAGGAGTGGGCAATCTAATGAAAACACTATGTTTGTGTGTGCGTGTATTTAAGCACTGCATTAGAAGCGGGCACACGTAGTGCATTTTAATTGAGCAAAGGTGACATATACAGGTTGTGTTTAATTAGTGGTCAAAGACCTAACAAGGTCTATGTGATTCTGGAGAAAAAAAATGTCCTTGTATTTTTCCTTGGGACTTTGTTTCTTACAGAATCAATGACAGACTTTTGTGGGAATGAATAGTAGGAACATTTACTAATATTGTACAATATATAGTCAAAATATAACACAAGAAAATCAGCTTTCTAGCTCTTGGAGTTAAGGACATCAAATGTCCACTTGCTGTCTAATTTATAACTTTTTGACAGAATATACAATGACGAGAAGTCAGGCTTGAAAGATCAAACAAATCAGACAACACAGTGATAACTTATGTGATAAAAAAATCTTTCACCTTACTAATTGCCATTTCAAATCTTTAAAACACGTATGGTAACCTTTTTTTTTGTCACTGTCTAGCAAAGGTCAGAAAGGGCTCCAGGAAATATGACTACTGCAGTAATCCAATTTATGGCAAAGAACAACATTTTCAGAGAACAACTTAAATTTTGTTCTGTTCCTTGCTCAAAGCTCTCAAACAGCTTTAGAAGAAAAATTTGGACATTCTGCTAAACATCTTTTGTGTTCGAGAGAGCAGAGAAAGTCATATAGATTTGAAACATGTGGGTGATTAAATAAGTTTTGGATGAACTTTTCCTTTCAGGAACCTGATTTTCTGTGTTTTCCACCATTTTTACTCTTTATTGGAGATGACTGTGCATTCTGTCATAAGAAGACATAACATAACATCATAACACCAGCCTCTTTGTAAATCTGTCGTTACTCTAATGACCAAGACTTTTTTTATTTGCCTCAACTTTTTTGCTTTTAGAACAAGGTCAGAGGTCAAATGAAACAAGCACTTAGAGCTCACTGCCAAAGAAGTTGAGAGATTTAGAGTCATTGAGCTAATTACAGAGCGCTACTGAAACCACGCACACAATTAAAAAGAGAGAGAGTCAAAAAATGCTTCTGGGTAATTAGATGTTACTATCTGTGGATCTGAGAGTTGGCAAATGCTTCAAGTTAAGTTGCATTATCTTTAATCCGTTGTTCACTGAGCCACTTTACTCTAATTCAGAAGTTTTACTTTTTAATAGGACTTTTGTGTCCGCTTTTGTTTCTGAATTATGAGGACTCTTTGGTTGCTAGGTTAAAAGATTTTGGTTGGTTACTAGGTGGTTTCTTACTGGTCCAAGTCAAAAGAGCCCACCTAAAGTCCCTATGATATGACTTGAATCTACGGAACAAAATCAAAGTAAAGCCATCTTTCCCTATCGCCAACATTTGCATACAACTGACACATTTCACTTTTAACTGATGTCTCATGGAGCTTTTTGAAGCACCCTTTATTTAATTACTGTGGTAATTTGACAGAATAATGAATGTATACCCACTAAAAATAAATGATCACCAATCCTTTTGAAAGAAAATCTTTCTAACCAAATCTAAAATACATCTAGTCAAAGTTAATAGCTTTTTAATAATTCTAAAATATTTATTTCAGACATAAATATATAGAACCACTCTTTTTTTTCTGGAAATAGTGTTGAAAGTTGCACGTTTCATTGCAAAAATAATTGTAATTCTCACCTTGTGTTCATAGTTTTGATTGGAATACATAATATGTCACATATAGTATATCTGCAAAAGCTATTTTCAAACTTCAAATATTTGAACGCACCTAAAGTTCCAGTCAGATCTGAAAATTCTGCATAGGCAAACGGATGTAATTTTATCATCTGCTGGGTGAAAATCAAGTCTTAGAAAAGAAATAGTACACTTATCCTCTGATAAGATTGATACTCTTTCCCCACCATTGACTTTTCAAACTTTCCCTGTTTTCACTGTTATACAGTAGACAAGAGACACTATTAGACATCTTCTGAAAGAATATTGAATGTCTGAATCAAAACACAGTAAAGAAGAAGCAGTATGCGATATCCATAATTTTGATCTAACCATTGTCGTTGTAATTTTGGCCGCATCTGAAATAGGTCATACCATTAATATTACCCGAGAAGTTAAAGAAATACCCAAAGAAAAAGGATGTACATTTAATACAGGGGCAGAGTAAGAACAAATAAGGTACCCAAAGTGTTTAGAGTGGGTTTGTGAATCATTTGATTTAGCTCAAACTTTGCTTATCACAAATCATTTGATTCACACTTGGACTTCGGTGCACGTATTGTGAATCATTTGATTTAGATTGGGACTTTGGAGCAGATTTGCAAATCATTTGATTTAGATCAGAACTTCGGAGCATGGATAGCAAATCATTTGATTCAGACCAGTGCTTTGGAGTGTGTATTGGGAATAATTTTATTTAGATTGGAAGTTTGGAACGGGTTCGCACATTTTTTCTGAAAATTGAATGATGATTTTTTTTTATTAAACAGTACAAAACATCCAACCATTAAGGCAGTACAGTTATTAAAAAAACAAATAAAAAAAAACAAAAAAAAACAAAGAAGAATGTATACACAAATGCGAATCATCTAAATCATTTTGCGAATTGAATGATTTGATTATTATTCAGATCAGGAATACGTGGATAGCTAATCATTTGATTTAGATCAGAACTTCAAAGCACTAAGTGTAAAACATTTGATTCAGATCGGGGCTTCGGAGAGTGTAACGCAAATCATTTTATCTACATTGGGACTTCAGAGTGGGTTTGCAAATAATTTGATTTAGATCAAACTATGTGTACCCAAATCTTTTAATTCAGATCGAGACTTTGATAAAGGTTACGAATCACTTGATTCAGATCGGGGCTTCAGAGCTCGTAACGCCAAATCATTTCATTTACATTGGGACTTCAGAGTGGGTTCGCAAATAGATTTAGATCGAACT
The DNA here is from genome assembly GCA_033026305.1 of Cirrhinus molitorella. Taxonomy (NCBI): domain Eukaryota; kingdom Metazoa; phylum Chordata; class Actinopteri; order Cypriniformes; family Cyprinidae; genus Cirrhinus; species Cirrhinus molitorella. The sequence goes on along the minus strand of CM065132.1, from coordinate 25,912,718 downwards.
ATGTGTATCCAAATAATTTGATTCAAAATCGGGACTTCAAACTGGGATAATCTGTGATTCAGATCAGAGCTTCGGAGCAAGTTTTCAAATCTTTCAGCAGATTAAATTATGCACAATCTGCGCTCCAAATCCTGATCTGAACTGATGGTTGGCAAATCATTAATTCAGATCAGGACTACAGAGTGTGGATCAGGAATCATTTGATTTACATCTGAACTTTGGAGCGCAGACAGCAAATCCTTTGATTCAGATCAGGACTTAGGTGCAGGTTCGCAAATTATTTGATTCAGATCGGGACTTCGAAATGGATTTGTGAATCTTTTGATTCAGATCAAGAAAGAAAGAAAGAAAGAAAGGAAATACACAAATGCAAATCCCTTAAGAAAAAATGGTTTTACTACAGTAAAAGTGTAGGTTTTTTTGGATTGCAGTGGATACTAATTTATCTCTAGGAATAATTTTGATCAAACAAATCAACTTCGGAGTGTGTATTGTGAATCATTTGATTCAGATCGAAACTTCAGAATTTAATGATTTGCATTCCCGCTCCAAAGTTCCATTCTGAAATGATGGTTCACTAATTATTATTCAGATCGGTAATACGAACCATGGATCGCAAATCATTTGATTCAGACCGGGGCTTTGGAGCATGTATCGTGAATCATTTTATTTAGAGTGTTACTTAGGAGCGGGTTCGCAAATCTTTCCCCAAACTGACTGATGCATGATTTGCACTCGTAATCCTAGTTTGAAAAGATGGTTTGCAAATCATTATTTAAATCAGGACTTACAGAGTGTGGATGGTGAATCGTTTGATTCAGATGGGGACTTAGGTGTGGGTTTGTGAATTATTTGATTCAGACCGGGACTTCGACTTCGGGTTTGTGTCAAATTCAAGACAATTCAAGACATCGGAGTGCTTGCGTATCACAAATCTTGCACAGTATAAAACATCAAACCATTAAGGCAGTACAGTTATTAAAAAAAACAAAAAAAAAAAAAAACAAAGAAGAAAGAAGAAAGGAGGTGTACACAAAAATGCAAATCTGTCGTTCTGTGCGTTTCCCGAAAGCAACTATGGTCATAAGTTCCGTTGTTACCAAACAACTAAAGATATCTAACAATGCTTTTGGGAAATGCACCCCTAATCTGGAATATGGAACGTGGATAGCTTATCATTTGATTCTGATCAAATTCGGAGAGTGGAGGACAAATTCAGATCAGGACTTTGATACAGGTTTACGAATCATTCAGATCAGGGCTTCGAAGTGTGTATCGCAAATCATTTTATTTACATTGGGACTTCAGAGCGGGTTCGCAAATCATTGGATTTAGATCATTGGATTTAGAACTTTGTGTATCCAAATCATTTGATTCAAATTTGGGGCTTCAAACCAGGCTAATCTTTTTTTAGAAGAAACCAGTTTTAAGATTTGCAAGTTCACAAATCTCTCAGCAGATTAAATGATGCCCAGTCTGTGCTCATAATCTTGATCTGAAACTATGGTTGGCAAATCATTATTCAGATCAGGACTACAGAGTGTATTCAGTTTAGGAATCATTTGATTTAGATCGGATCTTCGCAGCGCGGATAGCGAATCGTTTGATTCAGATCAGGACTTCGACATGGGTTTGTGAATCTTTTTATTCAGATTGAGAAAGAAAGAAAGAAAAGAAAGAAAAGTAAAGAAAGAAAGAAAGAATATACAAATGCAAATCCCTTAAGAAAAAAAAAGAACTGTGGTTTTACTACAGTAAAAGTGAAGTAACCATGTTTAGTGTAGCAAAACTAGTGTAGAAATTTTTTTTAATTTTTAATCAAACTATTCAATGTCGATTCTCTGCCATTATTTCTCCACCAATGGCAAAATTAAACCTAGAAGCACTCTAATCTGCTATGTTTTAATCGTCATTCAAAATCTGATCTAGCTTTTTATTCAAAATGTTGCTTTTTTTAATGAATCTTTCCCACATTCACATGCTGACAAAAAACAAAAAACAAAAAAACAATGTGTGAAGCTAGAATAAAATGGTTTCTCTTCAAATATCATTTAAATGCAGAGGCTCTGTTCTTTCTTTTGACATACTGCATGTTCCATTATTCATGCAAGAAAATATAAGGAGGGCCATGAAAGTGTGAAAATGATGAAAAATGCTTGGGAAAAAAAAGTCCACAGGACAAAAAAGCCAAATTACTTAAGCACTTAAGTTTTGTTTAAATCACTAGTTAAGTATAGTTTTGAGTAATAGTAATATGATCCTTCCTTTAAACACTACAGCAAAAGTGGTAACTGGCATTTGATCAAATTTGCTGAATTTGATGAAAAGCATAATGAATGAGACTAGGAGCTCCATTTTTGAGAAACTCTCTGCTATAAGTGCCTCATTAATTTTACAGTGTAATGAAATTACGCTCACACAGATTTCAGAATATAAAACTAATAAAAAAGCAGTCTGTTTTAATTCAGAGAGAGATGGAGAGAGGGGTTTCTGATTTGTATCTCTGAGCATAATAGGATAGCGGTAGCTTAGTGTCTTATGTTCTGGACTGATAATCCCTCATATAAAGCGATTCATATTAAGGTCTGTTATCAGCATCGTACCCTTGATCAAGACACAGGTTCAGACTTCAGGTTGCTCTATATCAGGGTGTCCAATCCTGCTCTTGGAGGGCTACCTCCCTGCAAAGGTTAGCTCCAGATCTAATTAAACACACCTGAGCCAGTTAATTAAGGTCAAGAGGATCACTAGAAATCTCCAAGCAGTGTGTTAGAGCTGAACTCTGCAGGATGTTAGCCCTCCAGGAGCAGGACTGAACACCCCTGCTCTGGGGACTGTTAGTAGTTCTGAATGCAGATTGGTCAATACAGTGTCCCTGACTTTGATCACCATTCACTTTCATTGTATGTAAAGGAGTAGCTTGAACATTCTGCTAAACATCTTCTTTTTGTGTTTCATAAAAGTCTTTCATTTTTAGGCAAATTTCATGGGTGAAATCTAGTTTTCCCAATAGAAATATGCATGTTAAAGGAATATTTCACCTCAAAAGATAAAAATAAATAAATAAATAAATAAATTTGCTGAAAATGTACTCACCCTTAGGCCATCCAAGATGTAGATGAGTTTGTTTCTTTATCAGATTAGGAGAAATGTAGCATTACATCACTTGCTCACTAATGGATCCTTTGAAGTGAATGGGTGCCGTCAGTAGAAGAGTCCAAAACAGCTGATAAAAACATCACAATAATCCACAAGTACTCCACTCCAGCCCATCAATTAAAAGCTGCAAACAAACTCAAAATTAAGCCATTTTAACTTTAAACCATTGTTTCTGGCCAAAATAACCAGCATAATCCATAAAAACATTTAAAAGAAAAGTATATCCCTATTGTCTCAAATCAAAAAACACCAACATATGTGTTTAGAACCATTTTTATCTGTAAATGGAGCTTGTTCTGTGCTTATTTCTCTGCTGATTCAGAAAATACAACTTTTTCAACTGAGAAAGCAAGGGACAGAGGAAGTGTTTTAGCCAGAAACAATGGTTTGGACTCTCATTCTGATGGCACCCATTCGCTGCAGAGAAAAAAGACCAAAAAGAATTCTACTTCAAGTTTATTTTATTAATTATACTTAAGTAAAGTAAAGTTAAGTATATTATAAGTATACTTTATGTGGTAAGTACAAATATCAGTATACTAGTAGTCTACTTTTAAGTGTACTATTTCAATAATCCTTAGGACTAAATTGGCCCACTTTCTAGTATAAATGTAGATGTAAACTAGTTGTGTACTCAAAGTTTACTATTGTTATACTTAAAGTATACTTATATATGTATATATGTTGTCTGTTTGTATTGCAAGTATACTAAAAGTGAACATACAGGTATACTTTTTATGCATTTTTAGTACACTTTGAAGTATAGTCTCAGTAAACTATTAGTTCAGGCGCTGCTGCACCCATGCTGCGGCAACAAAGTTCCTTGATCATTATGCCTAAAAGAGTATATTGTTCCTGTCCATATCAGCTTGGAAAATCACAACTTTTAATTTTCTGTCGGTCTTTGTACACAATGAAACTACAGAAGAGTCAAGTTTTAAATAGGAAAAATAATGAAAATATTTGGTCATTTTTGAACAAGATGCTAATGTTCTAATCTGATTCAGTGATTTATGCTAAGCTATGATAAAAGTGGTAACGGCAGACCCGGAGATCGGCTGAATGGATTCAAATACGGTAAAACTCATCTGTTTAACTCTAGGGGAGTTGGAAAATGAGCCTATTTTCAAAAAAAGTGGAGTGTTCCTTTAAGGGGGAGCAAAACCAGAATAGTATAGCAAACACTAAAGGTATGATTGTATTAGTGATATTTTAGGTACATTTCACATGCATAAAAAAAAAAAAAACACAACAACAACAACAAAAATATATATATATATAGTCAATAGCTTAGATATGTATGAAGCACAGCTCAAACAGAAGTCACTTTCAAACCAAGCAGATTTCTGTTAGTCAGTGCTTAAACATAAAACTTAAACATGAGCGAAATCTGAGCAGGGAAACTTTCCCTCATGCAAAACTTAAAATGGCTTAAAACTTAAAATTAGAATGACTAGATTTCTTATGTAAATTTTGCCAAGCAAAGATACATGTGATTGCACATTAAAACACATGATGAATGTGAAATACATTTAGACATACTGAGAGAAGTGGATGGCTTGCTGTCCCGCAATGCTGAAGTAAAAGTTGGTGGTGTGTTTCATTTCATCTGTGTGGCCCGTTTCTTCGATCCAGTGACCAATCGGATGGCAGTATACTCCGTCCACCATGTTACTGTCATCATAAACACAGTGCCGGTCATGATGTGGCCCATTGCCTATAGATACACACATCAGATACTTCACAATTACATTTAGCCTACACATGGGTCAATTACAAACTTGGATAAATTAGACAATGATAAGGAAGTTCTTGTAAAAATCTAGTTTTTATTTGTGCTAAGTTCTAAATATTTACAACAAAATGTTTTATTTATTGACTTTAAAATGTCATGTGATGTAACAGGATGTAAGGTAATTGGGTAATAACATGTTTGAGGTGCATTTTAACACACATGAAATGCACACATTAAATCATTCAAAACGTTTTATATATATCACATGGAAACTATGGAAGTCAGTTTCCTCCACTGAATGCAAACCAAGATATGTTGAACTTTAAGGTAATTTAATTTCAGAAAGTGAAAACATTTAAAGAGATATTAATTCACTTTTTGTTTCATTATGAATCTTTTTAATGCTATTTTTAAAGCATTTTTTTGTCCTCATTAAATAAATTCAGTGTTTAAATGAATGAATAATTGACTTAACCTTTTACACTTGTGCTAATGTGAAATGCAATAAACGTTCTCTTTCCACCTTAATTATACAACAGTAGGAATCTGAATGAGAATTTTAACAAAGAAAATTACATTTATTTCATGCTTCAGAGTTTCAGGGTCTCTTGAAAAACTTTTGAAATACACATTATTGTCCTTTTCTCAGAAAAGGGGAAGGTCAATAGCCAATTAAATTACTGAGTGTTTTTCCAGACTCTGCGGGTCACCTGTTACTGACCTCAGAGAGTTCACATTTAAAAGCTAAGGGTTCCTTTCATGCATTCAGCCACTTCCTGTAATGGCCGTAATTCTGCATAATTTTGCTGTTCAAGTCATGAGCTTGATTCATAATACAATAAACATTTAAATGAGTCCTTGCGTTGACAAAACTGTAGCGCAGTGCTGTTTCAGCCCTACATGTTATGCACTGTAATGGGCGAGAGCATATGGGTTTCTGAAATCGTATGCATCCCAAACTCACATTCATCCTGAAAGTACGTGGGGGGTTTGTTATTTGTCCGACATTTATCATCCTACCCCGCTGCTGTCGCCCTTTCCACTGCTGGGCTGATGAGAGTCTCACAGCTGCAGCCCACACAGCAAACAAGCTCTTCACACTGACTCATATAGCATGAACAAAACCTATGCATTTTTTATTCTCAGCTTAAGCCATTACAATGTTACATAACATAACAAACTCTATACATAATACAGTATGCAGATGGTGGAGTTTAATTTTGGCGGGCTTGAGTTTGGATGTCTTAAAGCAACACTGCCTTACATTTATTTATTTTTTTCTAATTTATGAAATGGACTGTTCTGACTCTAAGTTCTGTAACAATGGTAAAGCATTTCAGAACACGTTTTTGCACTTAAAGGAATAGTTCACCTAAAAATTGTTATTTTATGATTTGTAGACAAGTTTGTTTGGGAACAGGTTGGAGAAATGTAGCATTACAACAGCTGCTCACCAATGGATCCTTTGCGGTGAATGGGTGCCGTCAGAATGAGAGTTCAAACAGCTGATAAAAACATCACAATAATCCACAAGTAATCCACACCACTCCAGTCCATCAATTAATATCTTGTGAAGCAAAAAGCTGCATGTTTGTAAGAAACAAATCCATTATTAAAATGTTTTTAACTTAAATAATCCATAAAAAAACACTTCCTCCAGTGAAAAAAAAATCCATTCTCTTCTCTTGTGTTCTCTTCTCACATCAAAATCCACCACATATTTGTTTAGAACAGTTTTAAACAGTTTTCACTTGTAAATAGTGCAGATTTCTTTCCTGATTCAAACAAGATGACTTTTCAAACTGAGGACATTATTAAATTGACTGAATGTGGATTTTTGTGATCTTTTTATCAACCGTTTGGACTCACATTCTGACTGCACCCATTCGCTGCAGAGGATCCATTGGTGAGCAAGCAATGTAACTCTACATTTTTCCAAATCTGATTAAGAAACAAACACATCTACATCTTGGTTTGCCTGTGGGGTGAGTACATTTTCAGCAAATGTTCATTTTTTGGGTGAACTGCAAACACGAGAAGCAGGGTTGCGGAATTAAAAAAAAAAAAAAAAGTAGCATATTAACTGTGTCATGCACGAGACACTGCAAAAGTCAGTCTAGTGTATTTTTTACACAGAAAAAATTGATGGAAAAGAAGGCAGTGGAATGCAAAAATGTGTTCTATGTGAATGTCTCATTAATGTGCTTTAAAGAGCAGGTCATAAGGCATTTTAAAGTGTCCTAATATTGAGTCTTCTACAACAGGTTTAAATTAGTGCTGTCAAACGATTAATCGCGATTAATCGCATCCAAAATAAAAGTTTATGTTTACATACTATATATTTGTGTACTGTGTATATTTATTATGTATATATAAATACAAACACATGCATGTATATATTAAGGAAAAATATTTTAGATTTATATATAAAATATTTATATTTCTTTATAATCTAAATCGCATACAGGTATAAATATATATACATATAAATATTTAGTTTTAATATATACTGGTCCTTCTCAAAAAATTAGCATATTGTGATAAAGTTCATTATTTTCTGTAATGTACTGATAAACATTAGACTTTCATATATTTTAGATTCATTACACACAACTGAAGTAGTTCAAGCCTTTTTTTTGTTTTAATATTGATGATTTTGGCATACAGCTCATGAAAACCCAAAATTCCTATCTCAAAAAATTAGCATATTTCATCCGACCAATAAAAGAAAAGTGTTTTTAATACAAAAAAAGTCAACCTTCAAATAATTATGTTCAGTTATGCACTCAATACTTGGTCGGGAATCCTTTTGCAGAAATGACTGCTTCAATGCGGCGTGGCATGGAGGCAATCAGCCTGTGGCACTGCTGAGGTGTTATGGAGGCCCAGGATGCTTCGATAGCGGCCTTAAGCTCATCCAGAGTGTTGGGTCTTGCGTCTCTCAACTTTCTCTTCACAATATCCCACAGATTCTCTATGGGGTTCAGGTCAGGAGAGTTGGCAGGCCAATTGAGCACAGTAATACCATGGTCAGTAAACCATTTGGTTTTGGCACTGTGAGCAGGTGCCAGGTCGTGCTGAAAAATGAAATCTTCATCTCCATAAAGCTTTTCAGCAGATGGAAGCATGAAGTGCTCCAAAATCTCCTGATAGCTAGCTGCATTGACCCTGCCCTTGATAAAACACAGTGGACCAACACCAGCAGCTGACATGGCACCCCAGACCATCACTGACTGTGGGTACTTGACACTGGACTTCAGGCATTTTGGCATTTCCCTTTCCCCAGTCTTCCTCCAGACTCTGGCACCTTGATTTCCGAATGACATGCAAAATTTGCTTTCATCCGAAAAAAGGACTTTGGACCACTGAGCAACAGTCTAGTGCTGCTTCTCTGTAGCCCAGGTCAGGCGCTTCTGCCGCTGTTTCTGGTTCAAAAGTGGCTTGACCTGGGGAATGCGGCACCTGTAGCCCATTTCCTGCACACGCCTGTACACGTTGGCTCTGGATGTTTCTACTCCAGACTCAGTCCACTGCTTCCGCAGGTCCCCCTCTCGTTGTGCAGCGTTTTCTGCCACACTTTTTCCTTCCCACAGACTTCCCACTGAGGTGCCTTGATACAGCACTCTGGGAACAGCCTATTCGTTCAGAAATTTCTTTCTGTGTCTTACCCTCTTGCTTGAGGGTGTCAATGATGGCCTTCTGGACAGCAGTCAGGTTGGCAGTCTTACCCATGATTGCGGTTTTGAGTAATGAACCAGGCTGGGAGTTTTTAAAAGCCTCAGGAATCTTTTGCAGGTGTTTAGAGTTAATTAGTTGATTCAGATGATTAGGTTAATAGCTCGTTTAGAGAACCTTTTCATGATATGCTAATTTTTTGAGATAGGAATAAAGGAAAAAAAGGCTTGAACTACTTCAGTTGTGTGTAATGAATCTAAAATATATGAAAGTCTAATGTTTATCAGTACATTAGAGAAAATAATGAACTTTATCACAATATGCTAATTTTTTGAGAAGGACCTGTACATGTATGTGTGTGTATTTATATGTACATAATAAATATACAAAGTAAACACACATATAGTATGTAAACATAAACTTTTATTTTGGATGCGATTAATCGCGATTAATCGTTTGACAGCCCTAAATGCATCCAAGGTCAGAAAACATTGTAATTCAGTGGTCAAAATATCACTGAAATCTCTCTGATTATCTAGGAAATAAAAACTGGGCCAATGTGTTTTTGTTTTTTTAATTGTAGTTTTTTAATACAGTAGTAAAACTATTGCAAATAGTTGCAAGTATGGCTTTAGAAAAACACATTAAAAATAAAACAATCAATATGAGAACATATGGTAAATAAAACTGAATTTAACATTTTCACAACTGTAAGTACAATAATTAGAACTTTTCAAATGTTATGCTTTTGGAAATAAATTTTTTGTATCCCTAAGCAGGCTTTTTGCATTTTAGGTTCATTTTTGGCCACAAAGTAGGTGCTTTCTTCAAATGTAATGCAAGACTGCAAGTGCTACACATGACGCAACGTAACGTGATAAAATTTATCTTTTCCATGTATTCTTAGTTTTTGCCCTAACTAGTTGCGACTGCGACACGTGACATTTCGGTAACACTTTATAATAACGTTCAGTTGTAAGTCATTTATAAGTGATTAGTTAATGATGAAATAATCTTTTACAAAACATTCATAAACTATTAAGAAGAGATATGCTAACAATTTATGTATGTTTTGTTAATTCATTTACAAGTAATTTGCAAAACATAACTATGCATTCATAAATGATTAATAAGTTCATTCAAATTTAAAGGGTTTGCGCATTTGAAATAGCAGGAAACATTGTAAAGAAGCAAACAGACAGTGCATAGCAAACAGAATAGCATAAAACATAAAATTACCTCAGGAATTTAGCGCTAGTTTGGACAACATTGTCTTGCCTCCTTTGATGTGCAGTAGAAAACAGTACATATTGTTTTTATTCCACTACATTGGCTACGTTAGAGATTAGATAGTTTAGGCTAGATTCACTGTTTAGTTGTGTGCTGAGGAAATCAACTGGTTGAAGTCATGTATAGTATCTCACAAAAGTGAGTGCACCCCTCACATTTTTGTAAATATTTTATTATATCTTTTCATGTGACAACACTGTAGAAATGACACTTTGCTACAATGTAAAGCAGTGAGTGTACAGTTTGTATAACAGTGTAAATTTGCTGTCCCCTCAAAATAACTCAACACACAGCCATTAATGTCTAAACTGCTGGCCACAAAAGTGAGTACACCCCTAAGTGAAAATGTCCAAATTGGGCCCAATTAGCCATTTTCTCTCCCTGGTGTCATGTGGCTCGTTAGTGTTACAAGGTCACAGGTGTGTTAAATTTGGTGTTATCGCTCTCACTCTCTCATACTGGTCACTGGAAGTTCAACAAGGCACCTCATGGCAAAGAATTCTCTGAGGATAAAAAGGCTATACAAAGTTCGCCAAGACCCTGAAACTGAGCTGCAGCACAGTGGCCAAGACCATACAGCGTTTTAACATGACAGGTTCCACTCAGAGCAGGCCTCGCCATGGTCGACTAAAGAAGTTGAGTGCACATGCTCAGCGTCATATCCAGAGGTTGTGTTTGGGAAATAGACATATGAGTGCTGCCAGTATTGCTGCAGAGGTTCAAGGGGTGGGGGGTCAGCCTGTCAGTGCTCAGACCATATGCCACACACTGCATCAAATTGGTCTGCATGGCTGTTGTCCCAGAAGGAAGACTCTTCTAAAGATGATGCATAAGAAAGCCCGCAAACAGTTTGCTGAAGACAAGCAGACTAAGGACATGGATTACTGGAACCATATCCTGTGGTCTGATGAGGCCAACATAAACGTATTTGGTCCAGATGGTGTCAAGCGTGTAACAGCAACCAGGTGATGAACACAAAGACAAGTGTGTCTTGCCTACAATCAAGCATGGTGGTGGGAGTGTATGAGTGCTGCCGGCACTGGGGAGCTACAGTTCATTGAGGGAACCATGAATGCCAACATGCACTAGCCGCAGACTCTATTCCAACATGATAACAACCCCAAACACACCTCCAAGACAACCACTGCCTTTCTAAAGAAACTAAGGTTAAAGGTGATGGACTGGCTAAGCATGTCTCCAGATCTAAACTCTATTGAGCATCTGTGGGGTACCCTCAGACAGAAGGTGGTGGAGTGCAAGGTCTCTAACATCCACCAACTGGAAGAGGACTCCAGTGGCAACCTGTGAAGCTTTAGTGAACTCCATGCCCAAGAGGGTTAAGTCAGTGCTGGAAAATAATGGTGGCCACACAGAATATTGACACTTTGTGCCCAATTTGGACATTTTCACTTAGGGGTGTACTCACTTTTGTGGCCAGCGGTTTAGACATTAATGGCTGTGTGTTCAGTTATGTTGAGGGGACAGCAAATTTACACTGTTATACAAGCTGTACACTCACTACTTTACACTGCGGCAAAGTGTCATTTCTTCAGTGTTGTCTATATATATATAGACAGCCTTCTTACCTCCGTCCTGAGACAGCTTTCTCGGCATCCCTCCTCCACCTCAACTCCTCACTTCTAATCTGTTTTTATCCCATACTAGGGATAGGGGGAGTTCTCGGGGTTCGGTCTATGTTCTGGGCCCGGAGCCCTCCCCCAAGACAGCATGCCAAAATATGCTTTCTACTTGCTTAAGCAGATTAGACGTAAGGGCAAACTCGTGAAAAATAGTTATCTGTATATTTATAGTTATCGTTATCTTTCTTGGTGTGAACAGACATTAAGGTCATTAAACTCCTCCCTTCCATAAGCATACTCTGCTCTGATTGGTCAGCTAGCTAAATCTGTTGTGATTGGTATTTCTGTATACAATGCAAGTGAATCGTGCCCACAATTAAAGTTTAGCTGCTAAACTGTAAACACCTCACAAAGCAATAATGGTGGATATGTTAGCTGAGTGCTAACATGGCTAACTGATGAAACAATACAGTGTGTAAACCAAAATATGTCTACATTCTTCATTATTAAACAAAGTAGTTAGAACAACGACAGTCTACATGAATCGACATATCTTAGAAAATAGTGGGTTCACAGCAAATTATCAGAAAAGATAAGACAGTAAGACAGTATTATCGTGTTTACTTGGAAACAAATCTGCACTAGGTACACATCACATATTCCCACAAAAAAAAAAGAAAGAAGATACCTTTCACGGGCAAGCATTTAGCGAATTTCCGCGCTGAGCTCACCAAGATAAGAGAAACAGTCTGTAAAATGACGAGCACACAACTAAAGGTTTGAATTGTAATGCTGTGGTATTATGGAAAAAAATAATTCTTCACATTATCATCTTTCAGCAATGAAAACAAAACAAATTTGCTTTCACAACACAGAACACAGCATCTTCGTGACATTATGTAAACACTAACTAGCAGAAGTATTTGTGGGCAGGTCAGAATGCTCATATTTTGTGGACAGGCCGGGATTATGCTAATATGTTACCTAGTGACATATATCGTAACAGGCAGAAGATTTGAAAATATGACGACTCGTTAAACTTTGCATAAACACTGCTCTTTAAAACACATCAGTCGACTCTTTGTTTTGAGAGAAAATATCTCTATTTATCATGCACTTTTTGGATTAACAAGATTTTTGGATTGCAGACTGTTTACTTTGAAGGATAGTTTACAATAATGCCTGAGATTGACTAAATAACACAAAATGAGAATTATTCCTTTCAAATTTAAGATAATTAAAAAATATCAGTCCTTTCTGAAGTAAAAATGGTTCATATTTCTGAAGGAAATATGGCTTTTACACTATTTACACTTATGCACTTTTCTAGGTCAAATACAGAAAAAAAGGGTGCAGAATTAGAACCTACTGAAGTGTACAGGCCAATACGTCCTAAACTGAGTCTGTCCCTGTCTGGATGTTGGCAATTGAAACACTCCACTGATCAGAGTACTTTTAGCTCAACTGGAGGTCTATCAGTTCATGCTTGCTTACCTGAGGCATGCTCAGAGCCAATTCACCTGCTATGGTGTGCAATCAACAAGCATCATTTCAATCAGCAAAACACATCTCGACACAATAAATGTTTATGGTTGTTTTCATATGAGACACTGTGAATAGACAAGAAGCCAGCAAACAATGGCTCAATCAAAACCTCAGTCAACAGACAGCATGAGCACTGGAGCAGATCGTCGATTTGTCATGCTCAGGCGTATTCATTCAAATGAGAAACATGACAGAATGAGAAAACCACCACTGAATCATCTAAGGACTACAGTTTGGCTTCCCTAGCAAAGTGGGTTATACTTAGGTTTGAATGATACAGCAGTTTTCATCAGTTTGAAATATTTGCTGCTTGGCTCCCAAAGCAAAGTTCAAAGTTTGGTGACTTTTCTACATGCTGCGTAAAAGAACAAAACAAGGCCAAAAACACTGAATACACAAATGGAAAAGTAATGTTAACGCAGAGGGGTAAAAGACAAAGTGAAGGAGACCAGCTGGCATTAAGGACAAACAAGATCAAAATAGAAATTGATGGAAATGATCAACAAAATCGTTTGTAGTCTGTATCTTGAGAAAATACGATTTAAAAATAGCAGAAAATGAGAAAGCCAACAGAATGAAAGACAGAAAAGACTCCAACATTTATGATTTTTGCATTTTTACTTTTGCGGAAAAGTCCATGATGTAATTCCCTTGACTGTAAAAAATAAGACAAAAGAGAAAGCAGTTATTTTAGAATCATTTATAGTTTTTTTTTTAATGTTACTTTATTTTAATTAATGTTTTAGTTCTAATTTTAGTTTCAGTTTTACTTGTAGTTAATTATAATAAGCCTGATAGAAAAAGGCTGCTTACAGCAGTCAGAAGTGAGAAAGATGTCAGCTATTCTGGAAATGCGCAATCACTTTGTCACGGTCAGCTTGTGAATGATGCACAATGCAATGACAATAATTCAGAGATAAAGTTCTAACGACAAATCTCAAGACAGGTAATCCACAGGGAAGGCAGGAACACACAAACACAACCAAATCAACATTAACACCGGACAATGCAACAAGAACTTAATGTAACTTATAAAGGACACTGATTACAGTGATAACAGTTAACGAGGACAGGAACTCAAAATAAGGGCATGAGGGAAAAACCAAGGCAGACAGTTCACAGGGGTGTGACATAGGGGTTGCACCGACGAGCTGACTAGTCGAATTTAAAGGGATACTCCACCCCAAAATGAAAGTTTTGCCATTAATCACTTACCCCCATGTCGTTCCAAACCCGTAAAAGGTTTGATCGTCTTCGGAACACAGTTTTGGATGAAAACCTGTAGCTTTTTGACTGTCCCATTGACTGCCAAGTAAACAACACTGTCAAGGCCCAGAAACATATGAAAGACGTTGTCAAAATAGTCCATCTGCCATCAGTGGTTCAACCATAATTTTACGAAGCTATGAGAATACTTTTTGTACGCAAAGAAATCAAAAATAACAACTTTAGTCAACAATTCCTCTCCTCTATGTTACCGTAGTGCCATTTTAGAAAGTATCCACTGGATGTAAACAGCGTGGCTGACACAGAACAGCGTACGCTGTTTACGTCCAGTAGATGCTTTCCAAAATGGTGCTACAGTGACAAAGAGGAGACGAATTGTTGACTAAAGTCGTTATTTTTGTTTCCTTTGCGTAAAATTATGGTTGAGCCACTGATGGCAGATTAATTATTTCGACAACGTCTTTCATACGTTTCTGGACCTCGACAGTGTTGTTTACTTGGCAATCAATGGGACAGTCAAAAAGCTACCGGTTTTCATCCAAAATATCCTAAATTGTGTTCCGAAGATGAACCCTTTTACGGGTTTGGAACGACATGGGGGTAAGTGATTAATGACAAAATTTTCATTTTGGGGTGGAGTATCCCTTTAATGCTCTGCCATGATGCTTTATGCTCGACGTCGACCAGTCGCTGGTCCTATAGAGGGCGCAACAGGACAATAAGTCTTTGAGGTCTACATTTACGCTGTTTCAAAACAGCTAAAATGATAAATAAATGCATACTCCGAAAGCGCTCCACAGGACGTGGGATTATACCAACTGGATGCTTGAAATTTAACAGGAGAATGCACGTTTTAAACAGTTTATTGTAATTGCCGTCTAATCTAATGCACTGCTGCGTTGTAACGCACACACATAGGCGATACACAGTAGCTCGTACATCACACGCAGATCGCGCAAACACAATCATTCAAAAGCGCGGTGCGGAAATGAACTGTCAGCACTGTTCTATGACTTCTCAGTAGTATAGCTTAGAAGCTGAAAAGTTGTAGCATATATTTCTTAGTAATTATAACCCACAGCTTTATTATTAGGCTAGTAGAGAGACGCTGATAGGTAGAATTAATTCACACACGCAATCGCTCTCTCACTAATGACTTTATATAAACGTAATCTTTACAGTGCTACTTTATCTGTATTTGATTTTGAACGAGCAGAAATCTGTGAGAAATATAACGACCCATAGAACTGATAAAAGCGAGCTATTATAGGAGCAATAACTATGCGGGCAGTGTCATATGCCATAGCTGTGCACAAGGTGTTCGAGTCTCAGCTCAAGGTGTACGCGTATATGTTCATTAATGACGTCATAAGCGACTAGTCGATGACGACTCAATCTTTATCATATAAATGCCGTCTTAAAAAAATACAAAGTGTGTGACACACTGGACTTTGATAACAGTTTTATATTAACTGCTGTAGTCTCCCATTATAGAAGTTCACCCAACTATGACGATATTCTCTTCTGATAGCCCCTGTGAAATGGGTCCACTGTGGCATCATCGGGTAAGTCCATTATGACATAATTATTTTCACTGAACCTTAAAAGCCCACAGTATATCATTCAGTATTTGATACAGGAATTATAAATGCCTCTAAATTTTCCATGTGATAAAAACAACTTTCTATCGTCTGACTGTTCATACTTATTAAATAAGTAAAGGCCTTTTAGTTTTATTTTAGTTTTAGCGTCCCCCTTCAAGTCATATAGTACACGTGTCTCTTTGCTGTTAAATATTTAATGATTTTATAATGATGAAGTAAAGGTAAGAAGAACTTTTTTAAATTAGTGTTATTAATATTTCAAAAGAAACAAGACTGAAGCAAATTAGGTTTACATTTTTATTCAAACATATTTCAAATCAAATATGTGACCCTGGACTGTGGACCACAAAACCAGTCTTAAGCACAGGTTTGCAGCAATCGCCAAAAAATACATTGTATGGGTCAAAATGATCATTAGAATATTAATCAAAGATCTTATTTCCTACCGTAAATATATCAAAGCTTAATTTTTGATTAGTAATATGCATTGCTAAGAACTTCATTTTGAAAACTTTAAAGGTGATGTTCTCAATAATTTGCAGAATTCAGATTTGTATCTTGGCCAAATATTGTCCTAATAAACCATACATCAATGAAAAGCTTATTTTGTTCAGCTTTCATATAATGTATAAATATTAATAATTAAAAAAAAAGACCCTTATGACTGGTTTTCTGGGATCCAGGGTTACATTTTGAGGATTGTTAATTTGTTCATTTCTCAATTATTATTATTATCATCTTGCATTATGTGTTTTCCCCCCACAATACAAACTACAGAGCTTTCATCATAAAACTAAGCATTTCAGTATTATATTTTAATAAGACATTATTGTATAGAGTGACAACTGATATTTATATGCTTTTTAAGTACTCTGCTATAGGTAACAAAGATCATATTTAATAATAAAGCTATCTGAATTTAATCTTAATTTTGTGTCAATATAAATGTCAATATCTGCACTAAATTGCAAAATAAATAAATATGATCTCCATATTCTAACTATCCATCTTTTCCTAACAAGTCAGTCAGTCTAGCCTAATGGTGGTTTTTAAATGATGTGAGGCATTTCCGGATTGGGATAGTTCACTCAAAAAGGCTGAAACAAATAATTTTAAATCATAAACTTACAAATAATGCTTTTATGTGTGTTTGACTGAATGGGCTGTACATTTCCCTTCATGTTCTACTTTCAGACTTCAGAAGAATAACATAGGTCTAATGTCTGGTATTTTAATGTGACATAATATCTAAATAATATCTATGGCAAGAGCTCTTTTCAGTCCGCTGCATTCGTTTTCTCATTTTTCCTTTGTATTTCGCTGTAACACTATGAATATAGATAGCGTATACTTCGCATTTGTGGTCTGCTCTCGCGATTTAATTTATGATATAAATCATGAATTATTCACTGGAATGTACTCTTGTTTTTCTCCAAAAATCTTCATGTCTCCAGGTATTCATATTATGTTGAAAGTTATTACACTTTTAAATTTCCTTTTATTGTACGATGGTTGAAGGGTGAGTAGAATAATGTCATCTCATTGTACCCATTTTCTGAAAATGCTTATGCTTTCATAATTCCAATCCCATAATTTGTGTAAAGCGGGCTGTAGGAAAAAGGTTGATATCACTACAGAACCTTCCTTATGAAAAGTTACCATGGTTTTACCACAAAATTAACCATGGCCTTACTAGAAGAACCATGGTTTAACTATGGTTTTTGTATTAAAACCACATAATTATCCATGGTTTCACCATAGCATTTGAAGTAAAAACTATGGTAGCTACAAAATTAACCGTGGTTTTTACTACAATAACCATGGTTTAACTGTTTTTGTAGTAAAATCACAGTAACTACAAAATTAACCATGATTTTACTACAGTATTGACAGTGAAACCATAATAACGACGAAATAAACCACTTAAACTTAACTGTGCTTTCTAGTAAAACCATAAAATTACAAATGGTTGTACTAATCTGTGTGCTGACACTTTTATACCCTGGAAGAAAAAAATAAATAAAAGAATGGCTTTTATTGTCACTGTATATACAGTCAATAGTATAAGCTATTTTTGGGAGGCTCATGCATTTAGTTAATTTATTAAAACTTCTACAATATTATTATCATTGTTATGTTATTATTATTATTCCACAATATCGTTGTCATTGTTATATCAATACAGAATACTTGCGTCATAGCAAGTCCCATGTATCAAATTTGATT
Organism: Cirrhinus molitorella; assembly: GCA_033026305.1. Lineage (NCBI taxonomy): Eukaryota > Metazoa > Chordata > Actinopteri > Cypriniformes > Cyprinidae > Cirrhinus > Cirrhinus molitorella. The sequence goes on along the minus strand of CM065132.1, from coordinate 25,894,677 downwards.
TGACGCATCATATTTATATTTTAATATTCATATAGTCTAACGTTTCAGACATGCATAAATATGACATACATAAATATTTCTGACTATTATTTGTTTTATCATTTCATACGTTTTGAATGCTTTGGAGTCAATGGAAGTCGTAATTTAAAAGCTATTTTTTCAAATAAATAAACAAACAAAAAAAAGAAAGAAAGAAAGAAAGAAAGAAAGAAAATTGACTATTTGGGGGGGTTACATACACTGTAAACTGTCATGTTAAATGTCAAATGTTAATCTGAAAAGGTTTAGAAATTCGTGGCCTTGCAAGTCAGACTTTGAAACATTAGCACCATCCAGTGAGTTAAAACATGCATTACACTCTGGATGTTATTAGAGCGCTTATTTGTCCTTCATTAAAATACATTCATGAGAAGCATCGTGTTTGTATCGTCCTCACAGCTTGTCCATTATATCCTCACGTACCTTCCCAAATGTAGTTCCCATCGACACGCTTTATAAACTTAAACCACAGCTTGTCTGTGTACGGTTCGGACAGACGCACGTCTCCAATCCACAGACACGGTTCACAGGTGGACAGAACCGAGCGGCTCGGATTCATCTTCACGGCTCGGTTCGGATCCCAGTGTCCCATCTCCGGCCGAGAGCCCAATACAAACACCTCGATATCTAAACACTCAGGTGTCAAAATGACACCGAACCTGAACACAACCATGATCTGTAAACACACACAGGTGTTCTGTAACTGGGACTGATCTTTATGTGCCTTCGGTCACTGCTGATATTATAAATGGCTGCGCTAAAAATACACACAGTATTGTTGACATTTAAAGCGATACCGTGACTGAGAGAGAACCGTCCAACTGCTTAGAATCCCTTTCTATGTGTTTGTATGCGTTTTACATGGTTGTTTAATAGATCTCACTTCATAAACTACAGGATAGTTTGTACATTGTACTGCAACTGTTTACTACAAGAAACAAACACGTCCTCCAGGGGGCGCTGCACGGCTCAGTAAGGTGAATCTTGCGTTGAGCTGGATTCAGGACATAATTTGCTATCTCAGAGCAATTTGTAGACTACAGTCGTAATTTTCATTGATTCATTTTCTCACACTGATACACAAATAAAAAACCCGCTCCAGCTGTATAAATATTTATTTATTTTTTTGCTTTGATAAGCAGACCACTATTGGAGGAATAGTGCTGTGAAAAATAACAGAGATCATATGACCACAGCGCTTGGCAGCTCTCTTGTGTGCTTATGTGTGTGATTATCACTTGTACCTAAACACTGCGACCCTGAACATGTTCAGCAGCCAAATACACAAATAAAGACATTATTAAACCTTAATCTTACATGACCTATTTAACAACATTTGGGCTTCTATGCACTAGTTGTGGTTTTTATAATAGTCATTCTATTCATTATTCGATTTGTAATCTGTCACCACCAAATAATTTTCTGGCCCGAATAATACCATCAAGTGATTTAATGAAAAGTCATATTTAATGTTAAAATGTAATAAATAACAGCGTTTATGAAAGGAGTTCATAGTGGATTCTCAATGCTTTTACAGTTCATCTAAAACATGTGACTTATTTTTGTATAATTGGCCTATTTCATGCATTTTTATGACCTCTCCTTAGCAGATTCAGAAATTCTGATCATATCAGCTCAATGTTATCAGCACTACTCTTGCTAGCCTATGTGTTAAGTTGCACACTGATTATATGAAATACAGGAATATTTAAAGCTATTTATTCAAATATTAAAGCTAATGCATTTAATTTATTTTAAATGTATACAGTTGAAGACAAAATTATTACCCCCCCCCCCCCCCTGATTTCTTATAGTTGCTTGAATAAAATAATTAAAAAATAAATAAACTGCTAAGGTAAATTTTATTAGCCCCCTTAAGAAATTAATAGTTTGATTAGATATAGAACAAACCACTGTTGTCCAATGACTTGCCAAATTAACCTAATTTGCCTGATTAACCTATAACCTTGTTAAGCCTTTAAATTTCTCTTTAAGCTGAGGATTAGCATCTTGTGAAACAACTAGTAATATAATATGCACTGTCATCATGGCAAAGACAAAAGAAATTAGTTTGGACTTGAGAGAAAGAATTGTTAATGCTCATAAAGATAAGAGAAGGATAACAACGCTATCTCACGGGAATTCGTACATATTTTACGAGGTGGCTAATTTGTACGAATTCGTACGACCTCACTCGTACGATTTGCCTACACCCCAGTGACGGGTAGGTTTAGGGGCGGGGTTAGGTGAGGGCATTCGTACAAATTCATACGAATTGGGAACTCGTAAAATACGTACGATTTAGCCAAAAACGTATGAAATTGTACGAGTGAAGTCATATGAATTCGTACAAATTAGCCACCCCGTAAAATATGTACGAATTGCCATGAGATCGGGTTGAGGATACGCACGTTTTTTCAAAGCATTTTCAAGTGTCAAGAACTGCAGTGAGATACATTATCAAGAAGTTTAAACAGACCAACACAGCGGAGAACAAGACGGCAGAGGCAGGAAGCGAAAGATTTCAAAAACTTTGGAAAGAAAACTAGTGAGAGAGGTTTCTAAAGACCCAAGAACTGCCAAGACACTAGTGAATGAACTAGCCAAGTCTGGAATTGAGCCCTGCACAGGAATGAACTGCGAGGTTGCCGACCAAGAAAGACTCCACACCTCCAAGCTAGAATGAAGTTTGCTAAGGACAACCTGGGGGAATATGATGTATGCTGGAAACGTGTCCTTTGGTCAGATGAGACAAAACTAGAGCTTTTTGGCCATAGAGATGTTGCCTATGTTTGGAGAAAGAAGGGAGAGGCATTCGACCCCAAGAACATCATTCCCACAGTGAAACATGGTGGTGGGAGTATAATGCTGTGGGGATGATGAATCTCATCAGGGTTGAAGGAAGCATGAAAAAGGAAGACTATAAGAATGTGCATGATATCGACCCAAAGCATACCTCACTTCTGGTGAAGAAATACCTCCAGATGAGCAAAGTGAGTGGACTGGCCTGCACAAAGCCCAGACTTGAATCCAACTGAAAATCTGTGGGGCACACTAAAGTCCAGAGTTTGTGTCAGAAGACCAACAAATCTGGAGGAGCTTGAGAGATTTGCTAAGGAAGAATGGGCTGTCATTCCTCAGGAGACATGCTTGAAACTTGTTGAGAACTACAGCAAACGACTAAAGGCTGTTATCAAGCAAAAAGGGATACACTATTGACTATTAACATCAGAGGGCTAATCATTTTGACCAGTAGACTTTTTAAAATTATTGGTTATACATTTTTTTTTATTTGTATTACAAACCCTAAAAGCTTCCTGAATTAAGTATTATGTTTAAAACTGCTGTGAAAATCATCTTTCTGTTAAACAACAACTTGGGAGTTATTTGAAAAAATAATGAAATATTTTATAAGAGGCTAATAATTTTGTCTTCAACTGAATGTGAATGCATACTTAAGTAGAATCAAAGCACATCTTTAGACTTTAAACTTCATTTTATTGATTTTAATAGGGTTAAGTGTACTGCTGAATGTACTGAGATGTATACTTTAATATTTCTATTTAATTTATATCATTACATTTTTGTATATATTTGTAATTACATTGTTAATGATAAAGTTGCAATTTAGTACATTTCAAGAACATTTTTAGTATGTTGGTTAACACATCAAAACTGCTTCTTTAAAGCAGTGACAAAAATGATTGTAAATGTTACACTCAATTTTTTACATTTATTACAAAGTGGACTTTTTAAAAGTACTTATGAAAGTGAACTTTTACTTAAGTGCACTTTTATATCATTAATACTATATTATCTAAAAGTAAAGTGTTTTTTTTTTTTTTTTTTTTAAGTATTTTACTTTTAATATTTGAAGTGCACATTCAACACAATTAAGTCACAAGGGTATGCTGCATTGGTCAGCATTAATTAAAACAAATTACCACTAAATACCACTTCCCTGACATTTAGTTTGCCATATATATCATTTTCAACAAAAGGACACGTCTCTTTTCTTTGTACATGTTTGTGAGTTAGACTGTGTAATGGACAGAAAATACCAGGATCTTCTGAGTAGATCTTGTATTAACTATTATGTTAATAAAGATTCTCAGAGAAAGCAGCACACAATTTCTTTGAGTATAAACCTGTTAAAAGCATGGATATTGTCATTAAACATACATTTAAAATAAAAAAGATAAAAAAACACGGAGCCAAAATAAAGATAATAAAATATATAGATATTTTTAATTCATTTAAGTCAAAAACCACATGCAACTCCAACCAACAGCTGTACTGGCAATTTATCCTGCTTAGATCATAAACAACCAACCTAATAACCAGAAAACAGACTTCATATAACATGGCTTCAGTAATACAACATATGGATTGCATTACAAAAAAACAAACAAACAAAAAAAACACTTCATTTTGATTACATGGAAATGAACACGCAATCTTGGGTGACACAACTTGAGAAGCCTAAAACAGCTCCTAACACGTAAATGCTGCATAGCTTTCCATAAACCGTAAAGGTTAAAAGAGAAACACTTATATGGTGTTTCATTAGCTGCAGATCACACTTTCAAATATTAGCTTTCACAAATTCTCACAGCACACATTTAAATGCAGACAGGATAAAATATGTCACACATCGCATATATGTAAGTTATAGAGCTTTTCTTTGTGCTCAAATATAGTGTTACCCAAGCTTTTCCTGCTCACTCAAAAGGAAACACAATAGCAGAGCATCTGTTTACTCCAGGTTAGTGAGGATAATGCGGATCAGAGTGCAGACAGCCACAAAATTCAGTAAAGTGCAAATATTGACTCTAAATGCTGATATATGGTTGGCATGCTGATATTGAGTGATATAGTACTGGAGAATGAAGTAAAACAGTTCAAGGTGTTTTAGTATGTATGCTTCAGTACATACAGAGAGTGTCCAAAGACATTCGACTACAGTCCATTGGTGCAATTTCTGGATGAAGCCTTTAAGAGAGTGGAAACTACTGTAAATGGAAACCTCCTTTTCTATGACAGTATGATAGAAAAGGACAGAACAGCTCTCTTACTCTGAAACCCAATGTAAATCCAAGCCCTTAAATTCTTAAGCATGACAGCTGTTCCTGGGTCCGAGTGAAGCGCACCTGTCTGCAATGTCACCATAAAATAGAGCAAAACTAAAACCATCCAAAAATAATCATAAAAGGTGTCCTTTTCAAACAGTCTTAAGCAAACCATGCAAATATACTATAGTGTGGATATGTACTGACTGGAAGCGGAAGTCATTATCTGCTTAACTTTACAGAGATTATCTTGCTGTGTCAAGACAAATAAATCAAGTGCTATTTGACAGGTTGAGGCTCATATAATCCCATTGAATTAAGCCTTGTTTCACCAATGTTTACTCTCCTTTAAACCAGTCCACTCCCAACCTTGGTCTTGATAAGAAAACACTGGTGTTTGTCTGAGAAAGCCGAACCATTTTTCTTAGAGGAACCATTGCAACACCCACCTCAGACCAAATTAATCTTTGATATATTATTAAAAAAATAATCTTAGCATCAAAACAAAAAAAAAATATTTTGTTTCATTTTATTTACACAGTGATATTATATTGTAGATCGAAGAGGTTAGGTATTGTAGTGTTTTACTTATGTTTCACAAATTGAGTTTCCGTAGCGTTATGATACTGGTTTGAGAACAGATCGAAGCGATCTGCCGCCTCGCGTTAGCTCTCTGGTCGTGCACATGCAGGGCAATGGAACCGCCTCCACTTGTCGGAGGACTTCATTGTACGGGCAACGTTTCAGGTGGTCTGCCATGCTAGATATGTCCGCAAACTCCCATCTGTTAACCGGGCTGAAGGCTGTGCTGAAACGCCAAACCTGCAGGAAAACAAAACAGTTACTTTACTAACAGTTTAACAACAATTTTATGGTAAAACTTGTTACCTGTTCAGATTCATCCACTGTGTTTGGGAAAAAGAGTACAGTCAGAAAAAACTGTTTAACACATGTAAACAAATATCTCCATTTCCTTTCACTGTAGAAAAATGAAGCCAAAAAATCCCAGAAATCAAATAACTAATAATTAGTGCTGGGCAATGATTAATCTTGATTAATCACATCCAAAATAAATGTGTTTGGTTGTACTGTGTAATATATTTATTATGTATATTTATTCCATGGAATGTCTGGATACTGGATTCTGATTGGCTGGCAGGTATGCATTAAAATCGTTTAATGCACAGGTAGTTCCAAGTCAGTTTAATCACCGTTCTATATTAATGCGCTGCTTTTAATTGATGCACGCAACCGCACAGTGAGAGAGAGAGAGAGAGAGAGAGAGAGAGAGAGAGAGAGAGAGAGAGAGATCGTATTGTGCTGCGCACATATAAACTTGTTGTCAGGGCTTCCTCTCGATTCATATTAATCAAATAGCCTGGATAATAGATCGCTACATAATATTCCTCAGCAACGAGATGGTAAGACCGCTGTTTTTGAATTAATTCGTTGTTTGTAGAGAGAGACGCACAGACGCGCAGCAGGCAGGTAAAACGCACATACAACTGTCATCTCTCCCTTTCTCCTTCTCTCTCTGTCTTTCTCTCGATCAATCAATAAGTAATTGAAATAAATGCTGTAATTCGTTCAAATAAATGTGATTTATCATTATTTCATGTCTGTGTCTGATTTGAATCGGGCAGAATGATAAAGCTGATGAGCTAACTGACCAAAATAACCGTCATTTTTACCCATTCAGTCAAATCTTGCGCTGCAAAGAGCAATACTAGTTGTAACGTGTCTATAAATTTGCAAATAACCATGGAATAAGCGGGATAATCAACGGCTTGCCGTGCATTAAAGGACTTTAATGCACTTCGCGGAGGCAACCAGGTTCTTAGCCTCCACGTCGTGCATTAAAATCCTTTAATGCACGGCAAACCGTTGATTATCCCTTACTTATTCCATGGAATGTCTGGATACTGGATTCTGATTGGCTGGCAGGTATGCATTAAAATCGTTTAATGCACAGGTAGTTCCAAGTCAGTTTAATCACCGTTCTATATTAATGCGCTGCTTTAATTGATGCACGCAACCGCACACTGAGAGAGAGAGAGAGAGAGAGAGAGAGAGAGAGAGAGAGATCGTATTGTGCTGCGCACATATAAACTTGTTGTCAGGGCTTCCTCTCAAATCATATTAATCAAATAGCCTGGATAATAGATCGCTACATAATATTCCTCAGCAACGAGATGGTAAGACCGCTGTTTTTGAATTAATTCGTTGTTTGTAGAGAGAGACGCACAGACGCGCAGCAGGCAGGTAAAACGCACATACAACTGTCATCTCTCCCTTTCTCCTTCTCTCTCTGTCTTTCTCTCGATCAATCGATAAGTAATTCAAATAAATGCTGTAATTCGTTCAAATAAATGTGATTTATCATTATTTCATGTCTGTGTCTGATTTGAATCGGGCAAAATGATAGAGCTGATGAGCTAACTGACGAAAATAACCGTCATTTTTACCCATTCAGTCAAATCTTGCGCTGCAAAGAGCAATACTAGTTGTAACGTGTCTATAAATTTGCAAATATTTGGTTATTTGGTTATTAGCCTGCACGTCGTGCATTAAAATCCTTTAATGCACGGCAAACCGTTGATTATCCCTTACATAAAAGTCACACACATACAGTAAATATTTTGAAAATATTTACATGTATGTTTTTATATTCATATAATTTAATTGCTGATGTAATTTATATATAAACAGGGCTCGCAAAATTTCAAAATCTCTGGTAGCCCTTCGGGCAGGTACTCCTCAGATTTTGGTAGCCCGAAAATAATTTAACTAGACCAAATAAAAAAAGACCTCTTTTTTTAATAAATATAGAAAATCATATAGCAGTCTAAATGTAAAAAAAAAAATGTGTTTGCTGCATAAAAACATGGGTCGATATTAGTGCTGCACGATTAATTGAATCGCAATCGCGATTTTCAGCCTGTGCGATTATGACGCGAAAATGTTGCGATTATATTAAATAAACAATTGTGTGCACTTGAGAACACATGTTTTCTGAGAACAGTTTGCCTAATTTGCATAGTTTGCCTATTTTCCGTGCTGCGAACAAAACATAAATGATCATAAAAAGATCTGACAGTCTCTCAGTACAGGCAATTCACCTGTGGCGCGCAAGCGTGCACGTTCACGTGTGTGCGCAGCGCTGAGAGACCAGAACGCAGATGGGTGCCGAGGAAACTGATCTGGTAGCCAAAAAACTCTACCTCTGTTATATGACGATATTTTGGATTTGAGATTACTGACACTGAGCAGAGAGATGTATTGTGCAAGAATTGCAAAAATAAAGTTGCTACATCACGTGGCAATACAGCAAATTCATATCAAAACAAAACATAATTACAGATGTGTTTGCGAGCCTCACGCCATATTATAAGTGTTCGTTTAGACATAACGAAATCACAGACTCCATAACGCACTGCATGGCACAAGACATGATGCCCATACACAGGAGCGTAATTTCCATTGGGGATGGGGAGTGACATGTCCGCTCCACTTTTACATTAATGTCTTGTATTGTAGAATGTACGCTGTATTATAGAAAGCACCGAAAAGAGTTTCCCGCGACAGTTAAAATGAAACTGAAAGAAAAACGCGTACGCGCATTGAAAAGCAATTATAATACCCAGCTTATAAAGAGTGAGGCGCAAATGCGCGCAAATTAGTCTACGTGACATATCTAGGCTGTTATTGGTATGTAAGCTATAATAGGTTGTGTAGTTGTCTATAGCTCTGTATCATGCTTGAAAAAGTTGGTCTGTATTGGCACTTTGAATATTAGGAGAGTAGCCTACTTTGATTATGGCTGCATTTATTGTTTGCACTGTGTTTTACTTTTTTTTTTTTTTTGGTTATTTATACTGTTTTAATTTATGCCCAATTTGTGAAAAGAACTTCAGTTAATAGGTCAAATGTCTAGAAGATCATAATTCATGAACCCCCATATTGTGCCCCTAATACCATTTATCGCAATCGCATATCCCAATAATCGCAATATGGAAAATTTCCCAAATTGTGCAGCCCTAGTCGATATTTGCAACAATCTGACCATATGCAGATGAAGAATTATTGGAAATGCAAATTCACTTTCTGCCACGAGGTGACGCTTTAGCAATGCTGAAATATTACGGTTTCCATAGAAACGGCTGTACACAAAGCAGTACCGTGCTCATTAACGCTGTTTTATCAGGCATTATAGGTAACGTGAAATCTCAGTGCCAACAACACGTTTCTGGGGACAGTCGGTTCCCTTCAGATACGTTCATAAAGACGTCCGTATCGTGTTTTGACTTTGAAACGGGCAGCGCGCATATTTATTCAGTGACATCATTGCCTTTAGAAGTTCATTCCAGCCCCATCGCGATTCTTGTCTTCCGTCCCAAACTGTTAAAATTATAATTAAGACTTTTCTTATACTATTTATAGCCTTAAGGAGTATTTAAGGACCTGCAGGAGCCCTCTACTTTCAGTTAGCCCGTCGGGCAGGCGGTGAAAAATTTTGGTAGCCCGACTGGAAAACACATTAGCCCCGGGACGTCGGGCTAGCGATTTTGCGAGCCCTGATAAATATATTTACTATATAAACCACATATTTTTCTTATACATGTATGTGTGTATATTTATATATATGTATTATGTACACAAAAACTGTTGGATGTGATTAATTCCAAATAATCGTAGGCAAGTACTACTAGTAATCAAATAAACCAAAATTATCAGAAAAAAACAACAACACTTAAACATACAGCAGATGAATAAGAACTACCTAAAAACTACTTTGGCTTATGTCTTGCTGGACTTTATATATGACCTATACTGCTGCCAGCCACTTGGGGAAAAAAACTATAATGCAGCTAGCCACAAGGGGAGATAAAGATGTTTTGGCTTCATTTTTCAGGATGTGTGCAGTACACTTGGGGTGTGTCTCAATCAGATCCCTAGTTCAGTAGTCAGACCCTTTCGCTCACAAGCGCTCGTCAATGTTAGTGGCTGTTGTTGTTGCAGTCTCCACTATGTTGTTGCGTCTCTCTAGTTTCATTTTCTACTATGTACTAATCACTATCCCAATGTGTGGTGAGCCAGGGTCCTTACCAATGAACATATTTGTGTACTGGAGGGCCATTGTCCTGCAGAGATTAGCTCCAACCCTAATCAAACACACCTGCCTATAGCTTTCTAGTGATCTTGAAGACATTGATTAGCTTGTTCAGGTGTGTTTGATTAGGGTTGGATCTAAACTCTGCAGGACAGTGCCCTTCCAGAACCAAAGTTGCCCATCACTTGTGTACAAGATATACAGATTCACAAGCTTGGGAGCTAGGGCACTGATTGAAACGCACCCTTGGTTTAATACAACCTAATTCGCATGCTGCAACTATTTAGACATACTATACCTTGTCTTTTATCTGCCAGGTTCGTCTTCCATCCACATATTGCTTCTTTTCCCATTGTACCACCACCATGCCACGGGTCTGCAGCAGACTGGCGCAAACATCCCTCATTGTACGGGACACCATTGACAGCTGACATAGGCTAAAGCCGTCCAGAAATCTGGCTACATGTTGAAGTACTTCAAATGGCAACCCACTAAGGTGATCACACTTGGGTTCTATTACAGGTTCTGAGACAGGCTGCACCCCGAATGACCTGAGGTGACGATCATGAACAACCTTTGAGCCTTGAGTGGATGGGCAGAATCTGCGTTGGGAATATGTGCAGCCATAATACGCTAACGGACAACGGTGCTCCATCCAGCCATTGAGCCCGGAGTGAATATCTCCATGAACATTGCGAAAGTGGGAGAGGAACTCTTCTCGACGGAAGAGCTGGCCGCACTCAAAGGTAAACATGGAGCCTTCGCGAGGAGCCCAGCTTGGCCGAGGTACAAGCTGTTCCAGCGTCAGATCAAGCCGCAGAGTGCAAAACGGACTTGGCTGAGAAAGGCGTGGTGCGGCTCGATCGCAAGCGGAAGCAGATGCAACCTCGCCGACCATCGTGCTTGTTGCCAAGATGGCAGCGGGGAAACTAAACGTCTGGGTGCCGAAGTCAACACGTGTGCCTCCAAACGCATAGACCGTGTCGGATATCCTCCGAGCCCGGGGCGACTCTTCCAGGCAAAACAGAAGAGCAGCTGCCGTAAAGTCAATTTCCCCAAGTCCCATGGGGTCGTCCATTGGTTCCTGATCTAAATCTGATGTGTCCACAGCTTTGTCCTCCATTTTGCACCGTGGATTTCTATGAGGGAAGACTTCTGTAAATGACCCCTTCCGTCCATTAAGTGCAAGTGGCATAAAATTGCGCAGCAACTGAAGGTTTTGGAGTTTCCTCTCAAAAGCCCTGTCTTCAAAGTCTAATGCCATCATAGGCAATGCGCTGTCTCTCTGGACGGTCAGAGTCTGAGCATGTATAGGTTGCTGCAGCAATGGAGCTTGTGATCCTGAGGCCTCCTGGATCAAGAAAGCATGTTGTTCGTGTCTGATCTCTGGTCTATGGGGAATTAAAGGACCAACAAACTCCCAAGAACCTCGGGAATCTGGGTTTTGAAGGTGTTCGGTGGTCGATTCCATTAAGTGATCTACAATACTATGAGAGCCATTACAGAATCCTTGCCTATCTATGTCTTTCAACATGACTGGGCAACACTCACCTGTTGCCTCATGGGCAAGAACATCTAAAGCGGTTTCTCCATCATCAAATCCCCCAACAGCCCCAGGCTCACCATCAACTGCTGATGTAACGTCCTTCATATCAACATCCGCAGACTCCAAAGTTTCTGACTGATTGAGCTTACCACTGTCATTTAGTATCGAGCTACTAATTGGCTCAGTGCCTTTGACAGCATCTCCTAATGCACCGAGAGCAGAAGCCAAGCTCCTGCCAAGTTCCATAAGTTTCTGGTGCTGTTGAGGCTGTAGCTCCTCCTTTAGACCATTGACTCCGCTAGCTATTTTTTCAGAACTCAACCCAGCATCTTCTCTCATTCCTTCATACAGTTCCCCATTGCGTTCTGTAAGTGAAGCTGATGCATTAGTGGTTGTACAGTCTGTTTCTGAAGAATTAAGGTGGATCAGGACGTTAAGAGCTGCAGCCAGGCTTTTGGTCGTCTCTACCGTGGTCTGGTAGAGCTCGCCGTAATGTTCCTCTTTTAGACCATTAATCCCATTGGAAATCTTGTCCTTTGAGCAGCCAGCCATAGGCTCCATCTCAACGCTGTCCACCTGCACACATGGAGCCTGAGAGACTGAGACTAGACCAGGCTTTTCGCTTTGTCCTGCTACCTGAGTCTTTTTCTCGGGGCCACTAGTGGGAGCCAGAGAGACTAGTTTGAGTGATGCTAACATGGTGCGCTGGTCCTGAAGGGCAAGCGCCATGTCAAGCTGCTCCACCTCATCTGCTTCTTGACTCAGTCTCTCATACGAACGATAATCCTCATCGTTTACTGGCCACCTATTCCACTCCATAGTGCAGCACACCACACCTGCAGGACACACCTCAAGGTGCTCTGCCATCTGGCCACGGGCCAGTGTAAAAGGGCATCCAATGCTTTGGTTAAGACATGGCACCCTTTCAAGCGGGCACAGCAGCTTGTGTTCAATAGCCTTGCAGCTGTGGAAGATAGCACCACATACAAGATGGCAGCTGATGAGGTCACAGGAAGTGCCTGGTTCAGGTTTGACCATGCATCTTCTGCTTATGCAGGACATGCAGTGAACATGAGGCTCCTCCATTATTTAAGAAGACAGCAGCAAGACGTGAAAGAGCAGGAGTCTCAACCGCTGCAAAACAATGAGAGAAAAAAAATTAGATTAGATTCTTCAACATGCAGGCTACGTATAATAATTAAAAAAAATACTGAAAATGAAAATTCATGTAGCAGACAGACATCACTTTGCTAGGGATGTGCAAAAGTACATATCAACATTGACTAGTAGGTGGGTTGTTTACACAGCTGGTAAACTAGTCGTTAATGTCATGGCCAGCAGACACCAACAGGCACAAAGACAACAAAGTGATCTTAAGACACATTTTTTAACTTTTTTTGTAAAAAAAAAAAAAAAAAATCCATCTGCAAATGTAAGTAGACCCACAAATAATACTAATTTTCAACTTTAAATGCATTTAAATTTATTATACAAGGCAGTGAGGGAAAAAAAAAACTTACATTGTGAAGTTTTTTAGTAATCTTAAAATCAAAAAGTGCCATTTAAATGTATCCTACCACATACACATGAAAGTTGGGAAACTAGACTTAAAATATGCACAATAACTGATGTTTCTCTAAAGACATTCATAATCTTACAACGCAATCCATAGTGATTGTCATTTCTCTCGCTGACTTTGCTAAACTATATAGTGTCCGCTGACAAAAGCATTAACTTAATTGTGCAAAGCACTTTTGAACTCCTGGCAGACTCCCTCAGGCTTAAATGCTGTCTTGATTTTATCCAACACAGCTTTCCTAGTTAGCATAAACAAAACTGGCCCACTTAACTCAAGTGTTGCTACAGGTCTTTGTAGCAATGACACCACACTGAACAATAAACCAAGAAGACAGAAAACACCTTTAGGACTTAATTAAACTTACTCTTAACGTTTCCCAGCACACATTGGTTTAAATGTTTACAAAACAATAAGTTGATAAACAGACATGTAACAGAACTGAAAACCTTAACCACAAAAACTTCATGACACTTCATATAGTACAGAATGAAGTTAAGTAGTGTCCTCAGCATTGCGGTAGTGATATTTAGATCTTTATTTTGTTGATGTTTAACTTTGATTTACTTTATTATTGTCTGATAGGGTTAGCCTGTTAGCTAGCTAAACTTTCTGCCTTCAGTCAACATAAACAAACTAGTCACTTACCCACCGACGGTGTCAACTAACTCCCCACTTTACTCACTCACGCCACTCGCCTGTTCTTTCACTTGTCCAATTTTTCGGTGGAACTGGACACTTTAAAACACTGCTGTATGATAACGTACACAATCATCACCGTTTGTCCTGTCCAAAAATGCTCAATCCGGCCGGGACGCGCGCCGATGACGTCATCACGCATGTCCGAGCGTCATGACGTTGGGTTATTTTAGACGGGTATTATTTATAGGCTACTGGAAATGTTTGGCATTCCTGTGACTTTTGTGTGTGTGTGTGTGTGTGTGTGTGTATATATATATATATATATATATATATATATATAATATTTGGTTATAGATTAGGGACAGGGTAGCACATCTGTATGACAGTTTGAGTTCTAGAAATGACATGCATTTAAAGATTGATTTTACATATGATTGATATATGATATACATACTACGTACATACTAGCGTACGCTTTAAAAATGTTCTGTTGTTACACATTTCAAGTCATAATAGTTCCCCTAACTGAAGAATCATATAATTATCAAAAAATATATAATTATAGTAATTAAATGACCCACTGCCTTTTGTTCAAATGAACTAAACCAACCAACCAATCAGTTTGCAGTAGGCCTATCTCTTCATGCGTCATCAAGCTTGCTTGTAGTAAAAACAACAGGTGCCAAAAAATATTAAATGTATAAAGAATATTAACGAAACCCAAATTACTGAACAAGTGAGACTGAACAGCGTGGTTATACGTTTGGTGGAGTGAAGAAAAGAGTTCGACTACTCACAGGTGAATAAATGTTAACATGGATATTTTCATTCATGTAGCTATAGTGTTTCTGATTGTTACAATTCTGAATTAGGCGCCGTGTGCTTTGCTCAGTTGATGTACTATTGACAAGTGTTTTGTTGGTGATTATGGGAAATTATAATGCGTCATTAATCATCGTCATTATCACCACATTTGCTAAAAACGTGGAGAAAAGAGTTCGACTACTCACAGGTGATGTTAACATGGATGTTTGTAGCTAGTGTTTCTGATCGTCACAATTCTGAATTAGGCGCTGTGTGCTTTGCTCAGTTGCCGTACTGACGTGTTTTGTGAGTATGTATATATATACATACTCACAAAACACGTCAGTACGGCAACTGAGCAAAGCACACACATATATATATATATATATATATATATATAGCAACAACTTTGCTCAGTTGCCGTACTGACGTGTTTTGTGAGTATGTATATATATATATATATACATACTCACAAAACACGTCAGTACGGCAACTGAGCAAAGCACACACATATATATATATATATATATATATATCTATCTATCCTATATAAAAAATACCGGCATAAGCCTCAAAAAACCCATATCGGTTGGGCTCTAGTCATTATCAATATATCAATATATTGACTTTTCTAAGATCAGAAGATTACATAATCTGTGTACAGCAACATAGTTATCAGCAAATGTATTTAAAACAAACAAACAAAAAAAAAAAAACAATACTTTGTTGCAGAAACCTAACAATGCTTATGAAAATTAACCATGGTTTTATTATAGTAAACGTGTAGTAACCATTTTGTTGTTTTTTTCTGTGTATTGATTACCATTCGTGTACATACAAATGTACACCTCCGTGTACATACAAATGTACACCTCAGTGTACATTAATGGTATAAAGCTAAGGAATCATATTATCAGGATGTTAAACAGAAATCACACCTTTCACTTGTTGCGGTTCGCTTAAATATTTCCAATGTGGTCTGGACTTTGCAGCACATTTCTGTATTTGGTTGTGTTGTCTAATTTCTATTTCTTATCCCGACATTACTTTAGTTTTTTGCCAAGCCCATGCAGGAGTTCCATTTGGTTCAGTAGCATTGTTTACGTTCAGTGCCGCCACAATGGCCAATTTCTGGTTTGATGATGATTGATGAATGAACGTTAAAACACACTATAGATAATTTGTATGGAGTGCATGACCTTAATAAATTATTGGTACATACGTCCAATTAGGACAATAATACATTTAAATAAAAATATTAAATCTAAGCCTCAAAACTGACAAACGTAATAAAGAAAAGCAAAGCAAAAAATAATAATAATTATAAAAAACTAGTATCTCAGTTACACATTAAAGGAGCACTCCACTTTTTTGAAAATAGGCTCATTTTCCAACTCCCCTAGAGTTAAACAGACGAGTTTTACCGTTTTTGAATCCATTCAGCCGATCTCCGGGTCTGCCGTTAACACTTTTAGCATAGCTTAGCATAAATCACTGAATGAGATTATTAGACCATTAGCGTCTTGTTCAAAAATTACCAAACATTTTCTGTATTTTTCCTATTTAAAGCTTCACTCTTCTTTAGTTACATTGTGTACTAAGAAAAGTTGGACAGTTGCGATTTTCCAAGCTGATATGGATAGGAACTATACTCTTATTCCGGCGTAATAATCAAGGAAATTTGCTGCCATACCATGGGTGCAGCAGGCGCAATGATATTACGCAGCGTCTGAATATAGTCCCCAGCTATTTTACTGTTACCTTAGTGGCTTAGTGCTGGTCACGTTGGAAGTTACCTAGCTGGGGACTAGTTGTGACCAACTAGTTGAGAAGCACATCACTTCAGATTTTTTACTTGAAATGGAGTCTAGTGAGGCAATGCTGGTAAATAACATCTTTAACATTTCTTTCCCACAGACAATTAAAACAGCTGATTTAATCTTTTTTTTATCATAAGATCAATCATGATCATTTTAATTTATTTAATAAATAAAAATGCATTTTTTAAATACATATTTTTATTCAGGATAATTTCAACTGCATCACAATCTAATGCACTTTTAAGGCTTTGCGGCTAGGGTAAAAATCTTGATTTCAGATTGAAAGTCATGATTTTAAGAAGGAAAAGCATGTTGCATTTTACTAACCGATTATAAGATGAAGATTCAAATTCTACATTAGTACATCTTGTGTAACGTTTTCATTTCATATTTGAGGTTTTCATTCACAGACTTTAATTCTTCCATATGGCTTAATTTATAAAAGTACTATTTCAGATTGTTAACAAAGCCACGTATACATCAGAAAATACAATGTATGGTTTAAAAATATTGCTTGATAAATTAACTATTTATTTGATCTAACTACACAAATATTCTTGATTGAATCATTGTATGACCTGGTTACAGAAAATGGCTTTTTAGGATACATAAATACATAATTCTCTTTAAAAACTATGTGTTACAGTATAACATGTTTCTATGGTCAATCAGTATATAATTATTCTTCATCTATTCATTTTAAGTCATCTTAAATGCCTATGTTTAATTGCCTATGTTTAATCAACAGAAATGATTATATATTGGATATTACATGACAGAAATTCTGTAATTTGTTATATTATGATTGGGTTCATTAGAAAATGATTAGTTAAGGAGACATAATCAGTCAGGGTTTTTGAATTATATTTGTTTAGATTTTCTGATAGGACAAATAGGCTGATTTTTAATAGTAATCATTGAATATCAAAAAGAGAAGAGCTAGTTCAGAGAACTCAACACCACTTCAGTTGGTTTTGTATCTACAGTCTTGTACAGTCCACCCTGCAGGAAGCCTGTTTACTTAGAGGCATCAGTAGTGACACACACAGGCTGGGAATAGCTGCTCTGGATGTTGTCGTTTTTGGCAGACACGATGATGCAGTAAAGTGTTGCAGGTTCTAGGTCAGTAACTGTAGCAATCTCAGTCCTGTACACGGACACGACCTCCTTTGGCTGTTCTTCGGTGTCCTCATATACAATCAAAGTGTAGGACTCCGCCCCTGTCACCCGAGACCACTCGACCTGTATTGACTGTAGTGTCACAGCAACCTTCACCTCAGGGACGGCCAGCTCCTCTGCAGAGGAAACAGTATTTCATTAACAACAACTTCAATATGCTATCAAAGTAAAGATCATTTTCTTGACAATGAATCACATTTCTGCCAAATTCTCATAACTAATGCTATATATTTACACTATATTTATTTGTAATGAAAATAATACAAAAATGTTAGGGATTGTCCTATAATAGACTTATTTTGTCATAAGTCTAAGTTATTTTCTCATATGCAAAAATTTCATCTCACCAGGGGTCAGTGATGCATATATCCTTGCAAATTCCACATTTCTCTTCCGACGGTTTGAGGTTTGACCTGTAAAAACTATGTGTCAGAATATGTTTTGCTCTGCACATGCAAAAAGTAAATAACGTACCTGTCAAATACTTATACTTAAAGAAACATTCTACTTTTTTTGAAAATAGGCTCATTTTCCAACTCCTAGGGTTAAACAGAGTTTTACCATTTTTTAATCCATTCAGCCAATCTCTGGGTCTGCCGATAGCACTTTTAGCATAGTTTAGCATAAATCACTGAATCAGATTAGACCATTAGCATCTCGTTCAAAAATGACCATTTTCAATATTTTTCTTATTTAAAACTTGACACTTCTGTAGTTACATTGTTTACAAAGACCGACAGAAAATGAAAAGTTGCGATTTTCCAAGCTGATATAGATAGGAACTATACTCTCATTCTGGCGTAATAATCAAGGAACTTTGCTGCTGTACCATGGTTGCAGCAGGTGCAGCACCTGAATATAGTCCCCAGCTATTTTACTTTTACCTTAGTGGCTTAGTTCTGGTCACGTTGGAAGTTACCTAGCTGGGGACTATTATCAGGCATTGCCTAATATCATTGCGCCTGCTGCACCCATGGTATGGCAGCAAAGTTCCCTGATTATTACACCAGAAAAAGAGTATAGTTCCTCTCCATATCAGCCTGGAAAATCACAACTTTTCATTTTCTGTCGGTCTCAGCACACAATGTAACTACAGAAGAGACAAGTTTTAAATACGAGATGCTAATGGTCTAATCAGATTCAATGATTTATGCTAAGCTATGCTAAAAGACCCAGAGATCGGCTGAATGGATTAAAAAACGGTAAAATTCATCTGTTTAACTCTCAAAGGGAACCCCGGGTATTAAGACTTGTATGGCTTAATACAACATTAATGATGTCTCTTACTGAAATATGTAGTAGAAAACCAAAGAAAGATTTACTTTATTTTAAAAATCCACATTTTTTTTATACATATTTTGGACTATGAGAGCCACCATTATTTCAATGACATGAAATGGTTACACTCTGTGAGTTACTGATGCTACTAATTGCTATTTTTACCACAACACAACTAAGAAAATGAAAAATTGGTATGATGCCACATTGTGTAACTTTTGGTTGTAATTTTCAGTCGAAGGACAACAAGAGAAGCAATGTAAATCTTCACTGTTTTCCTAGCCATAAGAAGAGCAGGAAAGAAAGAGAAGATGACTGTGGACGAATAAAACTACCTAAAGACCCACGTCTATGTTCTCTCCACTTTAGCCCTGATGCCTTTGAGGCTTTTAGTAGACCACAGCTACTGAAAGAGCTTACAAATAGCAGAGACAAATGCTACATGTCATCCTGGCAGAATGTAAACATGGCGACACTTGTCATGATGCTGCAGTCACTTCAGGAGTTTCTCAGCGTGGATGTCACTTGATATCTGGGTGCGTTTAGACTCCCTGTGAGGAAAATCAATAGTACGGCATTTGGTTTAAGTCTACACTTATATCCATCGCCACTTGTATGCTCTTTTAATAGCTTTGGTCATTGTATCTGCTTTTAATTTTCCGAGTTTTGTTACGGTTAAAATAGCAGCAGGTAGTGCCAGTAGCTCACAGAATGCAACCATTTTACATAATTGAAATAATGGCACACAATATGGTCCAAAATATGTATAAATTAATGTGGATTTTTTAAATAACAGAAATCTATCATGGTTTTCTACTACATATTTCAGTCATTCAAGTCCTGATACCTGGGGTTTCCTTTTAAATGCATACTTATTCAGGGTTTAAATAACAGCTGATCTCTGTTTCCAATATATAAAAAAAAATCATTGCAGAAAAAAAAGTATATGTTATGCCGGTCCATTTTTTCTTACCAGTAGCTACTCTAGATGCAAAACTCTCTCCTGCATTGTTCCATGCTGTCACAGCAACATTAGAGGCCTGCAGGCCAGAGACTTCACAGCTGAGGTTTGAGGTGAGACAGACAGGCACCCTGCCATCTGAGCTCAGATGGTAAACCCTGTATCCTTTGGTAAGAACTGAGGACTCCCAGGCCACTGTGGCAGAGGAACTGTCACCCGTGAATTTGACATTCTTTGGTGGACAAGGCACTGAAGGAGAGTACAGAGTAACAGAATATTTTAGCATGTTCAAAACAAATTTATTATTCTTCTGAGACATTGAAAGTTGTTCTCTGACTTGTTCTCTAGTACCTGTGACACCAGTAACAGCCTGAGATGGTCTGCTGATCCCAGCTGAGTTTTGTGCAAACACTGTCACACTGTAAGAGGTGCTACAGGGAACAGGAAACTCAAAGTAGTTGATGTCTGTCCAGTAGGATGACACATCCATAAGGGACTGTGCACTGTCCTGGATATTGCCGGTCACCTGTATCAGGTACGTGACGTCAGGACAGTTCACAAAATTCCAGGAGACCCTGATTAGAGTGGCATCCACCATCACATGGGTCCTCACCCTCACGGTGGCCGGTGGACATGGGACTACAGGAGAGATCAGCAGAGGGTTAATTAGTATTAGAGCTGTTATTGTTAACTATTTATTAAAAACAATGAAATAAAAAAAAAAAAAATATATAAAAAAAAAACTGAAATAAGTTAAGTAATAAAATGACTAAAACTGAATTAAAAATAAAGCTAAATACATTGAATATTAGAGGTCGGTTGATTGCGTGGTTATGCCAAATTCTTGCAGTAAATTCATTGATTTTTTTTTCTGACTTAACTCTGACTTTTTCTCTCCTTAACTCTCAAAGTGCATTAGATAGAAGAATTTAACTTTAAAATGTACGTTTTTTAAATATCACAATAAATGTCTTCTCGTGGACTTCATATCATATATCATATCGTGAGATTTTTATATTGTTACATCCCTAATTATTTTCTTATTATCCACCAACTCTCATTACTGATCTGCCAATTTTCAAATTGCTAAATGTGAGAAAATTATATATATAAACTGTATATACAGATTGCATTAATTATTGCTACTTTGAAATATGAGAATAAATAAAAACTAAAACATCTTGATGCAGTAATTTTGAAGAGAACACTAAAGAGCGCTGTGCAAAATCTAATTTTTGTAGTGATGCAATATTGTAACTCCTAGATATATCTGGTTGTATACCTGCTCCCCTCTGGATTGGCACAGTGAGGGAGCTGTTACAGGTTCCATCTGAAGCCAGCGCAGTGAAGTTGTACAGCGTCCCACAAGTCAGTCCGTGAATGCTACAGGATGTGCTCGTGGTGTCGCAGAGAAGTGTGTGCCCATCCATGGTTTGAGCCTTTGTGAAGTATTGCAGCGAACCTTGGCCCTCGATCCAAGAGAGTGTGGCAGTCCTGGTGTCACACTGCACTTCCACAATCATGTTCTGTGGCTCACAGGGCACTATGTAGAGCAGAAGAAATACACTATATCATAAATTTCACACCAAAATATAATGCTTTTCATGTTGTCTTCAAGCTAACATGTGGTCTCACCAGTGTAGAAGGTGACCTGCTGACTGGACTGGCTGGTGCAGTTTCCAGCCGAAGCTATTATGCTAACATCATAAATCTGTCCGCAGTGCAAGTGAAGCAGGGTGCAGTTGTTTGCAGTGCTTCTGCAGGTGCGGACATCTCCATCTCTACCGCTGGCTGTGAGTGAGTATGACTCAGCAACCAGAGAGGGTGACCATGTTGCTGTCATGCCATTTGAGTCACACACTGGGTTCACCGTTATATTCTGAGGAGCACAAGGTGCTGTAAGAGAATTCAAAATAATGGTTATACTGTAGTTGGGTGTGAATTATGCAGATGTTACGTAGCTCTGAATTTTCACACATATGCAGTGCGCCTTGACGTGACAAGTTAGGGTTGAGTACCTGTGTGTATCTTAAGAGGCGGACTCCGCAAGCTGCTGCATTTGTCGGAAGATGCGGAAATTATAATGGTGTATTGCATTCCACACTTCACTCCGGAGAGGTCACAGGACGTGCCAGTGCTGTTGCATATCAAAAAGCTTTGATCATGACCTTCGGCTGTGGCCACATAGAAGGAAGACCCATCATTCAGTTGCCAGTTAACTGTGATATGGCTGCTGTAACAGTCCGTGTGCGCAGTGATGGAAGTGAGGGCACATGGAGCTGCAAACAGAAATGGCAGATTCAGACAGTTTGGTGGTTGTAACTTAAAAGCTGGTTAGCATCTCAAAATGGAAAACAAGAACGTTTGAGTGTGTTTGCACCTGTCTGAATCTGGAAGGCGTTGCCGGGTGCACTTTTGCAGAATGAGTTTATTGCAGTAACGTGGAAGGTGTACGTGGCTCCACACAGCAGGTCGGGAACATTGCAGTGCTGCTCTGGGCCTGAGCAACTGGAGTTGCTTCCGCTCTTTTCCACTGCTAGTACAGAGTAAGATTCTGCCCCCTTTGCTTGTAGCCAAGTCACCCAAGCTGAGTTGGTAACACAGTCCAGGTTTCCTGTTTCTCCTTGAGGAACACAAGGAGCTAACAATACACAAATAGAGTCTATTAGCTTGCAAGCATCCATAGGCATTTCCAAATATACAGCCTTTACAGTGCAGTACATGTGCATATTACAATGAGCCTCTTAACTTTTGATGTTAACTGTGTGAATTTAAAAGATAGAGAAACAGAAATGTCGGCTTTCCCTTGTCTTCCATTGGACATGAGTGACGCTACAAAATCAAAGAGATCCCATGATACAATATAAATGTAGCACAATGGTAAGGGGATACTCTGCTCTATTTCTAACATGTTCCTGAGCTACTTCCAAAAACAGTACTAACAAATTCAGAACTGAACTTTCACTTTGTGTGTACTAGGGCTGAAACAATTAGCATCAAAGTCGACAATTAGTGAATGGAGGATGCCGTGATCTGAGCAGTTTCTGTTGTGTGTTGTGGGTTTTGTAATAACGGAAATGGAATTAAAAAAAGAGTGCGACCACACTAAGAAGTCAACACACTAACAGTTCTAGGAACTATGAAAAGGTTCCTCTGGTGTGAAGTTTTCCTTTGCTGTCATTGAATTATGTATGTATTTGCATCCCATATTGGTGAACTACTGGTAATTGTGTGTTGTTGTGAAGATTACCTGAGCTGACATTAACAGCTGTGCTGGGCTGGCTCTGACAGCCACCCCTGATAGATGCTACAGTGACAGAATATGACTGTCCGCATGGCAAGCCACTGAATGAACAGCTGGTGCTAGTGGAATCACATGACAGGAAAGATCCTCCACTAGTTTCTGCCCTCACGTGGAAAGATTCTGCATCTGGATTGGCTGGCCATGTGACAGTCATTGAGCCAGCAGAACAGCTCACCTTAACATCAATGGTCTGAGGAGGACAAGGTGCTAAAAAAGAAACATATCTTTCATAAATCTGAGGTTTAGAATTTACTTAAACTCTCATTCTGACTTAGTGAATGGAAATCTTGTATTTTTTATGGCACCAAATGCAATTGTAGAAGTAGATGTTTACTGAAGAAAATGAGCAGGATTCTTGCCTGTACAATGCTAGGGTGTTCTTGGTGGTAGCTGCCGGGGTGTTTGTATGTGTTGCTAAAGTGTTCTGAGTGGTTGTTACTATGTTGCAATGTGGTGCTGAAGTGTTCTGAAGTGGCTGCTTTGGAAGTGCCACAGTGTTTACACCAGGGGTATCCAAACCTGTTCCTGGAGGGCCACTGCAAGGTTTAGCTCCAACTCTAATTAAACACACCTGAACCAAATTGATCAAGGTGTTCAGCCTCACTAGAAATTTTCAGGCAAATGTGTGGAGCTGGTTGACGCTAAACTCTGCAGGATACTGCCAATCCAAGAGCAGGTTTGGACACCCCTGATTTAGCTTGCTTACAAACTCTGAGCATGGGGTACACAAAACTATTTAAACATTTAAAAAAACACTCAAGTGTGCACTTTAACAGTCGGAGTGTGCCGCTCACCAGTATGCACTTGTGTGAACAAACTCTCTTCGCTGCTGCATGTGTGGTCCATAGACAGCACAGACACATTATAAGTCTGCCCGCAGAGCAGATGCTCCAGGTTGCAGTGTGGCATGCTGTTATTGCAGTAGGCTGTATGGGTGCCATCTACAGTGATACCCTCAGCCTGGTAGTTCAGTGCCCCGCTGGCACTTTGCCATGTCACAGACGCAGAGTTAGACAGGCAAACAAGAGATGCCTGTACATTGGTTGGTGCACATGGAACTGAGGAGGAAGAGAAGGAATATGAAGCATTAATGTCCATGGGCATAGTGAAAGTCTTAAGCACTGCCATTTTCTACATTCCATGTTGCTGGAAGAGTGGTGAAAAAATCCTAACCTGAGTGTAATTGTGAAAAGGCGTTTTGGCTGTTACAGTGGCTGTCCTGAGCGGTGAGTGTGAGGTTATAGGCTTGGCCACAATGCAAGCTATCTAATCTGCAGCTGGTGGTGGGGCTATTACAATATACTTGGTGCCCATCTGAACTGGATGCTTGGACCAGGTAGAAGGCAACATGCTCTCCTTGTTCCCAGGACACTACACCGGTGTGGCTGACACACTCCATTTGAGCAACGATTCCATGTGGCTCACATGGAACTGGGATGAAAAAAGGAATAGACAGGCAAAATAATTTAGTTTGTCCCAATGGGTAAATATATGTGAAGTATGTGTGTACAGTCATTTTACCTGTGTCCAACTGTACACTATGACTTGGAGTGCTGGAACACACATTGTCAGAGCCAGTCACACTGATGCTGTACGTGAGTCCACACAGTAGATTACTAAACTTGCATGTGGTGCTACTGCTGTTGCATGATGATTCAAAGCCCCCGCTGCCCTGAGCGACAGCAGTATAAGAGAAAGCTCCTTTACTAGGCTGCCAGGACACATCAACCACACCAGATCCACAGCTCAGGTTTGCCTGAATGTGGTTGGGGACACATGGCACTGAGGACAAAATAGGAATTGATATTTGGGTCATTCTACAGTTGTGGTGGGAGATGCTAGCACTCACTGTCATATGGTAAAATTAAACTGCATTGTATTGTAGGGCTGTGCAATTAATCGAAGGCGATTGTCATGTGCATTTTGTCAGTGAAGCCGGTTGTGTAATCAGCAGTAAATCTCCAGCACCTGTGTTCAGGTGGAACGGCATGTAGTACACAGAGCCGTACTTCATAGAAAAGATACGCTTAATCATCAAAGTGTTCATTATCGCAAATGATTTAATCAATCGATTATGAAATCGAAAGAAATCGTTTGCGATAATGACAGCTGTTTGTGTAGCTTCTCAGTGAACTACGGCTCTGTGTAGACATGCTTCTACACCTGAAAGCATGTGAAACTATCACATTTAATAACGTATTTACTCCAAACTCACTTCATATTATAATATTTATATCAGTCGAGTGTTTGAAATAAATCTTTCTGTGAGATAGTACAGCTTTTTACACAGAATAACGCACGAATAGTATTCTATGCGGTGATAAAGGCATTGCATTATTATATACTGTATTATAAGGAAAATTATAATAAGAAGAAGTCAGATAAACTATATATTGTTGTAGTCATTGGTTTATTAGTCACGCTGAATTAATGAAAGCAGTCAAATCTTGTTTATTTAGCTGCAGCGACAGCAAAGACGCATTTACCAAGTTTCTTCTTCTGGCGTTTTCGGATGAAGATCACGGATTCGCGCTTTACTAAAAGATACGCATGACAATCGCAGCTTTCGATTAATCGCGATTTCGATTTCACTTCAATTAATCGAACAGCCCTATTGTATTGTGTTTTATTTGGCGTCACCAACCTGAATGCAGTTTTGTGATCTCACTCCTTGACACATTACAGTGGTGGCCAATTGCAAGCACACTGACGTTGTAAATTGAACCGCATTCAAGGTTAGGCATAACACAGGAAGTATTTGTGCTGTCACATCCTGTCATCTGGCTGTCAGTGCTAATGGCATACACCTCATATGATTCTGCCCCTGCACCAGCATTCCACTGCACATGGGCAGAGTTTGAAGAACAGAGCAAATTCAACTCCACATTCTCAGGTGGACAGGGTACTGTTCGAATGAGAGAGAGCAAAAAGTCAAAGAGAGATAAGCTTTGTTGTGTAAATGTAGGTGCTGCATTTTATTTTATTTTCTCCTTCCTACCTGATGCCACTGCCAGGGCTGTGCCAGGCATGCTGTGACAATGTCCATCATATGATACCATAGTAACATTGTATGTTTGTCCACAGGCTAGTCCCCTCAGTTCACAGTTAGTGGAGTTGCTGGAGCAGGTGGAGACCAGTCCCTCCGGTGTCTGGGCATCAGCAGTGTAGGAAATAGATCCATCAGTGGGACTCCACTGTAGCACTACAGAGTCAGTGTAGCAGTCCAGGTGTGAAGCAGTAACCTCCGGAGCACAGGGAACTACAGGAAACATAATAATATAATAATAACATTCACTAGAACAATAAAAATCAAAAGTTTTTTTACAACAACAAAACTAGACAAACATAATACCTGTGCGGAAGTTTTCTGCCTGACTGGGCAAACTGGAGCATTCATCTCCAACAGCAATCATCTGAATAGTATAAGTATCTCCACAGATGAGATCTCTAAGAGTGCATTGTGTAAGAGGCCCAGAACTCTCACAGGACATGAAATTGAAATCACTGCTCCAGGCGTAAGCAACGTAGTACAGCGCCCCCATGCTTGCATTCCAAGTCACATGTGCCTCAGCAGTGGCACAGTCCAGCACCACAGACACACCAGTAGGAACACAGGGCACTGCAAAAGAAAAAGAGTCAGCTTAATTCACCAAAGCCAGGAACATATAAAAAACCTGGCATAACTTTACTGATGAATAGAAAAGTGTAAGCTTCCTTGAATTTCTCTGTGTTCTATGCAGCTTAGTTGAATAGAGCAGTGGTTCCCAACCACATTCATGTAATACCCCAACACTGCACATTTTCATTGTTTCCTTAATCAAACACACCAGTTTCAACTCATCAGAGTAGAGACGCCAGCAGCTGAAATGTGCAGTGTTGGAGGCTTTAGGAATGTTCCTAGGAACCACTGGAAATAGAGCAAAATTCAGATTAGAGTCCAAAACATTCACAGTGGGATTGATTGCTGAAAAGTGCTGGAGAACTTTCATTGTGAATGCAAACTAAAACTAGAACTATGGAAAATTTGATCCTGGGATCAAACCATAGCAACATTACTGGATTCGGTACCAGGAAGACCCAGAAAGGATCTGATAGTGTACATGAACCCAATGTCAGAAAACTTAAACTGGAACTTTTTTTTTCCACAAATGACCCAGAATTTCTATGTGGCTCAACTGCTTTAGTGTATAATCCCTGTGCTGAGACTGTAATTGTTGCTTTATGTTTCATTTGTTTGCATGCATTACCTGAGTTAAGATTGCTCAGCGCACTAGGTGTTGAGTTACAATGACGACTGGAGGCAATCACGCTAACATTGTATGTTTCACCGCAGGACAGTTTGGGCATGCCACAGCTCGATGACCAGGACATGCATGTTCCCAAAGGCCCATCTGGGCCATGCACTGTTGCTGTGTAGTATTCTGCACCTTCAGCTGGCTCCCAGGATACAGTAGCAATGTTGGAAATGCAGTCCGTAAAGCCAAAGACAGATGTGGGAGTACAGGGCTCTACAAGGCGGCAGAGTGACATAATCCAGGTCATTCAACAAGTGGGATACTGTTATTCTATACCTGTGCTGTCCTTTTAAAAGCAAAAGTGTTATCTACTTCTTTTAACACTATATATTTGGATGTGTGTAAGAGGGTCCTAACCTGACTGCAGTACTGAAACATTACTGGGGTGGCTCCGACATACATTTCCCACAGCTTGAACAGCCAGATAGTATGACTGACCACAGTTAAACTCAGAGAACTGTGCACTTGTGGTATTGGTTGATAGTTCCATCCGGTGACCACTGTCAGACTCTGCAGACACCAGGTACAGCTGAGCATTTTCACTTGCTTCCCAGGTGAGGGAACCCACCTTCATGTTGCAGTCGAAAGAGGACACCAGGTTTTGAGGGACACATGGAGCTGTGCACAATACAGGCAATCTCAGATTACCAAAAAACATTTTGCAAGCATAAAGTCAATTTACAGCTATAAAACTGCAAAGTAGTTTCTTATTTAGAACTCTAAAATAAGATTATCTAAAACCTTAAATTTTCTTAAACACTCACCCATGTGGATGACTGTGCCATCACTGGCCATACTGTTGCAGATTTGGGTACTGGCGACGACTTGGACAAAGTAAATTTCTCCACAGTGCAGTCCCTCCCAGACACAGTAAGTTGTGTTTGTTATGCAGACATGTGTATGGTTATCCTGTCCTATGGCAATGGCGGTGTAAATATCTGCCCCATCACTGCCAGCCCAGCTGACAGCTCCAATGTTATTCTCACACTCTGCATATGTCTTAATGTGGTATGGCACACATGGGGCTGTAGAAAAAAAATCAATGATTGGTACACAACTCACATGTGATATGAATGTCTTTGTCAGTAGCAATTTAGAATGGCTTTTTTTCACTACAGCTTTTGAGAGTATCATACCAGTCGTAAAATGTGCAGGATTGCTTGGTATGCTGTCACAAACATCATTTTCCCCTGTTGTTGTGAAGGTGTAGGTCTGTCCGCAAAGAAGCTCCACTGTTAGCGTAGATTCAGATGTCTGGAAGGAGTCAGCATATCCTAGATTGCTTGTTATATGCACTGTGTAACTTGATGCACCTTTGCTGTGACTCCAGTTCAAGAGAACTGTGTTGTTATCACATGATCCTAAAACTGTTGGTTGAGTTGGTTGACAAGGTTCTGAAGGGACAGATACAGCAGAGGTTTCATTGTGATGTTAAAACCTAATGAACAATAAATTCTCCAAGTTGCATGCTTGTCAGTTAGTCTGCTAGCCCAAGGGTAGGCAAGTTTGGTTCTTAGAGAGCCGCTGTCCTGCAGAGTTTAGCTCCAAGCTGAGATTTTCTAAAGGGTAGGAGCCAGGACAGTGGCTCTCTAGGACTGAACTTGCCTACTCCAGTGCTAGATTGTAGTGTAAGGTTAATTATCTATTCAGAGACATTGGATTCTTCTGTATCAAGGGTAGCCAGCCCGGCATTTTGAGGGCTACCTTCCTGTGGACCTCGGTTCCAACACACCTGGTTGTTTTCACAAGTAATCTCATTTAGGTAGATTGCTTATGGTTGGATCTGAACTTTGCAGGATGGTAACCCTCCAGTGGCCTGTTAAAAACTCTGAGTTTCAGATTCAAGTTTAGAGATAACAAAACCAAAGAAATCAAACCCAATTTAGATCTAGTTCAGACTTAAAAACCTGCTATAAAGGCTCCAGAGAAAGAAGATACCATGGTGATAAACACTGCTAAAGATCAGTCCATCTTCTTGAACCCAGAAAAACCTGGGTGGCCACTGAAACCAGCTTTGTGAAATAGGCCACATGAACAGGGTTGGCTACACCTGCTATATATAGATCAAAATGAAATTTGAAGGATAGAATCATCTACCTGTTGTTATGTGCACAGTGCTGCTGACGTCACTATGGCAGTGACTACTGTAGGCAGTGACGGTGAAGGTGTACTCCACTCCACACTGCAACCCCTTCATTTCACAGCTGTCAGTTGTAGAGTTACAAAATGCATCTGCTTCTCCTGTGCTAAGGGTGGCGCTAACAAGGTAGTATAGCACATCAGCCCTTTGTTCCCAAGTCACTATGGCTGTGCTAGGCTTGCACTGAAGGTCCACATTCACATGCAAAGGAGCACAAGGACCTAGAGGTCAAACGGCATATTAGTTAAATTTGGTATTCCCGTTATCAGCTGTATTCACTTTCTACAGCTACATTGCACTTGTCTTGCCCCTTTTGCAAACAATACAGAAAATAAGGCAACTCACGTGTTTGGAAGGTCACTCCCGTCTCCTGAATAACCTGACATTCATCATTGATTGATGTGAGCCTGACTGTGTAAGTCTGTCCGCAGACAAGATCGCTGATATTACAGAAATTCTCTTGGGAAATGCAGGAGGCGATGTAGCCATTGTTACTGATAGCACTGAGCTCATAGGATGCAGCACCACTGCTCCAGGCCCAGCTGAACAATGCTGTGGCATTTTCACAGTTTACGTCAACAGTGACTGAGCTGGAAACTGGTGGACAGGGTGCTAGACACAAAGACACAGCAGCGATGAATAACTCAGTAGATGGCACAATTCTGTTATTTGAACATGAGAGCAATAAATTCCTAAAGAATGTAAATGGTTTTGAAATTTCTTAGACGTCTAACCTGATGTGAAGAGAACTGTCTCGCTGTCTGTGCTGTTGTAAGTTTCTCCAATGGCACGTACTTGAGTGTTATAAACCGTTCCACAGATCATCCCTGTAACACTGCAGCTGGAGCTAGTTGTGTAGCAGGACAGACTGTGACCATTGCGACCCTCCAGGAAAGCCATGTATGCCACTGCCCCCAAACTCTCTTCCCAAGACACAGTCCCAACATTACTTGCGCAATTCAGATGTGTTTGCACATTCTGGGGCGGGCAGGGTTCTGGTGAAACATTCAGTTTCAGAGTCAGTTACTGGACTCTGGTGCAGAAGGTACTAAAATCATGGTATAATTACAAATTGAATGCACCTGTATATAAATAAGTTGATGCAGACACAGCAGTTCCTTGGCAGACGTTGTTGTGTGCTATCACAGTGATGTCATATGTCTGACTGCAGGACATATTAAGGAGGGCACAGGAGGTGTCACTGGTGGAGCAGGAGAGCACTGATCCCAGATCAGTGACAGCCTGTGCCGTGTACGTGGAAGCACCTTTACTTCTGTCCCATGACAGCTGGCCAATAGATAGGCTGTATTGCACTTTAATATTCTGAGGTTCACAAGGACCTGAGTTCACAATGTAACGAAAGAAATATATTATAGTTGGCCAAAATACACTGTGGTATAGTGGTACAAAACCTGCCAGGACACTTCTAGTAATTGTGGGTTGCAAAGGCATTGCCATGCAATCGGGGAGGTGTTCTGATTTATATATTAGGATGCTCAAGCAATTGGCAAAACATGTAAACACAGTCTACTTTTCTTATGTTAAAATGTGGCAATCACAATTTTAAATTAAAACTTAGGTACAGAAACAGCTCTCTTGCACCTTTTCTTTTGCATTTGCAATACAAGTAATCCTGCATGAGTACTTTTCCTTGCTTTACCCCTATAGCTAAAAAAATAAACTTTAAATATATGCATTTATGGTGTAGTTAACACATTTCGTATTAGCCCATGTACATTTTTTTATGTCTTTAAATGTATGGCAAGCCTTAAAGAGGTCTTAAAATTATTACATTTAACTCCATGATCCTATATATACCCTGAAGTAACAGCTGACTAGTTACAAAAGGCGCTGTAACAGTCTGTCACAGGCAATTTTAGATTTTTAAAATTTACATTTTTCTTTGACTATGTTCTGGCCCACCATCTAGTGGCGAAATTTTTTTGCCCCGATGCCAAACTTACTTGCCGACCCCTGATTTAAGTGTTCAGTTAAAAGCTAGCCTTGAGCGCCATCTGCTGTTAAAAACTAAGCTTGAATCAATTCCAGAGAGAATGGCGATGCATTCAGAAAATCAAATTGAATTGATTTATCGTCGCAACCATAGTTTCAATGGTGTACTAGGTTGTTGCCAGGACATTGCTACAGTAATGGTGCGTTTCCACTACAGCGTCAAATCTGCGCTCAGTGCCCCTGGCAATGCTACGACACCACTGCTTTGGGCTGTGTCAAATTTGGGGCAGAGCATGCCTCTGAAAACTGTCTTGTTTGAGTCTCTTTTAGCGGCAGTTCGCAAACTAAACACTTTAGTGGTGCCATCTAGAGACAGTCCTGAATAAAGCATGTGACTTTTTCCAATGACGAGATTTCAGCTCAGTAATACACCAGTTCAGAAAACACTTGAAAACACATGTCAAAATCTTGCCTTCTTTACACTGTGATTGGTTGTCGCCCGGCGTTTTACGCTCGATATTTGCATAAAGTTGAGGAATGCCCAACAATCCCGTAATATATCGAGCAAGTGTTTAACCTCAACTTCCATAGTAATTAATTTAAAACACTCACTCCGCTACACTAGCTACTTGCCAGTGGAAATGCACCATAAAGGCTAAGGTAGGGTGGGGAGTATTGTTAGGTGTTATGTGTAGTAGCGTGTTTGTTAGGGTATTGCTAGGATGTATTCTAGGAGGTGTTCCCAGTGGTTTTGCTTACCTGTATTCAGGTGTCCACTCATGGTTGCAGTGCTGCTACAGGTGTCTCCTTCGGCTAACACAGTGATGTTGTAGCTCTCACCACAAGCCAGTCCTGTCAGCTCACAGTTAGTATCATTGCTTTCACAGCTGAGCACATGGCCAGATTCACTTACTGCTGTGGCTGTGGCTGTGTATTGCATTGCCCCTGTGCCTGACTGCCATGACAATACAGCCGTACCAGGTTGACAGTCTACTAGTGCTTGAATGTTTTGAGGCATACAAGGAGCTGAAATACAGAAAAATATTTAACAGTCAGACAATGTCATGCTATATCAAAAAGCATGGTAACCAAAACATTATGTGGGGTGTGTAACCTATTAAAAATATGAAATTTGGATTAAAAACATAAAAAAGACTTCTAGGTAAATGTGTGTGTAAATCTGTTCTCACTGCTTTCTACCTGAATGAACATCAATGACGGCACTGGGCAAGCTATCACAGTATCCGTCCGATGCGATCACACTGACACGGTAGGTTTGTCCGCAGGCAAGTCTATTAATTGTACAGGTGGTGTGGTTCATGCTCTGACAGCTGGTGAAATGCCCATTAGAGTCCTCAAGCACAGCCGTGTATAAATCTGCTCCTGCACTCTCCTCCCAGAACACAGACAGGTCGTTCCCTTGGCAGCTCACATCAGCAGTCACCTGATCCGGCACACAGGGCACTGTACATAAGAGAAATGACTGTCAATGAATCAAATCAATGTTGTCAGAAAGATAGATTGATTAGGAACAGGAACGTTTGAGATTTGATGTGAATAACTACTGTATAGTGGATAGTTCTGCATCATATGTTTAATCAGTGTTTCTAATACTGCATATAGCAATAAAATCACACACACCTGTCCTGATTGGAGCACCTTGACTTGACGGGCTAGTGCAGATGCTGTCCTGTGCTTTTACTGTGGCAGTGTATGGCACACCACACATCAGTGATGTGAGATTACATGACTGACCAAACCCTGAGCAGCTGTCGGAGAACAACCCATCCACACTGAAGGCCTCAACCGTATAGAGCTCACCAGCTTCATTGCTCACCCATGACATGGTGACTACATTATCACTGCAGCTAGTAGTGGACACCAGACTCTCCGGGATACAGGGAACTGTGGGTTGAAATACACTGTGATGATGGAAAATGCATGCCCAGGGGATATAGCTTTTTTCACATAATAGGGTTTGAAATGTAATTTACACACCCCCATGTCATCCAAGGTGTTCATGTCTTTCTTTCCTCAGTCGATAAGAAATTAAGGTTTTTGAGGAAACATTCCAGAATTTTTCTCCATATAGTGGACTTCAGTGGGAGGCAATGGATTAAAGGTCCAAATTGCAGTTTGACTGCAGCTTCAAAGGGCTGTACACAATGCTGGATGAAGAATAAGGGTCTTATCTAATGATCGGTTATTTTCTTAAAAAATAAATAGATAATTTTTTTACCACAAATGCTCTTCTTGCACTAGCTCGATGCACTGCGTTATCACGTTGGAAAGCTCATGCGTGACATAGAAGTGTTTACAAAGCAAATGCACAAAGAATGTCAATGTCAGTTAGGGGATAAAATGAGAATAGTGTTTTTTCCCCTACCCTACCATTTTGAACCAGAGTACACAGTTTCAGCGTGTGAAGTCACAGACGCACATCGCAGAGCTAGTGCAAGAGGAGCATTTGTGGTTAAGATGAATATAAATTTGTGTTTTTTTGTAGAAAATGACAGATGGTTTCACTAGATAAGAACCTATTCCTCAACTGGGATCATGTAGTTGCATTGAAACTGCATTTCTGCAATTAATTTCTTTTCAGCGGAAGAAAAAAAAGACATCTCGGATGACATGGGGGTGAGTAAATTATCAGGAAAAGTGAACGTATTCTTTAAAATAGAGTGCCATTTTTCTGAAACAGTAGAAGGAGGTGCCAAGACTTGAATAATGGTATTTTTATTATTTTATGAGAAATTTTTTGCAACCCTGTAACCAAAATTATACTGAATAACAGTTACGATAAATAAAATGAAAACTGTATATAAAAACAGCTTTAATAAAGAGGTTGAATGATCAGTGTGTATTACCTGACCGTACGATGACCTCAAGGCTCTGAGAGCTGTTGCATATCCTTCCCTCAGCCATGACTGTCAAGACATACATCTGGCCACAGGGTAGGGAAGCAACCTCACAGGAAGTGGAGCTTGCCGTGCAGCAGGTGGTCTCTCCATCTGTACGCTCCAAAGTGGCAGTGTAACTTAATGCGCCAACGCTCTCATCCCACAACACAGTCACCGTACCAGTGTCACACCCCACAGATGTGATCACATTTTCAGGTGGACAAGGAGCTGAAAGAGAAAATGAGACAGGAAGTGTGAAATGATGTACTGTTTTTACATTCAAAAGCATCTTTTACACTCTCACTCTCTTGCCTGTCTCGGTCTGCAAAGTGTTGCTCACGGAGCTGTCACATTGACTGTTAGACGCAGTGACACTAACGTTGTAGAATCTGCCGCACTGTAGCTGTTCAACTGTACACTGGCTCTCAGTTGAGTTACACTGGTACACCTGTCCCTCACTGTCAGTTGCTGTGGCGATGTAGAGCTCCGCCCCTGCTGACTCTTCCCATGTCAGCCAAGCCGAATCAGACAAGCAGTCCATTTCAACATCCAACATGAGGGGATTGCAAGGAGCTTTGCACACAAACACATATCCCAAAAGTGATTTTTGTGACAAGCATAGATTTAATTTTTGGTGATAAACAAGCATAGATTTGTTGATAAAGTTTCATTAAATGTGACAAACCTGCCGTAACATACTCGACTGGTGAATTCTCCCCAGTGCAGCCATCCCTTAATGGCACTACAGTCACATTATAATCCATGCCACAGGCCACAGTGATATCACAGCTGGTTTCTGTGGTGTTACACGTGTAGTAATCATTGTTGTTGTTATTTGAGAAAAAGGCCTGTGCAATGTAGAGGACACCATCTACACTGGAGTCCCAGGACACAGACACAGTGTTTAATTCACAGTCCAAGATGGCAAAGATAGCATCTGGTGGGCAAGGGGCTGAAGAATGCAGAAAAGAGTTGTTAGAGATATCCAAATATTGAAATACAAAATATTTTATTTATTCATATATGGGTACCTGAGGTGACATGTTGCACAGAACTTTGGGAACTGTTGCAAGTTTTACTATAGGCGACCACCGTTGCGCTGTAAGTCTGTCCGCAAAGGATGTTGGGAAATTGGCAGAAGGTCGTATTAGAGTCACACCCCAGCACTTGACCATCGCTGCTCTTTACTGTGGTGTGGTAGTGATGGGCTTGACCTGTCTGTTGCCAGGTAACGTTGAGAACAGTAGCTTGACACTTCAGGATTGTCTGCACATTCTGAGGCACACAAGGGGCTAAAGGGGACACAGAGGTCAAAGGTCACTACAAGTGGACCACCCACCAAAGGGTCAGACACTAAACCTGACATCACATAACTAGTGTGTCGTCGGTGGCAATAGTTATGTGGGACATATAGTGCCATTCTGCTTTGAGCATCTTGAGTTTGAATACTGACTTGCAGATGTTTCTCGATTCCACATCCTCTCTCTGATAATTTCCTTTCTGTCTTATCATAATAAAGACAAAAAAAGAACTAGCAGACTGTGGTGTTGCCTCATGTCGCTTGTGGGCTAAAAAATGCGCTTGAACATACATACACATAGACTATAGCCAACACCTGCTTGAGAGGAAATATCTCTGCATGCCAGCAGGTGGAAATAGTCTTTATCCTTGAAGAGCTAGAGGACCCTTCTGTGTGTGCATTCTTGACTTTATCATTTGCTTAATTTTATTACTGTTTTTTTTTTTTCTCCACTGGTTAGTTTAGCTGAACAACCAATCAGAGTGATCTCTCTCACCAAACGCTTCTGTTTTCATTAAAACAAGCTCAATCATCTGAAAAGCCACCAATGGTGTACCATCTCATGTTAATGGTGCAGAACACACTGCAAAAACTGGGTCGACAGACACTCAACAATGTCCGAAAGTCAGTTTTGTGTGTCACGGCCTAGTCATTTCCGACCACTGGCTGCAGTTGGTAATTTATAGGGTAAGTTTCGCTGTGCGTAACTCATTGCCAAAATGGGAGGGTGTTTTGGGTGGTTACAAAGGTGTCACCATGCAGTTGATAAGGTGCTCCAAGAGGTTTTTAGGAGCATTATATATTGCAAATGGTCATAAAAAAAATACTGTAAGAGTGTGTTCACACTTGTCATGTTTTGTTTTGTTTTTTCCAATTAAAATGAACTCTGGTGCTCTGTTAGAGCAGTTTATTTGCGTAAGTGTGAATGCTGCCATCCGATCCCTGGTGCGCACCAAACAAGCAAACTGTGACCACTAAAAAGATGGGTATTGGTCTGCTTCCAAAAGAACTCTAGTGCAGTTTGAATGAAATATGAATGCAACAATGACCAAATACTTCTACACTAACCAAAAACAGGATGTAATGACAAGATGTGACGCTATGCGACATGATTTCTAGAAGGAAACAAGCGGTGTATCCAAAACAAAATGAGCAGAAAACAAACCGCTCCAGGGCTCGTTTAAAAGTTTGCCGAGACCACCTCTTCAAGGAGGTCTCGGTACGCTTGTTTGGTCCGCTTTTGGTGCACACCCGACTGTGATTGCTGCATTCTCACCTGCCTAAACGAACCGCACCAAGAGGGTAAACAAACTCTCGCATGATTCAACTGAACTAAATAAGGCAGGTGTGAAAGCACCCTAAGTCTCACCTGTTTCAAGAATGCGAACTTCACTTTTGGATCCAATACAGTTGCCATCCACACCAGAAACATAAATTTGATAAGTCTGCCCACACAGCAGGCCTGTAATATCACAGGTGAGCTGGGCAGTGTCGCAAGTCACCCTGTGACCTCCGCTGGTCTCAGCAACAGCCATGTAGGACACAGAGCCTTGAGAGGTTTCCCAGGAAACGGACACAGTGTCTGAGTCACAGGATGACTGGATGGACACCTGAGTGGGTGGACATGGGGCTGAAGAAAAAACACCAAAGCAACATGCTAATCAGTATGTCAACATTTTATTACAATGAAATATTCTTTACATAAATACATCTCAACATGCTAAATCTAATTTTTAAAACAGGTCAGACATTGTGTTAAAGGGAAAAAAACACCAGTAAAGTTGAGACTGTAGGGTGTAGGTCATAGGACAAATTAATAACCTGAGGCTAATACTATCTAAAGTAGTGCAATCCAAAAACCCACCCTAAAATGGAATTTGCTACCGATTTTATCTCTGTTATGTAGATTAAGTAGATTAAGAACATTGAACTATTACTATTGAACTATTAACCAATAGCCCACATAGCCAAGGTGATGTAACTGAATCAAAAGTTGTTTCAGAGGACACATAATTTACGAGCATAATCTTGAGCATAACACACTGATGAACTGTGTACCATAATTTGTAGCATTTATTGGTTTATGAGGTTGTTACCTGACTTGAGAGCAATCCAATCATCCATCGGGCTGGCGCAGGTGAGCCCTTCCCCGCTGACACTGACTTGGTAACGGCTGCCACAGTGGAGGTTGGTGACATTGCAGGCGGAGCCAGCTGTACTGCAGCTAACTTTCTGATTTACATCCAAGCCCTCGGCAGTAGCATTATAAATCAGAGTGCCCTTACCGGGTGTCCATGAGATCAGAGCAGAGTCAGTGCTGCAGTCCAGAGTAGCTTGTAGATCAGTGTGGGGACATGGAACTAGTAAAGAGGGATACAAACACATAGTACTTTTGTTAAAGTTGCTGTGTGAAATGTCTGCTAGAATTGCACGGTCCTTCATGTGAACGTATGGTCTTGTGGACTCGCCACGTTCGGTCCTGGGGTGACAGTCCTGCAGTTTTGTTCCAACTTTAATGAAAACTCACCTGCCTAAAGCTTTCTAGTAACCCTTAGACCTTAATTAGCTTGTATTTTATATGTTTGATTAGGGTTGGAGCGAAACTCTGCAGGACTCTCCAGAACAAAAGTTGGCTAACCCTGGTTAAGTCTATGAGACTGTAGGGCAGGGATAGGCAGTGTTGGTCCTGAAGTGCCGATGTCCTGCAGAGTTTAGCTCCAAGCCTGAAAAAAAACAACTCATCTGTCTGTAGACCTAGGCTGTATCCGCAATCTCCACAAAAATCGTTGTGCCATTTATATATATTTATACAGCCATAGTGGATGTTCTCGAGTGCACTCATTCAATGCGACAATGCACCGCAAAAACGAGTGTAGAACCGATGTGCACTCAGTGGTTAGAGAATACCCATAATGCACTGTGAGAGTTGTGCGCTGAGTGAATTCCCGCATCTTGTCAGAAGATGGCGCCCACAGCTGAATCATCCATCCAGTAATTTTACAATGCACTTGTCTGCAGGAGAGCGGCACTCCAGGGCCGACGTTGCCTATTCCTGCTGAAGGGTGTCCCATCTGTCATTTTAATTTGCAGAAGGCTGCTCACAAATGCCCCTTTTGCTGCCACTTGAACCCTCAATAAGAAAGTGTGGAAGACTGTGAGGACTTAGGGTGGCATTTAGGAAGGGCTAATGATAACAGGACACCACTCACATGCAACGTGCTGAAAACAAAGTTGCATGGAACTTATTTGAAATGTTTATTGTGGAAAAATACCTTGCTTGCACCTAAATGACTTGTCCTTAGTTATCTTGGACTTCATACTGACAACTATTGGCCTGGATATATGAAATATGTCCACATCCATAATCTGTATATGACTAACTCTATGAGTTTATCCCACAGTAGGTGTCTGTGAACAGTACCTGTTGTAACCGCGATGGGTGCACTGGTCAGGCTCATGCAGTTGTCATCTTCAGCTGTGACTGTTATAGTGTAGTTTTGTCCACAGTCTAGGTCTGAGAAAGAGCAGGTGGTATCTGTGCTGGTACATGTGCTGTTGTGCCCCCAGGAGCTCACAGCATGAACAGTGTAACTGCTGGCACCACTGGCAGAATCCCAGGTTATAGTGGTGATGGACGTGTCGCAGTTTGTGGTCGCCACAACAAAAGTGGGCACACATGGAGCTGAAAGAGACAGCAGTGTGTTAAGAAAGCCATGGATCCACAAACATGGACAGAAAAAAACATACAGGTGCAGCTCAAAAAATTAGAATATCGGGAAATGTAACTTATTTCAAAAAACGGAAACCTTATATTCTAGATTCATTACATGTGATGTAAAATATTTCAAAAGTGTTTGTTTTAATTTTGATGATTAGAGCTTACAGCTCATGAAAGTAAAAAATCCAGTATCTCAAAATATTAGAATATTTCCTAAGATCATTCAAAAAACGGATTTGCAAAACAGTTCTTTAAAGTTCTTTAAAGTATGTTAATTTATGCACTCAATACTTGGTCGGCAGCACATATTACAGCAAATTGCTCCTAGCACAAATTACAGCATCAGTGAAGTGTGGCATGGAAGTGGTCAGCCTGTGGAACTGCTGAGGCACTGTTGAGCCTTCAGATCATCTGTATATTGTTGGATCGACTGTTTCTCATCTTTCTCTTGAAAATATCCCATGGATTCTCAACAGTGTACTGTCAACTGTACACTGTGTGTACTGAATATATGTATGTGTATATTGCACACTGCCATGTATGTAAATCTGTATATAAGGGTATTGTCTATATGTAATATCGTATTGTATTGTCATATGTAAACTGTCACTGCATTGTCTGGAGCACGCTCCTAAGAATTTCACTCACCTATGCACAAGTGCTGTGGTGATGTGACAATAAAGTGATTTGAACTTTGAATTTTGAATTTGAAGTGGCGTGCAGAGACCTCGGGAGGGGCAGGGGCGAAGTGACGTTAAGGGGGCACATTCGCGGTCCGGGGGGGGGTGTAGGGGGGTGTTCCCCCTCGGTAGAAATCGCGGTCCGGGGGGCAATTACACCAGACCGAAAGGGCACTTTCACTTTATGCAAGGGCGGGGCACTTGACGGGGGGGGGCGGAGACCTTTCACAGAAGGGCACTTTGGGCATCTGAGCACGTGCCTGATTCTTAATGAGGTTCAGGTCAGGCATGTTGGCTGGCCAATAAAGCACAGCAATATCATGGTCAGCAAACCACTTGCAAGTGGTTGTTGCACTTTGGGCAGGTGCTAAAGTCTTGCTGGAGAAGGAAA
The DNA here is from genome assembly GCA_033026305.1 of Cirrhinus molitorella. Taxonomy (NCBI): domain Eukaryota; kingdom Metazoa; phylum Chordata; class Actinopteri; order Cypriniformes; family Cyprinidae; genus Cirrhinus; species Cirrhinus molitorella. The sequence goes on along the minus strand of CM065132.1, from coordinate 25,853,972 downwards.
TCAGCATCTCCATAAAGCTTGTCAGCAGATGGAAGCATAAAGTGCTCCAAAATCTCCTGGTAGATGGCTGCATTGACTTTGCACTTGATAAAACACAATGGACCAACACCAGCAGACGTCATGGCACCCCAAATCATTACTGACGTCAGAAACTTCACACTGGACTTCAGGCAGCTTGGATTCTGTGCCTTTCCAGTCTTCCCTCAGACTCTGGGACCATGATTTCAACATGAAATGCAAAATTTACTTTTATCTGAAAAGAGAACTTTGGACCACTAAGCAACAGTGCAGTTCTTTTTCTCCTTAGCCCAGGTAAGATGCTTCTGACGTTGTTTCTGTTTCAGAAGTGGCTTGGTAACCCTTTTTCTGAAGACATCTGAGTGTGGTGACTCTTGATGCACTGACTCCGGCTTCATTCTACTCTTTGTGAAGCTCTCCCAAGTGCTTGAATTGGTTTCACTTGACAGTATTCTCAAGCTTGCGGTCATCCCTGTTGCTTGTGTACCTGTGCCTACCCAATTTTGCTTTTAATATGCTTTGATACACCATTCTGTTAACAGCCACCCCATTCAGTAATGACCTTCTGTGATTTACTCTCTTTGTGGAGGGTGTCAATGATTGTCTACTGGACCACTGCCAAGTCAGCAGTCTTCCCCATTAGTGTGGTTTCAAAGAACAAGAGATACCCAGAATTTATACTGTAGGGATGGTCATTTAATGAAACTCAAATGTAAATATTCTAATATTTTGAGATACTGGATTTTTGACTTTCATGAGCTGTATGCTCTAATCACTGAATTGAAATGTTTTACTTTACATGTAATGAATCTAGAATATATGAAAGCAACATTTTGAAGGGAAGTAAATTTGTTTTATTTATTGAAACTGTTGGTGTTAGCTATATTAGTCTCAGGCTAAAGTGTCCCTCACCTATGTGCACATGTCTCACCTGTGTTGAGATTGAAGCTCTCACTGGGTGCACTGGTGCAGTTTCCATTGAATCCAACCACATTGAGTGAGTACGACTCACCACAGCGTAGCTGTGCAAATGTGCAAGACCTATTTGTGCTGTTGCACACCGTCACACCACCGGTGAAGTTGAGAGCAGTCACCATGTCAAACTGATCTGCTCCGTCATTGTCCCATGTTACCGTAGCAATGTTAGTGCTGCACTGCAGTTGAACAGTTGGGCTCTGTGGTTGACAGGGGGCTGATGGGATACAGATAATAGACGGTTACATTAATACATTTTGGGATTGGTTTAGAATTCATTTAGTCAGTTTACCTGTCATGATTTGGTAGTCTGAACCCTCAAGGACTCCACAATTAACGTTGGATGTTGTCACAGCAATGCTATAGGTGCGACCACATCTTAAGTTCTGAATGGTACAGGAAGTAGAGATTGTGTTACAGGACAGCTGAGTGCCATCTGTACCAATAGCTAGGGCTGTATAGGAGTCAGGGTTGTTTGCACTGGGGTCCCACTCTACAGTTAGCATGTCAGAATTGCAGTCTAACTGCGCCTTCACATTACTAGGCAGGCAATCCGCTGTGAAACACATGGAGGTGAAATGAAGAGGAAAATGTTTTACCAAGTTTGTCAGGTTCGTACAAATAACTTAAAACAATTGCAGTTTGTTCAGTTAAGTAGATTGTTTTTAATTACCTGATTTAAAATGGATGCTATTGTTAGCTGTGCTGTTGCAGAGGCCAACCGTGGAAACCACAGTGGCTGTATATGCAAGTCCACATTCAACCTTTACAGAACAGGAAGTGGTGTTGGATGTACAGGAAACAGTTTGTCCATTATTGCCCACCACACTGGCAGTATAGGAGTACGCCCCTGTACTATTCAACCAGCTGATGGTGACCCTGTTTGTGCCACAGCTAGCAGCAGCTGTTAGGCTACTGGGTGGACAGGGAGCTGTGGAGCAATGGATAAGACTTAAGTCAATGCATTTTTAGTGATGTTAGTGTGCCGATATTTAATGTTTCAGTCCTTTTCTCCATGGGAATTAAGTAAGAGTTCTAAAGTCCTGTAGTCACTCTTTTTCAACAAAAGTTGGCAGTTTTCTGTGACATTAACAACATCGGCCATTAGATATCCAGAATCTTGACATTATGTGAAAACTTTATGCAATCCAGCAATGACACAGTCAGCTCATACCATACTCATACTGTCTAACTTTAGATAACTGAAAAATGTTTGTGTTTGTACCTGTGTAGATCTGTGTTGGGCTTCCGTACGGACTGGTGCAGGTGCTGTCCTGAGCAGCCGCTTGTACAATAAAGCTCATCCCGCAGTGCAACCCTGTTAGAACGTGTGATGTTTGCGTAGTAGTGAAGGTGGAGTTCAGCCCATCCACCTGATGGATGAAGAGGAAGTAAGTGACTCCTGACTTTGGGCTGGGGTCCCATGTAATGCTGATGTCATCCGTAGCACAGTTGGTATGACCAGCCAGATTCGAGGGTGGGCAGATAGCTAGAAGAATGAAGGATTGGCTCAAAATCAAACAATGGTTTAAACCGATTAGTCAGGTTCATTTGTGTGTAATGCCACAGACAAAACAAATCTTATCATACTTTTTGTCTTCTTTCCTAACCTGATCTTAGACTGGCAGGTGTGCTGGGTGGACTCTGGCAGCCACGTTCCACCGTAGCCACCTTAACGGTGTAGTCCTCACCACAGTGCAGATCAGTGAAGGTGCAGTTGGTGCTACTGGAGGTGCAAGTGTGGGTGTGACCATTTGTACCCGTTGCCGTAGCAATATAACTTTCAGCATTCTTGGCGGCAATCCAATTGACAATTCCCACATTACCATTGCATTGTACAGAAACTTGAACATTACTGGCAGGACAAGAACCTGAAGGGGTGTTGAGGAAAGGAAATGGATTTCTTAGTACCAAAGAAATACTGCAGCAAGACTTCTGACACATTCTTTATAACAGCAATATATCTGTTACTTTTTTGTGATAGTTTGTGACTGTGTTGCATTTTTGGTTACTGAAATAGATTAGCCATTAAAACTGGAATGGGACAGCAATCGGTACCCCATTTGTGGAAGCTGCAAATACACACCTGCATTGAAAGTGTAGGGAGCAGTTGGGAACCCGGTGCACGTCTTAGAGAATGGTGTAATTACAATGTCATAGGTCTGACCACAGTGCAGGTTGGGAAGTTGACAATTGGTGCCAGTGACAGTACTGTGCTTGTTATCACCATCCTGGCCCACAGCAGTGACGTTATAGCCCACGGCACCAGGACTTCCCTCCCAGGACACAACAGCGGTGTTGTTCAAACACTGTAGTTTTACAGTCACATTCTTTGGAGCACAAGGGGCTAAGAGATCAGGAAGCATCATTATTATCTTCTCTGGACATACACTATAGATTTATAGTATATGCTGCATAAGAGGTGTGTTTATGAGTCTTCACCTGTCTGTAGCTGTGTGTGAGCTGCATGGCTGCTGTTGCAGTGTCCAGAAATTGCATCCACAGAGACATTGTAAAGACTTCCGCACCTCAGCGAATTGATAGAGCAGTGAGTTTGGATTGTGCTGCAGGAGTCTGAGTGACCATTTGTCTGTGCAAGCACATAGAAGCTGTCTCGGCCCAGACTGTCAGTCCAGCTCAGCTCTGTGCTGGTGCCACAGCTGTAGTTGGCACTCACCTGAGCGGGGGTGCAGGGGGCTGGCATACAGTAACAGAAGAGCACTTTTATTCAGTTCTGAATGTTTATTTTGGCTTGGCTGATTTATCAGTCTGTGAGTAATGCAGTAGACAGTTTAATTTAATTAGTTAATTACATTAAAAGAACACTATGCAATGGCTGTACATTTAAAAGTAATGTGTTATTTACTGGTTACTTGAAAAAAAGTAATCTGATTACATAACTTGTGTTACTTGTAATGAGTTACCTCTCAACACTGCTCATTAAATGCTAAATTATGAATAAATGGTGTACCTACCTGTGACAATACTGAATGGAGCACTAGGTGCACTCTCACACTGAGGTCCCTGGGCCACACCATACACACTGTACGTCTGACCACATAGCAGGGCATCCAGGGAACAGTTGTTTGTGGAAGAGCTGCAGGAGGCAGTGTGTCCCAGTACAGAGGTGGCATTGACACGGACGCTCACAGCATCTGGGTCCTTCACCCAGGACACCAGGGCTGTATTAGTGCTGCAATTCACTGAAGGAGGCCTCATTGTTGGAGGACATGGCGCTGATGCATTACAAAGGAAGAGAAAAGAAGGGAAAGTAGGGCTGATTAAGGCTAAATTAAACCAATCTGAACTGAAATTAAACACATAAAAGATGCACATGCTCTTCATACCTGACTCGAGTGTAGTGCTGGCCCGTGCTGAGCTGTTGCAGGTTCCGTCATCAGCAAGTACTGTGACATTAAATACCTCCCCACATTGGATTTGCGTGAGGTCACAGGAAGTGGCCGAGGTACGACAGGAAGAGGGAGGAATGCTCTGATTCTGTGTTTGTGCAAGGACAGTGTATGTACTGGCACCAGCGGCAGCATGCCACGACACATTTACTGTACGAGAATCACACTTGAGCACTGCAGTCACGCTCTGAGGGTCACAGGGAGCTGGAAAAGTTCAAAAGTTAGTGCAAAGCCGAGTAAGATGTCACTTCACAAGTTCACCCTCACATATAATCTGATTGAGCAAATAGTAAAAATATTTGGTGTGCTGTCCTGAGGGAGAGCTCCGAGCTCCGACAGAAGTGAGTACACCCCTCACATTTTTGTAAATATTTTATTATATCTTTTCATGTGACAACACTGGAAAAGGAAATTACACTTTGCTACAATGTAAAGTAGTGAGTGTACAGCTTGTATAACAGTGTAAATTTGCTGTCCCTTCAAAATAACTGAACGCACACCCATTAATGTCTAAACTGCTAGCCAAAAAAGTGAGTACACCCCTAAGTGAAAATGTCCAAATTGGGCCCAAATAACCATTTTCTTTTCCCGTTTTCATGTGACTCGTTAGTGTTACAAAGTCTCAGGTGTGAATGGGGAGCATTTGTGTTAAATTTGTGTTATCGCTCTCACTCTCTAATACTGGTCACTGGAAGTTCAACATGGCACCTCATGGCAAAAAACTCATGGCAAAGAATCTGAAAAAAATAATTGTTGCTCTACATAAAGATGGCATAGGCTATAAGAAGATTGGCATGACCCTGAAACTGAGCTGCAGCAGGCCAAGACCATACAGCGGTTTAACAGGACAGGTTCCAGTCAGAACCGGCCTTGCCATGGTCAACCAAAGAAGTTGAGTGCACATGCTCAGCATCATATCCAGAGGTTGTGTTTGGGAAATAGACATATGAGTGCTGCCAGCATTGCTGCAGAGGTTGAAGGGGTGGGGGGTCAGCCTGTCAGTGCTCAGACCATACGCTGCATCAAATTGGTCTGCATGGCTGTCGTCCCAGAAGGAAGCCTCTTCTAAAGATGATGCACAAGAAAGCCAGCAAACAGTTTGCTGAAGACAAGCAGACTAAGGACATGGACTACTGGAACCATGTCCTGTGGTCTGATAAGATCAGTTTCAGCCAACCATGTCTCCAGAACTAAACCCTATTGAGCATCCTCAAACGGAAGGTGGAGGAGTGCAAGGTCCCTAACATCCACCAACTCCGTGATGTCATCATGGAGGAGTGGAAGAGGACTCCAGTAGCAACCTGTGAAGCACTGGTGAACTCCATGCTCAAGACGGTTAAGGCAGTGCTGGAAAATAATGGTGGCCACACAAAATATTGACACTTTGGGGTAGGGCTGCACAATTAATCGAATTTATAATCGCGATCACGATTATGGATGCGTTCAATCGTTCAAAGCCGCGATCACCAAAAAAAAAAAAAAAAAATTACCTTCATTATTCTGCGTGTTTAGAGCATCACGTTGTGAGAGACGAATCACAACGTTTAATACTATTGTGTAGGTGTGTCCTTATCAACGACCCTGATAATCCACTGACGCATGTCTATATCATGTCAATGTCATAAAGATGTGTGCTGATAAAGAAACAACTTCTGACAACTTGCAAAGTGTTGCTCAGAATCAAGCATTAGAACCGAAAAGAAAAGCTTCATCAGTGGTGTGGAATTATTTTGGATTCACAAGCGATGATGTCGAGCAACGGTTTCAGCACCATCAAGCAACACCACAAATTTATACAACCATTTAAAATGCAACCACAGAGTGCAATACGAGGAGTGTCTCAGCGTAAAGAAAAAAGCACCAAGTGATGCAAAAACTGCTACACAGACACCCATCACGAAATCGTTGTTTTGTGCTTCTCCGTACCCGGCAGGTTCCCGAAGGCAAACTGAGATAACTGAAGCGATCACACATTTCATTTCAAAGGACATGGTGCCGATTAATACAGTGTGCAGCGCGGGGTTTAAAAAACTTATAAACACACTGGACAAGAGATATGTCATTCCCTCCCGCAATTATTTTTCTCAAGTAGCGCTACCTTCACTTTATGCAAAATGCCGGGAAAGGATTGAATCAGATCTGCAGAAAATAGAGTTCTATTCCACCACGACTGATTTATGGTCGAGTAGAACTATGGAACCATATATGAGCCTAACAGTTCATTACATTGATGACGAGTTTCAACTCATAAGCAGATGCTTGCAAACGTCTTATTTTCCACAAGACCATACTGGAGATGCGATTGCTCAAGGATTGAAAGAGATGCTGGCTGCCTGGGATTTAAAGGAGGAGCAACAAGTCTGAGTAACAACAGACAACGCAGCAAATATAGTGAACGCTGTTGCTATTAATAAGTGGAACAGACTCCAGTGTTTTGGACATAGGTTGCACCTAGCAATTGGTGAGTAGCCTGCTATTTTAATATTTATTTATCTAAAAATGTACACGTAACACCTTTATTATGCCATTGCAATATCATATGTACTTGTCTAATAAATATGCAGACCGGGGGTTTTCAAATCCATTCCTAGATTATAATGCATTCAATGATAGATCAATGTAGCATTCAACAATATTGTAATAATGCTGTAATTTGATAAGTGAACTATAAACTATACCTATAAACATGTTTTTACAACTGTAATATGAATTGCACTATGCTACTGTAATTAGAAATTTTGTCTGTTTAATTGCAAATAAAATATATAGCTTTAGTAAACCGTGTGTGTGTGTGTGTGTGTGTGTGTTTAGAACATGCTCTGAAAGATGTACGGATTGACCGTGCACTGAATGTCTGCAAAAAGGTGGTGGGGTGCTTCTCCTATAGCTGGAGACGAAGGAGGGAGTTGCCTGAGGCCCAGAAAGAGCTCAAGTTACCTCAACACAAGCTCAAGACTGAGTGTCCAACGAGGTGGGGCTCGAAACAAGCAATGATTGCCAGGGTGTTGGAACAACAGAGTGCCATTTCTTGTGTTCTCTCCGTGGACAAAAAAGCCAGACACCTTATCCCCACATGGCAGGATCTAGAAGTCCTTGAGGCAGTCAACAACTCTCTTTCTCCACTTGCTGAATTCACTGATGCTCTTTCAGGGGAGCAATATGTAAGTGTATCATATATGAAGCCGGTTCTTCATTTGTTTAACAATAAAATCTTGGCAGAGAAAGAAGAAGAAACAGAACTGTCAAAATGCATCAAGAAGAAGATCCTGGGCTACCTGAATGAGAAGTATGAAGATCCACAGACTCAAGAGTTGCTTGACATGGCTTCTGTGATTGATCCCAGATTCAAGCTTAAGTACGTCAATGAAGACAGAGTTGAAGCTGTCAAGATTCGTTTGAGAACTGAAATGGCATCAATATCTACAGTTGTGAAAGTAATAATTATAGGTTGTGTGTGCCATGTTTATAATTTTGTTTGGGCCATTTCCCCAGTATTAATTTAACATTAATAAATAGTCCTTACTATACTAGTAATAATAAATGACATTATCTTTTATGAGTTAAACTAAATTTTTGGCTTTGTTTTATTAAAAGCCTCATCCATCTGTGAGTGTGACTGTTAGAGAGGAAGCAGAAGACCAAAATGCACCAGCAGTAAAGAAGACCAAAAAAACACTGGGCAGCTTCTTTAAAGTGGATGCGGACCACAATCCAGCATCAACATCTTCCTCCAGTCTCCAAGAAATGGCCATAACTGCTGAGCTACAGTCGTATTTTCTCTCTGCTGCTGTTGATAGTGAGGAGAATCCTTTGGTGTGGTGGAAGGAGCATGCAAAACAATTCCCAGCACTCTCCAAGTTAGCACAAAAGTATTTGTGCATTCCTGCCACAAGCTCTCCATCCGAAAGAGTATTCAGCACTGGAGGAAACATTGTGACTTGTTTGCGTGCATCCCTGAAGCCTGAAAGTGTGGACAGGCTTGTATTCCTGGCCAAAAATCTTTAAGAGTCAAACTTGGTGTTGTTCATTCCTGAAAACTTGAAGTGTTTTTATGGCTTGTGTTCTAGACCAAAATACTTGATAAGGCAAACTCTTTTTTTTTCTATCTAAAGGTTATCTTGAGTTTTTGCATTGTTTTAATTTTGCATTGTTTACATTATTATACCATGCATATTGCATATTTTTACTTTTACTTTTTTTTAATTTAAAGAAACCAAACCAATGTGACAATTGACATTTGTGTCAACGAGAAAAGCATTAAAAGTTTTTCAGGAAGAGTGTTTTCAGCTTGTTTTTTTATTTTTATATAAAATTACGGCATGCAGTTGCTTCAAACAATGGTATAAAGCTATTTAAAACATCAATCAATGTAAATTGTGATAATCGTAATTAATAACCTCAATGACAATTTCAAGGGAATAATCGACAATTATGATTTTTGTCATAATCGTGCAGCCCTACTTTGGGGCCCAATTTGGACATTTTCACTTAGGGGTGTACTCACTTTTGTTGCCCGTGGTTTAGACATTAATGGCTGTGTTGAGTTATTTTGAGGGGACAGCAAAATTACACTGTTATACAAGCTGTGCACTCACTACTTTACATTGTAGCAAAGTGTAATTTCTTCAGTGTTGTCACATGAAAAGATATCAAATATTTACAAAAAAGTGAGGGGTGTACTCACTTATGTGAGAAACTGATAATAAAACATTACTTAAATTCTAAGTTAGCATCACATGTATATTTGTCTGAGAAGACAATCCTAGAAAATGAGTTTAGGGGAAAATATAGATACAATTCATTAAATACTAAAAATCTCCAATGAGAATATACTAGTCTCAGGAGAACCAAGTTTTGTTTACAGCAAAGGAAAACCAGTCTCCTCTTAAACTGTACTGAAACCCTCCAACATTTTTCATTACAAATTCTCTTTGTGTACTTCTTATTCATGTCTGGTGTTTTGTTTTGCTTTCTCCTCTGCGCTTCCGCGTTCATCACTTCTGACTTAAATTACGCTTTGACTACATTTTCCTTCATCTGCTGGAACGCCACTCTCTTGTGCACTTCATTGCACTCAATTAAAAATCTATTGGACTATTGAATCTTAACAGACATTCATTGCCATTATAAAGCTTAGAAGAACCAATAAAAATACTTTGATTGTATTTGTCTGAAAGAAGAAAGTCCTAAACACCTTGGATGGCTTGAGGGTGAGTAAGTCTTTTCATTTCATTTTCATGTAGCGTCTGGACCAATCAGACATACAGTTATTTGTTACATTTAGCAAATCATCTTTAAAACCAACAAGCCAGCTAAATGTGGAGTTCGGATTACAACCCCCAGATCAACTACAACCCCCCAGAAAGGCTCGGTTGTCACGGCAGCCATCTGATAAAACTAGTGCATGGCCCAAAAGGAATGTTTTCCTATTTAAAGTGCACTATTCCTTAGGAAAGTCAAACCTTTCTGTGAACGAACACACATAGCCCATATATCACCATGTATTATTTTTTTTTTTAACTGTTTTATTAACTGTTTTATGCATGTTTTATGGTGGATTATTATGTAGTATAATCGTGTTTGGTCTTTTTGGAACCGTATTTTGATTATCTAAAAGATGGTGTGTATTAGATGTTGATACCTGTGCGACATATTAGTGTTCTAAGAATCCTTAGTATTTTTGGCCTGAACCCCTGTTGATTTACATATGCAAAATGCCATGTGTCTGAAACAAAGGGTCGTAAAATGAGGACTCAGTCTCTAACCTCCCACTGAGAAAGTCAGCCTTCTCATTGGTCGAACCCATTTGGGAAGGTGTGACTCTCTCCAGACTTTAAAGGGCTCAGAACACAGTTCCACCCTCTCTTCTGCAAAATCTTCAGATTGTTTGTTGCGTGGAGATCCTCCACGAAAAGGCCGTGGGCCTGTGGCCCAGCCACATGCGGCCTTCCTAACCATAGAAATGGCTTTTGACCACAAGACTCAAACATACAACACTGGAGTTTGTTTTCACTTAACCCTGGAGCCCATCATCATGGAAATGTCCTCGACCAGACATTCCTTTCTCCACATCGTCATCTCTGGATTGTGGTCTATGCATCCGCTGCGTCCCACAATGCCAGCAAACCCCATTTCGCACAAAGCCATGTGCTCACCCAGGAGGGAGGACTCTCCTGAGCACAACAAACTCAAGGACAACCTCGGAGTTTCAAGAAATTGCAACTCCAGCCATCAAATGGAACCATCCGGACCTGTTTCAAAGGCTTCCCGAGACCCTCGTCCCACAGCCAGGTCAAACTGGCCAGGTCAAGTATAATACCTTGTACCAGACAGAGGTCTGATGTAAGCTATCGTATACTGTGCTTTGAACTAGAAACTGATGGTTTTTAGAGATGGTTAACTCTGAGTCTCCCCTCTCCCTCTTTCCGTACCTATCCATCCCTTTTAGCCTTACCATGTATGCCTGATGTGTGTGTGTGTGTGTGTGTGTGTGTGTGTGTGTGTGTGTATATATGTATGTATATGTGTTGTTTAGATTAGTTATGTGTTAGTCTGTAGTTAATAAATTTCTTGTGCACAAATTCTGCATCTGATTCTGCATTGCAAAATGTCACTTTACGATTTCCGATCAAAGCTACATGCTCTAATGCATTAGTATTTAACAAAGTTATTTTCTGCGACCAAGAAAAAAGTTTTTCTGTGAATACATATGAATTTACCCTGAATGTTCGCCGGACTAACGGGTCAATTGATTGTAATGTGTATTTTGTTTCATCAAGATGATTCTTTTGAATTATCCAAATATTATAATTAATTATAACGAGTTATGATTAGTTATTAATATTTCCCCTTTGAGCTAATTCATCACATTCATCAAAAATTTTCATTATTGGGTAAACTACCACGTTTGTTTAGACAAACACAGATATTATCAATGTGTTTTTTTTTTTTTGTTTTTTTTTTGCGGAGGTTTTCTAGTCCCTTTCCTTTGTATTGTGAAGAAAATTGGCCAACCAACAGGATTTGTGCTGCTGAGTCACAGTCTTTTTCTTCATACAAGTACTTTATTTGTATTTGGTGTTTTATGATTGTGAATATAAAAAATTGAAAATCGATACTTTTTCAAAGTATTTTGTTTGTTTGTTTTTTTACTTTCTTCTTCATGACAAGCGAGTGTCAGAAAAGGGAAATTCCACAACACTGTTTTAGTGTACCATAGTAACCAGGGTATTTTTTTTCTTTTCTAAAAGTGTTAGAGAATGAATTTGCACGTTAATTCAGCCCGATTCCCTTCTGTGACACATCTGTGTCTCAAATCGAATGTGATAACGTGTGCACTATCTAGTGGGCCTTTGTTTTTGAATGCTTAAATCTTTTGCACATTCACTGTTTTATGTAGAGCAGAACATAGACCCTGCTCTTTTAAGAGTTTAGCTCCAACCCTAATCAAACACATCTGAAGCAGCCAATCAAGCTCTTCAGGACTTCTTGAAAGCCACTAGAAGGCAAGCCTGCAACCATTAACCAAAAAAGCGAAAAGGCTAAAGCTAACTCTTCCAATTTGGCAGTACGTGGAAAAGGAAACCAGAGGTCGTTTTTTTAATGGATGTCAATGAAGGAAAGGCTTTACTACTCTGAAAAAACATCTTTTTTTTAGAAGAAACAGCTTATCATTTAATGAATCGACAATCTACTAATCTTCAACATGTTTTATACTAAACAGTACCTTTGGATTATACTATTTAGAGTTTACTACGAAAAAATAATGTTTTATAAGAGAAGTCACTGATTTTTTGTGACAGGTGAGATTCAGATTATGGCATTTCTCATTTCTCTCACACAACAGTGACTGAAATTCAATGACATTAAGGCTGTAATGTGATTTGTTGTTATGTTTTCTTAATCCCGCTCCCACAAGCATTCTAATATTGAATATAATTTTCACGTATTATGAAGTCGCGATCAATATGCAGAGTATTTTAATACATGGAAGCAGCTCATGTTGGATGTAGGATTGCCAAATCTGCATTTTTTCCACAGAATTGGGTTGATTTTAAACTGTTGGGGCGGGTTGATTTTCTCCCGTTGGTTAAAAGTATGAAATACTGAATAAATTCCATTTGACTAAAATGCTTGTATTGAAACATTTTGCATTCTACCTGTGATACAACTGTGGTAGATATTTGTTTTGTGAAGGATAGCCATAGGTTTGCATAGCGGTGACTGTAAAATATGTAGTTTTGGTATGGAAATGGTATGGAAATGACCCCCCTGTTCCTCGTTCCTGGTCCTCTTTTTTGAAAACTAAAATATGGTCACCCTACATTACACTGTCTCCAATAGTAAGTAATACAGACTCTCTCATCTCCCTATAGTAAGAAAATCTCTTAAAAATACATAAACAGGTGTGCTGAAGCAGGTTGGAAAGCGGGTCTCCAGCAGGGTTGAAGACCTCCGCTTTAGACTGTTGAATCAGTTTAGAAGTTTAGAAGGCATCTCACAGAGCTCATGCCAAGGTGAAACAAATTGTGTTTTCCTACCTGTTGTGACAGAGACGTCTGGGCTGACTGGGCTTTTGCATTGGCTGTCGTAAGAGATGACATTTAGCATGTAGGTTTGTGCACAGCTCAGGCCCCTGAAGGTGCAGGAGAGGCCAGAGGTTAGGCAGGATTCATTGTAATGGCCTGGGCCAGTCAGAACACCGGTGTAGGACAAAGCTCCAGCTGCCGAACTCCATGATGCCCTCACTGTGTTACTCACACATTCCACATTAGCATGGACTGACGTGGGCATACACGGCACTACCAAAAGAGAGACAGAAATAGTAATTTACAAAATATCACATTTTAATTGCAGTCGGTCTTGCAATTGCATTCATATGCCAGAAATCTCACCTGTTTGGATGGCACGGGTCACATACTCTGGCCCCTGACACTCTCCGTTGTTTGCTGTGACAACAGCGGTGTAGTTCTTACCACACTCCAGACCAGTGATGATACAACTGGAGTTCATTGTGGTACAGCTAAGCACAGCACCTGTAGTCCTGGCGAGGACGGTGTAGTTTAGATTTGTGATACCGGGAGCCCAGCTTATGTTCAGGCTGTTAGAGGCACAGTCCAGGAATGTTAACACATTTTGAGGTGCACACGGTGCTGGAAAAAGACATGTGAGGAGAGAAACAGACACTCTGTGTAATGTTCTGGGTTCATAACAGTATTGCTGAAGAAAATGTAAACATTATTATTATTACTATTATCAATGTGATACCTGTCTTGTGTCTGTTCACGGCACTGCCTGGACTTTCACAGCTTCCATCAGAAGCAGTTACGACAAACACGTACTCCTGTCCACAGTGCAGGCCATTTAACTGGCACCCTGGAGTTGTGGCATCACATGTCACAATGTGGCCATCTCCTCCTAAAGCCCTGCCTCTGTAGGACACAGCATTAAGACTGGCAGTCCAGGACAGAGTGACAGAGTTGGTGCTACAAGTCAACGTGCTCTGGACGTCAGTTGGTGCACAGGGAACTATTGAATAGGAAGAAGAGACAATGCAGAAATTTAAGTGACTCATTGTCACTTTAGACAAGAGACAGTTAAAGTTCTTCAAGATGCTTGTACCCTGTATTACAATATCAAAGAAATTTTCTTTTGCACATATACAAACACATTTTGAAATTATATTAATTTAGCACAATCACAATATTATATATGAGCAGTTGTAATGTTATATTTTGTGAAGTTGACATCCTGTGGTGTGACAAGTTTAAATTAAAAATAATACTAGTATTTTTGTAAAAATGGTTTGTGAAAAAATATTTTTCTGTCTTTCTTTTTTCTATTAAATAATGTATTGGATAAGTAAAAAATAAATGAAAAAAAACTTCTTACAGCACGTAAAACGTTTAAACAAAGTTCTAATGTTGATTAAAATATATATATATATATATATATATATATATATATATATCCTGACACAATCCCACAACACAATTAGACTTCTCGTTTACATTCAAGTAGTGCTGCGATTAATTGTATCGCTGAGAGACCAGAACAAAGATGAGCACAGAGGAGACTGATCTGGTAGGCAGAAAACTCTACCTCTGTATGACGATATTTTGGATTTGAAATTAGTGACACTGAGCAGAGACATGTATTGTGGAAGATTCGCAAAATTAAAGTTGCTACATCACGTGGCAATACAACAAATTTATATCTAAACAAAACAAAGCATAATTACACATGTGTTTGTGAGCCTCACGCCATATTATGAGTATTCGTTTAGACATAAAGATATCAAAGTATAGAATGCACGCTCAGCACCGCAGAGCACTTCCCGCGACAGTTAAAACGAAACCGAGAGTAAGACGCAAGCGCATTGAAAAGCAATTTTAAGAGAGCGACTCCCCAATGCGTGCAAATTAGGCTACATGACATATCTAGGCTGTTATTAGCATGTAAGCTATAATAGGTTGTGCAGTTGTCTATAGCTCTGTATCATGCTTGAAAAAGTCAGTCTCTATTGGCACTTTGAATATTAAGAGAGTAGCCTACTTTGATTATGGCTGCATTTATTGTTTGCACGTAATAAGACTAAGAAAGAACGGTGTTGTTTATTTTTTAGTTATTTATACTGTTTTAATTTATGTTCAATTTGTGAAAAGAACTTCAGTTAAGAGGTCAAATGTTCTAGAAGCTCATAATTCATGAACCCCCATTTTGTGCCCCCAATACCATTTATTATAATCATAATCGCATATCGCAATATTGACCTCAATAATCGCAATATGAAAATTTTCCCAAATCATGCAGCCCTACATTCAAGTAATGTGTGAATATATATGCAAAGATTTACATTTTTTTATTTTAGTATTATTTACTATTGCATGATTTATTAACACTTTGAAAGTTCGAGTAATGATTTTTCAGTGTTTATTTTTAGTAATTTTACAATTTGTTTGTTATTTTAGAAATGCATAAAATAAAATGTGTATGTATAACATTTCAGTTATTTTTTCCTGTTCATTTAGGTTTTCTTAATTTTATCATATTGAATATTTGTTATTTCAGCCTTATTTAAATTAATAAAGCAACTTTTACTAGTTTTAATTTTAGTTAACAATAACAACACTTGTTCAAAAGAACAATTTGATTGCAAATCAGACATTATTACCCAGATTGCCTCACCTGTGTGCAGAGTAACACTCTGACTTTCCCGGCTGGAGCAGTTCCCATCTACAGCCACCAAGCTGATGGAATACACACTGCTACAGTGCAGGTCAGGGATGCTACATGTTGTTGTGTTGGAGGAGCACTTTGTACGATGTCCGTCATTACCCACAGCGAGAGCAACATAGGACTGAGCACCACGACTTGCACTCCACGATACCTCCACTGTGCTGCTGCCACAAGTCCGTCTAGCTGTCACATTAGTGGGCACACAGGGCACTAGCAGGACAGAGCCGAAAGCATTAGAATAACACTCAAATGGCAGCAGTTACATGTTGACCTCTAACTAATTGTAGTGAATTAATCAGCATCTTACCCTCTCTAACCACTAGAGGTGAACTCGGCATGCTTAAACAGGAGCCGTTGTACGACCTGACCTTTACAGAGTATGAATCACCACACTGCAGGTTGCTCACGTTACAGGAAGGCAGGGTAGAGTTGCAGTAAACCAGCTCTCCAGAGGTCTCGGAGACTATAGTGGCGATATAACCCTCAGCCTCTTCTGTTCTGTCCCAGCTGAGTGAGAGAACACCTGAGGGGCACTGCACCTCAGCATGAATATTTGTTGGACCACATGGCACTGTAGAGAGATCATTTTATCTACATTATTATCTAGTGCTATAGAAGACATTTTATACTGCTTTCACACTTGGATCAGTTGCCAGGTCTGAACCCTAGATCGACTGATCCCCCTTCTTCTGTCCCGTCTGGATTGTGTTCACACTGTGGTTTTCACACTGTGGTTTTCATTTACAAACCACAGTGCGTTTGTGTCATTGGAGTTGCAGCTGTTTATCCCTGTTTTTAGTTTGTGACTAGTCTTGCATAGCCAGATCTTTAGACTGGGGGCAGAAGGTCTGGGAACCTTGGCTGCTTTGAATGGCCAAGGACCGCTCAAGAGGCCGTATGACTGACAGGTAAAGCAACCAATCATGCTTCGTTTAGGTCAAATTTGACCAAATCATACAATATCAATACAACTTCTGTGATTTAGACCACCTATTTCTCCAAAAATTCTGAATTCTGATATCAAACAAACCAGGGTGTGGACCAAAAGTGCTAGTGTGAAATAGTGTGAAAGTTCTTTAGCCAGAAAAGTCATTTGGTGGCTTCTAAAATTAATAGCAAGAGAAAACACAACAACAAATCAAGATTTTGATGTATTTGATATACATATGTACAGCCAAAATGCATAAAATGTTTTTCATTTTTAATTGAAAACGGTCAATATATGGGAATGATTAGGAGGCTATGATGATGGACAGAGGCAAATGGGTGAATCTGCCCAGGATGCCAGGGGTACACCCCTACTCTTTTTTGAAGGACATCCTAGGATTTTTAATGACAACAGAGAATCGGGACCTTGGTTTAATGTCCTATTTGAAGAATGGTGCTTTTTGACAGTATAGTGTCCCCATTACTGTACTGTACCCACACAAACTACAGGGTGAGCATCCTCTGCTGGTCTCAGTATCACCTCTTTCAGCAGCAACCTGGTTTTCCCAGGATGTCTCCTATCCAGGTACTAACCAGGCCCAACCCTGCTTAGCTTCAGTGGGCAACCAGTCTTGGGATACAGGGTGATATGGTTGCCAGCATTATTATCTTATAACAAAAGTGAAGTGGACTGAACCTTACTTACCAGACCTCATTTGTATGGCATGGGAAGGCATACTGGGACAGATTCCATCATGGTAAGTGACACTAATGTCGTAAACTTGGCCACATTTTAGGTTAGGGATTCGGCAGCTGTTGGCAGTGGTACTGCAGCTGAGAAGACCGCCGAGCTGGTCCTCCATGGTGGCAGTGAACGATATCATACTCCGAGTTCCCAGCCAGCTCACCAACGCCTGATTCTCTTGACAGTCCAGTAGAGCTTCTACACTCCCAGGGGGACAGGGAGCTGAGAGAGGGGGCAGGAAGACTTGTTATAAGGTGCCAGACATCAAGGTAATTGTACTCTTGTATTTCTGTACAAATGTGCTGTACCTGTTTCTACACTGATGGAGTCACTAACAGAGCTGTTGCAGTTGTTGCCTGCAATCACAGAGGCAGTATATTTGGATCCACAGTTGACCCCACTGATCTTGCAACGTGTTTCTGTAGTGGTACAAGTGTGAGCATTCCCAAATTCATCCACTGCCGTGGCAAAGTAGTGAAAAGCACCAGATGAATACTCCCATGTCAGACTGATAGAATCTGAGCTGCAGTCCTTCACTGCAGACACATTTTGAGGAGGGCAAGGGGCTAGAAAAAAATATAAGAAAACAACATAAGAGTATTTAAGGCACGTGGAAATTGCCATATGAACTGTAAACAGCAAAAATTTGAGCCTGTGCTTCCCACACATTTTCAGCCAGAATTTTGTCTGCATAGCAATCATTTTATACGTCTGGTTTGCTAGCATTTCTTTGGAAGGTGAAAAGCTAACTATAGTATTCAGTCAATCAAAAACCGAAGACAAACTACTTATCCAGGGTCTGGAGTAGGGTGGACAGCATCGGTCCTGGAGAGTTTTGTTCCAACCTTGATAAAAACTCACCTGCCTGTAGCTTTCTAGTAACCTCTAGTCCTTGATTAGCTTATTCAGGTGTGTTTGATTAGGGTTGAAGCAAAACTCAGGACTGTGGCCCTCAAGGACTGAAGTTGGCCACCCCTAGTCTGGAGCCTATCCTATCTTCATGTTCCAGGCTAGTTCACTGTGGGGATCACACAATATTTGGGGCAAGATTTATTAACAGCTTGTGCCAGCACAAACCCTCTTTTGGTGTAGCATCATTATTTAATGGCCAAAAAGCATGTCTTAACCCATTTTGTCAAAAGACCCTCACTGTAGGACACCAAGTCTGTGGGGCAAAGTTACATCCACATCTAGGGGGTGGAAATGGGTAGGTTTAGGGATCACGGATGGAGATGGGGATGGAGTAGGTTTAGCAATATGTTAGGTGGGAGGAGTTGATTTAGATCTAACCTCGCCCCCTGGATCTTGTGTTCTGCAGTGAGAACCATCTTTTTTTGTGCCTTATTGTTAAATTATTACCTAAATCTGATCAGCTCTGCTGGTTTGCAACCCTATTTCACTGCTCTTGATAGATTGCATTGGTAATGATGAAAAGCAACCAGCTGTATCGATGTTCTTTAATTTGCACATTGTCAGTAGATTACCTGAACTTTCAACGCCATTCAGTCCTTTATGGATTTGTGCTTTCACACTATTTTGGCCTGTTTAATTATTCTGGCCCTTATAGCGAGTTCACACTACACAAAGTCACACTTGAATATTTTGAGGCCAATTTTATGCCCGAACAACTGGGGGTGTGTCGCAATGTCAAAAAAAAGTCCAAAAATCCTCTATTGTGTGGTATGATTATTTATCTGATCCTGATCAAGACAAAGGATCCCCAAACTCAAATCGTAAATATCAAACGTGTTTGATATTTACAACTCTTGATCAGGCTCTGAAGTGTCCTGCTCTATGCAGCGGCCGTGTCACATGTCACAAACTGCACATGCTGTCAGTAATCATGCCGCCACTAAAGGCCGCTCTCGTGCTGAATAACAAAGACTATAGGGACTTTGCTATATAATGGGAACCTTCTCAGCCACTCTAGCAATGGGCCCAACCTGGAAAAACTATCAGCACGGATGGTGCTGATAAATCGGCAAAACGGATACATCGGTCGACCTCTACACTGTACTACAGAACATGCGCCAGAGGAACCAGCTGACAACATCAGTTGTCCTCAATGTGTTTTTCTTCTCTAGTCACATTTTATCTCGCAAGTCTCCGATCTTGTGTCACTGTGAAATCGTTCCTACAATCAACATATCTGTGGTCTTGCATTCTAGACGAATCATCTAGTGTGCGTGTTTGGAGGATTATAAGGCTAAAAATCAGTTGAAACTGCCTTCATGTCTGTGGTCTCCCATGGTTTTAAAACCAGTTAAGATTTGAAAATAGTGTAGTTTGTTCCCAGTCTAAGCTACCATGCCACCTGATGGGCTAGCACCCCACCCCATTTGGCCCTGATGTAATCATGTGTATGCCGTGTTGTTTGTCCACCAGGGGGCTTTGTCACTCACCAGTCTGACCTATTTCTCCCAGAGACACGACGCTGGAGCACTCATTATCAGCAGCAGTGATTATCATGGTAAGGCTTTCTCCACAGTTTATGTCGGAGATTGTGCAGCTCTGCGTCAGTGAGTTACAAATGTAATGGCTCTGATTTCCACGGTTACCAAAGGCCTCCACGGTGTACCGCAGCGCTCCATCTGCACCTTCCCAGCTGCTGGTCAGAAGGCCTGTCTTACAGTCTGTTGATGAGCGCATGTTCGTTGCTTGGCAGGGTGCTAAGCGGTGAGATTATAGGAACACAACCACAATAAGGTATTAGTGCTGTGTTATATTGTGAGTTTGGTCAAGCTTAAAGTGAAGATATTTATTGTTACCGGTTTGGATTTGTATCATTGAACTGGTTGCAGTGCTACACTGCTCTCTAACCGACGATGAAGAACCAGAGACGGTGAAGTTGTAAAGGCGCCCACACGTGGTGTCGGTGAAGAAGCAGGATCTTTCTGTGGTCATACATTCCATTACCTTTCCAGTGGAGTCCACGCCCCTTGCATAGTAATAAGCTGAGTAATTGTTTGGAGACCAGGAAAAGACAATGACATTGCTGCTGCACTCCCGATACAGCATCAGATCAGATGGGGCACAGGGAACTGTAAGTGCATGTGGAAAAAGAAGGATTAAAGTTTAGTGAGAACAAAGAAAATGGGCAATACAAAGCAAAGTCCCTGGTGCCTTCAGTCTTTTAATCTTGCTATTTGAATTTCTGTAATGGGTTTCAGTGTATTGTTACTACAGTTCTTGCTGCTCTAAAAGAGATTAATGCATGTTACATAGACCACATGACTCAAAAAAGAGATATTCTCCTGGGACTGTATTTTTCCCTGGCAGAGAACAGGGTGTGCACCAGCTACCTGCCTGAGAAAACAGTGTCTTGTCTGATTAAAAAAAAGGAGAGAAAGAATCTTTCATTTTAAGACTTAACTAAAAGTCTACAGGGAAACAAAGCACAGACCCAGTGGAGTTTTGTCATGTTTAAGGCCAGCTTTTCAGATGTAGAGAACTGAAACCATAGCCCAATTGCAGACTCTGGCCCAAAACATATTCTGAACAAGTTAATCAACCTAAATGCATCTAGCTTCAAACTTCCTAACGTCTCTAATAAGGTAAAGTACCTAAACTACCTAAAGTATGTCACAAGTGGCACTATATTTTCTCGCCCAGAATGGAGCAACATATATGTTTGTCAAACCTTGTTTCATCCATCCAAGGAACCATCCATAATATAATTAATTGAGAATTAATACCATTAAAGTGAATTAGCACAACACTATTAATGCCTTCTCATATAACATGCCACCTTTCATGACTTCACAATTAAGATAAATGGCAATAACTTAGGAGCATCATATCTTTCATGTAACAAATACACTTCTATTGAATGAAGAACAATTTCTCGTTTCCCACCCAAACTGTGACCTGACTCTTTTATCTATGAGCACAAATCTATCTAAAATGGGTCAGCATCGCAGAAAAGAACACTTGCTGTTGTGAGACTATTCAAAACAACCCAACACAGACAATGCTATCTCAAGGGAAAGCGTGACTTCTCTGTTGTGGATCGGGTGTCTTTAAACACCATGAATGAATGGAGGCATTGACAATCAGAAGTGCAGGGGTATAGATATCCAGGATGCACACCACAATGCTGATTCTAGTTCAGATTAGTTTACCCTGAATGCTACCAATAAGGTAATGAAAGAACTAGTCTGAGATTTTGTTGTCCCAACATCTCACCTGTTTGGAAGGATGTGGTGGCGTTGCCGGTGCTCTCACAGTTGTCTGAAAGGGCTGTGACGTGTACCATGTAGTTCTCCCCACATGCTAGATTTCTGATTTGGCATTCTGTAGTGCTCGAGGTACAGGACAGAACTGTACCGCTGTGACTTACGGCAGTGGCACGGTAGGTAGTGGCTCCAAACACACCTGTCCAGGAGACCACAGCAGATGCACTAGCACAGGTGTAGCTCACTGAGACCGATGTCACTCGACCCAGAGCTGGCAGAAGGAGAGGCATGTGAGAGAGTTTCCAAATGAATGAACAAAAATGACATTGGGGGTTAACTATATAAATGATTAAATGACATTCATGAGGGTGCATTCTAGGCTTTAATAATTCAAAGAAAAGAATCCTTACAGTTCCGCACAATGACTTTATCTTATCACACTACCATTTACAGATGAACTTGATTTACCTACGTAAGACAAGTTTGAATTTTTTGGTCCTAGAACAAATGATCGGATTTAAAGATTATGGGTAGGTTTAGAGCTGGGGCTTGAACTGCATTAATATGCAGTATCATGTATATCAACAAACCAGATTGCAGGGTTTTGGTTAGAGTTTGTATAGTTAGGTGAATGATTTGGATGTTTATCCAAGGGCAACATGGCTGTCTGAAGTAGCTCTCAATAAAATGTGATTTGCTTTTCTATATTTCTAGAAAGTCCATCTCTTCTCTACTAAAAGTGGTTTTCTTGTTCTTTATGCAGTTATGGACAAGGTACAATGTGGTACCTTTAAAAGAAGGACCCTGAATTATGCTTAAACCCTGGTCTCTTGTGTGATAACCTTTTAAAATCAATTATATGGTGTGTTTTTGTCTTAATATTCAAAATTAAAGCTACATTGAAAAACTTGGTACAGGTCATGCCCCTTAAAGTTCTACACTGGGCTATCCAAGGCCAAAAGAAGGAAGGCACAACCAAATTACAACCAGGGTTTGATAAAGAATTAAGTATTGAACAACATTCCACATAACCAGTCAGATTTTAAGGTTCGTTTTACAGCTGGGGTTAGGGTTTGAAGCTCGGATTGAGGTTAGTTGAGGCACTTATTCCACCTTGTACTAAAACTTGTTTTCAGTGATCCTATCACAAGCGGTTATACAAGTATGTATTTCAAATGTGTCTCTTGTGACTAGTTCTGTTTCGATTTTTTGAGACCCTCTTCTTTTAATTTGTTACACCCTCCATTACTTTAATATATGAGTGATTGGGAACGGAAGCAAATGGAAAAGATAAAGACAGCAGTTTTGTTTTAGTTTGACAAGGTTTGAATGACTTGTTTTGGTGCTCGTTCTCACAACGCATTCCAGAATTATTACACATAATGTCAGTAGAATAGGTGGTCCTTTCAGGCTGTTTGAACGCATTCGACCACATGATTGATTGTCTATGCTGATGTGTTTTCAGCTACCTCTGGAATTGGCCGATGAAGTGAACAAGCTCAAACAAAATGGAGACCCATTTACATCTGTATTTAGCGACATTCACTTCTGATCGAAGCAACAAAAAAGCATCTTATTACCAGGTATGAATAGTTCTTGTCAACCTACCATCTCTTTGATTTCAGTGGTAGGTTTGGGTTAGGAGTCTGATTTTGTTGTCCCCGGACCAAAGAAAGTGTTTTGAACTTTGACAAATCCCATTGTGCACAATTTATATTGTCAAGTGCATCTAGACTATAAACTATAAATGTCTGTTATAAATGAAAAATGAAAACTGCTTTGCTTACTGTTTGTGGTATAGTTGATCTGCCTGGGTTCTCCAGGTTCCAAGAGAGCATTAAGTGAAGACACTGAGATTTGGTATGAAGAACAGGGTAAAATATTTTGCACATCCAATGTGATGCCAAAAACGGTGTTTGAAAATATTGTAGTGTTTAGGGAATTCCAATTCTTAACCGTAACTTGGTACACTAGAACCTTGTCCACAGGTTGCCAACTGATGTGGGCAGACTGAGGCGACGTTTGTTGTACTGTAATCACCGCTGGAGGCTGTATCACTGAGAGTCAAGACATTAACAAGCGTAAAGGTAAGAACAACTTAGATTTTTTTCAGACTGATCAAAACAAAATGGTAGAGTTTACTTACATGTGGTGATGGTCCGTATTCTGCTTCTTGCTCCTAGACCTCCAGCATTAGAGGTGACCACATAACAATCATATGTAGTTGCCTGTCGAAGATTTCCAATTACTACACTATTGTTTGTAAAAGACATGTTGTAACGTTCCCCAGTCGCTGTTGAATTTATCAACAAAAAGTATTGTTGCGCTGTTTGCACCAAGTCCCATTCTAGCGAGATGACTGTACTTGATAATGCTTTCCAGTATATTATTTGAGATGTGCCCGGTGCTGCAGCAGGAACAAAAGAAAAAGAGTATCGTTATCGTATCATCTGCAGACAGTTTCTTGAAGAAAGCCATATTAAATTTGATCTGTTATCTAATCATTGTGTAGATATTATGTGTTTTTTTTTTTCAGTAATGATGAGTTGTGATTGTTGGCTTGCATATATTTAAGCACTGAAAAAGAAGAAAACCACAGCAAATTACCTGTTAATGCTAATCTTGCATCCGTACACAAAACATTATAATTCAGAAACCCTTTAAGTACGACTCTATACCATGTCCCTGTCTTCAAACCAAAGACCTCTTTCATCGACACACTCCCAGGGACCGACACTACAACTGGACTGGTGGTTGAGTCGTTCACAACCCGAAGATCCAAAAAATAATTTGTTATTCCCTGTAGTCTGTTCCATTGAACCAACAGTGATGAAGCCGAAGGAGAGCTTATAGAAATTATGGTGCATTCTGGAATAGAAAAGTGTCACTCATAAAACATAATGCTTTACATATAGTATATTAGTACTCACACCATTATTTATAGCTTACTAATAACTAATAATATTTCTGAGTTTAATAATCTGAATTCCTTTGTAAATTGGATGTTCTTTGGAACAATGTTAAAGAAGATTATTAGGTTTTATAAAAATGTGGAATTAAAAGCAAAAGGTGCTATCTGGAAATTTCAAATTGTTATGCTGATATACAAAATAGAATGATTTTTCTCAATGCTTATGAATACCACACACACACACATAGAAATGTGTGTTATCATATGTGTCATAACTCCATCCCACAATCAACAGCTATATTTTTAACATAACTCTTTCATACAATCATAAATTATGCCTGTAAAAATGTGACAGGACCCTTAAATGACTTGTCCTAAGCCAGCAATGAACTGTTCACTTACCTTGTGCCTGAGTGGTCCATATCTGCCAAAAAAAAATAAAAATAAAAAATAAAAAGAAGAACAATTAAAAATGATAATTATTCAAGAATAATTCTTTACATTTTCATTTATTCGAACAGAATTATAAATCTACCTGTGTTAGAGTCACCAGAACTACAACACCTAGTGTCTCCAGCACTCTCATCTTTGACAATACCTGAAATATTACAAATAGTGGTTTACATGGTAGTCAGACCCAAAAGGTGTTTTGGATTCTTTTGAGCTATCGAGCAGGAACACCTATGGCCAATCAGTGAGGGCCCGTCCTCTCCTACTTAATTCCCTGAGGAACTGCCAGATATGAGAGGATGACAATAGAAAAGTTAAAGTGGGAGGGACTGATTGGAAAAAAAATGTAGAGGGTGGAACTGAGAAAAACAAAAATGTCCTTGCCACCTATTTGAGTTAGTCAGCTTTCATGAGCTGGCACTTTAGTTTATGTGAACTCTTATCCTATGGAAGCCCATTTCCGCCACTTAATAGAAAATTTAAAAAATATGTTCTGACTTTTTGTCTCACAATTCTGGCCTTTTTTCTCAGAACTGTAATATATAAACTTGCAATTTTGGAAATAAGTTAGAATCATGAGATAAAAACTTTTTTTCACAAAGCAAGTTTATATTGCGCAATTCAGATTTTTTTCTCCGAATTTTGAGATACAAACTTGCAATTCTGAGAAATTAATTTAGAATTGCAGAATATAAACTTGCAATTGCCAGTTATAAAGTCAGAATTGCCTTGACATTTTTTTCTCAGAATTGTGTGATATAAACTCACAATTGTGAGAAATAAAATCCTGACTTTTTTTCTTGCAAATGCGAGTTTGTATCTCGCAGTTCTAACTTTATGCTCAAAAACTTAGACTTTTTTGGCTCAGAATTTTGTGATAAAATTGCAATTCTGAGAAATTCAGTCAAAACTGCAATATATTAACTCACTATTCAGACTTTTTTCCTCAAAATTGTATGATATAAACTCGCACCTAAAAGTCATAAAGTCAGAATTGTGAGATATAAAGTATTTTCTCAAAATTTCAAGATGAAAACTTAGTTTATATCTCACAATTCTGACTTTTTTTTTTTACAATCCTGACATTTTTCTTTCAAATGCAAGTTTGTATCTCAAATTCAGACTTTTTTCAGAATTGTGAAAAAGAAACGTATCTATATCTATGTATACAGTAGGTAACATTTGAAGTGGATCAACAAAAAATAATCAAAGTTGTCTTAAGACAAAAACAGGTATTGTTTTGGTTTTAGGACAGCTTTGATGAAGGGTTTTGATCCACTTCAAATGTTGACTGCTGTAGACTTCTCAGAATTGTAAGTTTATATATCGCAGTTCTGACTTTATTTCTCAGAATTGCAACTTGATTTTAACTTACAGTTTGAACTCTAAATTATGAGTTTATATCACATAATTCTGACTTTATAACTTGCAACTGAGATTTGCAAGTTTGTGACTTTGTATCACGCAATTCTTTTTTTTAATTTTTTTTTTTATTCAGTGGTGTATTCCATACTTTTAAAATTTAAACTAGTCTGAGGTTTAGAACTACTGCAATAGGTATGTATGACATCTCAATAATAATCTTTCTTGAATGTGGTCATTAGTTTAGGTAAAGTACAGAAACACTGAAGTAGACATTTGTGTTTAGGTCAAGACAGACAGGGAGCATGAAAAATGGTTAAACAGTAAAGGAATATTTAAAAATTGCTGAAAACGACCATTCAAGATGTAAATGAGTTTGCTTCTTCATCAGATTTGGAGAAATGTAGCATTACATCACTTGTTCACCAATGGATCCTTTGCAGTGAATGGGTGCCATCAGAATGAGAGTCCAAACAGCTGATAAAAACAGCACAATAATCCACAAGTAATCCTTGCCATTCCAGTCCATTAATTAACATCTTGTGAAGTGAAAAGCTGCATGTTTGCAAGAAACATATGACTGTAAACTTCTGGTTAAAATGCTATATTCTGTAATCCATAAAAAACGCTTCCCCCAGTTAGAAAGCTATGATATGGCTTTTTTCATTCTTCAAAATGTATGATGTTGCATTTTACAGAAGAAAAAGTCTTCTGTAACAACATGAGGTTGAGTACATGATGACAGAATTTAAAGCTTTGGATGAGCTAAAGATTTTCTATGTATATTATATTTTTGATTTTGTCTGAGTAAGTTTGATAAAGCTATGTTGTTATCTAAGAATGTCCACTTCTGTGTTTTTTTCAGATGTTGTGCGAAGATGAAAATGACAGTTGCCACATACTTTCTGAATTTTATGACCACAGCTCTTCAGCCTCACCCAGAAACAAGTGTTGTGTAAAACATCCTCATATAGGCTTTTATACTTTTTATTTCCTAAAGCTGCAATGTGTAATGAATATGGCAAGTGAGAGATCCTTTGCTCTATTTCATGCGGGGAACAAAGGCTGGGAACAGTAGGACTTGACCCGTTACAGATGCAGATAACCGACAGGGAGGAGCTGTCAGCTTTGAGACCAAGGTGATGGTGAAACTAAAGCATTCCGTGTTAACTTTGGAAACTGGGTCTGGGAGAGAACAAATACTTTTAATGTATGTCACTTTATAGGCCCTCCTTGAGCCATAAAAGCGTAAATGGAAGCGTGATACTGTTTTAATGAAACATGAAAATTGAGCAAATTAATATTGATACAGTTCTAGTGCTCAAATGTGATTGGTTGAGCAGGGTTCCCCCTTGAGGAAAAAGAAGTGTGCTCGACTGTATCGAATGTGCACTTTTAGTGGACGAGGACGTGACATGTGGCCAAGTATGGTGACTATGGTGACCCATATTTGTGTGAATTTGTGCTCTGCATTTAACCCATCCAAATGCACACACACACATTAGGGGCCGTTCACATGTCGCACCTAAAACGCATGGAAAACGTGAGGCGCGCCGCTCTTCCCTTCTTTCCAAAGCGCTCTGTAGCTTGCACTTCCTTGGCGTCTGCCGTTGCTAAGCAACAATGACCTGCGCTCTCCACAAAGACACGGATGTTACAGCAAAGCATAAATGGATTGCACTAAACATCGCTTGTAGTAGTAGCTACTACATTTATTTAAAAATGGTTATCCCTGTAACAGCCTTGATCAGCTGTTCATCCATCTTGGCTGAGCTTTCAATGTTGTTATGGGGAAGGATGAAGCTGATTGGTTGTTTCTTGTCACATGACTTGCGGTGCGCTTGTGGCATTCTGAAAAGTTGAAATGGTTTTATCTCGATGCGGTGCGGATGCGCCTGGAAAAATGTGCGTGACGCGACCGCGTCGCTTCCATTATGAGTGCGCAAACCGCGCGGCTATATTTGAAATAAGGAACATGTGAACGGCCCCTTCAAATTTTAAAAGTATACAGTACTTGTGAAAAACTGTACTTGCTGAAATTGTAATGTTAATTTAAAGAAAAGAAAAGAAAAGGCTAGGTAGGTGTACTTAAGCCTGTAGTCTTTGTTTGTTGAACCTTTAAACAAACCAAGAAGTTTTGATTGTGTTTTATGTATGTATTTATTTATTTATTTATTTATTTGATGATTGATTGTTCACTCATAAGGTTTTATGGCTCATATAGTATGATATTGTGGAAATATGTTCATGAGGAGAGACATGCAGTTTGGTGCAGTTATTATTGGTGCAGTTATGTCCAAAAAGCAAGATGAAATAAACTTTGATACTCTTGATTTTTCTAAAAACAATGTGTGAAACCTAGGCTACTTTATTCCAGTAAATTATCATATTGTTTTGTTCACTTCTTAAACTGTAAATATTTTAAAGCAAAAAAAAAAAAAAAAAAAAAAAAACACCACACACACTGGTATACCTATCATTATGGGGGCATTCAATAGGCATAATGATTTTTATACTGTAAATACTGTAATATTTATCCCCTTACTCTAACCCTAAATGAAAGCCAACATGCTGCTGGTGTCTGCTGGTCAAAATTGTGTAAATAAAAACTCAGGCCAAATATACTGCAAGAACAGCTCTTCCAAACTAATTGCAAATGTTTTATTGAAAGCATAACATATTAAATGCACTTAACAAATCATCAAATATAATTAAATATAAGTGTCTGTATAATGTGTGTTTTATTAACTTGCAGGGTGTTTTGTTTCCTTTATGAAGCTTGTCTAAAAATGCCAGTAAGAGACTATTAAACTACTCTTTCTTTTAATTAGACAAATATTTAATATGTCTACAATTTTATAAAACTGCTCTGAGATCAGGTAAAAACCATAGACTTTAGTACAACTGGCACAAAAGCCGATTCATAGGCTCACAGAGAACCGTTGAAATTTCGAAACAATTCTAAATAGTTATAATGTAACAAAGCCTTGATTACTGAAATTTTGTGATATTAGCAGTGCTCCGAACCACTGGTTCAAAACAAATGGTTCACAAAAGTTTAAAAGCTTCACAAAGCGGTGGATCAGAAACGGCCATCACTAATGATTGCTAGCAAAGAATGACTTCAATTTCGGCCTGTTTCTCAGACATCTTGGTTAGGGGCCATTCACACAAATTTGAGTTGAACAAATTTTCATTTAGAATGCTGTCATGCATGGGATGCTGCAAAAATGCAAAGTGCAACAGTCAAACACATCCTTCTATTCCTAGCACGTTTACATGCAAAAACAGTAGAAAATCTCACTGGAATGAAAATAATGTTCTGTGTGAATGGCCCCTTAGTATACTTTTATTTATTTAAATGTAATTTTTGATCAGGTTTATATTGTTGGTATCCTTCACCAACAAAGGTTGGATGACTAGAAAAATAGCATCTCATGGTATAATCTGGTCATTTTGGGTGTCACATTTATTTTAATTGAAAATTGAATGTCATGTATTTAAATATAGAAATTTGTAATTACATATTTGTACCGATGCACTTGCAATTAGTAGATTTAAAATAAATTAGCTTTAAATGCAATATCTAATAACACTACAGCTAAAATAAAAATCATGTACTTAATATGTTAAATACTAGATTAATAGATTTAGATACTTTAAAACACAACAAAAGATTACAAAAACAATGATTTATAATATAATTTTTGTATATGTGTAGTTTTGTATAGTTTTTTTTTTTTTTTTGCTTAAAAAGTGTATTTAAATGTATTTAAAAATATATTTTACATATTTAAAGCCTACCATGTCATATTTTATACATGTTTAGGTCTCAAAATAGTCAAAATGATCAAAATGTTGCTAAAAAGCTTGTGGTACAGAATGTCCTATCATCTGATTTATTATTTTTAGGAGGTAAACAACGTAATATGATTGTAAAAATGTCCTCCTTCAGGTCATAGTTCGCATTTGTGTGTGTCATTAATATAAAGTACTAAATAAACTATTGTATTTAAAATTGTATTTTGACAAGTTAGATAAATAACCAATGACAGACAAAGCAGAATCACAGTAAAACAGATTAATCTGAATGAAAACTTTATTTAATGACTTATACATATACAGACATATGAATATTTACATATATAATGTCCATATTTTATTTAAAGATATGTCACACAATGGCCTATAGATTTTAATGAAAGCGAGATGTGTGAAATAGTCAACATAACATGACTGACTAAATCTCACAAATGTTGATATTCAGATGAAATGATCAAAAGTGCTGACGAGATTTTGTGCCAATTATGGTCAAGAGAAAAAAAATCAAGGTGGGGAGGTTATCTTACTCCATCTTACCCTATATATGTGCTTGTGAAACAACCTTAAAGACTTTCGATAGTCATAATACTGGAATGAATGGTGTTATCTTTATTGTTGTGTGTTACTTTTTAAGTGTTTTTAATCTTTTGTGTAGTAAAAGTTCCCCATGGAGTTCTGTTAATGGTTCCCACATCTTCAGCATTCACCTACGAAAACACCTTTTGTGTTTGACTCCCTTTAATACAACAAAGTCTTGCTATAATCATGGATATATAATTGAGCATTTCTGGGTCTGAGAAACAGGAAACAGCCTCTGGGAATGCTGGAAGATTTTCGTTATTTATGTGATTTGTAAAAATTAACCAAGCCAATTACTGTTAATATGGTTAGATGTTACTGAGAGCAAGTTACAGTAGCCTGTGTCAAAGAAAATGGTTTTGAGGGCCATCCAATCTGTTCTGCACTGTTTAAACTTGTGTTTTCAGCAGATTCAATACATTTGCTTTATTTTCTCCAGAACTTTCCATAAATCAGGCATTTTGGGTAATCATATAATATTGGACCACCCAGTCAACAAATACAGCAACAAATATGTTCCTAATCCTCTGGGAAAGTCAATGCATGATTCTATATGAATCTCTTGTGTGGCAACGAGTATCCAATAACATCAGTAAACATGCTGACTTTTTCAAGTTTCTTTGTTGACACAACAATCAACCAAATCATGTTTCTCAGATTGAACGGAACGTGGACCATTTGAGTAGCTAATCGACATTCAATCTCGCGAACAGAGAGCTCAATGTGGAAGCTTTAGGTTGCTTGTTCATTCGAACCCTTTGACATGTTGGAGCCCTCAGGAAAAAGGCAAGAAAGAGGCAACATACAACAGAGCGAAGGTATTTATGATCACATCTACCGTATACTCTCAACATTAAACGCCTTTCATTGTCGTGAGACCTTTTGAATGTGGTATTCAGTTCCTCTTTGAACAGAAATGGGCATTTTTGTGGGTAAAATGGCAGACGCATAAAACTATTAAACTGTTAATATCACAAAACAGATTGATAGTTGTTATTTGAGAAACGCTTCAAGTTCTGAAAAAAAAAAAAAAAAAAATTCAAAGCTCAAAAGAGTATGATTCTTTCACCAACATAATTCTTCAACTATATCATTTTATACTTATTATTTATTGTCATGTTGTTCCAAGTCAGTATGACACACACATAGGGACTCCATAGGCGTAATGGTTTTTAAACTGTACAAACTGTATTTTCTATCCCCTTACCATAAACGCACACCCAAACCTACCCCTGACAGAATACTTTCTGCATTTTAACATTCTCAAGAAAACACATTCTGCTTGTTTCCCCAAGGGGACCTCAAATTAGGTCCCCACGGTGACACAAGTCCCCATGAGTCATTCAGGTTTTAAAGGATTAGTTCACTTTCAGAACAAAAGTGAGTTTGAAAAAGAGTTTGAACTTCCAAAATATAGTTTAAATCCAGGTTCAAAGGGCTCTAAACAATTCTAGCCGATGAAAAAGGGTCTTATATAGTGAAATGATCAGATATTTTCAAAACAAATGTATATACTATATTCAATTTATATACTTTTTAACCTTAAATGCTCGTCTTGTCTCACCTCTGCGATGCACATGTGTAGTCTGTGTGATCCGGGTCAATACAGTTAGGGTATGTCCAAAAACTCAGATCTCGTTTTCGTCTTCAACTTCAAAACGTCCTACAATGCAGTTTTACCTTTCTTTGTAAAGGGCATTTGATTTTCTTTGTATTACCAAACACTGGGTTGGTACTTTTGAAGTTGGGGAAGAAAACAATATCGGAGTTTTTGGACATATTCTAACCGTATTGACCCGGATCACAGAATACGCATGCGCATCGCAAAGATGCAACCACACCAGCATTTGAGGAAAAAAAAAAGTGCATAAATTGTCCTCAAAAAAACATAATTTCTTTACAACTGAAGAAAGAAAAACAAACATCTTGGATGACAAGGGGGTGAGTACATTATCTGTAAATGTTTGTTCTGAAAGTGAACTAATACTTTAAGTCCCCAACAGGATAGAAATCAAGACCACACACACACACACACACACACACACACACACACACACGCACACACACACACACAATTATCAAAATTAGATAATGATACTGAATGAATGTTCTCGACACATATTATACATTATTATTAAATCTCACCCGCAGCTCAAACAGAAATACCAGTACTTACACAGAAACCTATACATCATAGCCTGGTAAAATTATTTTTTTAAAGAAAGGTGTCAGATGGATTTAGAGGCTTTTGCATCTGAACTCTTCATATAGGCCTACATATATGAAGAGTTCAGATGCAAAACTCCCTAAAAGCCATCTCGGAGCCTGATTAAAAAATGCAATTTTTAAAGAAAGAGGTCAGATGGATTTAGGGACTTTTGCATCTGAACTCTTCATATACATATTCTTTCTGGTCCTCAAATCTGATTGGCTCATAAGAGTGAAATATTAGAGCGATAACTCCAACAGCCGTTTCACAGTTTCAATGGTATCACTCAACTTATGGTGTGGGTGTTCGTGATGGTGATTTTAGTTACATTGTACCGCCATTAGATGGCGACAAGAGACTGTTTTATGAGTCAGCAGTAAAGACTTTTATACTGAAATCAAGAAGTTTGAAACGAAAGTTATTTTTAGTATCAACAACAGCTTGATGCTGCAAACAAATGCACTGAGCAGCACTGTCATCAAAAATCACCATTTACAAATGCTATTAAGGATATGAATGTTACCACAGAGATAACGCTTTCCTCAGCGGACATTCAAACTAATGAATCATCATAAATATAAAGAATGAATGCTGTATCAGATGCAGGTAACCACGATCGCTCAGATCGCCATCTCTCTCATAATACTCTACATCATACAGTGAGCTTTTAATACAGTAAAAGAATACGCTTTCAATGAAGCAACTAAATGTTCCTTTGTTACTAGTTCTAAAGTGACTTTTTCTAATTTATATGCAGTGCACAGCATAAATGAGTACACCCCCTCTAAAACTTAACAAATTCAGCAGTTACTTAGAAGACATGTTAGGGTTCTTTGGAGATATAATCTTCCAACAAGCCTGCTTATTACCAATTACCAAAGAAGAATGTCAGAAATATTCAGGAAAACAAGATTTTCTTATCAAAGTGATACTGTGTGGAAAAAATGAGTATACCCCCTCCTGAAAGTTACTTAAAACAAATAGTGTAGGTTTAAGGCAACTTTTGATCAACAGGCAAGTATATTGAACCAAAACTTTAAAGTAATTTCCTGACAATTAAAAGTGTTATATAGCCCACTGAATCATACTTAATGCTGACAACAATGGAACCACTTGAGAGAGAACTGCCAGGATAAAAGCATAAAAGATGACAGTGGTATAAGAGGAATACCAAATTATTGTTTTAAGTGTGAAAACATAGCAGAAGTAACACCAACCTTCAAAAACAATGGACTTGTGACAAGGTTCCTGAAATAATCAGGCCTTCACTTTAAGTTTTCATTTAGTGAAGAGTGAGATTTTGCTAGAAAAAGAGTAGGAAAAATACCAAGAAAGTGTCTCAGAGCTGGCAAAAGCTGTGAAAAGAGTGACACTTTATCTGACAGAGTAAGATGCAGCCTGCAGAAGTGACATGAATGGTTGTTTATCCACACCAGAACTACTTGCTGTAGCTGAAGCACAATAAACTACTTTAGCTTTTTCCAAGGCCCATATTGACAAAATATAGACTTCTGGGAATCCATACTCTGGTCTCATGAGACCAAGTCAATCATTGGCATCCAAAATGTTCTGGTGTTGCTAGAGGAGGAGTACAGTGAGAAGTGTTAGGTTCCCACAGTGACTTTCAGTGGTAGTAAAGCTCTTCTATAGGGATATATGAGTGCTGAAGGTGTGAGGGAGTTTTTGGGAGGTGTGAGTGCTTTATCAATACTGTCATCAATTCACACACCACTATGTGATGTAATACAAAAACTTGAAACAGAAGATGCTATCCTCTCCTCATTCCCTGAGTTGCTGGCCATTTTTCCGTCATGACAATGAAGATACTCATTCTCCCAATGTGAAAATCCTGTGGGGGATTCTGTAGAGACAAGCTGAGCAACACTCCCCATTAAAGACCAGGGCATTTAAGGTGGTATTCCTCCTGGAGTTAAACAGGATAGATGTGAAAATGTGTCATGAACTTGTACACTCAGTTAGGGTCAGAGCAGTATGCTTAGAGTTATGGATTTAAACTAAATTGGCGAATTTACTTATTTTACAATATTGGCATATATATATATGCGCATGAAAGTCAAAACTCCAGTATCTCAAAATATTAGAATATTTCCTAAGATCAATCAAAAAAAGGATTTGTATGTTCATTTATGCACTCAATACTTCGGTAGCACATATTACAGCAAATGACTTGCTCCTAGCACAAGTATGTTCCTAGTATGCAGGTGAGACCTGAACAGCACACGTTGCTATCTGTGTGTAATAATGAATAATCTTTAATTTAATTATATTAATTTATTTTTACATTTGATTACTTTATTCAATTTTTGTACCTAAAAACTGTTATACCTACCTAAAAACCTGAAAAGAACTGTTTATTTTATTTGTATCTTTACTAAGATCTTAATGTGTGGGCATTAATGGACCTTAATGTTTGTTATGATGTCTTTTTAAAACATGCATGTATATACATTGTGTGTATATATATATATATATATATACAGTGGGTATGGAAAGTATTCAGACCCCCTTAAATTTTTCACTCTTTGTTATATTGCAGCCATTTGCTAAAATCATTTAAGTTCATTTTTTTTTTCATATTTGCAGATTTATTAAAAAAGAAAAACTGAAATATCACCTGGTCCTAAGTATTCAGACCCTTTGCTCAGTATGCTCAGACCCAATGCGGCAAAAAAAAAAAAAACTACCAGCAAAGCTACCTGAAATACTATGCACAAGTGCACCAAGGGCAAAAGCTAAAGAACGCAAAAGAACGGTCAAACCAAATGTTGATTTAATTTAGTTAACATAAGTTAATCGATAAAGAAATTCTATTTATGACATTATTTTTGACAGCTTCCTCATTTTACAGCATATTTACACAAGGGCCTGAAACTTTTAGCAGTACTGTAGCTTTGCAGGTTGGTTTCTTGAAGCATCTTGGAGATTTTCTGGATTTAGTCTGTCTCAGCTTGTTCTGTTTCTTCAAGTCATTATTCAAGTTATTAAGAAGTTAGTAAATAGTGCCATACTATTTTTAGAATAAAAGCAACATTATGAGATTAAAGTTGCTTGAATAAAGTTAATTAAAAAAAATAATAATAATAAATAAAAAATCCACCTACTCCCCCCAATTTATTTATTTTTTTGTATTCTGTCTAGGCTATATGTTTATTTAAACAGGTACTGAAGTCTTTGGATGCTGCATCCAGGGCCGTCGCCAGAAAATCTTCAATGGGGGGGCATTTCGTTTTCATAGGGGGGCACAATTATGAGCAGCTATAAAATTGTAGTACGTATTTAAATATACAAATTATATAATAAATTCATAATGCCATTCGTTAAAAACAACATATATAAGTCTAACCAAAACGAATTATTCTAAAAATTCTAAAATAAAACACAAATTATAGCTAGTTCGTTAAATACAGCATAAGTCTAACCAAAACTAATTTATTTAAGAAACAGGCAAATTATAAAATAAAACGCAAATTATAATGGCAAAGAAACCGAAAAATTATAAAACAACAATTATAATGGAATTCGTTAAAAACAACATACAAAAGTTTAACCAAAACGAATTTAAAGAGAAACTGAAACGCACCGACATCTCTCATTCGGCAAGAATACAATTTTTTCCCACGAGAGGCTCCAGCGCGATCGCTTAGATTTTTTTTCCCTTAGCCTATAGTAACGGAAACAACTTAAAATACTGTGTCATTTTTGGTCATATAGATAAGAATAAGACATTATTCAAATGTTCAGAGTGCGCAGATGAAACGCGTCATGTTAGCTTATTTTCGGAGTCTGCTGTTTGGGAACAGATCTGGGAGTTATAATATAACGAAGCATTTCGACGAGACTTTGCTCAAGCATTTTAGAATGACAAAACTATCATTTCAGATGCTGTGCAAAGAGATTATTTCGTTGGTTAGTCCAGTTATGCTGACCCATCGCAAAGTCACATATATTTTTAATGAGCATTAAGGTGTTTCCATTGTAGTTTATGCGCACGTTTTAAGTTGAGCGCGTAAGTTTTTAACGCACATTTTTTGCATTTAAGCACATGTTGGCGTTTCCATCCAGCGTTTTTTAATGCAATATACCAAAATGTGCATAAAAACGGAAAAAAAAGTTGGAAACAGTTATTAACTTAATACTGTAGAGCTTAGTGGTTTTTTTAGATAAATGATTTGCTTGGCAATATTTGCTAGATCAGAACAAATTAATGTTTTTCATTCTCAATAGTAAGTTTGCTCGTGATCATGTGCAAGGGGGCCCGTCTAGTCATTTGGGGGGGCACTGCCCCCCAATGCCCCCCCTTGGCGACGGGCCTGGCTGCATCACTATGGAGGACGGGAAATGACTTAAGTATAAATACATAAATAAATAAATGCAGAAATAATTAGCAGTGATGGTACTAGTAGTATCCACAGTAGTACAGCCATAACGATAGCGATCCTGTTTAACCAATCCTGCATTGAGAGAGGTTAGAACCGCCTACCTTATTAACATACAGACACAGAAATACAGAAATAAATAAATGTAGAAATGTATAAATAAATGTAAAAATAAATAAATGTAGAAATACAGAAATAAATACAGAAATAAATGTTGTATAACACAAATGGTACAAAAATAGGACAATTAAAAATAACACTTTTGACAAAATTATTTATTTATTCATTCATTTCAGCATTTAATTATTTTATTATTTTGTATTACTACATTTATTCATTTCAGCATTCAATTATTTATTTATTCATTTATGTATTTCTATATTTTTTTTATTTTAGCATTTAATTATTATTCAGCATTATTCAGTAATTAATTATTTATATTTTCATTTATTTGTTAATTTATTTATGTATTTCTATATGTATTTATTAATTTATTTATTTCTTAATTAATTAATTCATTAATTAATGTATTTTTACATTTATTTATTTATTTATTTATTTCTGCATTTAAGTATTTATTTATTTATACTTAAGTCATTTCTTGTCCTCCATACATCACATCTTGCTGGATTTGAATCATGAGTTTGAAGTGTTTAAATTGACAACACAAGAATCATTCAGTTTCAGCATTTATTGTTTGTATTTCTCGATGAAATGAACAGAGTTTAAAGGATATTATTTATGTTATAGCCCTTTAAAATGAACAAACCACCTTGCGATTATTGGGTGGCTGCGCGCCACAGATTTGAAAATGTTAAATATTATTTCCAAGCATTTATACCATCAATAAAACACCTCATGATAGTAATGTGATTTACCTCAGAAAAGACAACAATAAGGAGCAATGGAGCCCAAATGTTCTTGCATATGGGCCCTGGGTTTACGTGCTGCCCGTTTGATTAGAAACATAATATTGATATTCATATTTAGAAGCCGATCGTTTATGTCATAATAAATTCATAATGAATAGCTAGTCTAGCCATTAGCACCCTAGCAATGATTGGAAACCGCTGGCCTATAGGTTTAAATTAATAGTCTAGTGTTTATTCACATATGTTATTTTAATAATTATTGCAATTGCTCGTGTTTTTCATAATAATGCCAGCAACAACACTGTTTAAATGTATAACATAAGCCTTAACCTCTGTAGGCTAACATTTCAAACCATTTAATACGGCCTAATCCCAATTAGTATAAAACAGTATTATTGAAAACGTATTTTAGGTATAAAACATTTGTATACTGTAAACAATTTCTGCAATGTCCATATGTGACCACAAGAGGGCACCTGAGTAAACTGAGGAGCTATGAGCAATAAATTCTTGTTACTGATCTCCCTCAGCAGCCTAATATAACTGGTTAAAATATGTACACAGTACAGCCATAATTCTAGATTCTTTAATGATAAAGAAGCAGCGTTATTATTTTTACATTATCAATTCCCCATCCAACACCAGCCATACACCCACTGAATTACCACTTTCTTGTCCCTTTTAAGCATTTTAGCCATTTATCAGTCAAGTATGTGCTTGTCTGCCATATATTTAGCTAGTACTTCCCTGTCTGTTTACCTCTGTAACTATCATTCTTTCTGTCTGTTTGTTATAATTCTAATATTGAGTTTGCCTTTCCAGAAAATCCATTCACCCCATACACACTGTGGGGAAATATAACTTATAACAGTATGATTTCTCTGAAGTAGGAAAGTACAGTATTTTGAAACAGAAACCAACACACATTATTAATGCAGGGAATTAATTTTACTGTCAAACTATAGATGTTCATTTACATCCCAACAATCATGCATTTGACAAACATCCAAGGGAAGTTCAATTAAAAATTAGATATAGATTTCCCTCAGAGGCACGGCATACTGTAGGGGAGTTCAAATTCAATTATTGCTCAGATTTACGCTCTCTTTTTATATAAACTGGGAAATTACTGTTAGTTTCATTTTATTTTTGTTGCACTGGAAACCACTGTCAAATGTATTTTTTTAAGTGAAATTGCATGTTGCTAAGAACAAAATGTTCTTTCTTAACACAACTGCTTCACCAAAATAACTTTACTATCAACTGATATTCAAGTGGAGAACTGTAGAAATTCCAAATGTAGAGTTAATTAAATAATGTGCAACACAAGATCGTGAATTGTCTTAAGTGAAAATCCCTGAGATATTGTTAGGGATCCCTGAAAATTAAGTTAAAGTAATATCAGTTCATTGTTTGTTGAATTAAATGGATTATGTGTTGATCACATATTGTAAGAAAATTACAAATTCCTCTGAAACATTCTCCCATTAATCGGTGTCACTTCTAATTATACCATAAATTACATCTTTAAAGCAATTTAAATACATAAACATAAGTGATTGGACAGTGTTGAATCCTGACTAATTACATTATTCAGGTAGCCTAATTATATTCAAATGAGTTCACTGCCTGACTTCAGAAGCCAGTGCACACAGTAAATGATTTAGTTGTAAAGCATCCGTTTTCTTTCCTGGTTGGGGGACATTTTTTGAAGGATCCAGTCGTCCAATATTACCAGAAGCTGTACAAGAAAAAAAAGTAAATCAAGATTATTTAAAACACTTAAAGTGTTTCAAATAGTATCTCGGCTGAATATTGTTCTATCCTACCAAACCATACATTAACGGAAAGCTTATTTATTCAGCTTATCACAATTAGGACTTTTATTCCCAATAACTAGACGTTTATATCTCACAATTATGAAAAATGTGAGAAAAAAAGAAAATATATCATTTTTTTAACCATTATTTTACCATTTATTTATTCCTGTGGCAGAAAAGGGCTTCCATACCTCATGCATATATGCCTTCTTTTTTTCTATCCCCAATAGCAAAATAAAAAAAAAACTGATGACGATGGAAAATGGATACAAAATAAATTCATTAATAATACAAGTAGATTCTCTTAAAAGTATGGTTTTATACTGTAATTAAATTAAGCTTCTTCAAATGTTTTCAAGTACTGCCACTTTTTTCTTCTCCTTTTCATGGATCTGTGTATTTGTCCAGAACACAAATCATAATTATAGACAGAAGTTTTACTTTTGGATGAACTATCCCTTTAAGTTTGTTACCCAGTTGCATCAGAATCCTGGTTTGCAGATGTGATGTGATCCTGACAAGAGAAGTGTATGGGCTCAGAGAGGGAGGACTCTTTCTGTCTAAAGACATATGTGTTCGTACTGGCCGTACCTCAGTGTTTGAAGGACATCCATCCCATCATTATCTTTTTCCTTGATAGAGCACTGAAAGCAAATGAAAGGCTTCAATTATCAAATGTCAAATATTTCATGCCCATCCTTTAATTTTGAGTAACAGAGCATGAAACTTCATATGGACATGATTTCCTTATTTTTTATATGATTTGAGCATTTTATTCAGTTCAGGTTGAAATGTAAAAGTTCTCATTCTTACCCATTCCAACACTGCTGCCCACACATGTGACTGGAAGAACATAACAAAAAATAATGCATTTTTAGAGTAATTTCAGTTATTTAATGTTCTAACACAACACATATTATGAACTATTGTGGCCCTAACAGTATGTGTCTGAATGTCACTACATTATATGATAAAATGGCAAAGGAATTAGTTTTTAAAAAACAAATACAATGATAAAACAACATATTCAAAAGAAGACAAAAAGTATTGTCACACTTCCAGGTTCATGTTCGTATCTGCTAGGACACATGTATGAACTTTTGATTTGTTTGGAGATGCCATTTATCTAATGTAATTAAAAACCAAAGGAACAACAACAACAAAAAAAATCTAGATCATTTTTTGGTCTTTTTCATTACCTGAATACAGCCTGCTGTTACAGAACTGGACCTTGGTTCCGTCTGGATTCAGTGGTGCGACGACCACTGAGTAGACCTGACCACACACTATCTCTGACACAGTGCATGTGTAGCTGCCAGGCTCTGGGCTGCATGTGTGAGTTTTGACGCTACCAGTAACTTCTGCTGTGTATCTGGTGAGGACGCTGCTGGACCTCCAGCGCACAATCAGCGTGTTATTGGTTCCTCTATAGAGACGGATGCCTGAGGGACAGCACTGACCTTAAGGGAGACAAGAAAGTTAACTTAACATTTACATGCTGTGATAAGACTTGAACAGCTGTCTTTATTGCCATATCCCTAATACACATTAATTAGCGGCAATAATTTATAAACGTTGCATTAACTACAGTACAATAATGTCTAAATATCCACTTGGCTGGGTGGCCTAAATGATGTCAGCTGAAAAGAAATGTAATTTCAGAGACAGAGCAAATTATTACATTTTGATAAAATATTGTAGATTAATTTTTCTTTAAGATATGTACACTTGTATGCACTTGTATTATCATAGATATGAGTTTCCAAGTCAGAAACTAGACATAAATGGCCCCCAAAGTATCTCACAGAAATAAGTACACATTTTTGTAAATATTTTATTATATCTTTTCATGTGACAACACTGAAGAAATGACACGTCGCTACAATGTAAAGTAGTGAGTGTACAGCTTGTATAAGAGTGTAAATTTGCTGTCCCCTCAAAATAACTCAACACACAGCCATTAATGTCTAAACTGCTGGCTAAGTGAAAATGCCCAAATTGGTCCCAAACTGTCAATATTTTGTGGCCACCATTATTTTCCAGCACTGCCTTAACTTTCTTGGGTATGGGGTTCACCAGAGATTCACAGGTTGCCACTGGAGTCCTCTTCCACTCCTCCATGATGACATCACGGAGCTGGTGGATGTTACAGACCCTGCGCTCCTCCACCTTCCGTTTGAGGATGCCCCACAGATGCTCAATAGGGTTTAGGTCAATCACCGTTACCCTCAGCTTCTTTAGCAAGGCAGTGGTCATCTTGGAGGTGTGTTTGGAGTTGTTATCATGTTGGAATACTGCCCTGCGGCCCAGTCTCTGAAGAGAGGGGATCATGCTCTGCTTCAGCATGTCACAGTACATGTTGGCATTCATGGTTCCCTCAATGAACTGTAGCTCCCAGCTCTGTAGCTCTCATGCAGCCCCAGACCATGATACTCCCACCACCATGCTTGACTGTAGGCAAGACACACTTGTCTTTGTACTCCTCACCTGGTTGCCTCCACACACGCTTACACCATCTGAACCAAGTAAGTTTATCTTAGTTTCATCAGACCACAGGACATGGTTCCAGTAATCCATGTCCTTAGTCTGCTTGTCTTCAGCAAACTGTTTGTGGACTTTTTTGTGCATAATCTTTAGAAGAGGCTTCCTTCTGGGACGACAGCCATGGAGACCAATTTGATGCAGTGTGCGGCCTATGGTCTGAGCACTGACAGGCTGACCCCCCACCCCTTCAACCTTTGCAGCGATGCTGGCAGCACTCATACGTCTATTTCCAAACACAACCTTTGGATATGACACTGAGCATGTACAATCAACTTCTTTGGTTGACCATGGCTATGCCTATTCTGAGTGGAACCTGTCCTGTTAAACTGCTGTATAGTCTTGGCCACCATGCTGCAGCTCACTTTCAGGTTCTTGGCAATCTTCTTATAGCCTGTGCCATCTTTATTTAGAGCAACAATTCTTTTTTTCAGATCCTCAGAGAATTTTTTGCCATGAGGTGCCATGTTGAACTTCCAGTGACCAGTATGAGAGAGTGAGAGCGATAACACCAAATTTAACACACCTGCTCCCCGTTCACACCTGAGACCTTGTAACACTAACGAGTCACATTGCTCCGGGAGAGAAAATGGCTAATTGGGTGGGCCCAATTTGGTGTACTCACTTTTGTGGCCAGCGGTTTAGACAGTAATGGCTGTGTGTTGAGTTATTTTGAAATAACTCAACACAAATTTACACTGTTATACAAGCTGTACACTCACTACTTTACATTGTAGAAAAGTGTCATTTCTTCAGTGTTGTCACATGGAAAGATATAATAAAATATTTATAAAAATGTGAGGAGTGTTCTCATTATCTCATATCTAAGTTGTTTTTTTTTTTTTAAAGATGGGCATTAAGCCTTAAATATGAGGAGGAGAGAACCATTTCTGTAATTTTTTTTTTTTCCACAAAATGTATAATGCTTTTTCTTGCCATTACAGTCATGCATATAGCGAGAGAAAAAAAAAACTTATTTGACTGGAACTCTGACATTAATTCTGAATTTTTGCCGGAATTCTGACCATCAAGTGTGTTTATATTAAAGTTTATATGATTGCAATTGAATGGAGTGCTAGATTTTATTCAAAATCTGTTGGATATTGACTGAATATGTTTAGACATTGACTAAATATCTATAGGCTACATTTTCATCGTCAATAAGATTTCACCAAGGAATGAACCTGACATCCTCCATGATTTTTTTTTTTTAGTGATAGTTGTTCATGAGTCTCTTGTTTGTCC
This sequence comes from Cirrhinus molitorella, assembly GCA_033026305.1. NCBI lineage: Eukaryota > Metazoa > Chordata > Actinopteri > Cypriniformes > Cyprinidae > Cirrhinus > Cirrhinus molitorella. The sequence continues at coordinate 25,810,276 of CM065132.1, read as the reverse complement.
TGAACAGTTAAACTGTGACTGTTCTTCAGAAAAAAATCCTGCAGGTCCCACAATTGTTTTGGTTTTTTAGCATTTTTGTGCATTTAAACCCTTTCCAACAATGACTGTATGGTTTTGAGATCCATCTTTTCACACTGAGGACAACTGAGGGACTCAAATGCAGCTATTACTGAAAGTTCAAATGCTCACTGATGCTTCAGAAAGAAACACAATGCATTAAGAGTCAGGGGGGTAAACTTTTGAACAGACTGAAGATGTGACCATTTTTCTCATTTTGCCCAAATATCATATTTATCATACATTTACTGAAGAAAATACTTACATGGTACATGTTTCCCAGTATACAAAATAAGTTAAATTTACCCTGATCTTAAAATTGTTTTAAGTTTTAATGCATAGTTTTTCCTTCTGGAGCATCAGTGAGCATGTAAACCTTATGTAATAGTTGCATGAGTCCCTCAGTTGTCCTCAGTGTGAAAAGATGGATCTCAAAATCATATAGTCATTTTTGGAAAGGAACCACATGCACAAAAAAAAAAAAAAAAAAAAAAAAAGAATTTGTGGGACCTGAAGGATTTCAGGGCAGGCAGAACAAGGCAAACAGTTTAACTGTTCAGGACAAACAAGGGACTCATGAACAACTATCACTTAAAAAAAAAACAACTGTGGATCATTTAGGTAACACGCAGTATTAAGAATCAAGCGTATGTAAACTTTTAAACAGAGTAATTTCTAACTATTCAACTATTATTTTCTCTTGTGGACTATATGTAAATGTATTTTATGTGTTATATTCAGATTCAGGTCAGTACTAAATAAAAAATAACATGCATTTTGCATGATCCCTCTTATTTTGGTAAAATAATTAACATTTTCCAGTTTCTGCAAGATGTATGTAAACTTTTGACCTCAACTGTATATGACAACAAAGCACTGAAAATCTATAACTCATAGTTACAGAAATTTCTGATAGCACATAAAGACAACTTTAAAAAATCACCCAATAAATGTATGGAAGCAGGGCAGGTTTTATATTGTTGCTGTCTGATCAAAATCTGATCAGTTTTTGAGAATTTTTACTTTTTTACCATAAACTTTACATTTCACCTTAACAGATGTGTAATGACAGAATTCTGTTTTACAGTATGGTGCTAAAGGTGACTTATTAGGTTGTTTTCTATTATATGCATTTTTGGATATACTTATCATTGGACATTGATGCTATGTATTTGTTCTACCACTAATGGCATCACAGTCGGTTCTGAGAACATACTTGCAGAGAATCCGTGATAGGTGCACTCCGCCTTGTGCCCAGTGTGACTGATGGCTTCCAGTGAGACGGTGTAGTTAGTGCCACAGGTGATGCATCCCATCACGCACCCTGTTTCCATAGTGTGACACTGTGCATTCCCGCGGGATGAAGACAGAGAGGCGATGTAGGTCTGGGCACCATTGGCGGTTGACCAGGTCACATTGGTCATTGCCTGGGTCACCTGGCTCACCGTGAGATTGTCTGGACAACAAGGTGCTAAAAAAAAAAAACAATATAATTGTACATTTTTTAACTGAAAAAAAAAATTTACAGCTTGTTTTTCTAAACACAAGAAACCTAACTTAACCTGTTTCGAGGGGAATGGTGTAACTGGGCATGCTCTCTCCAGCTGAGGTTAATGCGATGGCACTGACTTCATACTCGGAGCCACAGGGCAAGTTGGACACCAGACAGGAAGTACCGTTTGAGTGACAGACGTGTGTTTCACCCACTAAGCCAATCACATTGACGGTGTAGTTGGCAGCTGTGTTATCAGAAGTCCAGTTAACCAGCACACTGGAACTAGGCATGTTAATCTGGCTTACTCCGGTGATCTTAGGCATGCATGGAGCTATTAAGAAGAAAAAAAGAGAGTATGTTGTATTTCTGTGTGATCGATGTATGTTCCACTTTGTGTGTGTAATTATACCTGTTTCATGTGTCTGTGGTCTGCAGGTGAAGTTGCAGCCGCTTACGTCGTTACATGGTATGACAACTACGCTGTACCTGGTGTTGCAAGTGAGGTCAGAGAGGGCGCACCTGGGTGCTGTGTCGTTACATAAAATCACTTCGTTTGCCTCCACAGCACGGGTCTCGTACAGATCCGCGCCACGCACAGGAGACCACTCCATCAACAGAGTCTCCCAAGAAGCTGCAGAAACGGTTGAGTTCTCTGGACAGCAAGGCACTGTGGGTTTTTAATGTCAAAACACTGTTTTATTCACAAAATGGACAATTAACGGAACTACTGCTACTAAGGGGAAAGATGTTCGCATGAGTACAACATGATGTTGGTAATATTTTGGGCTGGTTTCTTGGAATAAAAGTGATGTACATTTTACACACTGGCATATACAGCTCCTTCTGAAAGTATTCATACCCCTTCATTTTTTCCCCTACATTTTCTTATGTTACTGCCTTATGTTAAACTGCTTTAAATTATTTTTTCCCCACATCAATCTACACTTCATACACCATAATGGCAAAGCAAAAAACAGGTTTTTAACATTGTTGCTAATTTATTACAAATAAAAAACATAAATGATTCCATTGCATAAGTATTCATAACCTTATCTGGGAAAGTTGACATTTAGCTCAGGAGCATTCGTATGGCTTGTAGATGTTACTACACTAAGAGTGAAGTTAACCTGTGGCAAATTAAATTGATTGGGTATGATTTGGAAAGGCACATAGATCTTGATCCTCCAAAAAAAAAAAAAAGCATCCAAAGGACCCTTAGACTGTGAGAAACAAGATTCTGTGATCTGATGAACCTCAGTTCCAAGCATCATGTTTGAAGGAAACCAGACACAGCTCATCACCTGCAGAGTACCATCTTAAACGTAAAGTGAGGTGGTAGCAGTCTGTGGGGATGTTTTTCAGTGGCAGGGACTGAGGGACTCCTCAGAGAAGAAGAAAAGCTCAATGCTCCAAAATATTGAGATAGCGTTAATGAAAACCCAGTCCAGAGCATTCAGAGCCTTGGGAGAAGGTTCACCTTCCAACAGTCAATGAACCTAAGCACACAGCAAGAGTGGCTTATAGACAACTCTGTGAATGTCCTTGAGTGGCCCAGTCAGAGCCTGGGATTGAACCCAATCAAATATTTCTGGAGAAATCTGAACATGTCTGCCAGACCCCATCCAAGCTGACAGAGCTTGAGAGGCAAAGAGGTGAGGAGAAAAATGGCAGATAATTGCCAAATCTTGTTGCATCATGCCCAAAAAGTGCTTCAGCTAAGTACTGAGTATACTAAATGCTTATGCTAAATGCTTACTAAATACTTACGCAACATCTATGAAGTTGTGACAGTTTAGTTTTTGCTTTGTCATTATGGTGCATGGAGTGTAGATTGATGTGAATGTGATTGATGTAGATTGAAGGTAGTTTAAAAATAATTTTAAAACTCACAGGTGGTGTGGTTGACAAGAGGTCCCGGGGGACTGGGTCCAGCTTGGTTGTGCGCAAACACACTCATGATGTAAGAGTATCCACAGTGGCAGTGAAACTGACAGTATAGCTCGGTTGAGTTGCACATCCCCTCAATGCCATCGTCACTCTTAATAAAGGTGGTGTAGTACTCTGCGTGTGGGACAGCGCTCCACTTCACTGAACAGTTACCGGGCACCAATTCCTCCACCCAGATGGGCTGTGGGGGACAAGGAACTGACAAACAACAGATTAGGTAGTGAGGGAGACTGCAGTGATAATACCTTAAAAGTCATTCTGTTGTTCACATAAAGCTAGAAATTCTTCAGAGGCCAGTTGTTCAAAAGTAATCTGATTGGATTTTTGCCATCAGATTATATAAAATCTTGCAAATGGGTTGTTCAAAAGAAAAAAAAAAAGGATTCTTAATTCGGATTAGATTAGAATATTCAATTTTGGTTTTGATACTTTTGATTAAAAAAAAAAAAGGATTATTTTGATCCCAGCAGAAGGATGGATTTATTATGAATTATTTTTAATGCAGCAACACAACTGACACATTTCAGGCCTCAAAAGGTAGTGAAGACAAATAAAAATACCATCTTTATTCAACAATTTCTTCTCTTCCGTGTAAGTCTTTGATGCGTTCACAAGAGTAACACAATGCATGCATGTGGTGCTGCTGATGCAAGGCAGGGCAAATAATTGCAAATAACTCTTCAGCTGTTGTTTGTTGACAATGCAATTGCTCTGAAAGAACCATTTAAGATGTTGGATGGACATTTTGATGTTTTGGTAAATTCTAGGACTGGCACTATTGATATGTACTGTAAAAATGGTTGGTCAATGTAGTAATTGTTATCATATAACCGTTACAGGTATTTATCGTCCTGTTTTTGATTTTTTGTTTTAATAAATTATCTGGGTGGACTGTTGAGGGAGCTTTGTGTAGTGAACATTACAGTATGTACAGTCTACATTAGGAGTTTCCAAACTTGTCCCTGGAGGGCCTCAACTATCCTAAGGATTGTAGCTCCAAAACTAATTAAACTCACATGAACCAGCTAACCCGGTCTTCAGAATTTACTACAAATTTTCAGGCAAGAGAGTTGGAGCTGGTTGGGGCAAAACTCTGCAGGACATTGATCCTCCAGGAGCAGGACTGGTCACCTTTATCAGTGACGGACAACTTCGGTCCTGCAGAGTTTAGCTCTAAATGAAACACACCTGAACAAGCTAATCAATGTTTTCAGGTAGAGACAGATGAGTTTTCATCAGGGATGGAATTAAACTCTGTCCAGTCTTGCTCCTAGAGGAAACTATCCTGCAAAGTGGCTCTAACTCTGATTAAACCAGCTAATCAAGGACTTTAGGATCATTAGAGACTTCCAGGTAGTTGTGTTGGAGTAAAACTCTATAAGAAGAATTGCACACCCTTGACATAGTTCATCAAACTGAGGAAAAAGGTCCTGTTATGACCTGTTAATGACAAACTGTTGTATGTGTAAATCGGTTTACTCACATGAAATAATCTGTACTGGATATGAGGGGACACTGTTTCCGGCCTGGTTGATAGCGATCACTGTGACAGATTTTGTCTCTCCACAGCTTAGAGGAACCAGGACACAGGAGTTACTAGATGAGGAGCAGTTCTGTCCGCTCAAACTCAGGGCAACATACTGCTCTGCACCCTGAGTTGGGTTCCATGTCACCACAATACCAGCATCAGGGGTGCTTGTCACCACCAGCTGAATGGACTGAGGAGCAGGAGGAACTGTGGAGACACACACACAGACACACACACAAAGTTTAAAGTGTCAGCTATCGCAGATTTTTAGCAGTGTCCTTTGTCCAGCCCTGCACAGATCAGCTTTAAACATAATGAAACACACGTGAACCAGGTAATTAAGCCCTTAGGGCCTCTATCGGAAACAGGATGAAGTTAAACTCTGCAGCATGAGCAGAATTGGACAGCTATGGCTGTTTTTATTGACCCCTTTTATTTTCTTTAAGTGTTATTTACAGGTTTGTACCGAATGCAAGTTTCTACCTACTTAAGTACTAAGTAAACTCTTGTCTTACGAGTAAACTGGCAAACTGAGAAGTCATCTCCGGGAATGTTCTCAGGACTCAAGGCATTTCCTTTAATGCAGTACTTGGTTCCTGCCTCCAGTTCTGTAAAGAGAACCTGGGTTTCTGTGGTGTTGAGAAGAGTTTGGCTGAATGAGCCATCCTTGCTGATGCTGAGACTGTAGAGGACAGCGTGATTCAAAGGATCCCACTTCACCAGGATGCTGCTGTTGCTGGGAGAGCTGGTGTTGAACTGAGGAGCAGGAAGGACTAGGATCCAACAGAAGAGGGAGAAAAGATAATAGTGAAAGGGTCAGACAGACATCTGCGTTGTGACCAAAAGTACTGAAGATTTCCTGAAGAACACCACCCTTTCCTTTCCTTTCCTTTCCTTTCCTTTCCTTTCCTTTCCTTTCCTTTCCTTTCCTTTCCTTTCCTTTCCCTTCCTTTCATGAATATCCTAACTTTTCCTGTCTATCTTTTCCTTTCCTTTCCTTTCCTTTCCTTTCCTTTCCTTTCCTTTCCTTTAATAAATGTCCTGTTTTTCCTGTCCTGTTTTGTCATAAATTTTCTTTTCTGTCCTTTTATCTCCTGTCATTTTCTTGCCAGTCCTGTTTCATTCCTTTCCTTTCCTTTCCTTTCCTTTCCTTTCCTTTCCTTTCCTTTCCTTTCCTTTCATGAATATCCTAACTTTTCCTGTCTATCTTTTCCTTTCTTTTCCTTTCCTTCATTTCCTGGCTTCTTCTGTCCTATCTTGGCATTTGCTTTTCATCCCTCTCATTCATTTCTGTTTTCTTCCACGTCCTTATGTTCCCTTCTATTTCCTGTCCTGCTCTTGCAAGTCCTGCCTGTCCTCTTCCAATCCTTTCTGTTCCCCTCCATTCCCTTTAGGTCTCTTTCATCACCTTCAGTCCCTCCATTCCCTTCCCTATCCAATCGTGTCCATTTCTTGTTGTGTCCTTTCAGTTTGTTCCTCTCCTGTTCCTTTCTTATCCCTTCCATTCCAGTTTCTTTTAGAAACTGGATTCTTTACACTAAACCCTGGGCACTGGTTCTACTCTTAACACTTTCTGGTGTGTCATAACTAGAAGAGTTCTCAGATTACTTAAGCTGTTTGAAGAAAACACCCCATTGTTCTGTTTTGGATCATATGTATGACGTAATTCCGTAGATATTTGTAAGCGATAGGATTTTGCATCGAGGCTATTCTGAGAATTAATGTCCCTTCCCTTATTATTTCCTGGGTGACCGTCTCAGGTGGAAAACGTGCTACCTGAACAATGACACAAAACTGCTGATGGCCCTGAGGTGAAGACACAGAATAAATTTTCTGTGCCCAGTCCCTTGAGGAGGGCAGCCCTTTTGTCATAGTTCAACTTCTCATATTTTGCCTACAGAGCAAACCCGGATATAGTTACTTAGGGATACATGCGTGAGAAACCTATTTCATTGAAAATGTGAACACAAGCTATGCATGCTGCTAAAAATCAAGCCCATGAGATCAGCCATGTAGCTTATCCTGATCTTTCTCAATGAGAGGATAAGGTTACTGCACTGGGTGAGGGTTAGAGAATAGCCAACTCTGTCCCTTCATGAATGGATCATTTCTCTGGCCTCTGGGTCAAAGAGGGTGGAGAGAGAGTAGAAGAATATACCTGTCTTTGCCTCCACGGAGATGGAAGGCTGGCTTCTGCCTGCGCTGTTGACGGACATGACACTGAGAGTGTAGTCTGTGTATGGCTGAAGGTTGGTGACAGTCCCCGGAGAGCTGGGTACTGAGATCTCTGTGAAAAAAGATCCATCGCTTGTCTCAGCGCGCAGGATGTAGGAAATGGCACCGGAGACTGAAGTGAATTCCACAGTGATGCTCTGGCTTTGTTTAGAGGAGGCTATCACAATGGCGGGCACATCAGGAGCTGAACAGAAGATGAGAAATTTTACAGTTCCATTAATGTCACACATCATCAGTTTACTGCAGGTTAAAAAATGTAAAACTGTAACAAGGTCACTTTAACAAGATGCTAAGCCTGAAATAGGATTAAAAAGGTCAGGGATTCTATATGGAATTATCAAGGAATTTAAACATTTTAATTCCAAGGCATAGAAAGGTCATAGAAATTATGAAAGCACTTCCTACATCCCATCATAGTCTTTAGCAAGACATTGGTGGTTTTGAGTACGTACCAGTAGTTCCATCCATAGTAGCATCTGTCAGCATGTTCATGTGGCTGTCCAGGGCTTCAACACGAAAGGTGTATGCAGTGTTAGGATTCAGGGAATTAACGGAGCCCATAATAGTATTCTGTCCAAAGCTGGCAAAGACCACAGGGACTTGAGAGTTTCTGAGAGAAGCTGTTACTCTGTAGGACAATGCACCCTCATATTTGCTCCAGCGCAACACTGCACTCTTTGATGTCACCGTAAAAACACTTACTGTCATTGTGCTGCCTGAAAAAGACAAGAAACATACTTAGGTATTCATTAATGCTGGTTAAATATAATACAAATCACACTTAGCATGAATTTGATTTTAAACAGATACTGTAAATTTGATCCAGATGAGCTGTACCTGATGCCTGTAAATAAAACAATTCACAAAGACTTTTATTAGATTGTAAACATTCATATAAGTAATATTTGTACATTTTCTATTTATTTTTGTATTATTATATTTTGAATTCAAGTTTTTCATAACTGCATAACTGCAATAATTAATGATGATGATGATGATGATGATGATAATGCTCTTATTTTTAGTACAGTTTATCTTATTGCCACATTATTCTATGATGCATGTTACAGAGTACTTAATTTCTGCATAAAGGAAAATTAAAAGTGAATAAATAATATGTGACATAACTCTACCTGTGAGACTATTCCAAGCAAAAGCACCAGTCCCTTGATTCCTCCAAGGCCTGCCATCTGTTATCTCTGTTTCAATCCTGATTTCTCTTTTTATAAATCTAAACTCTGCACTCTTCTGTTTCTTGTGTTTTGGCTGACTTTACATGAAGCTTTTCTTAAAGGCATCTGAGATACCTTAACCTAACCCCGCCCCCTCATTACAGCTGGCTAATAAGAGCTGGGGATGAGAATGAGCTGGCCAATGAGAAGTGAAGATGAGACAGGTGTAACAGAAAACTACATGAAGAAGTCTAATACTGTATTAGCCTATGCAGTCCAATGTAAATAATGCAGTTTATACACATATGTAGTTAGTTTTAATTTTAGTTAGGTAAAGAACATTCATTCTAAGTGTTAAACAGTTATTTATATATAAAAATAAAATAAAATAAAATAAGACATCACCAAACACCACAAATCTATTTTTTCTTAATTTTAAAATGGCAACGACTGAACATATAATTTGTATGTATAATTTTTCGAAGTCTATGGTGCTGACAAATCGCAGATTCAACATATTTAATCTATATTTTGATAAATATAATCATACTTGTTCTGTTCCAAGGAAGTTTGGTGCCACCTAGTGGCAGTTCTGTACGAAGTGAAAGTAAGTTCATAGTAAAGCACGTTTCTTTTGCATTAGCTCCTCCTCGATCTCTGGATGCCATCCTTTGTTTTGTGCTTGTAGAAGCATCATCTGTAAGTTAATTCTTTGTTATATAGTGCTTGATTACATATATATTTGCATATATGTCTGTGATAAGCTCTTTCGCATCCTTGATTTGATGTAAAATTAATAATAGCCTTTAGCTATTAGCCTAGCCTTAATATTATATAGCACTAAATGTGTTTATTTTATTCTACTTTGTTAAGCTAATTTGTCTATATGCTCAACATCTGTATTTGGTGCTATTAGTGTTATTGTTCTGATCATTGTTTATTCACTGTTTTCTCACAGTTTTACTCCTAATTCATAATGTACATCTCAATGGCATCTTATTAAAAAGACAAAGACTAAGATGAATCCTGACTCGTCTGTACTTTATGGATGGAGTTTGGCTGACTGTTAAATTGCATCTGCACATGCGAGGAGAACAGTACAGTAAAAAGATGTTAATCCTACAAGCAATTCAAGTTACATGGCAGAAGATTGCAGTCACGTTTGCGCTATGAACCACGATGAGAAGCCTGCAGCCTCTGTGGAGGAAAATACAGAGGAAACCATGAGTATCATAGATCGAGTTTCTGAGGCAGGCTCAAAGCGCTCCCGTTCATCACGAACATCACAATCCTCTCGATCATCGCGGTCGTCAAGGATTTCAGTTAGCATTGCAGCAGCCACTGCTCGGGCTCAAGCAGAAGCAGCACGAACTCGTGTACAGTTTGTAAAGAAAGAGAATGCAATCAAATTGGACAAAATTAAATTAGAAATGACCCATAAACTGGACAAGGCAAAAATGGAGGCTGACTTGGAAGTGCTCCAACATGAAAAGGAACAAGCTGCTGCGCTGGCCCAGGCAGAAGTGCTGGAAGCGGCCGTAGGAGCGATTGAGGATTGTATTTCCAGTGCTAGTTTCTCTGTGTCTTCACATAGCAGGGTGGAGCTCACCAAAGACTATGTTGAAAATCAGACTCGAGAAGACTTAGATAAGCCAAAGGAAAAGAATATGCAGGATTCAAATTTCAGTTACAAGAAGGATCCTGAGGCTTTAGACATAGACCATAGTACTCTCTCTAAGATAAGTTGTGTACAGGATGTGTTCTCCGAACTACCATCTCAACCATTTGATCAGTCAGTCACCGATGAGGTTAAGCAGGAAATACATGACCCTCATACTTCATGTTTCTCTCCATGGAAACCTGTCAGGGCACAGCCTCAATCAACACAGATCCACCAAAGTGCAGCCTCAGGTATGTTGGATTTTGCTAAATATCTAGCACGCCGTGAGCTCGTAAACACGAGTCTTGTTAAATTCGATGACCGACCTGAGAGTTTTAGAGCATGGAAGTCTGCCTTTCTTGGAGCCACAGAGGGCTTAGGCCTGACTGCTGGTGAAGAGATGGATCTTCTTATTAGGTGGCTAGGAAAAGAATCATCTGACCATGTAAAAAGATTACGATCAGCCCATGTTAGCGATCCTAACGTAGCACTAAATGCGGCCTGGAAGAGATTAACAGAATGTTACGGTGCTCCTGAGATAATTGAAAATGCACTCCTGCAAAGGCTGGAAAACTTTCCCAAGATTCTTAGCAAGGACTATGTCAAATTAAGAGAGTTAGGTGATCTCTTGACAGAACTACAGGTGGCTAAGCAAGATGGCTATCTCCCCGGCTTAACATATTTGGACACCGCCAGAGGTGTAAATCCCATTGTTGAAAAGCTACCACACTTTCTTCAAGAGAAATGGGTCTCTCACGGCATGAAGTACAAGGAAATGTACAATGCCGCCTTTCCTCCATTCTGGTATTTTGTAAGCTTTGTTTGTTACGAGGCAAAAGCCAGGAATGATCCAAGTTTCACAATTGCTAATCTTCCTAAAGGTGAGAAATTCCTGAGCAAACAAACACATCAGAGAATGCCCATTTCTGTTAATAAAGTTGATGTTTCGCAAAAGGTTTACACTGCCAAGGACTCAGGCACCAGTGATGAAAGCTCTAAGGACTGCCCGATACATAAGAAACCTCACCCACTAAGAAAGTGTCGCGGTTTCCGCATGAAGCCATTGGAAGTACGTAGGGCCTACTTGAAGGAAAACGGTATCTGCTTTCGATGTTGTGCATCGTCTTCTCACATTGCACGTAATTGCAAGTCTGTAGTTAAATGTACAGAATGTGATAGTGGAGACCACGTTACTGCCCTTCATCCAGGACCCGCACCGTGGGTCTCCAAGACTTCAGGTTCCTCTGCAGAGTATGGCGGGGAGGATGAATGTTCGCCACCTCCTGTGAATAGCGCCTGTACCGAAATATGTGGGGAAGGTTCGCCAGCCAAATCTTGTTCTAAGGTATGCTTAGTTCGAGTGTATCCTAAAGGCAGTCCAGAGGCTGCTGTTAAGATGTATGCAATGCTCGATGACCAGAGCAATAGGTCACTAGTGAAATCAGATTTTTTCGAGCTTTTTTGCATAAATAGTCCAGCTTCTCCTTATGTTATGAAAACCTGTGCTGGGACTATTGCAGCTTCTGGAAGGAGAGCCGATGGATTTCAGATAGAGCCTGTTATTGGTGATATTACCTTGACATTACCTACTCTAATTGAGTGCAATGACATTCCAGATAACAGGGCAGAAATACCTACCCCAGAGGTTGCTCGAAACCATCCTCATCTTAAAAGAATAGCCTCTGAGATTCCAGAAATGGATGACAATGCCCAGATTCTCATGCTGTTGGGTCGTGATGCTCTGAGAGTCCATAAAGTGAGACGCCAGATAAATGGGTCTCATAATGCTCCTTTTGCAATCAAATCAGATTTAGGCTGGCTGATAGTTGGAGACGTATGCTTAGGCAATTCTCATAAACCAACTGTGTTGAGTTACAAGACACATGTACTGGACAATGGTAGAACCTCATACTTTTCCCCATGTCAACGTCACATCGACGTGAAGGACAGCTTCAATCTCTCAGCTGAAGTACAAGGAATCCCTCATATCTACAAGGGTGCAACCACAAGCAAGGGAAATCACTTTGGCTGTTCAGTGTTCAAGCGAACAAAGGAAGACAACAAGCCTGCTCTTTCTGTTGAGGATCGTCTCTTCCTGGAGATCATGGACAACGAGTTTTTCAGAGGTAGTGACAATAGCTGGGTGGGTCCTCTTCCTTTCAGATACCCAAGACCACCACTTCCCAATAACAGAGAGCATGCAGTCACTAGGCTTTACTCTCTCCGTCGCACTTTGCTGAAGAGACCAGAGATGAAACAGCAATTCACAGATTTCATGCAAAGGTTGTTTGAAAATGATCACGCTGAGTATGCTCCTCTCTTAACCGATGACCAGGAACGTTGGTATTTACCATTCTTTGGGGTTTACCATCCAAAAAAACCCAGTCAAATTAGAGTGGTGTTTGACTCCAGCGCACAATATCAGGGTCTTTCACTGAACAGTGTCCTTTTGACAGGACCAGATTTAAACAATAGCCTGTTAGGGGTCCTGATTCGATTCAGGAAGGAGCCTGTTGCTGTGACTGTTGACATACAGCAGATGTTCCACTGTTTCACAGTGAAGGAAGACCATAGGGATTATTTGAGGTTCCTATGGTTTCGTGATAATGATCTCGACAAGGATGTAATTGAATGTAGGATGAAAGTCCATGTATTCGGAAATAGCCCCTCCCCAGCAGTGGCGATTTACGGACTTCGTCGGGCTGCCAAAGAAGGAGAGCTTGTGCATGGAACTGACACCTTCAACTTTGTGAGGAGAGATTTTTATGTGGACGATGGTCTGAGATCTTTTCCAACTGCCTTTGAAGCTATTGATCTACTTCAGAGGACAAAAACGTCTCTAGCAGAATCGAATCTAAGGCTTCACAAGATAATGTCAAACAGCCCGGTGATGTTGGCAGCCTTTCCATCTGAAGACTGCGTGGAAGGTGTCAAAGATCTTGATTTTGAAGATGAAACCATTCCTGCTCAACGCAGTCTTGGCCTGAGCTGGAAAATATCAACAGACACTTTTACATTCCACTCACCAGATAATAGCAAACCTCTGACTCGTCGTGGCATTCTCTCCACTGTTAACAGCTTGTACGATCCTTTAGGCCTTGCAGCGCCTGTCACAATCCATGGAAGATTCCTGTTGAGAGAGTTGTCAAAAGGAATAGATGACTGGGATGTCTCACTCCCTGAAGTCACTCTCAAAAGCAAAATCTACAGAGCTGTGCATATTTTCAGATGCCTCTTTTAAGGCTATTGGAGCAGTAGCATACCTCAAGACTACCCATGAAGATGGACAAATTGACGTTGGTTTCATTCTGGGTAAAGCTAAACTAACACCTCCTGACGAACCTACTATCCCTAGGTTAGAGCTTTGCGCAGCTGTTTTAGCTGTCGAAATCTCAGATTTAATCTTGGATGAGATTGATTTCAAACCAGACTCTGTCAAGTTTTTCTGTGACAGCAAGGTCGTATTGGGTTACATACACAATGAAAGTAGGAGGTTTTACGTGTATGTGCATAATCGTGTTCAAAGAATCAGGCAGTCGTCAAAAGCTGAGCAATGGCATTACGTGCCTACCGAGCACAATCCAGCTGATTGCGCCTCTAGGTCTGTTCCAGCTGCTCTTCTTGCAAACTCCATGTGGCTGACAGGACCGGACTTTCTTTATAAACCTTCAGCAAGTGATCTAACTCTAGAAGAGACCTTTGAGCTGGTTAATGCAGAGACAGATTCTGAGGTTCGTCCTTTACCTCAAGTAAGCACTGCTGCCACAAATGTAACTCAGAATTCACTCAACCCAGAACGGTTTGAACGTTTTTCCATGTGGAAATCTCTGTTGAGAGCAGTGACGTGCTTGACTCATATTGCACGTTCCTTTCATTCTGTGAATAAAGGGCAGACATGTAAACATATAGGCTGGCATAAATGTGATCAATCCAACCGCCTGGATGAGATGGCCCAAGCCAAAAGGGTCATCCTTCTCTCAGTTCAGAAGTCTGTTTTTCCTGAAGAGTATAGTGCTCTCACGAGACATGTTAAAATCTCTCAGAACAGTCCGTTAATTAAGCTGAATCCTGTTTTGGGTGAAGATGGTCTAATCAGAGTTGGAGGCCGTCTAACAAATGCCCCCGTGACTAGTGATGAGAGGAATCCCATTGTTTTACCTGGACGACATCATATTTCCACCTTACTAATTCGTCACTTCCATGAACAAGTAAAGCATCAGGGTCGTCTTTTTACAGAAGGGGCCCTACGCACCGCTGGATTCTGGCTGTTAAATGGGAAAAGATCCATTAGCAGTGCCATACATAAGTGTGTTGTTTGTAGGAAGTTGCGTGGAAATACGGAAAGTCAAAAGATGGCTGATCTCCCAGAGGAGCGTCTCAGTCCATCCCCACCTTTCACTTATGTTGGTCTGGACGTATTTGGTCCTTTCTCCGTCTCAGCTCGACGTACAAGAGGAGGTCATGCGGAGAGCAAGCGTTGGGGAATCCTCTTCACTTGTATGTCTACGCGAGCCGTTCATATAGAGATAATTGAATCCCTTGACACTTCCAGTTGTATAAATGCAATTAGGAGATTCTTTGCCATTAGAGGGCCCGTGAGACAATTCCGATCGGACTGTGGAACTAACTTTGTCGCTGCAAGCAAAGAACTGGGGTTCTCCAAAGTGGCAAAGGACCCAGAGATGCAAAAATACCTCACCAACTGCTCTTGCTCATGGGAATTCAATCCACCCCATGCTTCACACATGGGGGGAGCTTGGGAGCGTTTGATAGGTGTAGTGAGGAGGATTTTGGATTCCATGTTGATGCAGTATGGTTCTCGTTCTCTCTCACATGAGGTACTGTGCACATTCATGGCAGAAATTTCTGCAATAATTAATGCAAGGCCCTTAGTTCCAGTCTCCTCAGATCCCGACTCACCTCTTATACTGACCCCTGCCATGCTCCTGACGCAAAAGGTTGGTGTTCCTCCGTCTCCTGGAAACTTCTCAGGTGATGGTATGTTCAGACAACAGTGGAAGCAGGTGCAGAGTCTTGCTGACAATTTTTGGTACCGCTGGAGACGGGAATATCTCCCAACACTTCAAAATCGTCGGAAGTGGAATAGTACTCAACCTGACATCCAAGAAGGAGATGTCGTACTTCTAAAGGACAATCAAAGCCCTCGTAACAAGTGGCCTATGGCTCTTGTGTCCAAAGTCTTTCCAAGCACTGATGGGAGAGTGCGCAAAGTTCAGTTGAAAGTGACTAAAAGTGGATCTGGGAAAGATGTAATGTATCTCAGACCAATTACAGAAATCATTCTACTGTTGTCTAATGAGAGTTAAATAAGACATCCTTAGGATGTCTGGCGGGGAGTGTTCTGTTCCAAGGAAGTTTGGTGCCACCTAGTGGCAGTTCTGTACGAAGTGAAAGTAAGTTCATAGTAAAGCACGTTTCTTTTGCATTAGCTCCTCCTCGATCTCTGGATGCCATCCTTTGTTTTGTGCTTGTAGAAGCATCATCTGTAAGTTAATTCTTTGTTATATAGTGCTTGATTACATATATATTTGCATATATGTCTGTGATAAGCTCTTTCGCATCCTTGATTTGATGTAAAATTAATAATAGCCTTTAGCTATTAGCCTAGCCTTAATATTATATAGCACTAAATGTGTTTATTTTATTCTACTTTGTTAAGCTAATTTGTCTATATGCTCAACATCTGTATTTGGTGCTATTAGTGTTATTGTTCTGATCATTGTTTATTCACTGTTTTCTCACAGTTTTACTCCTAATTCATAATGTACATCTCAATGGCATCTTATTAAAAAGACAAAGACTAAGATGAATCCTGACTCGTCTGTACTTTATGGATGGAGTTTGGCTGACTGTTAAATTGCATCTGCACATGCGAGGAGAACAGTACAATACTATTGTTTCCAAAATGTCCATTGATCTGGAAACTATAATGGCAGTCCCAGTTTTAGAAAAAAAATCTGGATTTGTGCTAATTAGTCTGTGGTGTTACTGTCTCCCTTGGTTGTATTTCACTAAAATTATTTAAAAATCAAAATGCCATTAATCAGTAATTTTACTTAGATTAATAATTCCATTTGAAATAGATATTGCTATTTAAAATAACACATTATGCCTTTCGTATGCCACCTTAATCGATGAATGGTCCGATTACTGAATCTTGTTCTCTGTTCAGTAATGGTGTAAATGTTGAATACATTTTTTTGTTTTGTTTTGTGTAATCCTATTAATATTGACATGTGGCCAACTAGCCCCGCATTCTTCTGCAAAGCAGTGAAATCACAAACCCATTTTTATAGTTTATTATTATTATTATTATTATTATTATTATTATTATAGATAATTTAAAAATTGTGTGACTGAAGTTATAAATCTGCGCATATCCTCTGTCAAAACTATCCACATATGAACGCTCCCACGCGCGTACTCTCCCTCCTCCCAGTTGACGGAAGCGCGCATTTGTTTCGACTCAACTCAAGATGGCAGCTGGAGCGGAGTACGGCTTGAAAAAAATAGTTTGGCAAAGTAAGTTCATTGAGTAATCAGGTGATTTTCTGCAAACGTCTTGCATGCACGGTCCTATGCCTCATAATTTACAAGAGTTCAACTCAGAGGAAGAGCTGTCAAAAGTTTAAAGATATGATTTTATGCTGGGCTTGCCTAGAGATGTTATGAAGGCGTTTTATGAAGTTAACGTTATTTGTTTAAGCGTTTGTTTTTGTGTTTAATAGGGAAACGTATATGCAATCTATATTGTGTTCCGGCTTTGGGGCGATGTTTGTCTTATTAAATGTCTTGCATGTGTCATTGAGGCAGAGTTTCCGTTAGCAGCACCACTAGCGTTAGCAAGTTCAGTTTCACTGTTGACTGCTCACTTTGACAATCCTGCATTGGGTGTTTCCGTTTTTGACGGAGAATGGGTTCATAGTTGCGGGGTTCTGTGTGTCAGGAGTGTTTGATGATGTCAGAATGAAACTTCAGTTCTTTCGCGCCCGTGTGTTACACTCTGTGAACTTTATCAATGACTTCCGGTCGGCTGTGTTATGGACTGCCATTTGTGTTTACAACAGTGGAAAAAGGCTAGTCATAACACACACAAATAACAAAGTTATAAATATGTGGATTCGAATATAGTTATAAGCTGATGATAATGGTGTATGTGTGTTTTTTACAAGCATTAAATGGTTATATGTACTTACAGATGAACTAGGGGATCTTAGCAGATTTCCAAGACTCTGAAATGTCTCAAATGATTTGAAATATGTTATTTTGAAATCATATAACTTAATTAGAATATAGAAAATATCCACAGATCAAGATCTACATGTAAATTAACGTGTATATATACACTTACACACCTACACACACACATACACACACACACACACACACACACATACATTTATAATATTTATAAGCTGCTTTTTACATTTCTGTGCACTCTGCAAGAAGATAGAATAAACTCAAAACAGGAAGTAAAGCTTCTTGGAAATTGTTCTTCATTTTCAGTTCCATGGTGCATCGGCAAAACTGATTCACTGCTCTCACTAACAGTTTGCTTTATGTGGCATCACAGGAATCAAGGACACCATTATTGCAGACTGCAGAAAGTCAGAAGTATGGAAGGTCAGTTTGAACGATTTGTTTTATTCTCCCTGAATCTTTCTGTTTATATTTTGCCAATTAGTGGCCATTAAGGGCTATCCATGTTCATCTGGCTTTAAACTCCAGCTGAGCTGATGTACTATTTGCTCCTGCTGTATGCTAAACACAGAAGCTGTCTGACCGATTGGTATCAGAGCAGGTCACCTACAGGACCATTTTCCTCCTTGCATACTAAACAAAAACCATACTACTTCGAGGAACCTCTTAATGACCATTTAAAAAAATAATCAGGCTTCACTGCGCATGCTGTATGTATGTTGTTGCATGCAATCAGCAAGGAAACCACAACATAAAGAATTGTCCTCTTTTGCTACACTCAGACTTGTATTTCCTCTCTAAAAGCCCCTTCAATTTTGCATTCATCTGCTTACAGTTTTTAAGAGTGCAGTCTCCATGTCTCAACATCCTGTTAACAGCTGATACACAAAACCAAGTCCCACACTACATTATTTCTTTGTTGCATTCACACGTCACAATACAGACGAACAGATCAGTCACTACGCTAGCTTCATTATGAATTAAAAAAAAATACTTGAATGTAGTGAATGTTGACACTTAGTATATTTATTGTCTGTTGTCCGATAGTCGTTATATGTGCAGAGGACTTAAATGAAGACTGAGTCAGTCAGAAATTCTGAACAGCAAGTTGTTTTTGTCATATTTTTTTTTTAACTTGATAATTCCTCTTATGTCCCTGTTACAGTGTAATTACACAATTAAGTAAATAAGTAATATTAATTGCACTTATTAAAGGGTTATGGTTGTTGTTAATTGCTGGAAATTATGCATAGTTTACTGTTGTTACTAAATTTAGTACATGTAACGTGTATCAAGGGCACTGTACAAACATTTTTTTTTTTACTAGGGGTGGGCGATATGTCCAAAAAATTTATCACAATAACATTTTTCATATCAGTCGATATCGATAATTATCACCAAAAAATTTTCAAATCTTATTTCTTCCAAGTTTAAACTCTAATTTTTGCTTCCAAATGAAAGTTGTACAAACCAGATGCTTACCTGGGGGTTTTAAACTACTATTGTTAAAAAAGAAAAAAAAAAAAGAAAAAAAAAAAACAACATTTGATGTTTTTGAATTCTTGCTGCTTTAAATTCAACCACATAGTATAAATAATAGAAAACTTTTCGCACAAGCTTGCGTTTCCGGTCTGACACATTCACACGCGTATGAATGGAAGTCAATGGAACGAAAATGGCAGTGTGACTGCCCCTAGTAATTACACTTTTTGACATTTTGAACATGGATTTGGTAAAATAAAGGGTGTTTAATTTAAAAAGAGAAGTGTTATTGAAATTAGTATATGATTCATGTATTATATTAATATGTTTAATGACTCTGTAACTGATGTCTAATCTGTTCTTACAGATCCTTATACTGGACCATTTCACCACGCGCCTTCTCTCTTCCTGCTGCAAAATGTCCGATCTGATGTCGGAGGGAATCACAAGTAAGTGAGAAAAGAGATTTTGCTCCAGGTTTTATTGAACATCCTTTGCGTGAGACAGAAATGTCTGCCGATTCAGTGTTTGAACTTCATTGTGTAGTGCAAGTCGGATGCTTTTCCTTCCTGTGGTTTCCAGAAAGGAAGCTTTTCGTTTCCTCCGTATGAAGAAAAAATACTGCACAATGTGCTGGATGGGGAGTTATTGTCATAACAAGTTACCTCTCATTTGTTCACAGTTGTGGAGGACCTGTACAAAAACAGAGAACCAGTTCCAGAGATGAAGGCCATCTATTTCATGGCACCTACTGCCAAGGTCAGAGATCAGAAGACACACATAAAAAGCATAATATACTTTTTTGATGACCTGTTTGTGACCCTGATGTTTTATATTTGCAGTGTGTTGATGCATTTATCAGCGACTTCAAACCGAAACCCAAATACAAAGCTGCGTATGTCTTCTTCACTGACTGTGAGTTCACTGATGTGATTATCCCAAAAACCAAACAGATTGTGTGTTATTTTCAGCGAGAGTGACATTTTTATTTCTTTGTCAAAATGAACCCAGACTGTCCTGATGATCTCTTCGACAAAATGAAGAAGAACTGTGCTAAGTACATTAAAGTCTGTAAAGAGATCAACATCTCGTTTCTGCCACTGGAAGCACAGGTGAGTTTATCTGGAAATTCGTTTAGCCTGTTATGACTGAGTGTTGTTGTTTTTGACTGTGTGGGCCACCTGTGCAGGTGTTCACCTGTGATAACCCAGAGGCCTTCAAGAACATCTACTCCCCGAACAGTAAGGACAGAGATCAGACGCTGGAGATGATGGCTGATCAGATCGTAACGCTCTGCGCCACGCTGGACGAGTACCCTGGAGTCAGATACAAGAAACCACCACAGTCAGCCCCCTCTTACACACTTTACAAGTGCTGAAATTTCACCTGATGCATAAATAGACATTTAATCCACGTTTTGGCTCTGGATTTTCTGTTCTGTGCAGGGATTCAAAATTTCATTATGGAATGAAGTTAGCTGAGCTTGTGGATCATAAACTGGAACGACATTACGAGTTGGATGATAATTCAAAGAAAAAGGTGAGCTGTTGAGTGTTTACAACAACCATACATGACAGTGTTATCTGATTGATATAAGGTTTTTACAAAAATGAGTTCACTAAGCCCTCTTCTGGTGATCCCAATGCTCCAATTAGTAATTAAACATGTAAAATGATCTTTATTTGTATGTTTTCTGAGCGGATAACCTTTTTCTTTGCTCACTTCTGGACGATTGCTGCTACTTCTCATTACAAGTTGTAGGTCTGACAATGACTTTAAATCAGTGAAATATGATTTTTAAACCTATGCTGATGAAAACAAAATGACCGTGCTGGCTGACATTTGCAAATCTCCCTGTAAAGTACATTATTGTGAAAAATGTCTTGGCGGGATTCACACAAACATAATCTGTTATATCTTACATGAACGTTTAGTCAATGGTTAGGGAAAAATCTGATGTGTAACATTATATTAGATCCATGTACTACAGTCTTAAAATAGATCTGTCTCAATGTTAATCAAATATTAAAGGTCAAGATGGAATCACCCGCTGCTCTTGATTAAACTACTGTTTATTTGCATTTTTGTTCTTATTTTAATAACAAAGATAAAATACAAAAAGCTAAATTGTGATTATTAATATAGTAATTATTATTAAGACAAGAACTGGAGAAAAATATGCAACGTTGCTTGGTGATTTTGCTTTGGAACCTTCAGAAATCTTTAACTCGATTTTTCTCAACTCTATCGACGACGACTTTTTTTCCAAACAAATCGTATATGATTTTAAGGTATTTTTATGGAGAATGTGAAAAGAACTCACTTTTGAAAATGTGCTCATTCCAACTTTTTCAGCATGGGTCACATATAGCTTCTTCTAAAGATACACTGGCATTCAGAAATTTGTGGTAAAGAAGTATTTTTTTAATACTGTTATTCAGCAAGGATGCATTAAATATCAAAAATGACAGAGATTTATAATGTTACTGAAAATTTTGTAGAAATTTCTGATTTCGTGATATCTCTGTTTGCACAAACTGCCTCTTCAGTACTTTCCTTTCATATTTAGGGTAAAACCCAGGCTCAGCTTCTGATTGTTGACCGTGCGCTGGACCCTGTTAGCCCTATTCTTCACGAGCTCACCTACCAGGCTATGGCTTATGATCTCATACCAATAAAGGACAACACCTATGAGTATGACACCTCAACTGAATTTCAGCCAAATCACTTGATCTTTATTTAACTTTGTTTGAAGTTAGCTTGAAATTCTATTTACTCTGACAGACATCCTTGCTGTTGTTTTGGTTCTCCTGTATATTGGTGTTTTTTTCTGTGTGTTTTCTCTTAGGTATAAAGTAAAGGATGGCTCTAAGAAAGAAGCTTTACTGAATGAAGAGGATCAATTATGGATCAAACTACGTCACATGCACATTGCTGAGGTCACTGAGTGAGTAGAATTACTTCATATGAGAGTTCAATCTCATATACATATACTCACATCTCATACTTCCGCAATAATTATGTAAAACGATGGCGCACAGAGGCTTTGGTTTTCAAGTAAAGTAAAAATCCACTTCTTAAACCAGAGAAGGTGAACATGTTGGTATTCTTGTACAAAAAAAAAAAACATGCAAGATATGGTGGTGTTCTTGGTTGTGAGATAGCGTTGAATATAACGGTATCTGCCAAAATGAGATGAAAAATATAGCCATGTCGGATATTGGCAAAAATCCAATATCGTGCATCCCTAATCCTTGCTAAATAAATGTATTAATTTCATTCAAAAAGCAAAAAAAATCCAAATCTAAATCCAATCCTTCCTCCTCCTTAGAGATTGTTGCAGTGCATTATGGGATTACTTTATCCTCTAAAGATACATGCATTGTGATCTTGGTACTTGGTATTTTATTTATAAATATGGAACTGCTTTACTCAAAGATGATTATAACTGATGTCCATCACATATTGATATTTGAAAAGTTTTATTATTTTTCTTCTCGCTAACATTTGTATGTTAACATTGAATAAAAGGCATACAGTTAAAAACAACTAGCTAGGTTAGCTGATTACTGTAAGTGTCTATAGGTATTGCTGTCGGTTTATAAATTTTCTCTGCCAAGTGAATGTGAGGTTAGGCATAAAGCCTATTGTCATATATCACATTAGTGTAATAAGCACTATTGTATTTATTTATTCTGAAGGCAAATCCCCAAACTGGTGAAGGAGATCTCTGTCAGCAGAGGTGAGAAGAAACAGCCAGATGAGAAGGTACAGTATATTTTTACATTTAATTGCACCTCCAAACAATAACAGTAGTGTTCAGTTCCAGATTCCCTCATATGAGTATGTCATAGATGCCCACTGTCATTGGCAGATCTCAATCGGACACCTATCACAGCTCATGAAGAAGATGCCAGGCTTCCGCAAGCAGATGTCTCAGGTAATCAAGGTGCCTTGCATGGCCTGAAAGAGCATGGTATCACATGATGCCTGTGACAGGGTTCCCACGGGTCATGGAGTTTCTGGAAAATCATGGAATTTTAAAAGGTCTATTCCAGACATTGAAAGTCAGGGAATTTTATATTTATTTTGTCCAAGTCACGGAATATCAGGATGACAATTTTCGATATTTTTCAATATTTTTGTTTGCGGCTTTCAACTTTTGTTTCCATTTTTTTAAAAGGTCATTTTAGTTGTATTGTGTTGTTTCATGCATTCATTCATTCATTTCATGCATTTTGCCTATTGTTATGGTTATGAAAGCATAACAAATTACTTTAAAATAAGTTAATTTCTGTTAAAATAGTCCAAAAAAACAAACAAAACAAAAACAAAAAATAGTGTATATCAGGGTTCCCACAGGTCATGGAATTTCTAAAATATCATGTTTTAAAAGGTCTACTCCAGACATTGAAAATCAGAGAATTTTATATATTTTTTTGCCCAAGTCATGGAATATCAGGGAATTTGACGTGTGGCTTAGAGTGGGAACCCTGCTGCGACTGTGAAAGATCACATTCATTCTGTCTATATGTTCAGTAGTGACTGCCTAAAATACTGTACAAGACCCACTGAAATGCTCACTTGCAGTTTAATGTTTCCCTTTTTTTTTTCTCAGAAAACTGTCCACTTATGTTTAGCTGAGGATTTGATGAATCATTACCAAAAGAACGTGGAAAAACTTTGCAAAGCTGAACAGGTAAAGCTTAGTGATATCTCGAGGGAAAGGATGCCCTCTTCTGTCCAGGAAATGTCCCACATGGTTTTTTGTGTGTGATTCTGTGCTTTGTATGTAGGATCTGGCTATAGGTGCAGATGCTGAAGGACAGAAGGTCAAGGACCCCATGAGGACGTTACTTCCTGTGCTGTTACACCCATATGATACCACCGATAAGATCCGGGCCGTTCTTCTCTACATCTTCAGTCTAAACGGTGGATGTTTCTCTTTTCTTGTCATGCCATGCCAGAGATTTGGAAACATCTGAGCTGTCCAGTTTAGTATGTTTTCCTGCTGGATGAGCACAGTGTTTTTGTGTGTAATGAGTAGGTACGACAACGGAGAACCTGAATAAACTGATTCAGCATGTGAAAATCGAGGATGAGAGGGGGTATATCCAGAACTGGGAACATCTGGGAGTTCCCATTCTTAACAAAGTGAGTCCACAAATGCTTTCTGTCTCCTCTGGCACTGCTTCTCTTCCAATTGATATTGCATAATTCACTCATACTGGTAGCTTAATATTTGGTTTTGATGCATTCTGAATTGCAGTTTTGTAACTTGAATGTGTTTAGCAATAGAGAAGTGCTGAAGGCTTATAAAGTAATTATAGTACTTGCAGTTTTATTCTCCATACCAATAATTTCATGGCATTTTCCAAACCACAGCAACATGTAATTGTATTATTGATTTAGCAGTTTAGATTTTTGATAGTTCTGATTGGAAGTGTGAAATTGGAAAGTTTTACTTTTGCTGGTATTCAGTTTTACCTCCATCTCTCCTCATAACAGCCGAGCATGTTGTCATTTCGTAAACCATCTCGGAGAGACCGGTCAGACAAGGAGACTTACAATGTGTCTCGCTGGACACCTGTCATTAAAGATGTAATGGAGGTGAGTGACACTTACTCCTAAACGTCAGTCACCAGCAGTCACATATTACAGAGCAAACTATCTAAAGCACAGATAGACAAACTAATACAGGGCTCGACACTAAAGATTTTTTTTCCTGCTTTCTATGATTTTTATTGTGCTATGTCCACTACTGTTTTTCTGTGTACACTAACATTCAAAAGTTTGGGATCAGTAAGATTAAAAAATAAATAATATTAAAAAAATTAAAAAAAAGTCTTAAATAGCACAGGTATATTTGTACAATAGCCAACAACAGACCTGCCAACCTATACGCATTTTGCGTAGCGGGTACGCATTTTGACTTCAAAATACGCTGCTACGATTTGTCACTCTAAACTACGCAAAAACTTGGTGACGTCTTTGTGAATGCCCAGGATTTAAATCAAGCAACAGCAATGAAAGAGGAGTTCGACCAATCAGAGCGCTGGGTTCATTCCCCATCTACTTTAGCGAGCGGGATGATTGACAAATGCGTCAATCCCGCCCGCCTCTGTCCCGTAACGGTTTACACCCACTGTACGATTTTTAAAAAAGACTTCTATCTTCTCAAGGTAAACGGGTTGGGGTGGATGTGGAAAAGTGAGTTAAATTAATCCTCTGGAGTCGTGTTAATCTAAACGAACGGATGAATTTAATAAAAACATGCATTCAAATTCAGCCACATCTGCTGCGGTTAATTTGCGTTCTTATAGCGTCCTAATATTAGGGCTTTAGTCCAAATGTTACGCGTACTTGGACACTGCTGCACGTTTAGATCATTTTAAATGACAATGATCTAATAAACCTTTGAAAAAGTCTTACCGGATCTGCATTCGCGCTGCCGCACACACAGAGCAAACAGTAATGTTAGGTCTACATGTACGTACAACAGTCTTTTTAACTAAGATAAACATTATTGTTTATGTATTCGTTCATATTATCACAGAAATACTGGTATCAAAGTTTATAGTTAAGATATAAACACCGATGTCTATGGTAGCGATCAAAATACATATTTTGAATGTTTACTGACACTTAAATAATGCTTGTCGATTGCATTGTTTCGCCACTAGATGGCGAAAAAATTCTGTTAATTTATTTGTGGTTGAAAAAATAGATTCACTCAGTAATGAAAAGTGTATGAAAGTATTCATGAGTGAGGCATTAAATCATTCATTCAAACCACTTTTCATAATTTAATATTATTTATTAAATTATTTATCAATAAATTTTATCAATAAATTTATCAACCCCCTCCGCTACTCAAAAAATATTTCCATGGTTGGCAGGTCTGCAACAATACATTGTATGGGTCAAATTATCGATTTTTATTTTATGCCTAAAATCATTTGGATATTAAGTAAAGATCATGTTCCATGAAGATATTTTGTAGATTTCCTACCATAAATGTATTAAAACTAAATTTTTTATTTAGTAATATGCAATGCTAAAAACTTCATTTGGACAACTTTTAAAGGCAACTTTTTCTCAATATTTAGATTTTTTTTATACCCTCAGATTCCAGATTTTTTAAATAGTTGTATATCTGCCAAATATTGTCCTATCGTAACAAATCCTATCAACTTGTCTATATAAAATGTTTTCGTTCTGTCCACTTTAATGTTATGAGACAACGATTGTCATCAGGACAAAGTTTTAAGGACCTATTTATTGACCCAGAATAAATTAACATTTTTATTGCAAATATATTTTAAGAATCTTTTATAGATTTAAAGGATTAATTCATTTCAAGAATAACATTTTCCTGATAATTTACTCACCCCCCTGTCATCGAAGATGTTCATGTCTTTCTTTTCTTCAGTCAAAAAAATTAAGATTTTGAGGAAAACATTCCAGGATATTTCATGACATGGGATTTTTTTATTTTTATTGTATTTATGTCGTGTTGAAGCTGAAATAAAGCTGATATGGCTATACATTTAAATACAACAAACCAACCTTTATTTATTTATTTTATTGACCACAATATTTTTGCAACAAATTGAAATTACAAGCAGTTGAAATTATATAGATATTATATAACCATACATTTATATATCGGAACACAAAATACTTGTTTTTTTCAAGATGTAAAGATAGATGTACACAAACAATGAATTTAAAACTATCCCGAAAAGGCAAATAACTGTCCTGAAAAACACTTACACTGCCCTTGGGCTAGAAGGCCTTCTTTATTGTTAAGCCCTGATATATAATACAGCAGGATATGAGCTTACAGTTATAATGTAGAGTATAAATAAGACCCCATTGCACACAAGTATTGTTCAGGGCTAAGGCCACTGACATTATATTCCAGGTTATGACTGGAAGATCAAATGTCATGCTTCCAGAAATCATAAAAAGACAATGTCTTATTTTGTTCACAGCT
This sequence comes from Cirrhinus molitorella, assembly GCA_033026305.1. Taxonomy (NCBI): domain Eukaryota; kingdom Metazoa; phylum Chordata; class Actinopteri; order Cypriniformes; family Cyprinidae; genus Cirrhinus; species Cirrhinus molitorella. The sequence goes on along the minus strand of CM065132.1, from coordinate 25,783,480 downwards.
AAAAATAACACTGGTAAAAGCCATTGGGCAGACAGTCATGAATATTTTGTGCTAAATTTCAGCGGGTACTTTCTTCTTCTAGTGAAAAGAATCATTGAATTGCACAAGTTCTGTCAGGCAGACTGAGAGCGGCCACCATGAGAATATTATTAATCTTAGTTTCTTTTGTGCACTTCTGTAGCATTCATTTTATTCCATGAATTTCTTTGACGCCCCTAATATAACTGTAGACTGTTTTTTTTTACTGCAGCTTTAAGTCTTCTCTATGTAAAAGAACCTCAGTTATGACCTTTTATCTGCACAAGGCAGATTAAATTGCTGAATCTTAAAGTATATTACATATGTGACCCTGGACCACAAAACCAGTCATAAGGGTCCATTTTTGGAAATTGAGATTAATACATCATCTGAAAGCTGAATAAATACGCTTTCAATTGATGTTTGGTTTGTTATGATATAACTATTTGAAAATCTGTAATCTGAGGGTGCAAAAAAATAAACAATAAAAATATTGAGAAAATCACCTCTAAAGTTGTCCAAATGAAGTTCTAGCAATGCATATTACTTATACATTTTGATACATTTACAGTAGGAAATTTACAAAATATCTTCATGGAACATGATCTTTACTTGATATCCTAATGATTTTTGGCATAAAAGAAAAATCAGTAATTTTGACCCATACAGTGTATTTTGGCTATTGCTACAAATAAACCCCAGCGACTTATGACTGATTTTGTGGTCCAGGGTCACATGTGGTCATGTATAAATATACAGTATCTCACAAAAGTGAGTACACCCCTCACATTTCAGCAACATCTTCTCAAGGGGCAATACTATAGAAATAAAACTTGGATATATTTTAGAGTAGTCAGTGTGCAGCTTGTATAGAAGTATAGATATACTGTCCTCCTGAAAATTACTCAACATACAGCCATTATTGTCAAAATAGCTGGCAACAAAGTGAGTACACTCTAAGTGAACTTGTCCAGAGTGTCAATATTTTGTGCTAGCACCATTGTTATCTGGCACTGCCCAGAGTTGTTGACTCGAGTCTTGACTCGGACCCGAGTCGTAAACTCGATGACTTGTGACTTGACTCGACATAATCAAAGAAGACTTGAGACTCGACTTAGACTTTGACAGCAATGACTTGACACTTGACATTGACTTGAACCCTGTGACTCGGCAAGTCTTTATGGCTATATCTTCTAAAAAGACAACAGTTTTTAGAAGTTCTGATCAATAAATGCTGGTTACTGAAGCATATGATTACAATAGTATATGATTAGCGCAACTGAGCCAGAGAGGTACTTGCTAAGTGAGTGCTTGTATTGTTTTTATCCACATAAAACCATACGTCCTCTTTTTGGACTTGTGTGTCCAGCCGGGATTCCAAAATCGTCCAGAATGTCTGGGACTTGGCCTTTGCTTTCTACAGTCTCCATTTATTGTGTGTTTTTGAATTAAAGCCTTGCGCGGGACTGTTTTCTTATCCCGTTCCTGCAAACATATTGAATAAAAAAAAATTCACACATCATGGAGTCGCTATCAATGTGCAGAGTATTTAAATCGCTTTGGATGCAGCTCATGTTGAATGTAGGGTTGCCAAATCCACATTTTTTTTCCACAGAATTGGGCCAGTTTTAAACTGTTGCAACGGGTTGATTTTTCTCATGTGGGTTAAAAGTTTTAAATATTGCATAAATTCCACTTGATTGAAATGCTTTCATTGAAACATTTTACATTCTACCTGTGATTAAAACTGTGGTATATATTAGTTTTGTGAAGGAAGACCACTGTGGTAGGAAGCTTTTTAGCTGTTTATGATCAATCTTCATAGCGGTGACTAAAATATGTAGTTTTGGTATGGAAATGTCATATTTTGAAACCAAAACTAGGACCTCAATTGATTCAGTTGATTCATTCAAATCACTGAATCATAAAAAAATGAAACGTGGATTTAAAAAATAAATTATTAATTTAATTAGGCCTATATTTGTTCACAAACAATGATTAATTCCTCAATGAAACACCACTAATTATTGTATCTTTGCAATTATTCTTAATATAGACTATTATTTGCTTTAAATTTACTGTAGTTATTAATACACAGACACTAATTTGGGCAAACGGCACTAATGACTTGTTTAGGACTTGAAGCTTAAAGTTGAGGACTTGCAACTCATCTTGGACTTGCCCGTCTTAAATCGGGACTTGACTTGAGACTTGAATGCAAAGATTTGAGACTTACTTGTGACTTGCAGAACAATGACTTGGTCCCACCTCTGGCACTGCCTTAATCATCCTGGGCATGGAGTTGCTGGGATCCTCTTCCACCTCCTATAATGACATCACAGAGCTGCTGAATGTTAGACACACAGTGCTTCTCCAACTTCCGCCTGATGCCCCACAGGTGCTTAATAGTGTTCAAGTCTGGAGACATACTTGGCCAAACAGTCACCTTCACCTTCAGCTTCCTCAGCAAGGCAGTTGTCATCTTGGTGGTGTGTTTGGGGTCTTTATCTTGTTGGGAAAACTGCCATTCAGCCTTGTTTCTAGAAGGAAAGCATCATGTTCAGCTTCAGAATGTACAGTAGATAATGGAATCCATGTTTCCCTCAATGAACTGCAGCTCCACAGTACTAGCAGCACTCATGTGACCCCAGACCATCATCCTACCAGCACCATGCTTGACTGTAGGCAAGACACAATTTTCTTGGTACTCCTCACCAGGACATTGCCACACATGCTGGACACCATCTGAGCCAAACAAGTTTATCTTAGTCTCATGAGACCATAGGACATGGTTCCAGTACTTTATGCTCTTGGACAGGTTGTCTTCAGCAAACTGTTTGCGGGCTTTCTTGTGAACAACCTTCAGAAGAGGCTTCCTTCTGGGATGACGCCCATGCAAACCGACTTATTGCAGTGTGTGGTGTATGATCTGAGCACTGGTAAGCTGACCTTCGAATTCTGCTACCTCTGAAGCAATGCTGGCATTTTGACAATAATGGCTGTATGTTGAGTTATTTTCAGAGGACAGTAAATCTTTACTGCAATACAAGTTGCACATTGACTACTCTAATATATTTCAAGTTTCATTCCTATAGTATTGTCCCTTGAGAAGATATACTAAAATGGTTGCTGAAATGTGAGGGATGTACTCACTTTTGTGAGAGACTGTATATAAAGCTCATAGTTGAGCGTCATAACTGTGGAATTAAAATTCTAACCCTCATTTCGCTATGAGCCTCTGGCTTTCTTTCTTTATTGAAATACAAATGAAGATCCTTATAGATTTTTGTCCCTCATTTGAGACTCCATTCCACCATCATCTTTAATCCGTCTTCTCAGGAGGCACATTCACTATGAATGGATTTAATAAAGAAATATTATGTAAAAGTAATGTTTCATTCATTAGTGAAATAACCGTATAAGATGGATATGTTGTTTTATATTGAGAAATCAGCTGTCAATTAAACTGTGTGTTTATGTGTTTGTGTGTGTGTGTGTGTGTGTGTGTGTGTGTGTGTGTTATGTGTGTAGGATGCAGTGGAGAACAAACTGGACGCCAAAGACTGGCCGTATCAGTCTGAATGTCCGTCTGCGTGGAACGGCTCACGTGCTGTAAGGTAGGGCTGCTCAGATTAATTCACCCATTTCAGTCATAGTTTCCAGCAAGTCTCTTACATAATAAATTAATGACATTTTTCTTTAAGATACACCCTAAAAGCAATGAACATTTGTGGCATACTTTCATGGCTGCTCATTCATCATTCAAAATCAACATTTATAATGAAACATTCTGGATTAAATTTAAGTTTAAAGTTGTAGTCAATGTTTCTCTCTTTATTCCTCTGGCTGTCAGAGTGGTGAGGTAAGACGAGGGTGAAGATCAGCCCTTTGTGTTGGCTGCTTTCCTTTGTGTTTGCTTTATTTCAAGTTTTTTTTTTTTTTTTTTTTTTTAAATAACATTGGTCTACCTAAAATTAAAAGGCTTTTCATTTCCCACTGATGATCTAATTGCATGATGTATTAGATCATACAGTACCGTTCAAAGGTTTAGGGTCAGAAAGATGTATTTATTTATATTTATTAGTTTGTTTTATTGATTGAAATAAATTAATACTTTTATTCAGGGCATATCAAAATGTTATAAATAATTTGAGTTTCAAATAAATGCAGATTTTTTTTTTTTTTTTTTTAAATAACATTGGTCTACCTAAAATTAAAAGGCTTTTCATTTCCCACTGATGATCTAATTGCATGATGTATTAGATCATACAGTACCGTTCAAAGGTTTAGGGTCAGAAAGATGTATTTATTTATATTTATTAGTTTGTTTTATTGATTGAAATAAATTAATACTTTTATTCAGGGCATATCAAAATGTTATAAATACTTTGAGTTTCAAATAAATGCAGATTTTTTTTTTTTTTAATTAGTTTATTAATATTGTATTATTTTGACAAAGTAAGAATATTATATTGGCCAAATTTATACCAGGATAATATAATATAATATAATATAATATAATATAATATAATATAATATAATACAATATCATTTATTTATGTATTTTTTTTTTCATGCAGAGATTGTTTTCAGGCATTAAATGGCAAGCAGATTTTTTTATTTTATTTTATTTTATTTTTTTATTTTATATTTTATGAAAAATGACTGTAAAGTCATTTATACTGTTACAAAACATTTCTAATTTAAATAAATTTTTTTATATTCATCAAAAAATTCTGGAAAAAAAACATTCATTTCAACAGTTTTTAACATATGATAAATATAGCTGCAAGCAGCGATTACGTGCTTTAAGACATTTAAGCACATATGAAAAAAAAAAGACATTATGTAGCAAATTTTACCATAGAAATATAATATTTTGTAACATTTCTAACTGTTATAGTGTCAGCTGTGGCCCAATCTCCTTGAAACTTTGTGTGCCTTTTTAGAATCACCGGGCGCAGGTGCTCACCAGGTTTCGTGAAGTTTAGCGTTTTGCCTTTAGGCTTTATAGGATTTGGGGTAAATTCGGATGGGCCCCTTTTCTAAACGAGCCCATTATAGCTTCCCAAAGGGTACATTTAAACAATTTTGATAATTATTGACCTAGAGAGTCCAGACAAATGTGCTGCAGTGTTTTTTTTTTTGTTTTTGTTTTTTTTTTTTTTCTCCAAGACTGAACAAAAAACCTAGGACTAGTTCGCAAAAGTATTTTGTATTTATTTATTTATTTATTTTTTACAACAAACGATTGGATTGACAGCAGTGGTTCTAGAGGCAAATTTGTCCAGAATGAGGAACTCTGTCATATGATACAAATATTGCGTGTATGTGTGAAAAAACCGCACATGGTAAAGTTGTTTGCCCTTAAAAAATGCAAAATCTCCCCCAAGTGGCTGATTACTTTACAATTTTTCACAGACCTTCGAGACCATGAGTCAAACAGGCTACCAAGTTTCATTCTGATCGCTCTCTGTTAACCTTGTCTAATCGGTGCTCAAACTTCATCGGCTAATGTTTTTTTTTTGAGATGCGCAAATCCTTTTAGACACTTGTGGCGCTTTGGACCAAGACCGTGCACAGCGATTTTCATGTTGATGGGACAAATGGTTGCTTGGGTATAGCTAATTTCATTTGGGGTGACATCTGAGTACTACTATTCCTCCAAATTTCAAGTCTCTACGACTTACGGTTTGGTCTGCACAGTCTGTTTTATGTGGAGATCAATGATCCGTAACCATTCTAACAATTACAATAGGGTTTCAGCGCTGCGTACTTGAACCCCTAAACATTTATTTATTTATAAGCAGCAAATCAGCATATTAAAATGATTTCTGTATGATCATTTGACAATATAGACTGGAGTAATGATGCTGAAAATTATGCCAGAATAAATTGCATATCTAAATATGTTAACATACAAAAAAGCTATTTGTAATAATGTTTTGCAATAATACTGATTTTACTGTTTTGTTTGTTTGTTTGTTTTTTCCAAATCAAATAAAAGCAGCCTTGATGAGCAAAAGACACTTCCTTCAAAAACATTTTCCAAAAAATCTTTCAACCCCAAACTTTGAACAGTAGTGTGTGTATAAAGTATTTTCTAATGCATTTTCTAATATGGCTTACATGAATCTGGTCTGTTTTCCTGTCAGTGCGCGGCAGAAGCACAAGGGCAGCTCTCCGGATGATCTCAGGAGCGGCTCACGGCTCATTATCTTTGTTCTGGGTGGGGTCAGTTACTCAGAAATGCGCTGTGCTTACGAAGTCACACATGCTAATAAATCCTGTGAGGTCATCATCGGTAAGAGTCCATACGATTGCTCAAGTAGCATGTTGCTAACCTGAAAGAGGCTTAAAGTGCAGCCTGTGTTTTGAAATGGTTTAAATAATGCCTTTATTGTTGTCTGTAGGCTCGACACACATCCTGACTCCACGTGGTCTGCTGGAGGACATTTATAACCTGGGCAAACAACCCATGGAAAGCTTTACCATCGAGGAGGAAAAACTCTGAGAGGCACTGCCCTGTCATTTCCTCTCAGAACTGAAGGGAACAGATCTCAACTGCTTGTCACCTCATACAGCATTATTTGTCATTTACTTAAAAGCTTATCACATTAAAGTAACAAACCAAGCTGTACATGAAACATTTAAAGGTCATTTCATGCGTAAAGTCTCTGTTTAGGTTACATTATACCATTAACTCTTCACAACTAACTTCAACTTTGTTGAAGTATTTAGTGTGTGTGTGTGTGTGTGTGTGTGTGTTAAATAGAGCTTCATAAAATGTGGAAAAATTAAAACATTATTCATTAAGGACTTGTGTAACACCCAATTTGTTTGATAACCCTTTAATTCAGTAGAGCTCATGACCAGAGCCTTATAAACTGGTGCCTTTATTAACTAGTGATAGCAAAATGCTAGCGCTGGATTTTCTTTAACACTTGTATTTATATCTCACACACTAACAGTAGTTATTTGTAAAATCCTCCTGACTTTCAATTTGAATGAGTGTTTTAATGTTTTTGAATTATGTTGATTTGTACATATGTGTGTTTTTGTGCTGCTGGAGTGTTTTGCTTGTTTAAAACATTTACTCATGAATGAAAAAAAATGAGGGATTTAACAGATTTAATGCATACTTGATATTGAACAACTGACATAACATGAATGACGTGGTTCAATTCTTCTGTTTGGATTGTAAAATGTTTGTCATGTGGACTAATAACTACTTCTGCATAAAAATATATTGTCTCTATATATGATTTCATGGAATTTGTCCTGTGAAAAGTGACCCCTGTTATGTATGGGCCATTCTACACAACTGGTTCAAAGTCAGAATTGGAAACATCTTGAAAAATGTATTTTTCTAAAAATTTAGCGTGTATGGAAATTGTATAATATCCAAAGCACACATGTGCAGTTAATTCTCATATTGTATTTTCAAAAAGTTTTGGAATATTTATTCTCTCTCCAAATTTGTCACTACCGAAACCGTAATATATAATTGAATAAGAAGGGCTATATTGACCCATTATGATTTTGTTTACATCTTACATCATAAATATAATTTTCTCTATTTTATTAAAAAGTCAGAGGTAAATCTATAACAATTACAATTTTAACAATATTTCAAGTGTGATTTCTGAGATTTGTTGTATTTTTAGTCAAATTTTTCTTTGTAAAAGGCAAAAAAGTTGATCATACTGATTTCAAACTTAAAGACAGTTTGAATATGCATTGATCAAACATTATCATAACATCTTAGTTGATTATTCAATATACTTTATTTTTGACAAAACGTCCCACATTTCGGTTGACCGCACATTTTTGGTAGTGACTAATGTTTTGGTCTGTGGCCCGACATGAATCTAACCCAAAGATGCTAATCAGCACATGGTTAGCGTAACACAGTTGTACACACATCTAAATGTTATGGAATAACTCCCAAAAAAGTGTTTAATTATAGAAAAATGGTGTTAGGTACTGACATTCTTTAAAGTTATTTTTCATACTTTTTAACACATTTAGTTTAAAATGATGGGGCTCACCGTGTAGCTATGAAAGAGAGTGATACAAATATTTTCTGATCATAAATGTAGCTGTTTAGTTAAATTCAGTCTCAGTCAATGGACTAAACCATACACTCATACATGAAAATGCGTCCTTTTGTTACAAAATTGTGTCATTTACAAAAACACATTAAAGTGATAAAGGGTCTTAGTAAACATCTAAGATTTGAATACTAAACCCCTTTTAAAATGTATGTACATTGCATGTGCAAATTGGATTTTCTACTCAATACTCAATCATGGTACAAGCAGTTTGTTGACGTCCAGCGATCTTTTTTGATACATTTAGTTATTAAATTCCTGCACTGAGTTAAGTGAGTAAAAAAAAAAAACAAACAAAAAAAAAGACTGCACAAAGGTAACAAGATAGTCGTATTTTTCCATCAATGCATGGTGTTCCAGAAGCATCATAGACGATTGGGAAAAGGTGTTACTCAGCTGTCTCTGATTACTATTGATTTGTGGTCTCAGGTCAGCACAATAACCACAATAATAAACTCTCTCAGAGGACCTGGTAATGCTGAGTAATCTAATCTTATCCAATCTGTCCTAATTTGGAACTGTATAAAACGCGTGGAAACATGAATGCGCGTGTTAAACATCTGAATGTATACTGTACACAAGCATGTATACATTTACACAGAGCTATCTGACAGAAAACTGATACGACCTTTATTTGTGGGAACAAATAGATTGCAGTAGAAAATTAAGATAACATTTTTGCCACCTATTATTATTATTATTATTATTATTATTATTATTATTATTATATTTAAATCATCTATATTAAAATACTTAACAAATTGAAATTCAGTGTTACATTTTTCATTTGTTATTATATGTTATCATATTGTTTTGCCAATATAAGCCCATTAACCAAATTGATAGCAGGCTCAAATATAATATAATATAATATAATATAATATAATATAATATAATATAGAAGTAGTCGTAGTAGTTTTAAAGAATTGCAAATTTAACCAGGGGATAAATTAGGATAAACAAGAACACATAAATAATAACAATTAAATTAAAACAATGCAATGTTTACAAATAGTAACACTATACAGCTTTTTAAAATGTATTCAGAATCATCTATATTAAAATACTTCAAATCGAAATTCAGTGTTTAATTTTTCCTTAATATGTTAATATTATATTATTTTTGCCAATATAAGAACATTAACTAAATTAATACCAGGCTCAAATATAATATAATATAATATAATATAATATAATATAATATAATATAATATAATATAATATAATATAATATAATATTTTCAGTTGCAGAGATGCAAATTGCCAAACAGCTTTTATTATTATTATTAGTAGTTAAAAAAAAAAAAATATATACAAATATAACCAGTGGATACATTAGGATAAACAAGAATATCTAAATAAATAATGACAATTTAAAAATAAATAAAGAAATAGAATCAAAAGTCAAAAAGTGAAATTAAAACAAAGCAATGTTTACAAATAGTAACATTATACAACTTTTGTTTAAGGCAATAATCATTTATATTAAAATACTTTACAAATAATTTTTCAAAATTTCATTTTAATCCATATGATAATATTATATATTTTTTGCCAATATAAGAACATTAACTAAATTAATACCAGGCTCAAATATAATATAATATAATATAACCAGGGGATACATTAGGATAAACAAGAATGTGTACAAATGGCAACATTTCACATATATATATATATTTTTATTTTGTTCAGCAAATTATAAAATCAAAAGACAGAAATAAAGATGTAGCAGATTTAATAAATAATATTCCTTATGATAAGACACGTAATAGGCGGCCCGCAGAGGGCGGTAGTGGACGTCGCGATGACGTATTTTCGAAGCGACGGAAGAATTGTTTGTAGTACAGCTTGCATTTATTACACGTCCAGCACATCCTAAAGTCAAAGACTGAGGTAAAACAAAAACATTTTGTAACATATGAAGCTGTTTAATAGAAAGAATGTTAATATCGATACTCAACCCGAAGGTTAAAACAAAGTTTAACGCATGTTGTGAAGCATCTGCGATTGAGCATCAGTATGACAGATCAATCATTCCAGATGTATTTAGGCCTGTGATCTGTTTAGAGGGCTGAACTCATGTATTATTGTGATTTAAGTGGTAAGAAGTGTGTGCTGATGGAATATATTACATTTTAAATGACATTGAAGCCTTTATTCATTCTCGCTTGGGTCTTGGGTGGATCATACCCATTCTCTCTAGAAATGACATATGACGTGTGTGTGTGTGTGTGTGTGTGTGTGTGTGTGTGTGTTAAAGAAATAAAATCTATACTGTTTTCTCTTTTAGATCTACTTCAAGTGGTCAATTATGGTGAGTTGTTCTTTCTGTCACAGTATTGTGTTATTTCCTCTAGTTGGCCCTCTGTATATTAGTCATCTGTCTCTTTCTGTGTTATTGTCAGCATGGACGTGTGAAGATAAAGTCAACCGCCCAGCAGGAGGAGGAGAAGAGGAAGGAAAAAGAGAAAAAGTTGAAAGCGTTTGTGTGTGCTCGCGATGCAGTCTTGGAGAAGGTTTGTTATGTAGTGTGTTGTGTATTGAATTGAATCAGTTTTGGAGCTGAAGTCTGTGATAGCTGCTCTCTGTCTCAGAGGAGTGCTGGGGAACATGATGAGGAGGCTCTGCAGTTGACTCAGCAGCTTCTATCCTCAAACCCAGACTTTGCCACGCTGTGGAACTACAGGAGAGAAGTGCTGTTACACCTGGAGACGCAACGGTAAGAGACTGCTGGACATGTGGGACACATCAAGCCAAAAAGCAAACTTATGTGCTTGCTTTTGATATAATATATAAGAGGATGAACACTGTTGTTTACACACAACCACCATTCTCATTTTTTTCATTCTCTTTTTGTCTTGTATGTCCCTCAATATTGGTCAGCACCATCAAAAAAAAAAAAAAAACTATTTAGTGTCTCATTAAATATTTATTATATATATATATATATATATATATATAATATACACTGCCGCTCAAAAGTTTGGGATCAGTAAGAATTTAATGTGTTTTTTTTAAAGTCTCTTATACTCATCAGAGTTCAATTAATTTGATCAAAATATATTAAAAAACGAAATATTATAAAATATTATTGCAATTCTATATATATATATATACTTTAAAATATAATTTATTTCTGTGATGCAAAGCTGAATTGTCATCAGCCATTACTCCAGTCTCCAGATGGTCCTTTAGAAATCATTCTAATATACTGATTTATTACTTTTATTATCAATGTTGTGCTGCTTAATATTTTTACCTGAAATATCTGGAACCTGTGATACTTTTTCCAGGATTAGAAATTTTTTCTAACAATACAAGTCTTTACTATCACTTTTTATCAGTTTAACACATCCTTGCTGAATACAAGTATTACTTTCTTTCAAAGAGAGAAAAAAATAAAAAAATTACTGACCCCAAACTTTGAACAAGGTGTTTATTGTTTCAAAAGTTGTCAATTTTAAATAAATGCTGTTCTTTTTAACATAAGAATCCTAAAAAAAAAGTATCACAAGTTCCAAAAAAAAAAAAAAAAAATACTGAGCAGCACAACTGTTTCCAACACTGATAAAAAATCAGCGTATTAGAATGATTTCTGAAGGATCATGTGACACTGAATAATAGAGTAATGATGCTGAAAATTCAGCTTTACATCACAGGAATAAATTACATTTTAAAATATATTAAAATAGAAAACCACTGTTTTAAGTTGCATTAACATTTCACAGTATTTTACATTATTCTGTATATTTAATCAAATAAACACAGCCTTGATAAGCAGAAATGTCTTCTTCAAAAAGCATTAAAAATCTTACTGATCCCAAACTTTTGAATGGCAGTGTGTAAATATATATGTGTGTGTGTGTGTGTGTGTGTGTGTGTGTGTGTGTGTGTGTATTTTGATTTGATTTAAAATAAACTTTATTTTTCAATTAATTCTGTCCAGGGCTTCTGTGAATTAGTATTATATTATATTACATTACATTACATTACATTACATTACATTACATTACATTATATTATATTATATTATATTATATTATATTATATTATATTATATTGTGGTGCAATTCACACATGTATTAAATGCAAAATAAATAAGTAAATAAATAAAATAGAACTAATAATTTTATCAACTTTTTGAATAAACAAATCAACTTCACTTTTCTTTCTGCCCAGGGCTTCTGAAAATTTTACATTTTATTCTAAATCTTGTAATATTTTAGAAAAATCATATCATTAGTGACCAGTGTTGAGGAAAGTAATGCATAACAATATTGTGTTACTCCCTAAAAAACTAATTATGTTACTTAATTACTTTTTATGGGAAGTAATGCGTTATGTTACTTTTGCATTACTTTTTAAATCTGGGCAGGGCTTACTTGTTTGTTTTTAATGTAAAAAGTTATTTTTTTGGCAAATGTAAAGTTGAGACTTGTCAGTCAGTAAATGGGAAAACAAAGTAACTGGCGTAAATAAAAAAATATAATGTGTTACTTTACTAGTTACTTGAAAAAAGTCTGATTAGGTAACTTGCGTTACTCCCAACGCTGTTAGTGAGTAGGTTCATGACAGATTTTTTTTTTTTTTATATTATGCACATAACCATATTTACGTGTTATATTTACATACTGAATTGTAAATCCATTTTGTGTACCACTTATGTGCACCCCTCTTTATTTATGTAAAAAAAAAAAAAAAAAAAATCCTAGTGTCAGGACAGGACATTGCAGTAATGTTTCTAAAAAAAACTGCGTATATAAACATTAATAAAAAATACTTACAAAATAATAAATCTATAAATATTTAGTTATACAAAATTATAACACCTGACCAAATATTACCAAAAGAACATTTTAAAGACAGTAATATATTTCTTCCTGCATTCTCTAGAGAGAAGGATGAGGTGAAAAAGCTCTATGAGTCTGAGCTGCACTTTATCGAGGCCTGTCTGAAAGTGAACCCCAAATCTTACGGCTGCTGGCACCACCGCACCTGGGTAAACACCCGCCTGCCCCAGCCTGACTGGACACGAGAGCTCGGCCTCTGCGACCGCTGCCTCAGCTTGGATGAGCGCAACTGTAAGAGAGTCATGGGGTGAACAAGATGGATGTAAAAATGGTCTTTGTGTTGTTCATATTTTTATATTTTTCCTTTTCTTTCCTCAGTCCACTGTTGGGATTACCGGCGCACGGTGGTAAAAGAGTCTGGTGTTTCTGTCGAGCAGGAGCTGCAGTTCACAGATCGTCTGATTGGCTCTAATTTCTCCAACTACTCCAGCTGGCATTACAGAAGCACGCTGTTACCTCAGCTCCACCCACAGCCTGCCCCTGACTCCGCCTCCAATACAAGCACCTCCCCCACTGCGTCGCCTCAGATTCACTCACACAGAGTCTGTGAGGAGCAGCTTCTTAAAGGTACATAAACTCAAAACTCAAGATTGTGCTTTAGCTCATATTCCGTACTGCAGCACAACTGCAGCTTTTTAAACTCTGAATTTGTGGCAACAGGTTTTTAGTGATTAAAAAAGTCTCTTATGCTTACCAAAACTGCATTTAATAAATATTAATAAATATTTTTGATTAAATATATTTTTAAATGTAATTAATTCCTGTGATGCAAAGCTGAATTTTCAGCATTGTTACTCCGGTCTTCAGTGTCACGTGATCCTTCAGAAATCATTCTAATATGTTGATTTGCTGCTCAAGAAACATTTATGATTATTATCCATGTTAAAAGCAGTTGTGTTTTTTACTTTTTTATTTAAAAAGTAAATATTTTTTATTTAATTATTCTTGCTGAATAGAAAGCTATAATGTACTGTTCATTAAAAATGCATATGTGTGTGTTCTTTTGCTGTTGTAGGCTATCAGTCTCTTAAAAGTAACATGGTGATATGGTCCCGTTTTTTTTATAAAACTATAATACTTTAAACATGAAACTTGCAAGAATGAAGATTAACTTAAAAGATTTGACTGCTGTATTAAATTTAGACCTGCTCACGTTAAATCATAATTTATTTTTACAAGTTTTTATAGCGTTGCTCACTATAACCGATGACACAATGCAGTGGCCAATCAGAGGTGTTCAGAAGAGTCATTGCTAAAACCCGGAGTCATTAGACTGAAACTCACAAATTCCCTCATCATAAGCAACAAAGTTAAAATGTATTTATGTATGTATTTTATACAACAGTTCAATAAATTAGAAGTATTGCAATAAATTACACTGTATTGCCTATTTTTGCTCAATTTCGCCAACAAAAATGGTTCCAAACACAGCACTGTTTTGCATCTCTAAACAACATGACCGTGTTTCGTTCCTGAATGAATCAAACGTTTAAATTATTAGGTTCAATCGCAGTGACTCACTTATTAACAGTGACTTGCTGCCACCTACTGGCAGTTTTAATTTCACATTTAAATTACCTTTTCATTTTTTTTAATAATTTACAATATCAGCATTGAACGTTCTAGGTTCAGAATATCAGTACATTATTTAATCATTTGTAACTGCAGGTAAAATGCATTCATGTCCTGCATTAAACAGTGGGTAAATACAGTACATCTAAATATTATTATTATTAAAATGTCTTATTATTCTAAGATTAAATAAATTATAATATAAATAAAATATAATTAGACGCAAACATAATGCACACTTTCAGAAAAAAAGAATGGCTTTATAAAGGTAAAAAATTCCAATAAAAGGTAAAGATCACTTTAAACTTTAAAATATTAATATCCTTGCCTAGATATTTAAGTCTTCTTTGCTAAGTGATTGTTTGGTACACCTAATTGACCTAAAAACTGATCATTGTAAAATGAGCTCTTATGTTAGGCTTCTATTAGGTTTTCTCAATAACAAGGACAAGACAAAAATATGAATTCAATTTATATAAGATTTTATTTATTTATTTTTTGGAGGGGGTCTGGTTAGGGGGACACCCCCATGAGTTTTGATGCAATTCAAACACTGGTTAGAAGATTTTGAGTGAGTAAGATTTGTAGTAAGATTTCTGACCTGTTTGTTTTGATTTTCTTTGTGTATTTCTCTAGAATATGAGCTGGCGCATAATGCCTTCTTTACCGACCCCAACGACCAGAGCGCCTGGTTCTACTACCGCTGGCTACTAGGCAGAGGTGTGTGCGTGTCTATGTGTGTTTGAATTGCTATGCATTTGTGAAAACAAGTCTGCTCACCCCTGCTGTACGTGTGTGTCTGTAGCGGAGCGAGAGGAGATGATCAGTTGTGTGTATGTCAGCCGGGAGGGCGAGAGGGTGTCGGTCGCTTTCTCCAAACCTGTTCATGTAAGTGAATCCTGAGAGAAATTCAACAGCATTATTTATTATTTACATTATGACTGAATGAGTGTCTTTCTCTCTCTCAGGCTCAGTCAGAGGGTCTGATGTTGGTGTTGGACGGGCAACCTCAGCAGGTGGAGTGGAGAAGCGCACACCCGCGTTTCCGTCACAGTCCTGTTTGGGTATCCTTTACTTCAGGCTCTCCAAGCAGCTTCAGTCTTCTTCAAAACAGATTAAAATGTATTTTTTTTTCATTGTTTACTCCCCTTTCATCTAAAAATGAAAGATTGTTGAAAATGTACATAACCTACGCTGCAAAAAAAGGCTTATCTTAGTATTTTTGTCTTGTGTTTAGTCAAAATATCTAAAAAATCTTAAATTAAGATGTATTTACTAGACAAGTAAAATGACATAAGATATTTAGTCTTGTTTTAAGAGTAATTTACTTACCCCTAGGGTTGGGTATCGAGAACTGGTTCCATTTTAGAATCGGTTCCAAATGTCCAATAACCGGGTATTTGATAGGACATTTTGATTCCGCCTAATGAATCCGGGCTGAAACTGACTTCTCTTTCACATTTATTGACCAGTATGCACGTAATACATCAGTATATCATCATAAACACAGCGTTCTTTTGTCTTAAGTAAACAGATGAGAAAGAAATCGCATGTGTAACAGTATTTTTAGATATGTGTTCTGTGAGAAAGCCATCTAATAAACATGCCGCCTGTCATTGATGTTAATCAAAGAACAAAAGCAAATAATTAACTGACTGAATATCTTTTGTACATGTAATTAAGTATTATTTTATTTCTGTACCTGTCAATTCAGGTTTATTTATTTATGCTATCGCTGATTGATTTGTTTGATCCTATTTTATTACTTGTCTTCAGCAATTTAATGTTTGACATTTATATTAGTCTAGTTGTTTTTTCTGTGGTATTTTTTTTTTTTTTTTGGTAAAACCATAGGCAAAAGACAATAAATATGTTTGACATCTAAATGTGTGACTTAAAACATTTTAATGGACTTTTTTTTCATCTTTTTGGAATTGGAATTAGGAATCAGAATTGATAAGCAGAACTGAAATTGGAATCGGAATCAATCAAATTCAAATGATACCCAACCCTACTTACCCCACTGGCAGATAATTTTACTTATTTTAAGCAAACTGCACTTCATTTAGTTTTTCACCCCCTGGAAACAAGATTAGATATCTTACGTCATTTTGCTTATCTACTAAATGCATCTTAATTTAAGAATTTTTAGATATTTTAACAATAAAATATACAAAATATAGACAAAATATACTAAGTAAGAACAGCTTTTTTTGCAGTGTAAGGCCATTCAAGTTGTAGATGAGTTTATTCATCAGATTTGGAGAAATGTAGCATTTCATCACTTGCTCACCAGTGGATCCTGTGCAGTGAATGGGTTCCGTCAGAATGAGAGTCCAAACAGCTGATAAAAACATCACAATAATCCACAAGAAATCCACACACTTCAGTCCATCGATTAATTTCTGTGTGTTTGTGCAAACATGTCCATCATTAAGGCATTTTATCTAAAGCAGGGCTAACACTGCGATTTTTGATAGTCCTTTACGATTGTTGTTCGCCAGACTGTACGAATATGATGATCATGTCACACTGTGGGATCTCAGTGTCGTTAATGTCAGACTGTACAACTGTCAAGACGCATTAAAAACAGGTGCGCAAAGAAAACCTCTCCAGAGTTTTACATTATCAAATCACACGTTCAATGACTGTGAGCTGCATTAAACTCAGGGCCTCAGGGCTGAAATTCTGGCTATCATTAAGTTTATGAATGGCAGCAATAGCTTATAAAGATTAGTGTAAGCAGCACTATACACACGCAAATGGAAACAGTGTTGCAACCGGTGTTTATCATAGCAAAGACAGCATATCATATGATTTCGGTTAAGTTTATGCAGCTAGAAGAAATCTCTAGCATTAATTCTGATCATGGCTTGTCTTGAAAACAGAGACAGTTTGATGTTCGTAGCCGGAGAAGTCTCACTGCAGGACTGTGTGCCACATTTTCTGACACTGCCAGAATTTCGTTGGAGGTCAAATTTGATCGCAACAACCATTAATCGGCTGTTGATGAACATGTCAAACCAATGATCAACGACTACACATTTTAGCCTAAGATTATAGGAATCTTTTAGGATTTTCAAAATTTGTCTCAGACGGCCAAATTGTGGCCAGTGTGAGTCCGGCTTAACAACGTAAGTCCGTAATCCATAACAACACTTCCGCTAGTAAAAAAGTTAATCTTCTGTTGTCCTCTCACATCAAAATCCACTCACATATTTGTTAGATCTGTTTTGGACTGTTTTCACTTGTAAACGGTACATATTTCTCTCCTGATTCAGATTCGAGATGACTCTTTCCCTGGATTATGGACTGATGGTATTTTAACAACGGAAACAACAGTTTGAAGTTAATGCCATTATGAGATTTTTTTTCTTACAAACATGCAGCAGTGGTGTGGATTACTTATGGATTATTTTGATGCTTTTATCAGATGTTTGGACTTTCATTCTGACAGCACTCATCCACTGTATGTGCTACATACAATGCTACATTTCTACAAAATGTTTGTTATCATGCAGAAACAAACTCCTCTACATCTTGAATGGCCTGAGGGTTAGTAAATCTTTCAGCAAATTATTATTTTAGGCTGAACTACTGCTTTAAACCTGAATGAATTTCTTCTGTGAAACACAATAGAAGACATTTAACAGAATGCCCTGGATGCTTTATTTTTATAAAAAAAAGCACTTCCTTTCTTTGTAAATCCCTTGAGCTATAGTTGTATTTATTTATGCACTCACACTCACATCTTTAACTGTCTCTGTCAGCTGTGTGATCTTCCACCCGGCTCCATCAGTGACATGAGTAATGAACACAACCTGACTGTTCATTGGACAGAGAAACACACACACAGAGACTGTGCTCTCTACACAGGTGAGCGTCGCATTGATGTGCATGTGATGTACATGTGATGGAGTGTTTGCAGGGGTAATACAGCTGAGGAGAAGGAGGATTTTAAATTTATTGAATAGAGATGGATGAAGACAGGCAAAGAGAGTATTAATGTCTCTGTCATGTTTTAGGCTGTGCTGAAAGCTGGTGCAGAGACTCTGCCACTGATCAGGAACTTTTCAGGTACTGTTGTGTCTGCATGTGTGTGTTTGAGTGTTTTATTTATTTATTAATTTTTTTGTACATAAGAACTAAACCATTTATCTTTAAAATTTGAAGGTGAAAAGTTTGATTATTAAAGGGATAGTTTACCCCAAAAAATGAAAATTCTGTCATTTATTACACCCCCTCATTTAATTTCAAACCCGAAAGACTTTCGTTCATCTTCGGTACACAAATTAAGCTATTTTTGATAAAATCTGAGAGCTTTCTGACCCTGCATAGATGGCAATGCAACTGACCCAGAAAGGTGGTAAGGACATCGCCAAAATATCCGTGTGACCTATCCAGTGCTTTACCGTAATTTTATAAAACTACAAGAATACTTTTGTGTGCATTTTAATGATGTTCTTACAACCTTTCTGGACCTTGAATGTGTCCGTTGCGTTGCTGTCTATGCAGGGTCAGAAATCTTTTAGATTTTATCAAAAATATCTTAACTTGTGTTCTAAAGATGAATGATGGTCTTATGGGTTTGTAACGACGTAAGGGTGAATAATTAATTACAGAATTTTCATTTTTGGGTGAACTATCCCTTTAAGATTAATATTGTGCATATGCACCAAACAATTAAGTTAAGCCATTTAGTTGGCAACATACGCCTGTCTATGAATCTTAGCCTAATTAATACATTACCATTTTAAAGTTTAGTGAGTTTTATTCAGCAAAGATGCATTAAATTGTTTAAAAGTGACAGAAGAGACATTTATAATGTTACAACAGATTTCTTTAAAATACATTCAGTTTTCTGAGGTTTCTTTGGAGCATCCTTAAAAAAGGTATCATGATATCCACTAAAATATGAAGCTGTACAATTGTTTTCAACATTGGTAATAATCAAAAATGTTTCTTGAGCAGCAAATCAGCATATTCAAATAATTTCTGAAGGATCATATGACACTGAAGACTTGAGAATAAATTACATTTTTCAAATACCATTAACATTAGAAAACTTATTTTAAATCAGAATGTCTTATACTGTATTACTGTATTTAATCAAATAAATACATTAAATACATTTTTTTTTTTAAATCTTACAGACCCCAAATGTTTAAATTAATTAAAATATCAATGTCTACTATCAGTGTTTCAAAACCAGATTCAGTAAAGTAATGTAAAAATCAAATATATTATGCAAACAATACATTGTGTAATAAAATTTAATATCAAAGCATAGCAAATTTATTTTGATACATTAAAGCATTACAAATACAGCCTTCATTCCTATTTGTCTACCCACAAATGGTTTATAAATGTCATAAAGTTTTAATTAAACACTGAAACATTCTGTTTTTCTCAAGACACAGGAAAACCAAACCCTGAACTGCAAATCTGCAATAACTGAATACTATAAAAATGTCCTCCCACTTATTGGACTTTATCTAATATGTGTTATTAATATGTTTTTGCTCCATTGTCCTCCTCATTCATGTTACACAGCTCAGTGCTGTGTAAACAGCTGTCAGGGTGGAGTCTCACCCACTGCCTGTCAATCATTTCACACATTCAGGTTTGCTGGCATATCATTAGAGGGTGGGGTTTTGACTGAGGTTAGAATGAAACTGTTATAATGTCAACAGTGTATATTAAAATGAATAAATAAATTAATTAATGATTAATCTAATTAATCGCAAATTAATAACATCAAATTTGGCTGAGAAATTCCCAAAAGATAATTTAAAGTCATTGTTGTGTAAAGCATCAAACACATTACAAAAAGTAGCTTCAGCAAGAAATATTTTGTTTGATAAAATGTATTACATATACTCTTTTGGACCATGAGGGTGAGTAAATGATGACACAATTGTCATTTTGGGTGGGTGAACTATACCATTAATAATTTATTTCATCATTTCTTTAATTAAATGATACTCTAAATCATAAACTAAAACTGCCAGTAGGTGGTGGTAAATTAATTTGATTTGTTCAAATGGCTGGTTCTTTCAGGAGTGAAGTAAATGGTTCTTTATCAATGGTCCATTGAATCATTCGGCTTGTTCGACTTGAAGCGGACCATCTCCATCAGACCGATCGGTGTGTGACATCAAAATACTGCAAGATCTATTGAGAGCAGATGACTCCTTGTGCTTTTGAATCGCTTTCATGGTACTTTGATGTCATACACCAATAGGTCTGTGCAGCACCGCTTCAAAAATGTTTCTTCTCACTGTATTTTGTTTCATATAAAAACGAAGTCTGTAGTATGTCCTCATTCAGATATGAGTGTGTTTGTTTGTGGCAGGAGCGAGTTGTCAGTTGAGAAGAGTTCGGTGTTACAGGCTGAGCTTCAGTCTTGCAATCAGCTCCTGGAGCTTGAACCACAGAACAAATGTAAGTGTTTTATATGGGTGTGGGTGTGTGCGTGTTTTAGTACATGCATACTTCACATTGCATTTGTATTAGTTTCCTTATCTTTGACAAAAGAAACTGTTGTAAGTCTCTGTGTGTATGTTTCAGGGTGTCTGCTGACAATCATACTGCTCATGAGAGCTCTGGATCCTCTAGGTCATGAGAAAGAGACTCTGGCACATTTTCAAACCCTTAAAGTGAGATCATCACGACTTCAAGAATGAGAGATGCTTTGGCAACAGGAAATAACAATACATAATAGAGCTCAATATTAGGGTTCTAGAAATAAGAAATGCCTTTTGAACAGTGCTCAAATCACTAACCTCTCAGTATGAGAGGTTTCACAGTAATAGTGAAAGCTTGGCTTTGTAAACGCTACTTAAAAGAAAGCTGTATAATTGGCCTTTGTGTCTTTCCTTTTGTCTGACAGGAAGTGGACCCGATGCGCTCTTCCTACTATAGTGACCTGTGCAGCAAGTTTCTGATTGAAAACACCATTCTGAAAATGGAGTATGCAGAGGTGCGAGTGTTTAGCCTGTCAAATAAGGTAAGGGAGGCCAGTTCTGGTCTGAAGATGTTATTATTTTATAGTTTTGTTTTGTTTTATTTTCATTCTCTAATGATGTCTTTTCACTCTTTTTCTTATTTGTTTTTTATTTTTATTTTTATATATATATATATATATATATATATATATTCTCATTTATTAGCATATGATGGAGACATACTCTTGACATGTACAGTGCCTTGCAAAAGTATTCCCCCCCCCCCTTTTTTTTTCATGTTCTGTTATGTTGCTGCCTTATTTTAAACGGTTTTAAATTTGTGTTTTTTTTTTTTCTCACATCAATCTACACTCCATGCACCATAATGACAAAGCAAAAACAGAATTGTCACAACAAAAAAAATTGAAAAAAGTAAAATTGCATAAGTAACTCAGTTTTTAGTTGAAGCACCTTTAAAGCTGTCTTTTTGGGTATGATGCAACAAGATTTACACATTAACATTTGGAAATTATCTGCCATTTTTCGGGGTCTGGCAGACATTTTCAGATTTCTCCAGAAATGTTTGATTGGTTTCAAGACCAGGCTCTGGCTGGACCATTCATGAACATTCACAGAGTGTGCTTAGGGTCATTGTCCTGTTGGAAGGTGAACCTTCTGGCCAGTCTGAGGTCCTGAATTCTCTGGACAAAGTTTTCATCAATATTTTGGTGAGCTTTTTTCTACTCCGATGAGTCCCTTAGTCCCTGCTAGGGCTGGGCGATAAAACGATAACGATATGTATCGCGATAGACACGTGATCGATATCAATAAAAAATGTGTTCGATAAAACGTTCGATAATTTTTATTCTTCGTCGGAAGAAAACAGAGGATGCGAAGCAAGTTTGGTTGCATTAACAAAGGCACTCGCTCTCTGGTAACCTAGCAACGTATGGAGTGACAAGCTAACAGCCAATCATGTAACAGTATCAAGTTGGTTGCGCCATATCGTTGTCTCGTGCTGGTCTGCTGGATTTGTAGGCTATGTTGTCATTTCAACCCGTTTTTTTTGACGGGATTTTCACGTAATAGTTCAGACGCGGCCGGGCATCAGGCCTGTTTTAGGCTTCTCCTTATTTTTATATTTTAGACTTCCATCAATTGTGGTGATTAAAAAAATGCCGCGCTAGTAAGACTTTACTTTCGCTTTCACTTTGATAGAGCGGTTCGGACGACGTTTAGTGTCTCAGCCAGCAGCATTCCTTCAGTTCAGCTTCACGTTCAAGAAATAGACTGAAACTTGCCACAAAGCACATGCAAAAATGAAAGATGAATATGTCGGTGGGAAATAGTAAGGAGATATTTGAATTAAGAATAAACTTCTGAGTCAGTGTCACAAAGATCCCGACTCGCAATCTCTTTGGCGCGCCTTAAATGCTAAATCTTTACGCATTACATAATGAAAGAGTTTTTTTTTTTCGGTTCGTTTTATTTCGTTAAGTAATAATCTAAAGCTTTCTATATATGTATTTATCATGTCTGAAAAAATTCAAGTGACTGCGCTGGCGCCTCCTGCAAAGCAGCTTTAACATTCACTCTCCGCACAGACGGTTGGATATGCGCCTAATAGCGAAGATTTATCTAGGTTTGACGTTTACATCAACATTGTTTTATACTTGAACTGTTTTATATCTATAGATTTTATTTTAGGCCGTGATTATTTAAGGCGGCACTAAACAAATAGACTATGAACTGTCTTCCGCTGGTCGCTGTTCGTTACTCCTGGTCCTTATTTTACTCCTGGTCCTTATTTTAAATGGGTCATAAAAAATATCAATAATTATCGATATCGACCGATATGAAACACTGATATCGTGATACAGTTTTCAGCCATATCGCCCAGCCCTAGTCCCTGCCATTGAAAAACAGCTCCACAGCATGAGGCTGCTACCAGCTCACTTTACTTTTGGGAATTGAGGTTCATCAGACCACAGAATCTTGTTTCTCAAAGTCTGAGAATCCTTTAGATTTTTTTTTTTTTTTTTTTTTTTGTAAGTTCCAAGCGTGTTTTCATGTGTCTTCACTGAGGAGAGGATTGAGTTTTGCCACACCACCATAAAGCTCAGATCAGTGAAGTGTTGCATTGATGTTTGTCTTTTCGTAAGTTTCTCACATCTGTATATATGATCATGGACCTCGACTAGAGTGACCATCAGGTTCTTGGTCACCACCAAGGCCCTTCTCCATTAATTTCCTAGTTTGGCCAGGAGGCCAGCTCTAGGAAGAGTTGTGGTTTTTTCAAACTTCCATTAAGGGTAATAATAACTACATGCTTCTGTAAACCTTCAGTGCAGCAGAATTTCTTCTGAATTCTTCCCCAGATGTGTAGCTTTATGCAATCCTGTCTCTTGGCTCTACAGGCAGTCGTGCTTGCTTTCTGGATCTGTTCATATTCATTTTTAGCTTTTAGACCTTTTATTAAGACATTAAAATCATACCCATTCAATTGAATTTGCCAAAGGTTAAGGTCACTCAAAGTGTAGTAACCTTTACAAGGGGTATGAATGCTCCTGAACTAAATTTCAACAGTCCCAGATAAGGGTATGAATACTTATGCAATGTAATCATTTAAGCTTTTTATTTTTAATGAATTTGCAAAGATGTTAAAAACCTATTTTGCTTTGCCAATATGGTGTATGAAGTGTAGATTGATGTAAAAAAGAAAAGGTAATTTAAAGCAGTTTAACTTAGGGCAGCAACATAACAAAATGTGAAGAAAATAAGGGGTATGAATACTTTTGCAAGGCACTGTATTTAATTATTTATAAATAAAGTTCAGACAGGACTTTCATCAGTTAAAAAGTTTAAAATTGAGTTGCTCTTTGCATTTATTAAGGTAATTAAATGGGCTTTAAAATCGATTTTAAATAAAAATGAGCCTATTTATTTTATTAATGCATGTTGCTGGTATTATTATAAACAATTCATGAAAGCATTTTTTCCTTTTAAACTTTTTTCGACTTTGTAATCTTTTATCAAAATCTCATGGTTTCTATGACATTCAAGTCTGTGCTGCAGTTAAAGTAGCTGCTTTCACATATGCGTTCATTCCAGTAATTTCACAAAAGTCAACAACAGGTTGATTGGTTACATGTAACTAAAATGTGTAGATTGTTGTAGATGATTAAAAATCAGGGGTTTGAGAAGTGTCTCTTTCACAGAGCTCTTGTTACTACCATGTAGTGGCATCTTTATGTTTCAAACCTTCATCTAAATTTCGGTACAAATGGTAACAGTAAAGAATTATTGTTTTAGTTAGCTCCAGGAGAACCATGACAAATTTAAAATTCTTTCTCTATTCATTTTATTTATTTACTTACGTACAATATAGTGTACATTTACAACAATACTCCTTTTTCTTGTTAATGTGTGTTAATAAAAAAAAAAAACTCTTAAAACTTCTTTAAAAAGATCATGTCTTTTTATGTTTGGGCAATGCATGTGATGCCATTGTGCAAATGTCCTCACCTATGCAAAGAAACGGTTGTTGCACATGAATATAATGACAGAAACGTGAGTAATATTCTTACTCGAGCACTGGCATGTGAGAGATTTCGAAATCTTTGACAGGCGTTTCAGTCATTTAATAGAGTGCATTTTAAATGTGACGTCCTGGTAAAAGAATGATTGTACTCCACTCATTGAGCGCTGAATGTTAAGCACAAAATAACTAGTTATCACAGTAGTATAAAGTGTAGTTAAACTCTTTGCATCATTTTATGATGTAAGCAGCAATTTTTTATAAGACAGGGATTATTTATGTGAATCTTTTTAGAAGCGTAATTTATGATGCAATATATGTATATAATTAACTACATGGCAAAAAAAAGATAAAAAAAAAAAAAAAGACCTGCTCAATCAAACAGATGAGGTACACAATAATTGTATTATTATAATTTTTTTTCAGTATATACAGGGTTCGTACAAGGTGCTTAAAGTCCTTGAAGTATTTGAATTTGACTCTTTGAAGTTTAAGACCTGGAACACTTTTAATTAATAATGTTCCTGAAGAGTTACTTGAAAGGTGCTTATTATTTTAATATAGTTAATTTTTTTTCAATTAACATATCTTTTCACGCAATTAAAAGGCAGTAGTAGTACTGACAATGTTGTGTAAACATGGCTGAAGACGCGAAAAGACAAACAGATAAACCAAATCAATTGAGTGAGTCATTTACGCTGAAACCACTCCAATTGATTCAAACTTGTGACTTCAACTTTCCACGAAATTTTCCATCGTTTGCAAATCTTTTGCTTTCGATCAGAACCTTGAAGCACGAATCATTTCATTCAGATTGAGACTTTGGTGCCGGTTTGCAATTCATTTGATGTAGTTCGGGACTATTTTGTTGCCATTTTGTTTTATTAGTACAGTCATGGCCAAAAATATTGGCACCCTTGCAATTATGTCAGAAAATGCAACAAGCAATGTAGTAATCACACTTGCAACCAATTAAAATGGAGAAAAGTTGACTCAACCTTTGTGTTGTGTGTCACACAAAGCGTGGTGAAAAGAAAGAAGTATAAAGAGTTGTCTGTGGATTTGTGAGAGAAAAAATTGTGGAAAAACATGGACAATCTCAAGGCTACAAGTCCATCTTCAGAGATCTTAATGTTCATGTGTCCACTGTGCTCAATATCATCAAAAGGTTTACAGCCCATGGCACTGTAGCTAACCTCCCTGGACATGGACGGAAGAGCAAAATTAATAAAAAATAACAATGAAGGATTGTCGGATAGTGGATAAAGAACCCAGATTAACTTCCAAACAATTTTAAGCTGATCTGCAGACACATGGTACAACAGTGTCGGCTTGCACTATCCGTCGCCATCTGAATGAAAAGGGACGCTATGGTATGACACCTTCTGACACAAAGGCATTAAAAAAGCAAGACTGCAGTTTGCCAAAACTTATGTAACAAAACCACAATCCTTCTGGGAGAATATACTGTGGACAGATGAAACAAAAGTAGAGCTTTTTGGTAAAGAACATAGCACAGTTTACGGAAAAAGAAATGAGGCCTTTAAAGAAAAGAATACATGATTACCAAAGAATTTTTGAGCGCAACGTAGTGGCCAGTGTCAGAAAGCTTTTAGAGGTCACAGGTCTTCCAGCAGAACAATGACCCGAAACACACTTCAAAAAGCACAGTTCCAGTAGACAGGTGTAAGAAACACATTCATGGTTACGGAAAGAGATTGATTTCAGTTATTTTTTCCAAAGGGGGTGCTACCTGTGTAGAATTAAATCAGAAATTACTTTTCTTTTCTGCTTTTTTGTGTTGTTCCAATGCAAACAACAACAAAAAAATTAATGAATAAACATGAGTACCAAAACATTTGCAACTGCAACAACAAGAGAGAAGAGTTTTTTGACAGAATTGCAAGGGTGACTGTATATTTTTATTTATCCATTTATCTTTTTTAGAATTTGAAAGAAGACATTGTTTGATAAGTGAGATCTCTGATTGAAGTCCTTGAAAATCCAAAAGTAGTTTTTGAAAAGTCCTTGAAAAGTGCTAAAACTTCATTTTACAGTATCTGACCCATAGATGTGAGATGGCTGTATATTGGCAATGCTGTAATTTGGCCATTAGTAATGTAATGAAAAGCTTAGTTGTGGGTGTATTGTATTGTGGTGTTTTGCTATGTAAGGATTGAATTCGATGTGACAAATTCTCTTCCATACAAAGAATGACAAACTACAAAAAATTAATCTTTTTCTGGGTGTGCCTAATAAAGGCTTGAGGGAACAGATGTGGTCAATATGCAATTATATAGAAACACCCATGCTGGTAGACTACTGGCATGTAGTCACAGTGAAAATACACATCTCTTCCTTGTTTCCATCAGTGTGGTGACAACCACAGTCACACCCTTCTTATCAAGCTACGTAGATGAAGAGTAATTCATCCAATATGACACCAATATCACCAGTATTACACCAATTTCTCATACAAGCTTTACTTGTTTTGTTGCGTTCAAACAGTCGCTCAGTTTGTCAGTTACGGTGCTTAAAACAGAAGATTTACTTGAATCTGATTGTTTTTTTTTTTGTTCATACAACAGAACCTGACAACCTTGTGTCACCTTGATCAGCTTCTCTTGGTGACTCACATCAACCTCTCCTCTAATCAGCTGCTGCGGCTGCCACCTCAGTTTGCCATGCTGCAATGCCTTGAGGTGAAATGAACTAACTAACTGTAACTCAGTGTACCAGTGATGTCAGTGGTGAAGTATGCTTCATATGGTTTAATGTCACACAGGTGCTGGAAGTCGATGATAATGCCATTGAAAGTCTGGAGGGACTGTATCATCTGCCTAAACTAGAGGAAGTTTCTCTGAGGAACAATCGTATCCTTTTATCCAAAACAAAACAAAACAAATGTTTTTAAAGAAAACCCCCTTTCTGCCTGATGTGGCTTTGTTTGAAGGATTCAGTATTATTCAATAATCAACAGATACAGACATATAGCAGGGTCACCAGATTTTCCCTAAATATGTTATACCCCTTAAGCACATAATTGCTTTGTTTTCCTGTGACCTTGTCTGTTACTTTCTTCTGTATTTTAGAAACATTTGGGTTTTATATAAACAGTTACAGATATATACGAGAGTCGCAAAACTGAAATCTTTTTCCCCTGTCTATTTAACTTCTATATTTATGTTTTTTTCACTATATCTATACGTTTACCTTGCAGAACCTTCAAAATGTTAATTATTTTAACAAAATACAATATGCATGTTATTTTTTTATTTAATACTGACCTGAATAACATATTTCACATAAAAGATGTTTACATATAGTCCTCAAGAGAAATGAATAGTTGAATTTATAAAAATTACCTGATTCAAAAGTTTACATACACTTGATTCTTAATACTGGGTTGTTACCTGAATGATCCACAGCTGTGTTATTTATTTATTTATTTATTTATTTATTTATTTTTTGTTTAGTAATAGTTGTTCATGAGTCCTTTGTTTGTCCTGAACAAACTTCCCGCTGTTCTTCAGGAAAATCCTTCAGGTCCCACTAATTTTTTCAGCATTTTTGTGTATTTGAACACTTTCCAACAATGACTGTGATGTTGAGATCCATCTTTTTCACACTGAGGACAACTGAGGGACTCATATGTAACTATTACAGAAGGTTCAAATGCTCACTTGATGCTCCAGAAGCTGGGGGTGAAAACTTTTTAAATTTAAAGATCAGGGTAAATTTAACGTATTTTGTCTTCTGGGAAACATGTAGGTATATTCTGTAGGTTCTAAAGGGCAGTACTAAATTAAATATATATATAAAAAAGAATAATGCTCACATTCTGTTCAAAAGTTTACACCCCCCTTGCCCTCAATGCATTGTGTTTTTGTTCTGGAGCATCAGTGAGCATTTGAACCTTCTGTAATAGTTGCATATGAGTCCCTCAGTTGTCCTCAGTGTGAAAAGATGAATCTCAATATTATACAGCCATTGTTGGAAAGGGTCTCAATACACAGAATTGCTGAAAAACCAAAGAAGTTATGTGACCTAAAAGATTTCTGAAGAACAGTGGGCAGTTTAACTGTTCAGGACAAACAAAGGACTCATGAACAACTATCACTAAATGAAAAACTCAGCTGTGGATCATTCAGTATTTAGAATCAACGCAGTATTAAGAATCAAGTGTATGTAAACTTTTGTTTCAATTAAAAATTCAACTATTTTCTCTCGTGGAATATAGTATGTAAAAGTATTTTATGTGAAATATCTTATTCAGGCCAGAGCTAAATAAAAAAAGACATGCATTTTGTATGATCCCTCTTATTTTGGTAAAACAATTAACATTTTGCACATTCTGCAATTTCTATGTGAACTTTTGACCTCAACTGTATATAGTTGTTTGAAACTTAAACTGAGCAAATGACAGTGAAGACATATTTAAGTTTAAAGATTTGTACTTTAAAAAAAGTACGTAACTTGTGTTACTTGTAATGCGTTACCCCCCAACACTAAAGTTGAGACATTTATAATGTTCCAAAATATGTCTTTCAGTGTGTTAAATGCGATTCTTTTGCGTCTTGTTTGATAGTATGGTACTGTGACTGAATCATAAAAAAGGTTTTCTTAACGCATCTTTTAGAAATCTGTAAGCTGTCTGATCTTGAATCATTGGCATCCTGCACCAAACTGACCAGACTGGACCTGCGTGGAAACCCTGTCCACAAAACTGCCAACGTAGAGTCTGAGCTGAGCCAGCTCTTGCCATTAGTTACTGCTCTGTCTCTTTGATGTGTGTGTGTGCGTGTGCGTGTGTGTGTGTTCATGTGTGTGACTTAATACCTGTAATGCTTTAGAGATAATTAGAGCTCACTAACCGTACCTCATGTGCTGGACCTAAAGGGATAGTTCAACCAAAATTGAAAATTCAGTCATTTATCTAGTAGGCTGTATATTTAAAGGATTAGCTCACTTTCAGAACAAAAATTTGCAGATAATGTACTCACCCCCTTGTCAGCCAGGATGATCTTTCTTTCTTCAGTTGTAAAGAAATTATATATATATAATTTTTTTTTTTTTGAGGAAAACATTTCAGGTTTTTTCTCCATATAATTGACTTCTATGCTGCCCCCAAGTTTGAACTTCCAAAATGCAGTTTAAATCCAGCTTCAAAGGGCTCTAAACGATCCTAGCTGACGAAGAAGGGAAACGATCGGTTATTTTCGAAACAAATTGACAATTTATAACCTTAAAAACGCCTTACAACGCTGTTTTACCTTTTTGATTTACCTTTGATTTTGCAATTGGGGAAGAAAACGAGATGGGAGTTTCAAGACAAGACGAGCATTTGAGGTTAAGAAGCATAAATTGTCAATTTTGTTTTTGCTAGGTAAGACCCTTCTTCCTCTGCTGGAATTGTTTAGAAGCTTTGAAGCTGCATTTAAACTGCATTTTAGAAGTTCAAACTTGGGGGCACCATAGAACTCCATTATATGAAGAGAAATCCTGAAATGTTTTCCTCAAATTTCTTTGACTAATGAAAGAAAGACATGAACATCTTGGATGACAATGGGGGGGAAGAAACATTATCTGCAAATTTTTGTTCTGAAAGTGAACTAATCGTTTAATGAATGTTCATGCTGCTCTTTTTTCCATGCAGTGACAGTCCTGATGTAATCCAGATGAAATCTGAAGGTGGCATTTTCAGTGTTTTCATTTGACTTTAGATGCATTTCACTGAGGAGACAAAAAAACATGATAAAGATTTAAAAAGATGTTTAAAATACGTCTACAATTTCATTTTTGGGTGAACTATGCTTTTAAAAATGTTCAGCTTCTGTCTGTGTGTTTGTCTGTGTTTGTGTGTAAATAAATGACGGTTCACATTTCAAGTAACAAGTAACTCTGCATGCTAATAGAGAGAAATGTTTCACTACATCTGCTTTTAGCTCTTCAAGTCCTGAGAATCCTGTTTTGACAAGAGATATTGTTCTTGCAGTGTATCAGTGAAGAAGCAAATATTCGGCTATGCGTTTCTTATACTGTATGAATTATCTTTTTTGGCACTGCAGAAATAAAGGATTTGTGGTGTGAAAGCTGCAGATATGAGTCTCCATGCCAATAAAGAAAAATGTTTCTTCCCCATGTTTGTCTATCTGGGTCCCTCCTACTGTAATGTTAGTCTGTGGAGTCTTATAATTAAGATAGGAGACATTTTGAGATTTGATTAAGATAGTTGAGTGTTGAGTTTTTGTATGTGCAAATATGGCTACCACCAAGTGTTAGGCACATTATAAGGAAGAGTTGTTCAGTCGTTATACATACAGATGCAACCTTACGTAAGTTTGAAAATATAAAGAAGATATGTGTAACTTGTGAAGTAATAGAAAAGATGGTATCTGGAAAATACATAAGAAGCATGGTGAAATTATTGCCACATTATGGTCATTTCTAGTCATGTTTTAGGGCTGTTTCTTACAGAGCATGTTTTTGTGTTCCACTGTGCTGTATATTGTTTATCTAGACGTGTATTTTTACCATTGAAAGTTTAAGGGTTTGGAGTAAATGGCAATTGGTAGTTCTATTGTATATCACTACAAAAGACAAAGTACATTTGATGCACTGATGTTTAGTAATTAGTAATTTACTGCTTTAGTAATAAAGCAGTTATGTTTTGTTAAGCAGTAATTACCGTGGAATTTCATAGTGTATAGTTGCATTTAATGATCAGTATAGACTATGAACTCTGAATGGGGTGAATCATTTATTTCAGTTTTATGATTAGAGGTTCCTTTATAAGAAAATATTTTGAACGTGTCATTACACAGATGTCAAGAAACTCAGGGCAAACTTCTGTTGGTGTTCATTTTGTATTCACAATTGTCTCTTTGCAGGATTTTGTCTGACAAACAAACCACACAGGAGAGTAGATTAACATTGAATTGAAAAATGCGTATTGTCATCTTTCTGCGGTTTAAATATAAAATACCTTCTGATGTCCATGTTTATTTCATGCTCTGTCTTACTAGTAACACATTATAGTAATAATATTACTTTCCCTGACAACCAGTAGTTTAGTAGTCTGTCTGTCTGTCTATCTATCTATCTAACTGTCTGTCTGTCTGTCTGGTTCTATCTGTCTGTATCTATATATCTAACTGGTTGTCTAGATCTGTGTCTGTATCTATACATTTAACTGACTAAATCTATCTGTGTGTGTCTTTCTGTCTGTCTGGTTCTATCTATGTCTGTCTGTCTGTCTGCATCTATACATTTAACTGTATGGCTAAATATGTCTATCTATTTGTATCTATACATTTAACTGTCTGGCCTATCTCTGTGTGTGTGTGTGTGTGTGTGTGTGTGTGTGTGTGTGTGTGTGTGTGTGTGTGTGTGTGTGTGTGTGTGTGTGTGGTTCTTTCTGTCTGTCTGTCTATCTATCTGTCTGTTTGTCTGTATCTATACATTTACCTGTCTGGCTAAATCTATCTATCTATCTATCTGTCTGTCTGTCTGTCTATACATTTAACTGTCTGGCTAAATATATCTGTGTGTCTTTCCGTCTGTCTGGTTCTATCTATCTGTCTGTATATATCTAATTGGTTGTCTGTCTAGATCTGTCTGTATCTATACATTTAACTGTCTGGCTCAATCTGCGTGTCTCTCTGGTTCTGTCTGTCTAAATCTATCTATCTATCTATCTATCTATCTATCTATCTATCTGACGAATGGTCTGATCTATCTGTCAGTCTGTATCTATCTATACAGTGTCTATAGAAAATCATTATACCCCTTTGAAATAGTTACTTTATTTGCCATACAGCCTGAAATCAAGCCCCATTCCAAAAAAAACCTTTTCCATCTTTATTTGCTATTTTGGTCTTACAATATCAATCCAATGAAGATGCAAATTAATAATAAAAAAAAACCAACAACAACCCTAGAATAACAGGGTTGGAAAAGTCGTCAGCCCCTTGATTTAATCCTTGTAGTATTAAATACTTTGAAGTATTAAATATGAATATTTTGTACTCAGTTGCTTTAATTACAGCCATTAGTCTTTTTGTCAGATTTGTCTGTACTAGCTTTGCACACCTTGATTGGGGAATATTTGCCCAGAATTGCTCAAGTTTAGTCACATTCTGTGATGAGCAGCAATGGACTGCTCTCTTCAAATCTATCCACAGATTTTCAATTGGAATTTAAATCAGGGCTCTGACTTGGCCACTCAAGGACATTCACCTTCTTATCCTTAAGCCATTTTGTTGCTGTTTTGTCAGTTTGTTATTGTCATTGTCATATTGGAAGGTGAATGACCTGCCCATCTTCAGCTGTCTAGCAGAGGGATGCAGGTTTTCCTCAAGAATTTGGATGTCCTTAAGCAGCATCCATTTTCCCTTCAATCCTGACTAATTGCCCAGTCCTAGCTGAAGAGAAACACCCCCACAACATAATGCTGCCACCACCATGCTTCACAGTAGATATGGTGCGTTTTGTGTGGTGTGCCATGTTTGCTTTTCACGAAACATAGCGCTTAGAGTTCAGTCCAAAGAGGTCAATTTTGGTCTCATCAGACCATAGCACGTGTTTTTGAAGACTTCTCCTAACTTGTGCCTTTCTACAACTTTATACCGGAGGTCTTTTAAAAGCACTTTCCCAACCATGGTGAATTCTTTGCTGTACCATTCACTACTAATAGTGGAATCTTCAAGAAACAGCAGGTTTTACTGTGAAGTATAATCAAAACCTCTACTATTGATGTCAGGCAGGGCAATTAGCCTGGTGTTTAATCTGGAAGTTGATTGCTTGCACCTGAGCAAGTTAATAATAGTATATCTATGTATATCTATCAGTTGAATTGTAATGAATGAATGTAAACAGATGGCATATGTTTACAGTCATATAATCAGTGTTATAGTTAAGTTTTAACACTTTAATGTGTGTGAATGTGACACACTCTGCTGCCTATGGGGTGATGAAGCTGCTGATTAAATATTTCTCAGGCTGATACTCTGTTATTAGGCGCCCTGCCTAAATGGAAAAAAAAAAAAAAAAAGCAGCTACACAAACTTTAACCAAACGTGTGCTTGAGAAATGATATCATAGGTAATCATGGTCACGTGTGGCTGTTGAGTAGTGATTTCAGGAGTGACTTGTGTTTGGTCTTCATGAGTTTGTTCATCTATGCATGTACACTCATTAGGACACATGAGAACATGGTGAGCTGCATCCCTCTATAACTTCATTCACTAATGTTGATGCAGTATTTGCAGTATTATGAAAATGAATTGTTTATACATCCAAGTTTATATTAAGCATTTGTTGTTTTATTTTTGTATTAAACAGGATTATTTGTCACCCGTGCCATCTCAATGAAAACACCCCAGTTTGGTATGTAGGTAGGTAGTTTGCCCAATAACTGTGTGTCATCTTCCTTTCAAAATTACCTAGATTACAGCCACACTCCATGCATTATCTTTCATAGTGAGAAACGTCAAGAAGTCATCCTGTTAAACCAGTTCCCATGCAATCGGCACACCCCTAAATATAAAGCTAAAAGCTAGAAACTTGTTCAATGCTAAATGAAACACTGAGTTACACTGAACGTCGCTCAGTCACTCACATGAGTTTACAGGTATTTTTAGAACAGAGACGGGCATAAACAGGACTGACACTTTTACAGACGGCAAAGAACTGCAATCAGGTAAGAAAAACAGTTTATCATTATATGAAGGAAAATGAACTGAAAAGATTCCTGTTTAAAAACATATTAGAAAGTTGAAATGTAGCATGATAATTAGTTGAGAACAAAAGGTCACCGTTACTACTGTGTTTCACAACTGCCTTAGTACTACAATGGGGTTTTAACAAAGTAACCAATATGAGGTGATAAGGACTCAAAATTATTTTGTGAAAATGGCTAGCTGATTGTACAATGACCTGCTTATTGTTACTTTTAAAAGTTTGTGCTAAACAAGGCAACTTTAATTCGATTACAGATAATAACAAAAAAGTAATATTGTGAAATATTATGACAATTTAAAATAACTTTTATTTTTGAATATATTTTAAATAGTGTTATTTTTATTATTAATGATAAAAAGAAATGGTAATAATTTTTTTTCATTGTACTTTGATGAATATAAATTTGAATATTAATTCAAATATATTTGAATATGATTTTTTTAAAATATTATTACTAATTTAATGCATCTTTGCTGAATCAAAGTATCAATTTATTTACCAAAAAATTTTTAAGTATATTGACTTAATTTGAACATACATTAATTGAAGTAGAGACTGTGCCCAGGAACTCAACTTTAAAATACCAATCAGCTAATCTAGGTTTAATTTGCAATAATAACTGGCTGACAGTACAATATTCCACTTATTACACTACTACTCACCAAATAAATGAATACATGAATGTGAAAAAAAAAGTGATTATGTCAACAGTCTTTTTTAAGTAGCTTTTGAGTAGGTAAATTAAAAGTATTTCTGGGTTAAAAAAAAAACCTGCTTAGTTGAAAGATAACAACATTATGGCCAAATGCTGCTCTATTTATTGAAATGCATTTTAACTAAGAATAGACTTAAATGTTACACAAAAATATCATTTTATACAACAACAAAACAACGAAAAAAGTGGATTTAAATCAGATGCAAAAAATATTGAAAAAAGAACAGAAAGAAAAAACAAAAAGTCAACAAATGGTGTTAATATTTAGGATTGTGAGTTTAAGTCCTTCAGAAATGCTGTTTTCTGTTTTATTTCACAGTATGCCTGTAGAAACATTATCAGTCAGAAACCGCTCTGCCATTGGCCGCTTTCCATCTAGTACTCTTGTGCTGGAAGATCCAGAACATGTGAAGCCAGACACGAAGTGGTCATGTAGCACATGGATTCAGCAGTGCTGCCAGTGCTGCTGCTGGAGCAAAAAACCTAATGTAGATGCCACAGATACCACAAATGATACAGGCAGCATTGGGATGACAGGTATGAGTAACCTAATCTAACATCTGTCATTACTGACTCACCATGGAACACAAAGGAAGATATTTTTAATAATGTTATATGGACAACATCCTTTCGTCGAAAAATGACAGTCAAATGATGACAGATTTGTCATTTTTGTATTAGTGCAAACCACACAGCCTGGTCTCTCTCTTTCAGATGCTTTACTAGTGGTACGTTCCATAGACCTTCTCAAATCCAACAAAGAACAGAACCGGGTGGAGCATCGCACGGATCGCTACCACAGCGAAAACCTCATCATTCGTAGAGGCCAGACGTTTCAGATGCTGATTGAGCTCTCACGATCTTTCAACTCGAAGACAGATAAACTGCAGTTAGACCTGAAACTAGGTCAGTTTTGCTTACTACTATCTTACTACCATAACCCCAACATAAAGACCACCGCATAAGGCCTATGCTAAGCATGCTCCACTCCACTCCATAATTTGTACGTATATATATTTTCAGGTAATCTCCCAAATGTATCCAAAGGCACACATGTGGTTGTTCCTTTGGTTGAGAATCTGCAGGACAACTGCTGGGAGGCCAAGATAGTTGAACAGAAAGGCAAAAGACTAAAGCTATCTGTCAATTCTCCGCCAACTGCTGCGATTGGCAAATACAGGTTCTGTGTTGCAACGTCTTCCTCAACGGGCGAGGCCATGTCCCCGTACAGTCCCGACAATGACATCTACATGCTGTTCAACCCCTGGTGTGAAGGTACTAACAAAGGCGGGGAATGATAACATCAACACATGTGCACAAAAACAATAGTTGTAGTGTGATATTATCTGGCACATTCCATATGTACGGTAGCCTTTAGCAGGGACGAAGATTATGCGGGGGATTACTTTTAATATCATGTAAATGCGTCCCCTGCGCTTTTCCGGGCAAGTGTGTTCGCATAGAGGCTTCAATAGATGCTGTTAATAAATATAGATTTAAATTCAAAGAGACAGGATAGTCTGTACATGACCTGTTGTTATATTCAAACCCTGCAGTGTGTGCCCTGCGATTGAGACAATATATGGTTTATTTGTGTTTTTCAAGTCATCTTCAGGTAATAAATAAAGTATATAAACAATGCAGTGCTAATTGACATAGCATTTATTACAGTATAGAAAATATTCTGCCTTATTATGTGATAAAATGAAAAAAAAAATACTTTGTAGTATATAAACAAATCACTATTATTGGTTATTTTCCAGCAGTTATTTAAAATAAGTGTTTTCTTATTTGAATTTCCTATTTTAAAATGTAATTTATTCCTGTGATTTCAAAGCTACATTTTTAAACTTTTTTTAAACTTTTGACTGGTAGTGTATATATTACAGAAATGTACAATGTATATACAATATCTGTCCCTCTTCTTAAATGATGGCTACACTCCTGGTCTTTAGTGTCACTGTGACAGTTTTAAGACATAAAATATTGTAAAAAAACAAAAAAACAAAAAAAAGTCTATATCCTGCCTAAAAATGAGCATTTTGTCTAGTCCAAGTTCAGAGGTCTTGACCTTCTCAACTGTATACAATAATTATTATAATTTTATAATATTAGAATGCATCACCTTATTATTGTTCTTTGCTTTCAAAAAAATCATTCCAAGGTGCTGAATCATCCAGTTTCTCTTTCTCTCCTAGATGACTCGGTGTACATGGATAATGAGGAACAGAGGAAAGAGTATGTTTTAAATGACATGGGTATAATCTATTATGGAACTGACAGCCAGATTGGAGACAGGCCTTGGAATTTTGGCCAGGTCAGAGCAACCCATCCATATACATCTAGTGTTTTAATAAAAGATAAAATTGCCAACTAAATAGATTGCTCCTTTCTTGTGTTATAGTTTGATAAGGGCATTCTTCCTGCATGTCTGTTTTTGCTGGAGCACAGTGGAGCCCCAGCCTCAGGATGGGGAGATCCTATCAATGTGGTCAGGCTTTTGTCTGCAATGGTGAGTTTTAACACTCGTTTTGAAGGGGTCATATCATTATAGTCAAAAGTATAAATTATTTTATTATTATTATCTAAATTCATTTAAACAATTATTATCAAACAATTACACCCATTTAGTAACAAAGACATATATCTTATTTTTATAATTAATTATCTTCTTGTGGATCCACCGGTTCACATTTACACCTGTTTTTTATGCTAATTAATTCTCTGCCAGCAGGTGGCACTTTTCGCCATGAATGTAGCCATTTCCTCGGTAACCGCAGAAAACAAAGCAGAGCACCTGACCTTGAAACTTGCTGTGCAGATGTTTAATCAATTAAACAATATTGAACCTTGAAATATGTTGACATGATTATTCATATAATGATGATTGGGCCATACAAATTACAGGAGTTTTACCAGAGATGAATGTAGGAAACATAAAATACGCCCAGTGAAATTTTTTTTATAGAAAGATTAAAAATACAGGAAAAATACAGGAAAATATTTAAACGGGATGATAGCGGGATAGAATGATAAAATATGACAGAGGAAGAGCAAAGGAACTTAAGGGAAACTGTAGAAATGGGGCTGCAGAGCTGGCAGAGAGGCAGGATAAGGAGGCAGAAGAGGGAGGATGGGTGAGTGCATCAATGGTACTCGGTAGAACCAGTGGAGACAGAGGCAATTATGGGCTTGGTGGAACCAGTGGAGACACTGTCAATTACGAGCTGGGTGGATCCAGTGGAGGCACCGGAGATTTAGGATAGGGAGGTAAAAACGGATTCTAAAAGTGTGCTACTGGGTGAAGCAGGGAAATGACACAGGCAGAAAACACTGACTCTCCCAATCAATTAGCACTATTTCTTCTGCTGCTATGGAGGAAGTAGGGCTCCACTACATTCTTTCATACTCCTCCAGCAATCCCACTGGCACAGGCTAACGCACCTGGTCAGGCTTGGTTGGCTTGGCTTTGGGGCTCTTTCATTGGCTCTGGCTCTCATATCGCGGCAGGCTCAGGTTGATGGTCTACAGTGGACTTAAGCATTGCTGTTGTTGGACTGGCTGAATTGCTAACTTCCTTGTGGAGGAGTACCCACTCCACGTACTCCACCAAAGTCCTTAGAGGCTCGTCTCCACTGAAGCCTCTGCCTTGGAATGAGGATCTCCTGGCTCCACCTCAGG
Organism: Cirrhinus molitorella; assembly: GCA_033026305.1. NCBI lineage: Eukaryota > Metazoa > Chordata > Actinopteri > Cypriniformes > Cyprinidae > Cirrhinus > Cirrhinus molitorella. The sequence continues at coordinate 25,744,301 of CM065132.1, read as the reverse complement.
CCTCCAAGCACTGGACTCCACCTCAGCTTTCTGATATTTCATTTCCTCCTTGGCACCACAATTATTATCACCACAATCAGTCCTCGAAGTCCACAGGCTCCATTGTCCCTCTGACTCTGCCTTGGTCAGTCATTCACCCGCCTCCACCTTGGTCTTTCACTCCTTTGGCTGTGCCTTATCCCTCATCCCTCTGGCTCCGTCAAGCTCTTTCTTCCTTCTGGCTCCACCTTGGACCTCAGTCCCTCCAGCTCTGCCCTGGCCTGCTGAGCCCCCAAGAGTCTGCCTTGGCCCACCATTCCTCCGCTGGCTCCATCTCAGTCGATCATTCCCCTGTGTTGTCCTATCCTGTCATAACACCACCATGGCTCTGCCCTCCCTCAACTCTGCCATGGGTCTGCATCCCTTCCCTTATGATAAGAGTTCCAATTTGTCCATTGTGAGATACCTGTGTGGCACTTCTTGTGTTGGAATGGAAATAAGATTGCATAGACAGAAAAAAAATCGATCAGTTTCACTGCTGGCTTGAAAGATCTAATCAGAGTATCATAACTAAACTATGCATAAATGCAATCGCTTATCTAATTCACTTATCTAAATATCTAAATGCGATAGAAGAATCATTTTTTTTCCCCTACATTTCACAGATTAACTCTCCTGATGACAGCGGTGTGTTGGTAGGCAACTGGTCAGGAACATACGATGATGGCACAGCCCCCACATTCTGGAGTGGTAGCAGTGACATTCTGAGACAGTACTATGAAAGTGGAGGAACATCAGTTAGATACGGACAGTGTTGGGTCTTCTCTGGGGTCACCACCTCAGGTAAGAGCATGTGTTTGAGATTGCATAAGAACACATCCATTTAACTTGAGCATAACACTTGAACCTCTTTCTCATTTTTAGTGATGAGGTCTTTAGGGATTCCAACCCGGTGTGTTACAAACTTCGAGTCTGCTCATGACACAGATGTTTCCTTGACAACAGATGTGTATTTAGATGAGAACCATGAACCGATTGAGGCACTCAATCAAGATTCTGTCTGGTTAGTTAAAAATTCACAAATTCACAGTAACTGCACAAACTTACACATGAAACAGCAATGTTTTGTACAATATCTTAGCATATTACTATTACCTCCATATACTGCACCATTAAGTGGTAAACCATCAGCTTCACATAGCTTCCTTCACAACAAAATACAAAATAACCTGTCCTGTCTTTACAGGAACTTCCATGTATGGAATGATTGCTGGATGGCCCGTCCAGACCTACCCGCGGGTTTGGGAGGGTGGCAGGTAGTAGATTCCACCCCTCAAGAGACCAGTCAAGGCGTATTTCGCTGCGGTCCCGCTTCAGTCACAGCTGTCCGCAATGGACAGGTTTACCTCAAGCATGACACACCATTTGTATTTGCAGAGGTATACACAAACCACTAAATTATCACTTTTTATCTTTTTTTTTTTTTTGAATGAGACCCAAAGAGACTCATGTGCTGAATGTTTTGCTCTTTTTGTTCAAGGTGAATAGTGATAAAGTCTACTGGCAGAGAACTGCTGATGGCACCTTCACTCCTGTGCAAGTCAAGAAGAAAGCAATAGGTCGCTGTATCAGCACTAAAGCAGTTGGCTCTGATGACCGTGAGGACATCACACACCTCTACAAATACCCAGAAGGTAAAAAAAGTAGAATATGTATATATAAATACAAATGATAAAAGTACTGAACTGCATTAGTCTATTTGACAATTATAAACTCATAAAAGATGGGTGGAGCAATGGTTGAGTGTTCCTGATGTTATGAAGGAGGACATTTAGACATTTCCAGGTTCCTTTACACATCTGTGAATCCTTATATATTTATTTAAATAAATAAATAAATCTCAACAAATATGAGCATCACGTCACTATTCCATAAATTTACTGTCCCTCTCAATAGATTCAGAAGAAGAGCGTATTGCTGTGGAAACGGCCTGTAAGTATGGCTCTAAAGCAGGGATCTACAATGTTTCCAGTGTTAATGATGTCACCATCTACATCACCATGGATGGAGAAGAGCCTCAGCTTGGTGCAGATGCAAAACTGAACATCACAGCAAAGAACACAAGCTCAGAAGTGCGCACTTTCAACCTACATGGCCAGGTGGTTGTTATGTACTATACTGGGGTGTATAATGCTACAGTGAAAAAAGACCAGATACCTATCGAACTCCAACCCAATGAAGGTGAGTGACTTTCATTCCATTCAGGCAACAATGCAGCATTTAATTCATACTGGATAAATGATGCCAATTAGAGATTTAATTTTTCTCATCATAGTTGAGACAGTGGAGTTGTGTCTGCTCTATGATGATTATAAAAACCAGCTGGTGGACCAAGCCATGCTGATGCTCACAGTCACTGGACGCGTCAATGAGACCCAACAGGTTCTGGCTACCCAGTTTCGTTTCAGACTGCGCACATCAGACCTAGTCATCAAAGTGAGTTTAAAAGACTTCTCTGTTTTAAACTTGAAATGATCCATGTGTATATATATGTGGTAAATTTATTTAGCTTTTTGGGTGAATTAGTTTAATCTCACCTAAGGTCAACACTTGTTGTAAATATCTGCTCAATTAACTTACAGCCTCAAGGGGACGCTGTAGTTGGCAAAGAGTTGAAGGTTATGGTTGTTTTCCGGAACCCACTCCAGCTCACACTGAAGAATGTGAAGTTTCGTTTTGAAGGACTAGGATTGCAGAGTGTCAGGGAGGTTTCCTATGGGTAAGACTGTCATTACATAAACTTAAAGAAATAAATAATAAGCTGTTGCCCTTAGTATGGCCTATGATTGTTTTCAATTCAAAGTTGTTAGAACATCATATAAATACATTTTGACTCCAAGGTTTGGGTTCCATAAGATCTTTCAATGTCTTTAATGCACACTATTTATAGGATAAAAATACAATACAAACAGTAATGCTGTAAAATATTATTACCAAAAAAAAAAAAATGTTCTTGTCACACGATCCTTCAGAAATCATTATAGAATGCTGATATTTTTGTGTAAACTATAATACTGTAATAGATGTTTTATTTTATTTTATTTATTTTCAGGTCTCTTGATAAATAGCAATTTTAGTCATTTTAATTAATACCAAAAATCTTACTAACCCCAAACCTTTGAACTTTATGTATATGCATGAATAAACAGAAAAAGACAACTTTATAAAAAAAAAATAACTAAAACACACACACACACACACACATTTTGTTCACCCACTTACAGCCTAGCCAGTATATACTGTCAATATAACAGTGTATTATTTAAGCATATATATATATATATATATATATACACACACACTGTATATATATATTGCTGTGTATACAATTTCACCAAAAACATGCCAACATATTTTCTCTCTCTGTTTTCTCAGAAATGTCGATAGCTTGGCCACGGTGACACTGACGGAGATGTTTGTACCATTGGAGGCCGGGCCACAGAAACTTCTAGTGTCACTCGACTGTCGTCAGCTACCTCAGGTGCATGGAGTCACCGACATCATTGTCAAACCAATGTGAAACTTCTCTTTAAGAGGAGAAAGATGCACTGCACTGGAACTTCAGTGACTCTGGATTTAATTAGGAAAATCTCTATCAAGAACATTCTTTTCTTAGCTGTGTCTGAAGGGTTGTTTTTTATTTTAGTAAACAACTTGAGAATGTGGGTCTTTTTGCTCCTGAATCTCAAGGTGTTGCATAATAGTTTAAATATATAACAAATACAGCTGTATTTATTTTTGTTACATAAACCACAATGTCTATGAACTTTTGTTGCTTTAAAACATTGCTTTTTATGTTGAATTTATCCTTGTATATTTTTCTTTCAGAATGTAATTTTCCAAAACAACTCTGATTCAAGTCGTAACAACTATGTTGTTTATAATCTGACATCTGACATAAAGCCTAGACTATTTTGCATCTAATACACATCTTTAAATGCATTTCTAAATCAAATGACATCTTGGCTTTGGTGGTTTTTACATGAACATGTTTTTGAGGCATGTAATACTTGTATATACAGAAATATATTTAGATCATCTATTTATATTAGTTTCATAGCTATTATCCCTCATTTCACAGGATCTGTTTTTGCTGTCTCAGAGGAACTTAAAAAGATTGATCCGTGACTTGTTCTCTTGGTTACATCATTACACCAGTAGGTGGCAACCAGTGATTAAGTCATATCTTTACTATATGATTGATACAGTATATTTTAGAATTCACCTGTGATTTTAGAAGCAATCTTTAGAAACGTGGCTAAACGTGGTCTGCACAATCCTACGTTAAATGGATAACCTACTACCATTAGAGAGCAGACAGAGATGAGGAAAAAACGCAAGTCGGTTATTGGAGGTGGTTTATGCATCTTTGTTGACAATAAGGACTTTTGCATCAGGGAGAAGATTTGCACCCCGGACTATTAAATTTTAACTCTGTCTTTTAGACCCTTCTATATGCCGAGAGAATTCGGCCAAATAAATGTAATACTGACTTACGTTTCTGGACCGAATATAGCTGCTGAAAGATTTGTAGAATGCTATAACTGTGCTCTACCTAACAGTCGGTCTATAGCCGGTCTGATTTACCCTCAATGCAGCGATATGTAACCTATTCAACTCGATCCACTCATTGGACTTTAGCTATGGAAATGTTAACGACAGCCTTTGCTATTTAGGTAGCAATCTGTTATACAGCCGCTACCTATACAGAAGTAGGGTAGAACAGGTACAGTTGGAACACCTTAAATAACTTATATGCGCAACAAGTCTGATGTGTAATATTTGCTTCACGAATGCGTATTAGCACCCTCTTTGAGCGTGGGGAATTTTAAGTATGTGCGTATCTTCAGACTAAAGATATCAACGAAAGTTTTTTTTCAAGGTAAGTTTTTCACTTCACCACATCTCTTCCGCATTGAATAGCTTCTCATCCTTACATGACTGTTAAAGTTAACTTACATTTTCTTAAACCTTAATCAGTGCACTACTTGATGTCATGCAAGGTCATCGTAAAATGTTGGAGGTGGTCAGCGGGGTACAGTTGAGACACAATATACCAATTGTACCCACCCTAGAATCCTATTGCAGCACATGCAGTTTAGTTGCACAACGCAAGATGTAAGTTAATAGTCACACTATGGTTTATTGGGCTATTGTTATTATTTTTATTTATTATGTTCATTGTTAATATGTTTAGTAGGTTATTGCTTGCATCTGTTTTATTATTGCTGTTTGCTGTTATAATTAAACATTGTAAAACGTATCTCTGTTTGTCATCACAATACAATGTTTTACAAATGAACTACTTTTAACTTAACAAATAATCAAATTAAATACTAAATGGAAATGAAAAAAATTAAATTCTCTTTTTTAAAGGTATTTCACGTTTGCAATGAATTGGTTAGGCAGCTTTACAGCATTACGGATGGGTGTCTCAACTGTACTCGGGTACTGTTTCAACTGTACCCCACACTTCTTTTCAGTCCCTAGTTTTGGTGTGGTAAAGGAAAAAGCAAAAAGTGTACCAACTGTACTCGGTCTACCCTAAACTTAATCCTCTGATACATGAATTATTAAATCACAAATAGTAATAGTATTTTTTACATGTTAATTTTACTTTTAAACAAGTGAAAAATCATGCCAAAAACTTTTTTTTTCCCAATATATATTTTTTTTGAGAGAGATCTGTCTACTGTAGTGGACACCATGCATTAACGGTATACATAGTGAGTTAATGGAAGTCATTGACTGGTCTAAAACACGTTTTTAAATCATTTACTAACAGTAAATAGTATAAATACACATAATAACAACAAGCTATGTCATGATGGCACAGTAAACAAAGTGTAACAAACAAATTGAGTTGTTGAGAGTGTGTGTGGGTTTGTGGGAGGCTCTGGGGGTGTGTGGGGTGGGGGTGGTGGTCTATTCATACACATGTGAGCACAAATACAAACACAAGCACACACACCTTCCCACCACACACTCAAACACAATTATGCACACATATATCTGCACCCATATGCATACATGTATGCTTACACTTTTATATGACCTAATTAGTAAATATAGACTGTAAGCATTGAAATAAATAATCAAATTTGAAGACAATTTAACATTACTGTTCAGTAAAACCACTCAAGTGTAAATTATATCAACATTTTAATAAAATATACAAAATAAGAAATAATTATACTCTTTCGTGCATTACGTCAACTGTAGTGGACAGATATGTTCTCTGACAAGAGATATATATTTTTAAATCTGGATGAAATTATTTCTGACATCCTATTTAGCTGAAAAATATTTTTTGTACCTGTCTGGTTTTCTGAGAAGAAACACATGGCACATGGTGCATCCCCTTTTCTTGCCTCCCTTTTGAATTTATTATATAATATCTCAAAGCAAACAAAAAGATACAAAGGCAACAATTAAATGGAATCATAGACAAGACTTTGGGGGTTTGCCAGTTGGTGGTAGGGATGCTACATCTTAAATGGTTCAAAATGGCTTCCAAATAGCTGTCCACTGTAGTGACCATGATGCATCAGAGGGTTAAGCAGCAAGCAGTGGTCACTAAGGACATTCAGGTATGGACGAATAATTAAGTAGAGCAGCTCCAAGACTGTTTTGATGATAGCCTACTGATTGAGACTTATTAATACTGGAATGGATATGAATGAAATAACAGACAATCTCATTTTACATACAGTTTTGTGAGAAAAACACGACCGGAAACAAAACGGTCCCTAATAAGAAGACATGGGTTACCAAAGACTTAAAAAGGTGTCTGAATGATAAAAAAAGCATTTTGTATTGTTGAATTTATTATTTTTAGAAAGTGTAAAAGCACTGTTAGGGGTAAATCGAGGGAAGTTAAATTACATTCTAATCCACCAATTACCATACCTATTAGTGATATAAATAACTTTTTTTAAAAGATTTGAAACCGATGTTATCAGTCATAACTGCTATAGTATTTGTCAGACCATCCAATATTGCTCCCTTATTAATTGACAGAGTTGGATGTGGTTGCTTGCATTTCTAAGATTGTAGTGTAGTGTTAAATGCACTAATGATGTAATTGCATATTGACTCCACTAGAGGGCCACCTTGGTTTGACTGCAGTAGGAGCTGCTTGCGTTCTATAATAAGCATGTGGTTCTGAGAGACAGACAGTTTGACAGCACTAAACGTCTATGAAAAAAGTGAGTCTGCCATAGTGAAAAATACACATTGATCAGTTCAGATTACCACATCCAGTCCTGTCGGGGAATACAGGTGAAAATTGGAGGAGATGGATACAATGGTTCAACATTTATATAACTTACAGGATCAGACTCAAAAAGTGAAAAGCATTCTACTTCATGCATTAGGAGAGGAGACCTTAGAAGTACACAATTTACTGTTTATTGAGCCAGAGAGAGAAAGGAGAATGAAACAATGCAAGGTATAGTAACTGGACTGGAGAAGTATTGCTTACTGAGAAAGAATGTTGTTTTTGAAAGGCACCAGTTCTGGGCTTACCCCATGCCTGATTTGATTACCATCGATAAGTATGTAACATAACTGAAACAAAAGAGTGAGGACTGAGTTTGACTCATCTGACATGATAGGAGACAAGGTTGTGTTTAGTATCAGTGATCAACGTTTAAAGGAGAGGCTCTTAAGAGAAACAAACCTGACCCTTGAAAAAAAAACAAAAAAAAACAGTGAACATATGTAGAGCAGCAAAGGCAGCAAAAACATTGTGTCTGTGGAAAACTCAACCAGCTTTGCCTCAGTGTGCATGTCTAAACAAAAAGACACAAAGCCTAAACACAATAGAAATGTCACTATTGATTTACTATTCATCGTGTCAGTGAAACTAAACAAGACCAGCAGCTCTGTACAGAAAGCATGGTACACAGATGTAGACATTGAAATGTGACAGTTCAACCAACTTCGACTATGCTAGTGCCGTAAGGTGGAACAAAATTAAAGCTAGAAGGTGTGGCCAACCTTCAGTGTGTCACACCCAAAGTGCAAGTTTGCTTAATCTTTTACATGACTACACACTCGTCCATTCCGATACTGGGTAAGGAAGCATGTGAACGGATGCAACTGCTGAAAACAATTGAACAAACAGCCAAAGGACGTAACTTAGAATGGGAATGATTGATGGATCGGTATGTGAAAGGGAAGAGAAAAGCCATAAATGAAGTCAGACCCAGGCAGGTGCTAGTCATTCAAAAGCTAAATGCAGAAAATATGAGGAGGCATATCTTGCTCTCGGCTTCACACACCTTGTCTACACCGGACGCTACATATAGAGCTGTAGAGCTGTTGCAGCATGGCGCAACAGCTCTACACGGGATGCAACAAAGCTACCATTGAAAAAAGGCTGTCTATACTGGATATGAAATCCCTGACATTAATCTGATGCCTTGTTCTATATATGACATACTGACACAAAGTTAAAATGCCAGATTTTTTGTATAGGTTTAAAGGGCGCAACCAAAACAGTTTGAGAACCACTGATATAGGATATATCCTTAAAGGGGTCATCAGATGGCCATTTTCCACAAGTTCATATGATTCTTTAGGGTCTATAATATTCTTTGGTTAAAATTTGTCAATAGTAGTGTAAAAAAACACTTTTTTGTCAAAACCAGCTTTACAAAAAAATCAACCCATTCTATTGCATATTCCTTTAAATGCAAATGAGCTCTGCTCACCCCGCCCCTCTCTTCTCTCTGTTGAGTGAAGAGCCATTGTTTACTTTAGTGCGTTTAGCCGCGAAACTTGCTAACTAGGACGTTAATAGGTAAGGCGATTGCAAAGATTCATAAAAAAACAACAACAAAAAAAACCCTTCTATTCACTTCTGCTTTAAGTGAAGCGGATCCCGGATGATTCGCGCAAACGCATTTATGTAGATTGGGAGGCGCATTCCATTATCATACAAAAGTCATCCACTGCGTCTTCAGCGGCTCAGATGTCGGGAGTAAATGAGGACTACTATGTTCATTATTATATTCCACAAAAGAACACCTAATTCGCTTAGTAGCCATTCTTGTCTACATCCCTGCTCCAGCATCGAAACAGTGGCAATCATATTATTACAGCTCATTCAGAGCGGGTCTGAGATAAGATGCTTTTGTCAATCAATCCATTGTGTGAGTGGCCTTTGTCTGTGTTACGTCACACTGACAAGAAGCTGAAGAATGTCTTGTTTTAAAAAAAGGGGAAATTATTTTTACAGGTTAAATAAAAACCACTGGATGGATTTTTATCATCATAGGGTAGGTGTGTACACACACTGCCAACACACTTTTTATGTTCAAACATGCAAAAGTGAACTTTGCACCCGATGACCCCTTTAAAAGCAGATTCAGCACACCATGGGGTTAATACATATTTAAACATGTCTAATAATAAAGTTTTCCAACAGATAAGATATGATTGTCACATCTGCCACAGAACAAGAACATGATGTCATTGTTTCTAAAACTATGGAGAGAGCAAAAAAAAAAACACAACCTGAAAACATGAAAAACAGCTGCCGGTGACAATACACGCCTGGTAAGGACATGTTAATACGCTGTCACATGCTGTCGCTGAAGGCCAACACACAAGTACAGATGATCTATATTCGCTTGAAGCAACAGAGGCTCTCAGTGAAGAAATGCGGAAGCAACTTACAGATACTACTGGAAGAGACAGTATACTCGGTTGCTTTTGAAAACACAAAAGACAGGATGAAAAGGAACTTGATCCTTCAATTCATCAGTACTGGCCTGTGGCTGAGTCAATGAGGACAGAGATTTTGCAGAAACTATATATCTCACACCAAGGAACGCAACACAAAAGCACATGCTAGAATATTTCTGTATTGATCTGGAATGTCCAAACACATAGAACAGATGGTTGAGATGTGTCCAACATGCCAACAATTCCAGCCTAGGAACCAGAAAGATTCAATTCAATTTAAGCTTATTTGTATAATGCTTTGCACGATACAAAATGTTGCAAAGCAGCATTACAGAAAATTAAAGATATTTAGTAGTAGCTTGAGTGTTGCTATGTCAAAAAAAAAAAAAAAAAATCTGTTAATATTGACGTAATCAAACAAACTATTAACAGTAATGATTATTTGTTGCAATCAAACTTATAGCAAAATTTGGTAGTGCTGTATGTTGTTTCAGGGTTGGCATCATTTGAGGTCCTCTGAGGGGTTGACATTATCTCTTTTCATGTGTTCTGGATTCATAATTCTTAGTTAAAAGTAGGACTTTTCTAAGAGTAGGAGTCTTTTATAAAGAAGATAAAAGCAGCCTAAGACTGATTCTTAAGTGTTGACTGAGGGGACACTTAAGTGTTGTGAACTAAGGACTTCAACTTCCACTGTCAACTCAAAATGGCCACCCTTGACCTCTGCAACAGCCAATAGTGAGCCTGCCTCCTACCACCTTCATGGTCCAAAAGAGTATATGTAATGAATTTTATCAAACAAAATATCTCTTGCTAAAGTTACTTTTTGTAATGTCTGTTTGATGCTTTACGTAACAATGACTTTAAATGGTATTTTGGGAGTAATTTCTCAGCCAAATTTGATGTGCGATTAATTAGATTAATTAAACACCACATCATGTAATTAATTAGATTAAAATTTTAATCGCTTACCAGCCCTAATTATAATATATAAATAAATTCAGTTATAACATTTATAAATTGTATATATTACATTGTTAATTGTTTCTCACTCTCTCAAGATCTGACTGGGGTTGATTGTGATTAGATCAGTCTTTAGCCCAACATCACTGTTATTAATGGGAGGAATGTTAAACCTGCAATAAACAGGGAAAGGTTCATTACTTAAGATATTTGTTTAAATAGAGATGTTCGTATTATATGCTGAAAGAAACTTTTAACAAAGCTTTTAAAGGCGAGGTCTGAGATGACATATGGCCTCTTACAAGCAGCAAAACTTTCAAAAGACTATTGCCTTAAAAGCCAACAATGACATTACTAGTACTGGTATTGTCTCACTGCTACACCCTACATGAACAAACATTCTACTAAAATGTGGGGAGCTGTTGATTTGACCTTTCGCGTCATTCACAAACCAAGTTGGATTAACATACTCACGAATGTAGATAACACTTTTACAATAAACAAAATGGTAATGATAGTAATTTTAATTATTATTATAAATAATTATTTGGCAAAACATTCTGAAATGTTTTATGTTTCTATAACAGTGCCAGAATATTTTATTGTGTGAGCATGTAGTATGATACTGTAGTTCTACCTGATGACATAGTCGGCACTGTCAATCTCTATTCCACAATTACTGTTCTTTAGAATCCCTCCACTGCCCACCACGGCACACTGACCCAGACAATGCTCACTCCAAGGAAAGGCCTTCAAACCAAAGCAAGGAGTCCATTACACATACATTTTCAGTTATATATGCAGTGACCTGGGGCCGTATGTATAAAGCCGCTCAGAGTAAAATTTTAATCTTAAGTGTGTCAAAATTCTAGGAATTCCTATACTTAAGATTAAGAGTGATTCATAAAGGTTCCTAAGCGTTAAGACTAGTTAGGAGTAACAAGATGGCAGCAAATAGGAAGAGACACACACTTTCCAACAAAGATATGACGTACTATTTGATAAAACATTGATAAAATGATACAAACATTATCATGATAGTTTATTCTGTTGCTTGGATTTTGAAAAGTTCCAAAAGGTGCGACAAAATCACTAAATTGGCAACATTGACTACAACCATAATCAGTTATTCATATTTTGTTGGTTCTCTCATTTTTGCATGCGTTCATAATTTCTTTGTATGACAGTATGGCCAAAAATTATGACTGCACAATTTGACATGTTTCATTGAATTATTATCACAAAAAACAAAAAACAAAAAAACTAAAACAAACTCTATGCAACTATGCAATATGCTCACACAATAATTAACTTTTTTTTTCTTTTGGCCACTACTATATGGCAGTTTATTGACTTTCCAACTGACTGTCAAACCATGCTGCAAAAAATGCCACACTTTTATGAGGATTGTTGAGTTGTTGAGTTACTGGATTTGTTTGTGGAACTCATGTTTACCTCATTGCTTCAACTGTAAATGAGGAGACATACCAATAGAAAATCATTTCAAAGCATCAGTATTAATTTGTGATACATTTGCAGAATGCTATGCATTTTGAAAAATACATTTAAATATTAAAGTGTGTTGTAATTAAATTGTTTTACTGTAGTTACATTAAATGATTTGTGTTGTGCTGCTGTGATTTCATATGAGCAGGCTCACTATTGGCTGTTTCAGAGGTCAAGGGCGGCCATTTTGGGTTTACAGCATTGTAGTCGTTAGTTCACAACACTTAAGTGTCCCCTCAGTCAGCACGTAAGAATCAGCCTTAGACTTTACTGAAAGTTGCTTTCAGCTTCTTTATAAACATCTCCTACTCTTAGAAAAGTCCTACTATTAACTAAGATTTTTTTGACACTTAAGTCAAAACTTAAAGACTGTTCTTAAGAGCATTTTTTTTTAAGTGTCCTAATATTGTGTTGGAGTCCCATACAACAGGTTTAAATGCATCTAAGTAATTTTCTCAAAATATACATTTAATATTAGAGTCATTTGTCAATGATTTTGAAACGATACATTCGAAACAGTTCTGAGGCTTAAGCTTAAGGTCTGTAAACCCCTTCCTTCGATAAGCCTACTCTGCTCTGATTGGTCAGCTAGCCAATTCTGTTGTGATTTGGTAAAGAGAGAAGTACATGTCAGCAATCGCTACCATTGAAAAGCATACACCTTTACATAATTAATACAATAATATAGAGTTCCAATCATTTCTTAAAATAATGACATAAAAAAAAAAATAATTTCACACTTATGCAAGTGAATTGTGCCCACAGCTAAAGCTTAGCTGCTAAACACTTAACAAAACAATAACAGTGGATATAGTTAAAAAAATACAGTAGATTCCTTGTTAGTCAGAGTGCTAACATGACTAACTGATGAAACAGTTTGTAAACCAAAATATATCTACATTCTTTATTATTGTTAGATGAAGTAATTAGACAATGACAGTCTACATTAATCAGAATCAGAATCAGAAAGAGCATTACTGAAAAAAAAGGAAAAATGTCCATTCTTTGTGCATATGTGCACAAAGAAGGTTTGTTAAGTTGTTTACAAATGTTCAGTACTGCACAAAAACGTGTGCTGTTTTGGTGCACAGTGTTCTGCCAGAAGGCAACAGTTCAAAGAGAGAGTGGGGTGGGTGTGAGGGGTTCAGAGTGATTTTCTTAGCCCTTTTCCTCACTCTGGAGGTGTAAAGTTCTTGGAGGTTGGTAGAGAGGCACCAATAATGCTCTCAGCAGTCCTGACTGTCTGTTGAAATCTTCTGATGTCTGTTTTGTTAGCTGCACCAAACCAAACAGTTAAGGATGAACACAAGAGTGTTTAGCTCCGGGATGTTAATTGGCATTATATGTTACATTATATTTCAGTAAGACAGTAATATCTTGATTTACCTGGAAACCTAAAGCTGCAGTAGGTATACATCACGTATAAGCAAATTGTACTTACAGGTTGTGGTTCTGAGATGCTTGTTGATCCAAATAAATAAGGTACAGGCTTATCTTTCATGGACAAGCATTCAGCGAATCCGCCGTTAAACTCTCCAAGATCAGAGAGGCATTTCTCGATAAAATGACAAGTACACAACAATAGGTTCGAACTGCATTTCTGTTGTGAAGAATTATTTCTGCAATTCTTCTTGACTTGATGTAAACTTACTAATTAGCAAAAGTGTTTGTGGGCAGGCGGGGATTGTGCAAATGTGTTACCTAGTGTTGTATATCAGTATTTATTTATTTATTTATTTCCCAGAATCGTGGAAGCATCTCTGTTTGCTTTTAAATCAGTAGCATTTGTGAGCACAGCCCTGCTTTGATTACAACCATTACTGGGGAAACTGTAATTTTTACCATGTTGTAGCTAATGGGTGTCAGTGGAGGGGGTGAAGCAAGAAAACTGGACAGAGTACTGGACAGAGTAGGCAGTGCAAGGTGGAATCAGCACAGTAGGCAGAGCCAGGAAACCAGTTGGGACCAGTGGAGACCAGTCTTCCTGAGGGGTGTGGATGGGACCTGGGATGTTGAACTGAAGTAAAACAAGTTACCCCGTGTATCATCAGACTGATGTAATCACTGATGCGATGTGAGCAGATGGCTGCTAGATCCATTTCAGTTGGTCTGTTACAGTTGGGGTAGGTAAGGAGAGTGGATGTGAATCAAAGCGCAGCTTAAATACTTCTATTAATAAAGAAGGCAATGCAACAAGGAAAACCGCAACGGTTTTAGATACCAGCACAAAGACTTGACAAAGAACTAAGGAAATTGAGATCATGTAATACACAGGCTAATTAAAACTAAACAATACACAGGTGAACAACATAATCAGTTACTATGGAAACAAAATAATGACTAACACAAAGAAAACAAAAACTTGTTATTCTTGAGTAAACAGTCACTTGAAGATATAGTTGTGATTTTTTTTTTTTTTTAGCTGCTATGACATACCTCATGTAGCATGAGAAGTGCTTTATTCAGTAGTTGGTATGGTATTATTTGATTCACAGCTGTGTTTTGCTTTGTCAGATATAAATAGTCTGTGGCATTACAACAGGAACGCAACAAGGCTCTTATGTAGAGAGGATGAGAAAAAAATATTCTAAATAATTATAATACAATATACTGCATGGATAAAGTGTGAATAGTGCTTTCTAATGAACTGGCATATATCACTCTAGTGAGCTGCATAAACATTTTAACCCTTTAACTGTAATTATTATCCCATTTTTGAACATAGATGTGGAAATGCAAACTTAAATTCATGAACGAAAACATTTGGTACATGTTCATGGAAATGCAATGCCTGATTTTAAAATGATTTTCAAAGGATGGATTTTGAGATTTTAAGTTTTCAATTGACATATAATTTCTTATGATTTCTAAAGTGTGATGGGTAAAAGGCAATGGAGAAAGTCTATTGTGCCAAAGGTCAGAACTCCTGTTATGATGTAGATTTTTGAGGTGCACTCTTATTACTTTTCCTACGTAATTTGTAACACAAAAAAGTGGTAAAATATCTACTTAGGAGTCTTAGACTTTTCCAATGATATATAGTTTGTCATAATTAGATTAGGATTTATTTGTAATATGGTGAAGTAAATTTATTCGAAAATACAAACAAAAATGTGTTAAATGCAGTTTTATTCACAATTTATTCTCGTATTTATTTAGCTTCATTGTTGTAATATGTTTTGTATAGTTTTTAATATAATATTGTTTTGAATGACTTCAGTGGTTATATTAACTGTTTTTATAGTGTAATTGTTGGTGAACTGTATTAAATACAGACCAACAATTCCAATAATTAAACTAACATTATCATAATTATTAAATATAATAATGTATTACACAAATAATGTATTATAACAATTAAAAAACAAAAACATTCAAAAATGTATTGTCCATTTTTGTAATTCATAGATAATAATAAATGAGATTTTAATAATATTTTGGCTACTCAAACATAAAGTATCCACTGGATGCAAACATATAATGTTCACCTAAAGAGCCTAGATCATGTCATTTTCACACCTCACAACTTTTGAAACATTTTTATGGAGTTTTTGCCTACTGAAGTTTTTTTTTTTTTTTTTTTCTCCTCAGAAACATTCGATCAATTGTTTCCATTTGTTGTATAATATGATGAATTATTTAATCAAGCATGTTTACATAAGAGAAAAACAGACAGACAGATCCACACACCTTATAAACTCCTGGGTGATATTGGACTTGTACAAGCAGCTCAAACTTTCTCAGAGTAGCTTGTCATATCAGTACTAAAATTAATGCTAACAGAAAGAATGAAAGTGATCTATAAAAAATAGTAAATTAAAATTAAGAACAATCTACAGAATGTAGGGCTTTGAACTGATGAAAATATTAAATTGAATGAATGTTGGACTCACCTTGCTGGGACGATGACGGAAAGTGTCTGACGGACTGTTGCACAGCGCAACTGTGAAAAATAATTTCTCTTTCCACTTCTCATGAAAAAGAACAAACAAACAAACAAACAAACAAACAAACAAACAAAAAAGCATTTCACAAACACTCATAAAAACAATATTAGACAAAATTGATATTTCTGCTAAATGCTGAAATATTTGAGCTGCAAAAAAATAGTTTCCCCTATTTTAGTTCATCCACTTTATATCCAGTTTCCAGTTACATCCAGTTTTTGTACAGGTTTGTTTAGTAGGTGTCCAGTTACCTTTTATACAATGATTAAAAGCTGGAAGAATCCAGGTTTAGTGCAGCTCAGCTTGTTTTATAGAGCATAAAAGCACTCCATGTGTGATCAAATGTAATGAAAGATTTAAGATACATCTTGCGATGCACTGGGACACATCATCAGTGATGTTCCTGAGATCATCAGACGTTTCGGGTCTTTCAACATCATACGTCCTCACTCAGGCGACCCAGCCAGGGTTGATCAGTCCCTGGCTTGTGTCCCAGTAGCATTGACCCACAGGTCGCTCCTCCTGATCCAAAGCCATCTGGAGGCTCTCTCTGCTGCCTCCATGGTGGACTTAATGGCTTTTCTTTTCGCAGCCCCAGTGATGCCAAGTAAATTGAAAAAAATTATAAATTATAAAATTATAAGCAAATTGTACTTACAGGTTGTGGTTCTGAGATGCTTGTTGATCCAAATAAATAAGGTACAGGCTTATCTTTCATGGACAAGCATTCAGCGAATCCGCCGTTAAACTCTCCAAGATCAGAGAGGCATTTCTCGATAAAATGACAAGTACACAACAATAGGTTCGAACTGCATTTCTGTTGTGAAGAATTATTTCTGCAATTCTTCTTGACTTGATGTAAACTTACTAATTAGCAAAAGTGTTTGTGGGCAGGCGGGGATTGTGCACTGTAAAAAATTTCAGTGTAAAATAACGGTAATCTACTGGCAGCTGTGGTGCCAGCATTGTACTGTTAATTTACAGGTCTCTACCGTTAAGTTACAGCTCTTCATTGTTACAGTATGTTACTGTTATTAAACCATGTGGTAACTCATTTCATTTTGGAAACCGATTGCTTCAAACCATGAGTTTTCAAAGAAGTAGAGTTTATATGGTGTTAGTACAGTGAATTTATTTCATTTGAGTCCATTAAAAAGAAATATTTCTTAATTTAAAACAGCAAACACTTTTACTGAAATCTTTGTTGATCATCATTAGCACACATGTACTAAAGTGCTTAGTAAAGAGACTATCACTGCATCAGCAAACACACAGTTACTGTCTTTAAATAAAGCAGGAAAACATCAGTGTTTGTGGCGCATCATTGACTGAAGCACAGGCTCTACTCTCCAGCACAATGGTGACACACAAAACTAAATTAAACTAACAGATCTCTCTTGTGCAAAAACATATCAATACAGTACAGTTAAACATGTACTCTCCTTACCAGTTAAAGACTTTGCATAACTGTTTTTCTATTAACATTCAATAATATTTTAGTGAAATTAACTTGTTTTGTAGGCTAAATCTGACTGTTACAGTTTACAGTATATCACTGTTTTTTCCTTGAATTAACGGTAATCTACTGGCAACTTGGCTGCCAGCAAGACACTGTTTTTCTACAGCGCTTTGTCGTAAATTAATTAAAGTTTATTACTGTTAAATTACATTTAATGCTGTTTTTTTTTTCATCTTACATCTTTAACCCTTTAAATTCCACCGCAAAATCCTCAGTTTTAAGTGAACAAATAATGTGTTCACACTACAGAGTGTTTGAGTAACACTGAAGTTAATGAGATAATTCTGTGATTAATTAAGTGACGGTTGAGCATTAATGATGAACACCTGCTGTTAACAAGCAGAATCACTGAATGAAAGAGAAACACGAGAACTACCACTGACTTCAGCCACAGACTTAGATGAAATCCACTGAAATAAAAGAAGCAATGAAATCTCTCAAGATCTCAATAAACATCTCAGCATCTTCTCTTTTATTGAATAGTGATAATAAAAGCAAAAAAAACATGAGAACTGTTGTAAAAAAAACATAAAAACAAAACTTAAAAAAAAAATCTCTAATGTGAATTGAACACACACACCAAGAATCAACGTATGAATCTCAACGATGGTGATAATCCTCAAAATAAATAAACTGATATTTTCTGAATATTACAAAACACAATACTAAAATGCAACGTAAAAGAAAAAACATAGTAGGAATACAAGAAAATAAATAGACAATTCAGCAGCATAATTTATTCATGCCGCAATGCATGCTGGGAGTCATGAATGAGTGTTGTAATGTGCTGGTACCCAGCATGCATTGCAGCATGAAGCTTTTGATTGTCACCATTGTTGAGATTCATATGCTGATTCTTGATGTCTATTTTTGAGTGTTTTTGAAACAGTAGTTCAAATTGTTTTAAACCTGCACTGTTATTAAATCCTGCATTTCTGATTGTCACCACACTGGTAAAGCTCATAATATAAACCAACAGCAGCTGTTCATCAGTGTCTGAATTCACTCATTAGTTTTCATTGTCTCTGTCAGGTGGACTGTATTAGTAAACTCATGAAGGGAATAGTGAATGAGGGTGTAGTGTGTGATTTGAAACACAGACTCTGAGTGTCGATTTTGAACGCTGTTAATTCGCGATATAACAGCAGGCTACTTTCTCGAAAATGACAAATATTACCCAGAATGCACTGTTTTAATGGAAAACAGCATGTTACTGTCAAAATTTGGCCGTTTTTTAACAGCAATTTTTAACAGTGTGCAAATGTGTTACCTAGTGTTGTATATCAGTATTTATTTATTTATTTATTTCCCAGAATCGTGGAAGCATCTCTGTTTGCTTTTAAATCAGTAGCATTTGTGAGCACAGCCCTGCTTTGATTACAACCATTACTGGGGAAACTGTAATTTTTACCATGTTGTAGCTAATGGGTGTCAGTGGAGGGGGTGAAGCAAGAAAACTGGACAGAGTACTGGACAGAGTAGGCAGTGCAAGGTGGAATCAGCACAGTAGGCAGAGCCAGGAAACCAGTTGGGACCAGTGGAGACCAGTCTTCCTGAGGGGTGTGGATGGGACCTGGGATGTTGAACTGAAGTAAAACAAGTTACCCCGTGTATCATCAGACTGATGTAATCACTGATGCGATGTGAGCAGATGGCTGCTAGATCCATTTCAATTGGTCTGTTACAGTTGGGGTAGGTAAGGAGAGTGGATGTGAATCAAAGCGCAGCTTAAATACTTCTATTAATAAAGAAGGCAATGCAACAAGGAAAACCGCAACGGTTTTAGATACCAGCACAAAGACTTGACAAAGAACTAAGGAAATTGAGATCATGTAATACACAGGCTAATTAAAACTAAACAATACACAGGTGAACAACATAATCAGTTACTATGGAAACAAAATAGTGACTAACACAAAGAAAACAAAAACTTGTTATTCTTGAGTAAACAGTCACTTGAAGATATAGTTGTGATTTTTTTTTTTTTTAAGCTGTTTATGACATACCTCATGTAGCATGAGAAGTGCTTTATTCAGTAGTTGGTATGGTATTATTTGATTCACAGCTGTGTTTTGCTTTGTCAGATATAAATAGTCTGTGGCATTACAACAGGAACGCAACAAGGCTCTTATGTAGAGAGGATGAGAAAAAAATATTCTAAATAATTATAATACAATATACTGCATGGATAAAGTGTAAATAGTGCTTTCTAATGAACTGGCATATATCACTCTAGTGAGCTGCATAAACATTTTAACCCTTTAACTGTAATTATTATCCCATTTTTGAACATAGATGTGGAAATGCAAACTTAAATTCATGAACGAAAACATTTGGTACATGTTCATGGAAATGCAATGCCTGATTTTAAAATGATTTTCAAAGGATGGATTTTGAGATTTTAAGTTTTCAATTGACATATAATTTCTTATGATTTCTAAAGTGTGATGGGTAAAAGGCAATGGAGAAAGTCTATTGTGCCAAAGGTCAGAACTCCTGTTATGATGTAGATTTTTGAGGTGCACTCTTATTACTTTTCCTACGTAATTTGTAACACAAAAAAGTGGTAAAATATCTACTTAGGAGTCTTAGACTTTTCCAATGATATATAGATTGTCATAATTAGATTAGGATTTATTTGTAATATGGTGAAGTAAATTTATTCGAAAATACAAACAAAAATGTGTTAAATGCAGTTTTATTCACAATTTATTCTCGTATTTATTTAGCTTCATTGTTGTAATATGTTTTGTATAGTTTTTAATATAATATTGTTTTGAATGACTTCAGTGGTTATATTAACTGTTTTTATAGTGTAATTGTTGGTGAACTGTATTAAATACAGACCAACAATTCCAATAATCAAACTAACATTATCATAATTATTAAATATAATAATGTATTACACAAATAATGTATTATAACAATTAAAAAACAAAAACATTCAAAAATGTATTGTCCATTTTTGTAACTCATAGATAATAATAAATGAGATTTTAATAATATTTTGGCTACTCAAACATAAAGTATCCACTGGATGCAAACATATAATGTTCACCTAAAGAGCCTAGATCATGTCATTTTCACACCTCACAACTTTTGAAACATTTTTATGGAGTTTTTGCCTACTGAAGTTTTTTTTTTTTTTTTTTCTCCTCAGAAACATTCGATCAATTGTTTCCATTTGTTGTATAATATGATGAATTATTTAATCAAGCATGTTTACATAAGAGAAAAACAGACAGACAGATCCACACACCTTATAAACTCCTGGGTGATATTGGACTTGTACAAGCAGCTCAAACTTTCTCAGAGTAGCTTGTCATATCAGAAGCTCTTTTTTTTTCTGCAGGGAAGATCAATCTTTATTCATAAACATATTTATTACATATAAAAGTCGAAGAACATTCAATGCAAACCCAAAAAAGCTGCATCTAGCTTATAATGTCTTGAATAGGAAAACAACAGACAACAAATCCATTTGTCTTAAAGTGGTGGAATATAGTGCAGTACAACGTACAGCCATTAAGTTGCCCCAACAGGGCATTGTGTATCAAAAAGTTAAATGAAAATAAATAAATAAAAATAAATATATATGTGCATTTTCTGAAGAAAATGTAAGTGGTGCCTACTGTGACAAAACTCAGCACTAGGCACTAATAATAGCCCTAATCATTTTAGCATTATATTAACAACGTTAATTGTGCTAGCATTATGCTAACAACATGTTAAAACAAGTTAAATGTTAAAACAAAATTAGCATAATTAGCCTTTTGCTAGCATGATATTAACATGTTTTAAACAAGCTGTTAATGTGATTAGCATAATGCTAGCAACATACGAACATGTTGTTAACATTAAGGTCTCTTGTAAGATTTGTTTTGTTTGGATGATTTTAGAGACATTCATGATTATTTAGATATATATGTCAACAAAAAATACTTGTTACTAACATGAAAATAAATTTTCTTTGGGAGGGTTTGCCCTCGCCATGCTTCCTGGAAGTAGGGGTAGGAAGTTGACCGCCTCATGTGACAAGAAGTCAGTCAGTACCTCTTTTTTTTTCTTAAAATCTTTTATTTGGTTGTTTACTTGCATGTCATTGAGAAATAAAACATGGATCACATCTAGAAAATACTTACAAAAGAAAAATGACAACTATAAACTGCGGCAACGTTTTGCCGGTGGGCTTAAATGGGTTAATTCATGCTTGTAGTAATTTATATATTTAGCACTGAATTGCTATAGAAATCGCTATTCATAGTGTTTTAAATTGATTGATAGCCAAAATCAACTATTCACAATTAAAAAATCCATGTTTCAAAATCGATGCATATGCATGGTCAGGCTTTGTAATCGATGCATCGTGAAAAGTGAATCGTTACACCCCTACCTTTAAAAAATGTCATAATACCGTTATATATTTGCCATTTCCCTCAATTCACGCAGCACTAACTAGCTACTGATCTGTCGAAATTTGGCACTTTCTTAGCTAGTCAGGCTGGGCTTATCTGGTCAGCAAGCTGGTTTTAGAGGGGTTTTGGTCACTTTGTCACTTTCTTAGTTGGTCAGGCTAGGAGACCAGCTGGAACAACCAGCTAAAACAAGCCTGACCAGTCTAGCCAGGCTGGGAAACCAGTTAAAACCAGCTACCTCCAGCTTAAACCAGCCAACCAGCTTAGGCTGGTTTTAGCTGTTCATCCAGCCTGGTCTTAGCTGGTCAGTAGGCTGGTTTTAGAGGGGTTTTGGTCACTTGCTCACTTCCTTAGATGGTCTGGCTGGGAGACCAGCTGGAACAACCAGCTAAAACCAGCCTGACCAGTCTAACCAGGCTGGAAAACCAGCTAAAACCAGCTAAGACCAGCTTAGATTTGTTTTAGCTGTTTTTTTCAGCAGTGTGTTATCAGCAGTTATTTTGATTAGATGCCAAATGCTCTCCTCCTATTCAAATTTGACATTGAAGGGGTACATACAACATATTTGCCCACCGGCAACTATAGTTGCCACACATTCAAGCACAATTTTCAAGAAGAAAAAAAAAAAAAACCTGGGGAAAATAAATGCAGAACATGTTCACATAGGACACTATTAACACAACAATATGCATGAAACCATTCAGAAAAATGTCTAGCCCTCATTCTCAAAAAAGCAGTATAACAAAAAGTTAACTCATGCGTGTTGGAAATGAATGGTTTAGAAGATGAAAGATTACCTAGAGAGGTAGAACCGGTGTTGCCAACTTATTTCCTACTTTTACTACTATTTTTTTTTTTTTTTTTTTTTTTTTGGACGGATTTATTACAATCTTTTAATTTACAACCACAGTTTTACTACAAACTGCATAGTTAGACCATGGTTAATTTGTGGTTTAATAAGTGTAATTAAATAAGTGTAATTGTTGTTAAAAGTCTCTCTCTCTCTCTTTCTCTCTCTCTCTCTCTCTCTCTCTCTGTCTCAATTCAGTTCAATTCAATTCAAATTAGTTTTATTGGCATGACTGTGGAATTTCACAATGTTGCCAAAGCAATAAACAGTGGACAAGTTATACAGGTATATAGAAAGAATAAGAAAAAAACAAAACAAAACAAAACAAATAACAACAACAAAAAAAAAAACAGCAGCTTATTCATGGCTATATTGTACATATATTATCACATACAGTATAACATGCATATAATAAATAAATAAAAATAAAAAACAAACAATAAAAACAGCAAATATAATGCAAAATATTTACAGAGAGCAGTAATAAAGAAATGGGTATTTAGCCTTTGTCCCTCATAATATGGCAGGAGGATACATACTGTGCTGCTAAGAGAATACACTTTTCTTTCTCTCCCAAAATATAACAGAGTTTGTCTATGTGGCTCGCTTGCTGGAATTCAGGTACAATTTGAGCTATTTGGGTGAAATAAGTGTCTCTGATGTTTTTATATTTGCTGCACTCTGTGAGGAAGTGCAGTTCATCCTCTATGAGTCCGTCTGTGCAGTGTGAGCACAGTCTGAGCTCTCTGGCTCTCCAGCTTGTGACGGCCCGTCTCCACACACAGACTGTGCTCACTCAAACGATACTTTGTCAGGAGCTTTCTCTGACGATAGTCTTTAATTTTGGTTAAGTAAGGTGCCAGTTGATAGCCAGTTTTTAGTTTGTAGAAGTACTTCAATTTGTTAATTTGTGTTACTTTGATCTGCCAATCATGGATGTATTCTTCCTGGGTTATTTTACCAATATTTTGAACTTTTACATGTTTTTGCTGAATTGTTGACTTGAGTTGATGTTTTTCTACTAAATAGTGCAAGGGGTCATTCTCTGGGTGTTTTTTCCTGTAAATGTATGCACTGTGATGGTAACTATCTTTGGGTGTGTCTGATAGGTGGAACCAGAACTTCGCTGCTCTCTTTTGTATTTCAGATAGCAGAGGGAATCTGCCCAGTTCTGCCCTCCAGCTGAGACTTGGGGCATTTCTATGAATTCCTAAGATGCTTTTGCAGAATTCAAGATGGAAAATTTCAGCAGGGTTTTTGTCCCATGATTCATAGTTAAGTTTAAATTTGGGACCCCAGATTTCACAGCCATAGAGAAGAATAGGTTTGATGATGCTATCAAAGATTTTCAGCCACAGTTTAATGGGTGGGTTGAATTTGAACAGTGGTTTTCTTATACTGTAAAAAACTCTGTGTGCCTTATCTGTCAGATCTTTTATTGCAGTATTGAGCTGTCCAGAGGCTGAGATTGTCAGACCCAAATAATTATAACAGGTGACATGATTAAGAATTGTTCCCCTAATTTAAACTTCATATTTTGTGTCAGCAAGGCGGGGCTTTTTCTGAAAGATCATGATTTTAGACTTCTCCATGTTTATTGGTAAGGCTCAGTCGTTACTGTACTTTTCCAAAATGAAGAGGCTTTGGTGCAGTCCCTCTTCATGAGGTGACAGCAACAGAAGGTCATCGGCATACAGGAGGCATTTGATTTCTCTGCCCTCGAGGGTCAGACCAGGACAAGAGGACTTATCAAGTGCTAATGCCAGTTCATTAATATAGATATTAAACAGAGTCGGGCTGAGGCTGCAGCCTTGACGGACTCCTTTCGTCTGACTGAAATAATCAGTCCGTTTGTCATTGATTCTGACACAGCATTTGTTCCCATTGTATATGTCCTTTATGATGTCATATGTCCTTCCTCCAATTCCACTTTGGATAAGTTTTAGGAAAAGTCCATTATGCCATACCGAATCGAAGGCCTTTTTGAAATTAATGAAGCAGCCAAATATTTTTCCTTGTTTTGTCTGTTGAACGTATTTTTGTATGAGTGTGTGGAGTGTGTAAATATGATCTGATGTTCTCTGTTTAGGCATAAATCCAATTTGACAATTGTTTAGAATCTTGTGTTCTTGAATGAACTGAACTAATCTGTCATTAATAATTGAGCAGAATAGTTTTCCGAGGTTACTGCTCACTGTGATGCTCCTATAATTATTTGGGTCGTACTTCTCACCTTGTTTAAAAATTGGAGTTATCAGATTATCTTTCCATATCTCAGGAAAGTGTCCTGATTTTAATAAGAGATTGAATAATTTCAGAATAGCATCTTTCAGTTTGGAGCTGCTATGTTTCAGCATCTCGTTAGATATTCCGTCCAAGCCACAGGATTTTTTATTTTTTAGGGATTTCATCTTGTCTATTAATTCATTTAATGATATGGGCTTGTCTAAATGGTTTAGCTGTTCTTTTGTAGTGAATTCTAGGTTATGTAATTGGGAAGTTAGATGTTTTTGGGTAAGGGTTGGTTCGTTTTGTGAATAGAGTTTTCCGAAATGTTCAGTCCAGATGTTTGGATCATAGATGGGAATATGTTTGGCTTGTTTTGATTTATCAAAATTTTTCCATAATTCCCAAAATGAATTTTGATCGACTGCCTCCTCAATCTTGTTAAGTTTTGTTTTCATGTGATCAGCTTTTTTTTGCATTAGCAGTGACTTATATATTTTAAAAGTTTGTTGATATGTGGCTCGTGTTTGTTGGTTTGCAGGGTCTCTGTGTTTTTTATTTGATAGTGATCGTAATTCTTTTCTTACTCTTTGGCATTCTTTATCAAACCAACCAGCTTTTGCAAATTCTTTTTTACATCTGTAATTTTTTCTTTTTCTCAGGGCTTTTCTGACCACTGTAGAAAAGATTTTAGTTAATTGTTTTGTGGCTAAATTTATCGTTTTCTTCTCTTCATTAAAAGAAGTCAGTAGAAACGAGTCTATCATGTTCTCCACTTGAGTGCTGTGGAGCTCTGCTTCATATTGGGCAGTACTGTCTTTACTCCATATAAATTTGGAGGGGAGGTGGTACAGTTTAGCCTTCCGATCTGAAGATGACAGAAGATTTACTGACCTGTTCAAACTGAGGACTATGTGACTGTGGTCTGATAACGGTAGCTGTGGCATCACTGTGAAATAGTTGATTTTACTTTGGTCTGATGGCATAATCTACTGTGCTGCTGCCCAGATAGGAGCAGTAGGTGAGTTGACCCAGAGAATCACCCTTTGTTCTGCCGTTAACTGTATAAACCCAGGCTTTTGCAGAGTTGCAGGACTTGTTTTCCATGTCTGTTTACTGTGTTGTCATAATATGTCATGTTTTAGTAAAACAAGTTTGCTGGTACATATATGAACTTTTAACATACTTGTCTCCATCTGAACTAATGTAGTCCACTTCCTTTCCTGTTCTGGCATTCAGATCACCCATTAATAGAACTGAACCTATAGACTGAAAGTAAATGATATCTGATTGTAGGGTTGAGAAGATGTCTTCATTATAATAAGGTGACTCATATGGGGGATATATGTGGCACACAGGTACAGGTCCTCATCTAAACATAGAATCTCTCTTTTAAATTTTATCCAAATATGTGTTTTTCCCTTTTTCTATAATTCCTCCTGAATCTCTACCATTTTTAACATTAGGCTGTTTGATTGAGGGTATATGTAGCTCTCTGTAGTTTGAAGGGGTGTAGGTTTTGGAGTCTAAACGACTCTCTCTCTCTCTCTCTCTCTCTCTCTCTCTCTCTCTCTGTCTCTCTCTCTCTCTCTGAGACCTGCACCTGTTGTCCTTCCTCAAACGACTAACCACTACAGTGTAAGGCACAGATGATACACATGAATATGAAGTGTGTTAAATGGATCTTGAGGATTTTTGCAGTTGCAGTAATTTTAAATTGTGTGGTTTTGTTCTATTACAGAAATCGTATCACCTCTGGGTAAGGAAGAGATTTGATCCTAATTTTATGACTTTTAGTCAGTGTAGTACCTCTATATGTAGTTGTTTTAGCGTGATATAGAGTTTCATTATATATATATATATATATATATATATATATATATATATATATATATATATATAGTTTTTGTCAATAGCCTACTTGAACTGTTGATGTCGTGTCGTTTGTGCATTATGTTTCATATCTCCGCCATTGATTTCTATCTCGCCACACGACACGTCACTATTATTTTGTGTTGTTTTGAGTTTTTATTATTATTATTATTATTATTATTATTATTATTATTTTAACTAATCGCACAGGTTTCTTTGATAAATCAGATCTAACATTTAAATTTGTACTCATAAATAGCCTAAATGTCTTTATCTTCGGTACAGATCAGCCTTTGTTATTTTGTCATAAGAATCAGTTGGTTATCGGTATTTTTTATAGGCTATAAAATGTAAACACACATTGACAAAATATATTTTTCTGCTCTATAAAACGACCTGAGCTACACAGAAACTTGATGTCTCCAGCTTGTCTGGACAATTTTAATCATTGCATAGAAACATATAGGCTACAAACTTGAACGATCAGAACAACTGATCAACTGTAACAGGCAATTGCACTTTAAGGTAGTTTGATTCAAATAAAATGTAAAATAAAAACCTGACCCGACTTTTTTATTCGGAACTAATGCATTTGAAATTAAGCCAAATAACCATTTAAAAAATGCATTCAGCAGAAATATTAATTTTGTCTAATATTGTTTGTTATGAATGCTTTTGTGAATTGTGTGTTGTTCCTTTTCCATGAGAAATGAGACGAAAAATAATGTTTCACAGTTGCGTTGCGCAACAGTCCGTCAGACATTTTCGGTCATCACTCCAGCAAGGTGAGTCAAACACACGCATTTTAAATAGTACATTTATGTAATTCGTTCAGTTAAATGTTTTCATCAGTTGCAGCCCTATTTTATAGATTATTCTTAATTATCGTTTATATTTTTATAGAACTTTAATACTGTCTTTCTTTCTGTTAGCATTAATTTTAGTACTGATATGACGAGCTTCACTGGGAAAGTCTCTGAATTATTGAGCTGCCCGTACAAGTCCAATAACACCCAGAAGCATCTGAATAGGTGTGTGAATTTCTGTCTTTCTCTCATGTAAACATGCTTGATTTATTAAGTTATTCATAATATCACACACCACTGACTGCTGCTTCAAATTCGCTCTTAAAAAAATAAAATAAATATATATAGCCTATATATTTTTTTTTTTCATTTTATTTATTTTTTCATTCATCTAATATTTTACACTGTGAAAATGAGTGACAAATTAGCCTACTTTTGCGGATGCTTTTCGGAAAGCTTTAGCCTATTTTGTGCGCTTGGTCGCGGATTTGCGGAACTCTTCAAACCAGTGTTAATTTTGACAGCAAATTTTGAGAAAGAAGTGCTTCTTTAAGTTAACACAGAGTAAAATAATTTCATGAAGTACATGATATGACACGACACACTATATCAGAGCTGGGAAAGTGGGTCCTGAAGGGCCACTGACCTGCAGAGTTAACTCCAACCCTAATCAAAAACATCAGCACTAGCTAATAAATGTATTTTAAGATCATTAGTAAGCTACAGGCAAAAATGTGTTACAAAACTACAAATATGGCGGATGTGCGCGACCGACGGACAAGGAGAAAAAGGGTTTGAGTGATAAATAATCAATGTCTAACCTGATGAAAAAATATTTATTTAATGTTATCCGCATTATATTTCATCTACAGCAACACTGTGAACTTTTATAATGATACGTTTGGTCATTACCTTTTAAATGCCTTATTATGCAAACACATGAGCAGGGTTCTTGCCATGAAAGACCCACATGAAAGATCAAAGTACCTTTTAATTTCTCTCCAGTACTGTAGGAAATCAAATTAAAGAAAATGTGGTTGATGTTGATGGTTTGACAAGATGGTTGACAGGGCAACTAAGCAACAGAGTGTCCGTTAAAGACACAGCTATGACAAAGTAGTATCAAAGACTATAGAATACCCAAGACGTGTCACTCGTATAGTTTTGAATGGGTAAAAATGCAATGCTCATTATGGCCGCGAAGCTCCGCCTTGTTAACGAAAGAGCCAATCATTGATTTGTAAAGTCAGCGCGTCACTGCGTTCTAAGACGTGTGCTCAGTACTGCGCATGCGCACTGGCTAATCTAGCCTGAAAAATAAGCGTTTTTAATGCTATTGGAGCACAAGGAACCATATTTACGGGGCAGTTCTTGTTCATTTCATTGGTGATTTCAAATATGAAATTTAATCTTAAACTTGGTGAATAGTTTTGGAGAATTTGATGTTTCCCCATTCAAAGAGATAGGAGCTGCACTTGCATGCCCGAGAGGCGTTTCAAAGATATTCATATTCATAGATGCAGCTGTTCAATAATAACACCTTGTTATTAGTTTCTACCTGCACTTGGTGATGAGTTAAAACATATGCAGAGAAATGGAAAAAAAGCACTGTTCATTTCTCAGTTGTAACCTGAGAACTTTCAGGTAAAATACCTGTGAAAAATCAATGCACAAATGTCTTCAAATTAACACCTTGCACTGTGCCTAATTTTACAAACTTTTATTAAAGTGTACAATACTATACCAATACACAGCTTAAGAATATAATTGTTCTGAATAGTGTGTAGTTAATAAGAAAATAGATAAAATTGAATTCTATGTGCTATTATTCTATGCAGTTTTGCATTGATTACATGATGGTATCATGCGGTGACATTACAACGTCATTTAGCAACTTGTAGCAACAAATTGTCAGGACAGCATGCACAGGACACCATGCATAATTTTAAATGAAACATTTTAAGTCATCCTTTGTTTTTTTTCTCTTCTTCTCTACATAAGAGCATTGCTGCATTCCAGTTGTAATGCCACAGGCCATCTATACCTGACGAAACAAAACACAGCTGTGAATCAAATAATTCCCTATGAACATGAAGTATATCCCAACTTCAGAATGAATAAAGCACTTCACAATTTTCTGCCTGAGGTATGTGTCATATACAGCCAAAATGATCACCTGCTTTCTAAATATGAAATCTGCAATACAATACAATCAGCTGTGACATTTAGCCAACAGGTTCTCAGTATCATATGTACAGTGTATATATGATAGAAATATCATACTTGCTTTGAAGGTCTTTCCCTGGAGTGAGCGTCGTCTGGGTCGATGTGCTGTGGTGGGCAGTGGAGGGATTCTGAAGAACAGTAATTGTGGAAGACAGATTGACAGTGCTGACTATGTCATCAGGTAGAACTACAGTACCTTACTATATGCTCACACACAGTATGGCACCATTATACAAATATCAGAATCACACACCATCACAGTCTGCACCTTTGTTAAAAGTTTTCTTCAGCATAACACAATGAACATCTGTATTTTAGCAAGTATCTTAAATTATGAACCTTTCCCTGTTTGTTTCAGGTGTAACATGGCTCCCATTAATAACAGTGATGTTGGGCTAAAGAGTGATCTAGTCACAATCAATCCAAGTCAGATCTTGAGAGGGTAAGAAATCTTTAACAATATAAACTATTTTCTATCTGTCTATTTTCTATTGAACCCTTTAGAATTGTCTATATTTTTGCAAAAATATGACCCAAAACATCATCCGATTTTCATGTAAGTCCTAAAAATAGACAAAGAAAGCAAGAGAAAAATATTTAGCAAATATAATAAATATATAGAAAAAATACCCAGTATGCAATCTGTGCATTGCAAAAGTATGTGAATCTCTTGGATTAGCAGTTAATTTAAAGGTGAACTTAGTGTCCATCTGTGCAGATGTGTTTTCAGTGCAATGACTTTTAAATGTCAGTATGTGACCTGTTTTATTCAAAGAACAGGGATCTATCAAAGTCTGATCATGTTTGTGGAAGTAAATCATGTCACGAACAAAGGAGATTACTGACAACCTCGGGAAAAAGTTAATGTTGCTCATCAGGTTAGAAAAGGTTACAAAACCATCTCTATAGAGTTTGGACTCCACAAATCCACAGTCAGACAGGGTCAAAAACTCTTACATGTTATTAGAACTGATCAGCATTTACAAGAAACTTCACCTTCAGCTACTGCAGCAAAAGGGTGTCACACCAGATACTGAAAGCAAAAATTCACATACTTTTGCAATGTTCTCTTAGTCTACTTTCATTTTTTTGTCTACTTTTATTTATTTATTTATTTTTTCATATTTATGCAGAAATATAGACAATTCTAAAGGCTTCACAAAATTTCAAGCAGCACTGTATATATAAGAACTCTTCACCTCTGCCCACTTTCACACAGGGTTCCAACATTTTAAAGTTCCACACTCAAATTTCCTGTAGATTTTTCAATACGTATTTTGTGAAAAACAAATAATAAAGGGTGTAATAATTACAAATTTAATTTACACACTACTACAAACTATTGTTGTCATGTTACCAAAGTAACAAGGTAATACATGAATTCTCACTAACTTAGACATTGGCCAACAGACATGTCTGTGATTGATACAAAGTGCTGATACAAATATGCACAGGTCAACCAGTTCCACCAGTCCATTCAGAATGGCTGGAAACTTTACATTTTTTTTAATTATTATTTTAACACTGGTACAACACTACTACAAACAAATGAACACATTTAAAATTGAATGTTTGTTTTCATTAGCTATAAGTAACTTACTTATAAAATAAGTTTCTTTAATTATAAAAAAAAAAAAATACTTTTCATTGGAAAAAAATAAATAAATAAATCCTTCGGGAATGGAGTAAATATCCACCAAATATGTTTAACATGCTCTCACACTTTAATTAAAAAAAAAAAAAACAATCTGCCTGTATGATATATTTATTTATAGAAATTCTCAGTTTATATTTTAGAAAACAGGATCAGTCCAGACAATGACATCAATCAGTAAGACAATTTTCCTAATAGAATGCAGTGTTTAATATAAATCATTTATATGTTATAATACTGGATCATATTTTTTTAAATTCATGTTTTATTCGCTTTTAAATAGCCCATGTGCATTTTACTTTTACTTCCGAATTAGCTGCAATGCACCATCAATTGATTAAATGGACACCAAAAGTATGAGTACAAACTCACTAGCCTATATATTAAACAGGGATGAATTATTATTTTTTAACAAAATGAATAATAAATGACACCATGGTATAGGCCTAATGTAAAATAGCAAAAAAACTTCCACAAAGTTTAATTTAAAAGTTTAAAATACTGAAAATCAGCAAACATGGTAAAAACATGTCATGCACTATGACACACTACACGAAATGAAACTGTTGAATCTTGCGTCCCGACTCCCATTGTCGTATATGAACACCCTACGTCAAACAGATTGTGTCAAAGTTGGGCTAAAATTGTGTAGCCTATACCACTCTGCTGAAAAAAAAAACAAGTAAAACCAGCCAAAGTTAGCTGATGGAATTGGCTGGTTTTAGCTGCTTGTTCCAGCTGATCTCCCAGCCTGACCAGCTAAAACCAGCCTGTCAAGCTAAGAAAGTAATTTTGTGCCATGTCATGTTTAGGGGTGTGGAAATCACCACAATAACAGACTGATGTGAAACTCTCAGACATATTCTAAAGATTATATGCTGTGAACTTAAATTTTTTCACGTTCTTTCGTCGACAGCTTTCTTCTTTCGTGAGGGGGCTGGGCGCCACAGCATTTTTGTTTCCAGGCAGAATGTTAAAGAATGCGACACGCGCGTCTCCCGGAAATCCCGTATTAGAAACTCCTGAAGTGTTTCCAGATAAGTGTACCATATGCATCAGACGTTTAGCCAGCGTTCCGCGGGCGTGACTTCTGAGGCTTAGACTATTACAGGTATACTGTATATTATAGGTATAGATACAGGAAATGATGACGGACAGATGATTCAGTTTTCAAGCTAAAGTGAAGTATAGACCACTTCTTAACCCTCTAAGCGACAAGACATAATACTTAATAAAATAGACTGTAGTTCCTAATACAGTGTCATACCTCATTTGTATTCCCTACCACTAGATGTCAGACATGTAGTACTTCGATTCTAGACAGAAATTACATCATGTTCCTATTCAAAGAGCAAGTGCGCTAACGTGTCATTGATGCGGAAGCAGTTCAGTCCATAGCGTGCGAGAACATTGTGAGATTTGTGAGAGAAAATCGCCAAACGGCTGATAAAAAGTTCTACTGTGAGTAAATGTGAGTATGTGAGTATATGTTATTCGCCTGTAGACTTTGACTCTAGACTTTTTTCCTTTTTTCCTTTTGGAAATAACAATTGGCCGTCTAATCGCGCTTCTCCCGGTACATCTTTGCTGTGCAGTGGTGCCGCTGTGCTAGGCGAGAGTGTTCACGAAGCACAAACAAATGATCATTTTGCCCCTTTTCCCAACGGGGATGTGGGTGGCAGGGGCAGTTATTGTAGTGTCCATAGGAGAGCTGTTGCTAGAGGTAGAGGCAGCAGGGGTTGGAGAAATGGGGCTGGAAGTAGCACTAGCTCATGCGTTTTACTACTACATAGTATAGTAATATAGCAATAATTTAGTACTTTTCTAGTACTTTAGTATAATTTAGATAATTTGGAATGAGGATAAAAAGACAAAAAAACATGCAAACAAGTTCAAACATCCATTCAATATCTATTATTTTTCTATTATTTCCTGAATATTACTGATGAACTGATCAAAAAGTAGGCTACTATACTGTTTTTCTCTTTTCTGATCATGTGGATTGAGGATAAAAAGACAAAAAGAAAAATCATCAAAATCATCAAATCATTAGATGAGTATATTTACACCCCACATAAACTTTCGGTCATGCCCAACATTTTTCTAATTTACAGTAGATTTCTGTCTTTAAGCCTTTATAAGCCACAGTTTTTTTAAATCTTAATGTCAAAATCCAGCATTTTTTTTTTTTCAAAAAAAAAGTGTTAATGTTGATATTCTTGTGAAAAAAAAAAAAAAAAAAAAAAAAAAAAAAATCAAGTGTCTCCAGGAAATTTACAGTTTGATAGCAGGTTGAATTATCCGCATGAATATTAATGTCACCAACAAGAATCATAGCTTAACGAACAGAACTAACCAATGCAAGGAGTTGAGTGAGTTCATCAATGAACAGAGGATTTGGTTTAGGTAGACGATAAATAAACAGAATAAGAACAGGGGAGGCACAATCAACTCTGAAAGCAATACACTCAAATGATGTTACATTAGGAATGGCAACTTCAGTCACAGATACATGAGATCTAAAAATAACAGCAAGAGCTCCTCCTTTCCGGTTAGTCGTGGTCTGTCGATGTACATGTAATCAGATGGAGTGGCCAAGTTAAGATTTAGCTGGTATGCTGGTTTTAGTTGGTTTAAGCTGGTCCTTTGCTGGTTTATGCTGGTGCAGGACCAGCACAACAGCATATGCTGTTTTTTAGGGTTGTGAGGAAACAAACATCAAATAAAGCAAAATGATGGGGAAAAAATAGTACATTAGTCATCAGGTTCCATGTTCAATATAGCTGCATGTTAGACATCTCTAAATCAGTTAAATAGCATAAGTTATTACTTCACCACAGCGTGTGATGTCATCAACAATGGCCCTATATTGTTGAACTAATGTGGTTCAAACAACGGAGATGCGACCATGTTTGGGAAACAGTCGTGAATCAGTGAGTTACGTCATTGTTGGTTGTTGGATGGTTTTAGCTCATCTCCCAGCCTGGTTTTAGCTGGTTGTTCTAGCTGGTCTCCCAGCTTGACCAGCTAAGACAAGCCTGACCATCTGAGAAAGTCAAGTCAAGTCAAGCTTTATTTATATAGCGCTTTTTACAATACAAATTGTGTCAAAGCAACTTTACAGTATCAAATAGGAAAGTAATATATCAATAATTTAAAAGAAACTTTAAACAATTTTAGTTTGAGGAAATTAATCAATAGTTCCAAATTAATAAATTGTTTGTCCCCAATTTAGTTTCCCCAATTTAGTTGTTGTCCCCAACTGAGCAAGCCATAGGCGACAGTGGCAAGGAACCAAAACTCCATCTGTGACACTGATGGAGAAAAAAAACCTTGGGAGAAACCAGGCTCAGTCGGGGGTTCAGTTCTCCTCTGACCAATAAACAAGTAGTTTGTACTCCCATACAGACCTGTAGAGGTGGTCTATATGTACTGACCCACCATCTGGATACAAACTGGATCAAGGGAACCTGCCGTGGCCAACTGTTCAGGTTTCATACTGGATCTGACCTCGGAATAAGCAGGAGACAGACAATATTAGCATAGATTCCATTTTTCTTGCATCAGGTGTTATGGGAAGTGTTCCCGGTTCCGGTTGACCTAATTAATGCAGCCTAACAATCCTTTAATGGATTTGAATATTAGAAATGTTTCAATGTGTTATGTGTAGGCCAGGTTAAAGAGATGGGTCTTTAGTCTAGATTTAAACTAACTAAACTGTGTCTGCCTCCCGAACAGAATTAAGTAGATTGTTCCATAGTTTCGGTGCCAAGTAAGAAAATGATCTACCACCTGCAGTTGATTTTGATATTCTGGCTATTATCAGATTGCCAGAGTTTTGAGAACGCAGCGGGCGTGAGGGACTATAATGTGATAAGAGCTCCCTCAAGTACTGAGGAGCTAAACCATTGAGGGCTTTATAAGTAATTAGCAAGATATTAAAATCAATACGATGTTTAATAGGAAGCCAGTGCAGTGTTGACAGAACCGGACTAATATGCTCATACTTTTTGGTTCTAGTAAGAACTCTAGCTGCTGCATTTTGGACCAGCTGGAGTTTGTTTATTAAGCGTGCAGAACAGCCACACAATAAAGCATTACAATAATCTACCCTGGAGGTCATGAAGGCATGAATTAATATTTCTGCATTTGACTTTGAGAGCATAGGTTGTAATTTCGCTATGTTTTTAAGATGGAAAAATGCTGTTTTGCAAATGCTAGAAATGTGGTTTTCAAAGGAAAGATTGCTATCAAATAACACACCTAGGTTCCTAACTGATGATGATGAATTTACAGAGCAGCCATCAAGTAAGAAATTACTTGTCATCCAGTTTTTAATATCAACTATGCAATCCATGAGTTTTTCAACTTTGTATGTTTCGCCAGGCCTTGAAGAAATATAGAGCTGAGTATCATCAGTGTAACAGTGAAAGCTAACACCATGTTTCCTGATGATATCTCCTAAGGGTAACATATAAAGCGTAAAAAGTAATTGTCCTAGTACTGAGCCTTGAGGTACTCCATACTGAACTTGCGATCGATACGATACCTCTTCATTTATTGCTACAACATGATGGCGGTCAGATAAGTACGATTTAAACCATTCTAATGCACTACCGCTAATGCCAACATAATTTTCGAGTCTATTCAAAAGAATGTTGTGGTCAATAGTATCAAACGCAGCACTAAGATCCAGTAGCACTAAAAGAGAGATACAACCACGGTCGGATGATAAGAGCAGGTCATTTGTTACTCTAATGAGAGTGGTTTCAGTACTGTGATAAGGTCGAAATCCTGACTGGAAATCCTCACAGATATTATTTTTCTCTAAAAAGGAACATAATTGTGAGGATACTACCTTCTCTAGTATTTTTGATAGAAAATGGAGATTTGAGATTGGTCTGTAATTAATCAATTGAGTAGGGTCAAGTTGTGTTTTTTTAATGAGAGGCTTAATAACAGCCTGTTTGAAGGTTTTGGGGACATATCCTAATGACAGTGATGAGTTTATAATATTCAGAAGAGGATCTAGGATATCTGGAAGCACCTCTTTTAGTAGTTTAGATGGGATAGGGTCTAACATACATGTTGTTGGTTTAGATGATTTAACAAGTTTATAAAATTCTTCCTCTCCTATAGTAGAGAATGAGTGGAATAGTTCCTTAGGAGATCTATAGCACACTATTTGATCTGCTACTGTTCCTGACGGCTTCATGGTTAAAATTTTATTTCTGATAGTATCAATCTTTGTTGTAAAGTAATTCATAAAGTCATTACTACTGTGCTGTTTGGAAAAATCTATTGGTGCTTTATTTTTGGTTAATTTTGCCACTCTATTGAATAAATACCTAGGGTTATGTTTGTTTTCTTCTAAAAGAGATGAGAAGTAAGCGGTTCTAGCAGTTTTTAATGCTTTTCTATAGGATACGGTAGACTCATGCCAGCTGGAACGAAAGACCTCTAGTTTTGTTTTCCTCCAACTGCGCTCCATTTTCCGTGCTGCTCTCTTAAGGGTGCGAGTGTGCTCGTTATGCCAGAGTGTCGGATTGTTTTCCTTAATCTTCCTTAAGCGTAAAGGAGCAACCGCATCTAAAGTGCTAGAAAAGAGAGAGTCAATAGTTTCAGTTACATCATCAAGTTTATCTGAGCTATTGGATATACTGAGGAATTCAGATAAGTCAGGAAGATCACATATAAAGCTGTCTTTGGTGGATGAGGTGATAGTTCTACCATACTTGTAGCAAGGAGTGGGACAGTTTTAGCTATCTGGAGTATACATGAGACTAGATAATGATCCGAGATATCATCGCTTTGCTGCAGAATTTCAACGCCATTAACATCAATTTCATGCGACAGTATTAAATCTAAAGTATGATTACGACAGTGAGTAGGTCCTGACACATGTTGTCTAACTCCAATAGAGTTCAGAATGTCTATAAAGGCTGATCCCAATGCGTCTTTTTCATTATCAACATGGATGTTAAAATCACCCACTATTAAGGCTTTATCTGCAAACATCACTAACTCTGATAGAAACTCCGAAAATTCTTTAATAAAGTCTGTATGGTGCCCTGGAGGCCTGTATACTGTAGCAAGTACAAACGTCGCGGGGGATTTATCCTTTGGACCCTTTTCTCTGGATAGTGTTGTATGAAGCACCATCATTTCAAATGAGTTATACTTGAAGCCAGTTCTCTGAGAAACGCTAAAGTTATTGCTATAAATAGTCGAGACACCTCCCCCTTTACCGTTTAGACGCGGCTCATGTTTATAACAGTAATCTTGGGGGGTGGACTCATTTAAAATAATATAATCACCCGGTTTTAGCCAGGTTTCTGTCAAACAGAGCACATCTAGATTGTGATCAATAATCAAATCATGTACAAAAAGTGCTTTCGAAGAGGGGGACCTGATATTCAATAAGGCAAGCTTTATCATTTGTTCCTCTGTATTATGTAATTGTTTTATTTGTTGAACATCAATTAAATTGTTACTATTAGATTGGTTTGGATGTTTTTTGGATTTTCTAGTTCGGGGAACAGACACAGTCTCTATAGTATGGTATCTAGGTAAGAGGTTTTCTATGTGCTGAAAATTAGCTGATTTTGGTGACATGAGGCAGCTAGCAGACGTTCGGTTTAACCAGTCTGTCTGCTTCCTGACCTGGGCCCCAGTTAGTCAAGTGCAAACTCTAAGACTATATGCCATATTTCTAGAGAGAAGAGCGGCACCTCCCCCGGAGGGATGGAGACCGTCTCTTTTAAACAGGTCAGGTCTGCCCCAAAAATTGGTCCAATTGTCTATGAAACCTGTTATTCTGCGGGCACCACTTAGACATCCAGCCATTGAGTGACGACAATCTGCTATGTATCTCGTCACCACGGTAGGCAGGGAGGGGACCAGAGCATTTTACAGTGTCTGACATCGAACTTGCAAGTGCACACACCTCTTTAACATTATTTTTGGTGATCTCCGACTGGCGATGTCGAACATCATTAGTGCCGACGTGAATAACAATCTTACTGAATTTACGTTTAGCTTTAGCCAGCACTTTTAAATTTGCCAAGATGTCAGCCGCTCTGGCTCCCGGTAAACATTGGACTATGGTGGCTGGTGTCTCTATTTTCACATTCCGTACAATAGAATCGCCAATAACTAGAGCACTTTCATCAGGTTTCTCAGTGGGTGCGTCACTAAGTGGGGAGAACCTGTTTGATGTTTGGATCGGAACGAAAGAGCGGTGTTTTGACCCGCGACTATGCCACCTCACGGTCACCCAGTTGCCCTGCTGCACGGGCGAAGTTACCGGAACCAAACAATGTACAGGAAGATCTAAGCTAGTCGCATCCAAAACTGTTCCTCAACTGGCCCTCACATTCTTACTATCCTCAGTTAAAGTTTGGATGCGTGTCTCTAGTTCTGAAATCTTCTCTGTCAGCCTAACTATTTCCCTGCATTTATCACATGTGAATCCCTCACTGCTGACAGAGATAGATAAACTGTACATGTGTCATGCAGTGCACACAACAATAGTAGGAGAAGATGCCATTACTCACCTGAATGTAAAACAATTCAAACTTAATTTACCACTGTTGATTGCTGAACTTGTGTAAGGAAAGCAGTGGAAAAATCAGAGAAACGGTTTAGGAAATGCTAACGCCTGCACTCGCGGTTATATGATAAACGCGAACGATAAGCAAAATCGAAAGCAAAAGGAAAAAGGACAGATTAACGCTAAATAGAGAGTGAGCCAAGCTAAGCGGCTAGTGGAATGCTAACGCGCTAACACTCTGCTGTATGTATAACGTATAACAGTGAAATTATCAGATCAGTCAAATTAGTTTGGCCGCTCGAAGTGGCTAAAACCCCTCTAAAACCAGCCTGCCGACCAGCTAAAACCAGCCAACCAGCGTAGGGAAAATATGGGAAAATACTTCCAGAACTACATTGTTTTTGTGTATAAGAATGTCTTTATATAAAGTCCAGCGAATGTGTTTTAATGTGTTTTTGTAATGTGGTTTTGTATGTCTCTGCAGTTACAGAAATGCTCAGAAGAAACCAGGTCCATTAAAGCAGCGTGTGAGTGTGTATGGTAACGCATCTCTACTCATGCCTGCATTTGCAACCCCATTAAACACTCAAGCATCAATCATCGCTCTTAAAGCGCTCTGGCCACCGAGTCCTAAGCTGCAGGTCGTCTTCTTTAGCTCCAGCTACCTCAAGGCACTGAACCGTTTCTGGAAAGACCGTGGCATAACAGAGAAACGCCTCTCCACAGGTTTTATGCTAATTAACGTGGCTCTAGAGCTGTGTGATCATGTGGATATTTATGGATTCTGGCCATTTGGCATCAATCTGGAGAAGCAGAAAATTCTACATCACTATTACGACAACAATATACCCAGAGTTAGTCTTCACTACATGCCAGAGGAATTTCTCCGCTTGCTGCAGCTCCACAGTCAGGGGGCACTAACACTGCACCTGCTGCCCTGCTCATGATTTGTTTTTCTCCTATTGACTAAAATGTGCTTTAATGTTTTTTATGATTATTTTTAGGTAAATAAACAAATTCTTTCTACAACATTTACAAGCTGTCT
Organism: Cirrhinus molitorella; assembly: GCA_033026305.1. Lineage (NCBI taxonomy): Eukaryota > Metazoa > Chordata > Actinopteri > Cypriniformes > Cyprinidae > Cirrhinus > Cirrhinus molitorella. The sequence goes on along the minus strand of CM065132.1, from coordinate 25,703,988 downwards.
CCTGTTGCTAACTGACCTGTATGTGGACCCTTTACTGGCTTCACGTGTACTTGATGTATTTACATGCTGTGTTTGAAATTAAGGAAGAACGCTAACCTTGGATGTTTAGTGTATATAAACGTTATCTTATAATTGTTCTCACAATTTTTTTATGTATATAATTTGTATTATCAATAAGGCATGTGCTGGGCTTGATAAATGTTTGAGACAGTTTATATGTTTATTTGTAAATTTCAGGAAGTCATTCAGGTTTTTTTTCATTTTGCATGAGGTCTCGTCCTGATAGCAAGTCCAGATATCCAGATCAATTATTGTGTTTGTTTAGTCTGTGCTTTTGTTTTTCATTGTTACGGTGGGCAAGTTTTAGAGTATAATGTTTATATTTTTAGCACATAATGTATAGCATAGCCTACACAGACAGTATAGCCTTCAATTTACACATTGTTTTGAGGACAACACTGGGCAGGATGTATTTTTTCCCTTCTTTTTTTGTGACACTTAATACACATTCGAACTTAAATATTGAAATTGAAATTGTCATTTTATGCGTGTTGGCTTCACTCGTCAAATTGCTGCGATAGTTTTACACTAATGGGGCCCATTTTCATTATCTTGCCTAGGGCCCCAAAACCGTACCTGCCAGTGATGGCCCATCCAACAGACAGTACAGGAGGTCGACTAGGGCCCTGCCTCAAGGGCCACAAAGTTGTCAGTGGTATTTCTAGGTGTAATAGAAATGTTTTTCTGAATGTCCAAATGTGTTTCTTCATCTATTTGTCCACATTGTTTTGTTTAAACTAAATTTGTAACAGTATTTATTGTTTTTGTTAATGTTAGTTATGGAAAATAACCTTATTTTAAATAGTTTCCAGTGAAACTATAAAAATATGGGTGCTGCCTAAGTCACATTACAAATTAAACACAAACAACAAGAATAATAACTGCACAAATCTAATCCTGCACAAATCTAATACAGTTTAGTTTGAACACTTCTCTATCATACCGTAATGCTAATGTTTAATCTTAATAATTTTGAAGTGTTTAATTTCCAGTAGATGGCAGCAATGTTCTACTAAACTATAGCCCTTTCTAACTGTGATGATGAGACAGGAGGCGGTTGATCCATAAGCAAACGGTTTATTACACAGACAAACAAACTCAAAGTAAACACTGGCGTGGGTCGACAACGGCAGACAAGTGTGGCGTAGGTGAGACAGAGAATGGTCTAAGTCCAGGCGTTGGGTCGGGGCAACAAGCAATCCGAAGGAGAATCCAGGAACCGAAGCAAAGGGGTCACGAGGGTAGGCAGAGAAACGTCACACGTAATAAACAGTCTGAGTCGATAACAGTAAGGCAATATCCAGTGAGTGAGAAACGCTTAGAGTTGACGCCGAGGCAAATCAAAACTTTGCGTCGGCCGTGCGTAATGGCGGCCGTTTTAAAGGGAAGGAAATGGCCGCCAGAGGTGAGCGTCCCGGAACCGGAAGGCCGCCAGGTACGGGGTTTCTGGGAAATGGAGTGATCGACTCCTGGCGCGAGGAGGTAGGTGACGTCGGGGCCTGCCCCTTCCTCGAGGGGCTGGGCGATCTGGGTGGGCGAGATGGAAGTCGGCGGTGAGGGTTGGGTCCAAGATGTCCTCGGCAGAGACCCAAGATCTCTCCTCTGGGCCGAAGCCCTCCCAGTCGACAAGGTACTGCAAACGGCCCCCTCGACGTCTGGAGTCCAGGAGCGTGTTGACCCGGTAGACCTCCTCGCTGTCGACCAGGAGGGGGGTGTCCCTCTGTGTGGCGGTCTCATCTAGGTTCTCCCCTCCTCTTGGGCAGCCAGCGGGTTTAAGCAGGGAGACATGAAACGTGGGTGAGATTTTATACTGAGCAGGGAGATCCAAACGAAAAGAAACTGGAGTAATCTGACGGAGAATTTTGAAAGGGCCCACGTACCTGGGGTTTAGTTTCTTGCAGGGAAGCTTGAGACGGAGGTCTCGGGTGGAGAGCCACACCCACTGTTCAGGGGCATAAGGAGGGCCGGGTCTGCGGTGACGATTGGCCTGGGTCCGGGTGCGACGGATGGCTCTCTGCAGGTGGACATGGGCCTGATTCCAGGTCTCCTCACTCCGTTGGAACCAGGAGTTGACCGCAGGGAGATCGGATGGCTCCCCAGACCACGGGAAGAGGGGTGGCTGGAAACCTAGGGTGCACTGAAACGGAGTGAGGTTAGTGGCTGGCTTACGTAATGAGTTTTGCGCGTATTCAGCCCATAGAAGGAACCGGCTCCAGTCTTCTTGGTGGTTATGACAATAGTAACGGAGGAAGCGGGTCAACTCCTGGTTCAGTCTCTCTACCTGACCGTTGGCTTGCGGATGGTATCCGGATGTGAGGCTTACGTTGATGCCCAGGAGGCGGCAGAAGGCATTCCAGACGCGGGAAGTAAATTGGGGACCACGGTCCGAGACGATGTCCTCAGGGAGTCCAAAGTAACGGAAGACAGCGTTGCACAGTACCTCGGCCGTCTCTAGAGCAGTGGGGAGTTTGGGTAGAGGAACAAGACGACAACCTTTAGAAAAACGATCTATGATGGTGAGGATGGTTGTGTTACCTTGAGAGGGTGGAAGGTCGGTGAGAAAGTCAATGCAAATGTGGGACCATGGGCGTTGGGGCGTGGACAGAGGTTGAAGGAGACCCGCAGGGAGCTGACGAGGAACCTTGGCCGTATTGCAGGTGATACAGTTCCTGATGAAGAGGATGACATCAGCCTGGAGCGAAGGCCACCAAAAACGATTCGAGAGGAGGTGTAACGTGGCGGTGATACCTGGGTGACCTGAACTAGGAAGAGAGTGAACCAGGTCGAGGACACGTTGGTGGAGCGGAGTGGGGTGCGGTGATCGGTTAGGACAGTGAATGGGAACTTGGCCCCCTCCAACCAGTGCCGCCACTCCTCCAAGGCTGTTTTGATGGCCAGAAGCTCTCGGTTGCCCACATCATAATTTCGTTCGGCAGGGGTGAGTTTGTGAGATAGAAAGGCACAGGGGAACAGCTTGGGAGGGTTACCTTGACGTTGGGACAGGACAGCCCCGATACCGGTGTTGGAGGCGTCGACCTCTACCACAAACTCCTTCTCTGAGTCAGGGTGATGCAGGATGGGAGCTGAGGTAAACCGATGCTTGAGATTTTCGAAGGCAGTCAGAGCCAAGGGGGACCAGGAGAGGCGATGAGTGCCCTTCCGGACAAGAGCAGTGAGGGGAGCGGCTACCGTGCTGAAGTTGCGAATAAACCTCCTGTAGAAGTTGGCGAAGCCTAGGAAACGTTGGAGCTCCTTCAGAGTGTTGGGACGTGGCCATTTGAGCACAGCATTGACCTTCTGATCGTCCATGGCCACGCCCTCCGAGCTGATGATGTAACCCAGGAAGGATATGGAGGTTCGATGGAACTCGCATTTCTCTGCCTTGACGTAAAGCTGGTGCTGGATGAGGCGCTGGAGCACGGCTCTGACATGCCTGACATGTTCTTCCATGGTCCCAGAGTATATTAGAATATCGTCGATGTACACAATCACCCAACGGTTAAGCATGTCTCTAAAAGTCTCGTTGATGAACGCCTGGAAACAGGAAGGGCTATTGGACAGGCCAAAGGGCATTACGAGGTATTCATAGTGGCCTGTGGAGGTGGAAAAGGCCGTCTTCCACTCGTCACCCTCACGTATGCGAATTAGATTAGAAGCGCTGCGCAGGTCAAGTTTGGTGAAGAAACGAGCTGAGCGCAGATTTTCAAGGACTGAGGGTACGAGCGGAAGAGGATACCTGTATTTGATCGTGACATCATTTAGCCCCCGGTAGTTGATGCAAGGTCGGAGACCGCCATCTTTCTTCTTTACGAAGAAGAAACCCGCAGACACAGGTGATGTGGATGGCCGTATGAATCCCTTATCGAGTTCCTCCTGTATGTAGTTCTTCATGGCCTCTGATTCGGGCTGTGACAATGGGAAAATCCTCTCCTTGGGTGGAACAGCTCCTGGGAGGAGGTCGATGGCGCAGTCACCAGGCCGGTGTGGAGGTAGACGAGAAGCTCTGGTTCTGCTGAAGGCCATTAGGAGGTCCCGGTATTCTGCAGGCAGGGTCTCAGGGATGTCGGCAGTCTGGCTGTCGGAGGTAGTAGGATGACTCACTTGACGTTGGAGGCAGTGTTGATGACAGTAGTCGGACCATTGAGTGATTGTGTGTTGAGCCCAGGAGATGGTGGGACTGTGGAGACGGAGCCAGGGGTATCCCAGGATGAGAGGAGTCTGTGGAGCTGTGATAACAAACAGCCGGATGGTTTCCAGGTGGTCGTGATCGGTGAGAAGAGAGAGGTCCTGAGTGGTGTGGTTGACACGTCCTGAGCCTAGCGGCCGCCCGTCGAGGGCAGCCACTGCCCCATGTGGGGTACAAGAAAGGATGGGTAAGTGGTGAGCATGAGCAAAGGCAGCATCAACAAAATTACCAGCCGCCCCCGAGTCGATGAGGGCGGTGGTCTTGATAGAGTGGTTGTTGAAGCACAGCATTACAGGTATTTCCAAACGGTTGAGTGATGGGAGATTGTTACTCACCGAGGGGTTTCTGTATGGTGGACGTGTCGGGCAGTTGGCTCGGATGTGACCAGCTTGACCGCAGTACAGGCACAGGTTGTTCTTTAGCCGACGCTCTCTCTCCTCGAGGGACAGCCGAGTGGCTCCAATTTGCATGGGCTCCGGTGCTGCCTCGACGGTAGTGGAGGTGGTCCAGGTAGAGAGACTATTACTACGGGGGGTGCATGGAGGCCTCCTGGCTCGTATGAGGGTGTCCAGACGGATGGAAAGATCGATGAATTGATCTAGAGAAGCTCCCTCATCCCGGCAGGCCAGCTCAGCTTGAAGCTCCATGTTAAGTCCCTTGCGGTATAGGAGCAGCTTGGAGCAGTTTGAGGGGCTCATCGTTGAAATCGCTCTGGGCAGCGAGGGTTCGGAAGCTGAGCGCATAATCCGCCGCGGTGCGATTCCCTTGCCGCAAAACCAACAGCTGCTCCCCAGCATCTCCGCCAGCAGTGGAAGGCTGGAACACATCCTGAAAACGCTGGAGAAAAGCAGCAAAGGACGGGAAGACTGGCCGGGCGTGGTCCCACACTGCCGTGGCCCAGTCCAGCGCCCTCCCGGTTAGCAACGAACACACAAAAGCGATGCGTGAATCATCAGTTGGGTACAAATGTGGTTGTTGATTTACGAAAAGAGAGCATTGTAATAAAAAGCCCTTACATTTCTCCGGGGATCCATCAAACTTCTCAGGGAAAGCCAGGCGCGGACTGGTGGTGGCTGATGCCATGGCGGTGGAAGCTACCGCGGCGGCGGCGACCGGTGATGTAGGCAAAGGATGGCTCGGCGTTGTCTGTGTAGGCAGTTGGAGGGCTTGCAGAGCCTTCACAAGATCCTCCGTGAGTGAGGTAAGGCGGTCGAGTTGGCGTTGGTGGACCGCCAAAACCGTGGCTTGGGCCGAGAGCTCCGTGGTGAGCTTCTGTACCGTTGCTGGATCAGTTGCTGGCGAAGTTTTCTGTGATGATGAGACAGGAGGCGGTTGATCCATAAGCAAACGGTTTATTACACAGACAAACAAACTCAAAGTAAACACTGGCGTGGGTCGACAACGGCAGACAAGTGTGGCGTAGGCGAGACAGAGAATGGTCTAAGTCCAGGCGTTGGGTCGGGGCAACAAGCAATCCGAGGGAGAATCCAGGAACCGAAGCAAAGGGGTCACGAGGGTAGGCAGAGAAACGTCACACGTAATAAACAGTCCGAGTCGATAACAGTAAGGCAATATCTAGTGAGTTGACGCTGAGGCAAATCAAAACTTCGCGTCGGGCGTGCGTAATGGCGGCCGTTTTAAAGGGAAGGAAATGGCCGCCAGAGGTGAGCGTCCCGGAACCGGAAGGCCGCCAGGTATGGGGTTTCTGGGAAATGGAGTGAAAAGTGCTAGTATTTTGGAGAGGTCTCCCGCTGGCGGGGGTTGGAAGGGACCACAGAGACCGCGCTCGTAACACTAACGTTATCACCACAAATTAAACTGAGAAACATACAACTTTAAAGTGAATTTTACATAAAATATTGATATTTTTATCAAAACAGTTATATACAAACATTACTAATTAGCCAGTTCAGTACCATAAATGCCCAAATACTACAACTATAGTGTAAAAAAATATTATTAAAACGTGTTGCCATGTGACACAAAAAATCTCGGATCTCTGGAACTGTTCATTGTTATTACCCTATTTTAAACTTTTAGACTTGGCTAACATAAAGTTTGTTCACAAGCTTTTACCTCATGTAGTTTATTTACCATCATTCAATACATTACCTCTGTCTTTGTCCCGTTTTTCTTCTTCTCTTTTTTTCTTCTCCCCTGGGCACCAGAGGGCTTTGGTCTTTTTGACATTTCATTTTTCAACAATTTATTAGTGAACATCACAATCAGGTAATTTATGTATATGGAAGTGTGACTGTGCGGGGGAACATGCTTAGGACTGGGGTGAGTCATAAGAGCAATAAAATTGTTTTTGTGGGACCATCGCTTTTTTATTTTTAAAATTCATTGTATTGAAGTAGTATTGGTTAAAAAAAATAAATAAATAACAAATTTAGCCGCATTTTGGCACCCCTAGGGATCGGCAGCGCCCCTAGCACTTGCCTATAGAGCAAGTGTCACCAAACTTGATCCTGGAGGGCTGGTGTCCTGCAGAGTTTAGCTCCAACTTGCCTCAACTCACCTGCCTGGAGGATTCAGGTATACCTTGATTGTAAGTAAGACCTTGATTGGCTTGTTCAATTCTTACACAATGAATATATGTGTTTGCAGGCATGTAGTCCCGTTAACAAGGAAACATGACCTCCAGATTTAGGCTTTCACTGAAACATAAGACAAAAGCTTCAAAGAGGTTAGAATACTGGATGATACATGTACAGTGAAGTAATATATTCAGTGTCCTATATGGTAGTTGGAAGCCTAAACCAGACTCAAAATTACATTAAATTAAAATTTTAATTAAAACAAAAATGTATATAAAAAAATGATGTAGGAGTAATGGCATTGGAAGTATGAACTCTGTTCACACAGGTGTCCTAGTGGAGAGAATTTATTATCAAAATGATCCACTAACTCTTTAGTTGATCCACTAACTTTTTTTTAACAATTAATTCTGGGAACTCATAATCTGACTTTTTTCCCCCCTGAACCAGTTCAATTCAGAAGAGATCCCAATCTGACCGCACCAGTGTGTCTTTAAAGAGTGACCAGTCGAGGAATCCAAATGTTAATTTCAAAGAGAGAAACTCTTTTATTGAGAAAAGGTCAGTGTTATGGTTTAACAGGTCTGACAGGTTCTGAGCAGGTTTAACTCCAACCAAATGTGATGATTATCACAATTGAGCTATGAAAAGTACAAAGAGGTTACACATCGAACAATCACATAAATCACTTTTATATCTTGATTATCTTTTTTGCTTTGTTTTGTTTTGTTTTGTTTTTTATTGACAGTAATCTGGATTTAAAATGCTTGTTAAAGCCATTTGTAAAGCATGTATAGATTATATATAGCCTGCTGTATAGATTATATGTAAATAAATGCAGGGCAACTGTAAAGACAGCAGTAGAAAATTAAAAGAAAAATTGATAACGTGCAGTGTAAATATTGTTAAACTCTTTCTGATTAACTATAGAATAACAAACTAAAACGGCACTAAAAAAAATTATAAAAACTATAGAAATATTAAAAACAAACAAACAAACATTTCAACAAAAATAAAATGGAAAATAAATAAATAAATAAAAACGATACTATACTATATTAGTATCTCTATAAAACATGTTTTACTGGAAGCAAAATAAGCATTAATTGAAATAAAATAAATATATATTTTTATATATGTTATTTCGGATACTTTTCTCATTTTTATTTTGTTTAACTTGATGTACTAGAATAATTTAAACTAAAACTGCAATAAAAATGAATAAAAACTATATAGAAATATTTTTAAAACTAATAAAAATAACTAAAATAAAATGGAAAATAAATAAATAAAAACTATACTATACTATATTAGTGTCTCAGGGCTTTTAATTAGATTAGATTAGATTATATTCAACTTTATTGTCATTACACATGTACAAGTACAATGCAACAAAATGCAGTTTAGGTCTAGCCAGAAGTGCAATAAGCAGTAAAGTGCAGGGTATAAGTTAAATAATTTAATAAAGCATTTCTATAGTAATATATTACAGATGGAAACGTACTATGAACATAATATACTGATGGCTATTTACTACAAGCAGAAATATACAAGTGGAGTATGTACTATAAACATAATATACAGATGGTTATATACTATAGACAGAAATTTACAAATGGAATCTACATTGTGCAATGATGTGCAGTGTAATAGATTTAAATAGTCAATAGAATATAAAATACTGCAAGTGACATTATGAGCAGAAGTTAACCAAAGGTAACAGTGAAGGATGTAGTGAACTGCAGTATAATATATGTTGCAATTATAAAATGATTGAAAGTATAGACAGACAGGAAGTGCAAATGAATATTAGAAAAGTCCCTTCGTGCATCTGAGTGATCCTATAGTGCAAATCCAAGTTTAATAGTGCAAAAACAAGTTAATAGTTTATTAAAGAGGTATGAGTGGGATGAGGGGAGTGAAGGTGTGAAGGAGATGCAGTGGAATCAGTGAGGGGGAGAGTTCAGTAAGGTGACAGCTCTAGAAAAAAAAAAAAAAACTGTTCCTCAGTCTGCTGGTTCTAGTCCGGAGGCTCCTGAAGTGCCTGCCGGAAGGCAGGAGAGAAAACAGTCTATGGGCGGGGTGAGAGGAGTCCTTCAAAATACTGCGTGCACGGCTCAGGCAGTTTTTCCTCTGTATGTCTTTGATGGCAGAGATGTATGTCTTTGATGGCAGTGATGCGCTGGGCAATTTTCACCACCCGCTGCAGTGCTTTTTGCTCCGCAACAGAGGAGCTTCCATACCAGTGTAGAGTATTTGTGGTAGAAGATGATCAGCTAAGAAACTTGGTAAACCTCCCCCACTAGTTTATTGCTTATGGCTCCAACGAGTCTGCTATCCTGGCAGTTTTAGGCCTCAAAAGATGCTGAACATCCCCTTGTCCTTATCGGCTTCAAAGGGTATACTAAGGAAAGGGGGAGGGGAGGGGAGGGGGGGGAGGGTGCAGCCCCCACTTTCACCCATGAACACACACACAGACACACATGGACTCCACTCCTAAAAGGACAGTTACATTCAAGCTAGAAGAACCATAGTCAGACTGTAAATAGCGTATTCCTGAATTTGTGTGTAGGCTCACAGCCACCATTGTTTAAGCACAAAGTCATAATCATGACAAAACTGTACACTAGTAGAGTTTTGTTGCTTTTTGTGTCTAACCCTTGTGAAATTGTACAGTACCTGGCATTTTTGGTATCCACGTAATTCTCTTTCCATTTCTGAACTGATGATGTATAGTACATGACTTTAATGTGCAGTGTATGGACCCAGCATGAGGTCGGACTCTCTCTCTCTCTTTCTATCCTGGCATCTACACCTCAGCCCCTTTGTAACCATCCGATCAGCCGATCAATGGAACAATGAAGGCTCCATCTCCATGAAATCATCAGGACTACCTTTGAGCTGGCATCTGGACCCTTGCGTAAGCGCCACACAAACGGAAACCAATGCAAGTAACCATTTAACTATTAGATGCAATAAGAAAGCTGTGCCCCTTGTAGGTCAAGGAGATTCAGGTTTTTCTGATGATTTGGGATGTGAATAGCTGATTGGAAACTGCAACTCTCTTTCTCTCCCTCTCTCTCTCTCACTCACTCTCTCACTCTGTTCGTTTATGTTTAATGTGTTTTTGTTTAGTGTTCGTCATTTGCTTGTTAGTGTCTATTTTCCCCTTTATGTAATCATTAAACCCACATTTTGTATTCACGTTTGAATCGTTGCTGTGTTCATTGCTCACAAATATCACGTCACTTAAACTGTTTTGATTTTGTTACGAAACTGATCCAGTCCTGTAACTTAGCCAATTACAGTGGGGAAGATTAATTCTCAAGGCTAGGAAATTAATTTTTCTTAGAGTTGGAATAAAGTAATACTCGCTAATGGGTGAGGGTAATGATACTAATACTCGCTGGATGAGGGCATTAGTTCGGTTTATTTTTGACTTGGCTGTTTCAGCGTATAAAGTATGTGTAATTAATAACCATTAATTATACATAGCTTATTGTGCTTAAATTAATAACTTTTGTTACACCAGACTGTGACACAGTTGGTTAATATGCTCTCTACTGTGCAGCGGTAAAAGTTCACCAGGATGGCTGAGGATATCTGATTTTTCTTAAGTGTCCTCAAGAAGAAGAGTCGCTGGTGGGCCTTCTTGACCAGGCTGGAGGTGTTGGTGGTCTAGGACAGGTCTTCTGAGATGTGGGTCCCCAGGAACTTAAAGCAGGAGACACGCTCAACAGCCATCCCATTAATGTGGATGGGATCATGTGTGCCTCCTCTCTCCTTCCTGAAGTCTACAATCAGCTCCTTAGTTTTGGTGGTGTTAAGGAGCAGGTTATTTTCTGTGCACCATGTAGCCAAGTGCTGGACCTCCTCCCTGTAAGCAGTCTCATCGTTGTTGCTGATGAGACCGATCACCGTAGTATCATCTGCAAACTTGATGATGGTGTTTGATCCATTCAAGGCTCTGCAGTCGTGGGTGAAGAGGGAGTAGAGGAAAGGGCTCAGCACACAGCCTTGTGGTACACCAGTGTTGAGCATGATGGTGGTGGAGCCTAACATGCTGAGGTCTGTTGGTCAGAAAGTCCATAATCCAGTTACAGAGTGAGGTGTTTATGCCCAGATCTCCAAGTTTAGTGATTAGCTTGGAGGGGATTACAGTGTTGAATGCCGAGCTGAAGTCGACAAACAGCATCCGTGCATAAGTGTTCTTATTGTCTAAGTGTGTGAGTACAGAGTGCAACGCTATGGAGACTGTATCCTCTGTGCTCCTATTGGTCCGGTATGCGAACTGGTGTGGGTCCAGTGTAGATGGAAGACAGTCTTTCAGGTGTTCCAGGACCAGCAGTTCAAAGCACTTCATAATAATGAGTGTGAGTGCTACAGGGCGGTAGTCATTAAGGCATGATGGATTTGCTTGTTTTGGCACTGGCACAATGGAGGTGGATTTAAAGCAAGTTGGCACAGCTGTAGAGGTCAATGTGATGGTCTGGTGATTCTTTGAGGGTGTAAACCCAGTGGCAGTTCCTTTATTGTCTTTCTCAAAGCAAGCATAAAAGTCATTAAGCTTGTTCAGGAAAGAAGCATTTGTGTCTGTCGGGGTGGAATGTCTGGGTTTGTAGTCGCTGATGGCCTGGATGCCCTGCGACATGCGTTGAGGGTCTGAGTTGGAAAAGTGATCCTCTGTCTTTAGCTTGTAGCAGTGCTTGGCCTTTTCGATGCCCCTATTCAGATCTGCCCTGGCCAGTGCATCACCTGATCTGAAGGCTGTGTTGCGTGCCTTCAGCAGGAGGCGCACCTCCTTGTTCATCCATGGCTTCTGATTTGGGTATGTGGTGATTTGCTTCTAAGTTGTAACACTGTCTATGGTGGTGTTGATGTAATCCAGAACAGAGGAGGTGTAGCTGTCTATGTCCGTATGAAGGTCACATGTGGCCTGAGAAGCAAATATACTCCAGTCAGTATTTTGAAACCTGTCCTGGAGTGTGAAGTCTGCCCCTGCTGGCCACACTTTGATGGTCTTCACTGATGGCTTCACACGGTTGATGAGGGGTGAATACTTGAGGATGAGGAACAAAGAAAGGTGATCTGATTGTCCCAGGTGGGGGAGGGGGGTCACAATGTAGGCTTCAGCCATGTTTGTATAGACATGGTCCAAAGTTTTGTTTCCTCTAGTGTGACAGAAAACGTTTTGATGAAATTTTGGGAGCACTGTCTTTAAGTTAGAGTGATTAAAATCCCCTGCAACAATAAATGCAGCCTCCGGGTGAGCAGTCTGTTGTTTACTGATGGCTGCATGAAGTTTGTTCATTGCAAGCTTGGCATCAGCGTCGGGAGGAATGTAAGCAGCGGTTATAATGACTAATGTAAACTCCCGAGGCAGATAAAACGTGAGCAGTGTTTGACAGCAATAACAGAGTTTGTGCACCAAACTTTGTTAACATAAATGCACAATCCTCCGCCTCTGGTCTTATCGGTGTCATCAGCTGATCTATCTCCTTGGAATGTTTGGTGTCCAGCTAGGTCAATAGCATTGTCCGGTATGCCGCTGTTTAGCCATGTTTCGGTGAAGATCATGACATTGCAGTTCAAAAGCCTCTTGCTGTGGCTAATGCGGAGTTGAATCTCGTCCATTTTGTTCACCAAAGACCTTACATTGGCAAGGAAAATGCTGGGAAGAGAGAGCCGGTTTGGTGTTAGCTTTAGCTTAGCTCTTAATCCTCCGCAGTTCCCCTCCTTTGTTTACGGTCTCGATGCTGCCTTCGAGCACTTCCGCCCGGCCGTGTAGCGTGCGCAGCCTCGGTTGTTTTGGCGATCTCAGGAGCGAGATGAAGATTGCTGATAAAACTGACGGAAGTGCGCAAACTTATATCCAAAAGCTCCTGTCGGGTGTATGATGTTAATGCACAAACAGACCCGAGATGAGCAAGAGAAATACTGCAAAACTGCAGAAACTGGAGAGATGCTGAGCCTCGCGTTGTGCACGCGCCGCCATCTTAGCGATTGCCAACTTAATGTTTTTTATGATTTATTACTCCCATACTAATGCTGAATTTCACCAGGAGATTAGTTTTTTGAGTGCAAGTCATGAAGTGTTCATTCACTCAGATCCAGATTAAACCATTTAGAACACAAATACAGGTTTTCTGCTGGAGCAAGAACATCTTAGACCAGCAACAAACCAGATATAAGATGCTCAAACCATCTGAAGGTAGAATATTAGTAACGTGTTTCATAATAAATCAGAAAACCATTTCAAATGCTTTGATATTTTTATATGCTTGTTCACACTCATTCTCTTGCCTGAAATTCATGCAAAAGACAAAATAAATGTTATTCATTTACTTTGACCTCCTAAAACATTTAATAAGCTCATAAAGTTGGATGTTACAGAACTTTTAGATCTTTTCTTTCAGTTGTACTGAGAAACACCAAGGTGAATTTGAAATGATTAACATTCTCAGAACGTTCTGGAGTTTTCTCAATGTTATGAACAAATGTTCTTCCAGTAACATTAAAATGGCATTTGTTCAATATAATCTGGTCTTTAATAATGTTCTCAAAGTGTTACTCATACATCGTTCATAGAAAAACGATTCTGAAACATTTTAGTTGTAACATTTTTAAATGTTACTTTTTGAGAATGTTCCAAAAACATTTAAAAGTAGCATTCTCATGATGTTTGTAAAACGGAATGTTCCTTTAATGTTCAAATGATCAACTGTCAAATGTTTAAAACATTTTAAAAACTATGACAACATTCAGAAATGGAAGTTCAATAGTTTCTGGGAAGCACACAAAGATTCTTTATGCATAATGATAAAATGATTTTAATAGACAATCCTCCTGCTGTGTTTGTTTATATGCATGGGACATGGCTATATATTTTTGCTGTTTTCTATTTAAAGATTACCCAGGCGTTTATGTGAGGTGAATGGTGGCACTAGAGAGTTTGAGTTAGAGACTCCAAACTTGCTATGGACCTTCGGTGCTTGGCCCCTAATAAACAAGGAAACTGAATTGTAGAAATACTTTGAAGGAAATAAAAGATGAAATTCTACATGTTTATGATATTACTGACCAATATTAGAAAACGTACTAGGCTACATATGTAACCATGGTTCCTCTAAGGGAACGAGAGCTGCGTCGAAACGCTATGGGAACGCCCCCGGTGAGACACCGTACTGAAGTGTGTGTAGAATCAGTCCAATAGAGCAGCGCCACGTCATTAACGAGATGACGTAGCGATCAGGAAGCATAAAGAGAGCACTGGCAAAACGCTCATTCAGCTTGCCTCGAAGCAAGCGTGTGCAGGGGTGCAAGGAGTATGGCAGAGAGACGCAGCTCTCGTTCCCTTAGGGGAACCATGGTTACATACGTAACCTAGTATGTTCCCCCGCAGTCCACTTTAGCTGCGTCGAAACGCTATGGGAACGAGAATACCAACTGCGCCATACGAGTGAGCCCCCCTGCTGTGTGAGTAATGCACATCAGGAGGCGAGGACTCGAGCACCTGGAGTGGACGGCAAGTCCAAATTATAGAAACGAACAAATGTGTGCGGTGAGGACCAGCCCGCCGCATCACAAATGTCTTTCAGGGACAAGCCCAGGTGAAAGGCCTTGGAGGCCGCCATGCTCCGGGTCGAATGTGCTCGGACCCCCATAGGAGAAGGGAGGCCCGAGGACGCATAAGCAAGTGAGATGGCCTTGACCACCCACCTGCTTATGGTCTGCTTGGTGGCCGGAGAACCCTTCTTCGGCCCACCAAAGCACACAAGGAGCTGATCCGCCTTACGCCACGGGGCAGCACGGTGGACGTATGTGTCCAGTGCTCGCACTGGACACAGCAGATTCAAACGCTCCTGACCTGCTTCCTGGAAAGGAGGAGGGCAGAAGGCCTGAAGCGCAACGGGACCCGGCATGATGGTGGGCACTTTCGGCACATAACCAGGTCTAGGGTAAAGAAAAGCCCTGACCATGCCTGGAGCGAACTCCAGGCCTGAAACCGAAAGTGCCTGGAGGTCTCCCACCCTCTTGAGGGAGGAGACCGCGAGGAGGACCGCAGTCTTGAGAGTCAAGAACTTGACGGAAACCTCCTCAAGTGGTTCAAAGAGTGCTCCGCAGAGGTCCTCTTGCACCACCGCCAAGTCCCAGGTGGGCACCTTGGTGCGTTGCGCCGGCCTCAGCCTCAGCGTGCCACGGAGGAAGCGAGTAACTACCGGGTTTCTCCCAATAGATTGGCCATCCTTAAGCACTTAAGGCCGCCACGTACACCTTCAGGGTGGCGGGAGTTAGCCCAGTGGAGAAGCGGTCCTGCAAAAACTCCAGAACTGTACCAATCGGGCAGTTAACTGGATCTTGCAGCCGTTGTCCACACCAGGAAGTAAAAAGTTTCCACTTCAAGGCATACAGCTTCCTCGTGGAGGGAGCTCTGGAATGGAGGATGGTCTCAACAACCTCAGCTGAGAGACCAGAAGCTATGAGGTGTGCCCCCTCAGAGGCCACGCCCACAGCTTCCACGACTCCAGGCGGGGGTGCACGATGGTGCCCCCTGCCTGAGAGAGGAGGTCCTTCCTGAGTGGAATCTCGAAGGGAGAAACATCTAGGAGGGCCACCAGGTCCGAGAACCATACTCGGGCCGGCCAAAACGGGGGTACTAGAAGTAGACTGATCCCGTCCTGGCGGACTCTCTCCAGAACTCCCGGGAGCAGAGCGATCGGGGGAAATGCGTACAGACGCAGCCTCGGCCATGTCTGCACCATGGCATCCAACCCCAGTGGGGCTGGACGCGTGAGGGATAACCAGAGCGGGCAGTGAGTCAGACAGATCCACTTCCGCCTGGCCGAACTCCCTCCAATTAATTAATGTATGCACGAAAGAAAGTGACCGCGCTGGGTGGGGCTCTGCCCTCTAGGTAATTCATTGGACCACAGCCCCGTGGGATGGACTCAGAGGACCCGATTAAAACACTAGTGTCGATTCAACTCGTTGCTTGAACCGCCGGAACTTCCTGCACAAGATCTCTTGCTACAACAGCTTGACCAATCTTCTTTGCGGACAATCATCTCGCACTTTCCAACTGCGCGGCGTTCTTGCCATCAGAACTCTCAAACTAATAGACGAGCCTCGGGAAGCGACCGCAACTCCAAATCACTCGGAAGAGCATCGCGCCGTTACTAAGCAACGCCCGCAGGCCCTGAAACCGGTTCCAGTTATCCAATTCTCATTGAGGAGTTTCCCAAAAGACGTCATTCCAGACCGGTCGCCGACCAATCAGGAGCCGCACCGTTCCCACGCTGAAGCGAGCCCATCACGGAACACCCGACAGGCAACGCAGAGCAAGTAACAAAATCTCCCTCTTAATAGCTTAAATTGGTGCCTAAGTCTCTTTAGCAGATCATAGCCAGATTCTGCCTTATGATTATTATCAGGTTGTGATTTAAGGACTGTAGCAAAGACAGTGTTGGTTACACCCACAAAAATGTCATACATGTCTTCATATGGACAAAAGTATCAGACGAACAGCATACTTCAAGCCAGGGGTGTCAAACTCAATTCCTGGAGGGCCAGAGCCCTGCAGAGTTTTGATGCAACCATAATTAAACACACCTGATCCAACTAATCAAGTCCTTCAGACTTAATTGAAAACTGCATAGTATGCGTGTTGAAGCAGGGTTAGAACAAAACTCTGCAGGGCTGCGGCCCTCCAGGAACTGAGTTTGACACCCCTGCTTTAAGCCTGTCCTTTTATTGTAACTATTATAATCACAAGTTGTAATCATTGCCTAATGTTACAAGTCCCAAAGCATGGGAAATGAGGAGAGATACAAGGTCCTGAAAAACAAGAGAAACAGAGACATTAGACACTTTTGTGGTTAACTGTATTTCAGTTCACTCTTACACCAAACATTTAAACAAGCCTGTTTGTCTCTTTAGTCTGAACCTTGAAGACTTAGTAACCACACCTCCATAACTGTCAGGAGCATGAGTAAATTTGATTCTGGTCTGATGAATCTCAATTCTAAGCATCATGTTTGAAGGAAACCACCTCTGCTCATCACCTGCAGAGTACCATCCCAAAAGTAAAGTGTGCTGGTAGCAGCCTCATGCTTTGGGTTTGTTTGTCAGCAGCAGGGACTAAAGAGCAAAATAACCAAAACCCACAATGACCCTGGCCAAACAAATAAATACAGTAAACAATATGATAACATTATTTCCATGTTTTTACCACAAAATTACATTTCATGATGTACGGAAAGCAGACTCTTTGTCCCACTCTCTCTTCCTTACAGACACACGGAGGCAGAAGCACAAGAAAACTTTTGTTAATAATTTTTTTTTGTACATATAATGTTGTTGTAAAAAAATACATTAAAGTTGTACATTATAAATGAACCGTAAAATGTGGTTCCCCGTCTGTCGTTCACGTTCGACGTTGTGTCGAAGTGACGACTAGGGGTCGCTCTTGAGAGCCCGAATACCTCTGACAGCTTTGAGAAAAGGCCAATGAGAATTGGTATGCAGTATTTGCATAGCCCGCTCCGCCCCGGAGATCCGGGCATAAGAGGGGGGGGCTAGGCAACACTCATTGTTCTGTTTCTTTGGAGTCTCTTCATTGAGAAGCAGCGTTACTCACCTCTCTCGTCGTTGGATCTACGGCACGGGCAGCGGTCTCTTCCTTCTCGAACGCAGTAGCAGTGAGAGTCCCCTGGGTGCTTCGACGGCGAATCTTAAAGAGCAGATTTCCTCTTAATAAAATCTAAAAGAGCAAATTTCTCTTAAAGAGTGCAGACACGGTGGGTTTGTGTGTTTACTATGCCTTTCCTTCCGTGTCCTTCTGGTTGCGGCTTCTTTCTCTCCCAAAACGATTGGCACGAGCTCTGTCTTCAGTGTTTGGGTCGTGACCATGCTGAAGCAGCGTTCGGCGAGGGCGGATGTCCTGCTTGCGAGGACATGCCCCTCAGCACACTTCGTTCGCGAGTCGCGTTCTTTACTAAAAGACCGCGGCTCGCATCAACCGCTCCCGCGGCTCGTCCTTCTACTTCCGGGTACGAGGCTGCCGCGGCGCGTGTTGATGAAGAGCGAGAGAGAGCGAGCGTTTCGCCGGGTAATTCCCCGCGTCCCTCGCGCTCTGTGTGCTTCTGCATGCTTCTGCATGCTTTGACGAATCAAGCGCATCCATCAGTCGATCCCCTGAGTTCAGGCGATCTTCGGATGGATCCTTGTCTGTCGGTTTCGATGGTCAACGCTCCCATGGCTGGGTCCCTCCGGGGTACCCAGCCACCAGAACACATCAAAGCATGCTCAACCGCAGGGCCTGCGCTTCGGCATGCTTTGACGAATCAAGTGCATCCATCAGTCGATCCCCTGAGCTCAGGCGATCTTCTGATGGATCCTTGTCTGTCGGTTCTGATGGTCGATCCTTCCATGGCTGGGTCCCTCCGGGGTACCCAGCCACCAAAACACATCAAAGCATGCTCAACCGCAAAACTTGCGCTTCTGCATACTTTGACAGAGAAACAAGCGCATCCGTCAGTCGATCCCCTGAGCTCAGGCGATCTTCTCACGGATCCTTGTATGTCGGTTATGGCGATCAAAGCACCTTGTGTCCTCCGGGACAGCACGCCCCCGAACAAAGGGCTTTCACCACAACTCAGTCACACTGTACCCACCCGAGGTACGTCGGTGGTCCCCCTGAGACCGTTGGCAGAGAGTTTTACAGCTTGGCTCGAGATACCCAACCTCTCTCGCTGGCTTCTCAGAACCATCCGACTCGGCTATGCTATCCAATTCGCACGCAACCCGCCCAAGTTCAGTGGCATCTTCTCTACCGCGGTTCGGGACGAGAATGCTGCGGTTCTTCGGGCGGAGATCGCGACCCTTCTGGCGAAGGACGCGATAGAGCCGGTCCCCTCGGCCGACATGAAGAAAGGGTTCTACAGCCCCTACTTCATTGTACCCAAGAAAGGTGGCGGTTTAAGACCAATCCTGGATCTGAGGATTCTGAATCGGGCCCTTCACAAGCTCCCCTTCAGGATGCTAACGCTCAAACGCATTCTCACGTGCATCAGATTCCAGGATTGGTTTGTGGCGATAGACCTGAAAGACGCGTACTTTCATGTCTCGATTCTTCCAAGACACAGGCCCTTCCTGCGGTTTGCCTTCGAAGGTCGAGCATTTCAGTACAAAGTCCTTCCATTTGGGCTCTCCCTGTCTCCCCGCGTCTTTACGAAAGTCGCAGAGGCAGCCCTTGCCCCTCTCCGGGAGAGGGGCATCCGCATTCTCAATTACCTCGACGACTGGCTGGTTATAGCACACTCTCAGGAGTTGGTATACAAACACAGGGATGTGGTTCTCAACCATCTGGCCCATCTGGGGTTTCGGGTCAACGGGGAAAAGAGCAAGCTCGCCCCGGTACGGAGCATCTCTTTTCTCGGTATACAACTAGACTCGGTTGCCATGAATGCACGGCTCTCCCCGGAGCGTGCACAGTCAGTGCTGAGCTGCGTCCAGAAGCTCTCACGCAGCCCGACGGTCCCCCTCAAACAATTTCAGAGGCTCCTGGGTCACATGGCATCCGCAGCCGCCGTCACGCCGCTGGGCCTGATGCACATGAGACCGTTACAACACTGGCTGCGTTCCCGAGTCCCAAGATGGCCATGGCGCCAGGGTTCATACCGGGTGCACGTCACACCCGTATGTCTAAAAACCCTCGGTCCTTGGAAAGACATTTCGTTCCTACGGGCCACCCACATACCGGGCGAACTCAATTGGGTAGCGGAGGCGCTCTCCCGACAGACTTCGCTTCGGGGCGAGTGGAGACTTCACCCTCAGACGGTTCAGCTGATCTGGAGTCTTTTCGGTCAGGCCCAGGTCGACCTGTTTGCCTCGATAGAGAACACTCACTGCCAGTTGTGGTACGGTCTGTCCGAGGCGCCCCTCGGCACAGATGCACTGGCACACAGCTGGCCTCAGGGCCTCCTCAAGTATGCGTTTCCACCAGTGAGCCTAATTGCACAGACCCTGTGCAAATCAGGGAGGACAGAGAACAGATCCTGCTGGTGGCCCCCTACTGGCCCAACAGGGTTTGGTTCTCAGAGCTGGTGCTCCTCTCCCCCGTTCCTCCCTGGCGCATTCCCCTGAGGAAGGACCTCCTTTCACAGGGGAAGGGCACGATATGGCACCCGCGCCCAGATCTCTGGAACCTCCACGTATGGTCCCTGGACGCGACCAGGAGGATTTCAGAGATCTCCCACTGGCAGTGGTAAACACTCTGTTGCAGTCGAGAGCTCCCTCCACGAGGCCGCTGTACGACCTCAGATGGCGCAAATTCACAAACTGGTGTTCCTCCCGGGGGGAGAACCCACGGAGATGTGGCATCCGAACGGTGCTTTCCTTCCTCCAAGGAGGACTGGATAGACACCTTTCTGCTTCAACACTTAAGGTCCAGGTAGCCGCTATTGCCGCTAACCACGACCTGGTGGAAGGTAGATCGGTTGGGAAGCACAATTTGGTTATACGATTCCTTAAAGGTGCACGCAGGCTGAACCCCGTCAGACCGCGCCTTGTCCCCTCTTGGGATCTGTCTGTGGTCCTCCGGGGCCTACAGTCAGATCCCTTTGAGCCGCTCCAGTCAGTCGAACTCAGTGCTCTCTCCCAAAAGACGGCTCTCCTGACTGTGCTCACATCGATCAAAAGAATGGGAGACCTCCAAGCCCTCTCCGTCAGTGACTCGTGCCTCGAATTCGGGCCGGCTAACTCTCATGTTATCCTGAGACCCCGGCCCGGTTATGTGCCCAAAGTGCCCACCACTCCCTTCAGGGACCAGGTGGTCACTCTGCAAGCTATCCCTTCTCAGGAAGGCGACCCCAACCTCTCCTTGTTATGCCCAGTCCGTGCCCTGAGCATTTACTTGGAACGTACTGAAAGCTTCAGACGGTCGAGTCAGCTCTTTGTCTGTTTTGGAGGACAGCAGAAGGGGAAAGCTGTCTCCAAACAAAAAATTTCCCACTGGATTGTGGATGCGATTCGTTTGGCCTACCAGGCCACAGGGGTGCCCTGCCCGCTGGGGGTGCACGCCCACTCCACCAGGGGCGTCGCAGCGTCGGTTGCGCTGGCGAACGGGATCTCTTTAACAGACATTTGCAGAGCTGCAGGTTGGGCTACACCTAACACGTTTGCCAGGTTCTACAATCTGCGTGTAGAACCAGTCTCTTCGGGAGTCCTGAACGCAAGCCCAGTAACTCCTGAAGCTGACACGGTGTAGAAGCTTGCTGAAGCGTCATTCCCCACGGGTGACGACGCTTCCCCAGTTCAGTAAGTTTCCTGGCGTGAACCCTGAACGACAATTTCCATCATGTTGCACCCGCAGCGTAGCTATGTTCAGCGGAGGAACTAGCTATCAGAATCTAATATGAGGTTAGGTTGCCTCTTGTGAACTCTCATATTAGGTTGGTGCCCCACATGTAGTGGCTCCTAATGCGGCCCCATGTGTGTATCTCCACCTATACTCCCAGAGATGCGGTGTTTCCCTTAAGACAAAACTTGTCTCCGACCCTGAGCTCAGCAGTCTCTCCTCATGCGGAGCCTGCCTCAGGATTGTCCCCTTGTTGTGCTCCCCTAGTGCGAGCCCTCAAGTGTATTCTCCACACAAATACCTCCCTCCGGGCAGGGTGTGGTCTCCGTAGTGCCAATCCCCCCCCCCCCCGGGGAGGACGGACACTGGCCCAATGTTTCCAAGATGTTCAAGCAAAGGTGAGGAAAGGCTGGCTGAAGCTCTTGGGCATTGGAAGGTCATGTAGAGGTGAGTGACATTTATCTAACACGCAAGACCTGTTAATATTTGCACTCCATGCACTCGTGACGCGGTCCGCTGGTTGTGGCGTTTTCAACTGGGACCCCTAGTCGTCACTTCGACACAACGTCGAACGTGAACAACAGACAGGGAACGTCTTGGTTACGTATGGTAACCCTCGTTCCCTGATGGAGGGAACGGAGACGTTGTGTCCCCCTTGCCACAACCTCGGACCGCCTCTGAGTGTAGCCGGGTGCTTCGGCTCCTCAGATCAGAACAATGAGTGTTGCCTAGCCCCCCCCCCTCTTATGCCCGGATCTCCGGGGCGGAGCGGGCTATGCAAATACTGCATACCAATTCTCATTGGCCTTTTCTCAAAGCTGTCAGAGGTATTCGGGCTCTCAAGAGCGACCCCTAGTCGTCACTTCGACACAACGTCTCCGTTCCCTCCATCAGGGAACGAGGGTTACCATACGTAACCAAGACGTTTAGTTTATAAGGGAAAAATCCAAAAAGGCCTACTTTAATTTCATGTCATCCGTCTTAATCGTTTTGTTAATAATAGTTAATATATTTAATACAAACAAGTGTTTATACTGTTTAAACAAGCCTACGTGTTATATATTATCTATAGCTATTTATCAACATTTTACTCAAGAGACTAGTTGTGCACACTTATTCCTGGCAAAATGAATGACTGTGTCACAAACTGTACCACTGTGGCTCCCTCTACTCTCCGCTAGAGGGAGCCTTCATTTCATTATGGACAATTCATTCACTACATTTCCCATAACCCCATTCTCATGAACTTCCTGTGTCCTTTCACCTCTCACCTCAGTCGGCCACATTGCGTAAATAGCCCGGTTCACCACAGTCTTATCGCGAAGTCTTGATTATATTAGCACTGTCATTTCCGAGCGTTATTCCTGTGTTTGATTTTCCCGTTGCCGATCTCCTTAGTTCCTGGTTCCCGTGATTGTTCTCTGCCCACCTATCGACCCCTTGCCTGCCCTAGGATTATTCTGTTTGCTCGCTGCCAGCCCCGACCCCTAACGCTCGTTTTGACGCTTCTCTGTTTGTTCTACGTTGTCCATGTTTGTTCCAATCTAACCCTACTTGTATCATTCATCAAACTTGCACTTGGATCCACCTGTCTACGTCCCATTCGTCACAGACTGTGATACAGTACAGTAAAAATGTAATTCTCCATCGTCGGTACCTTCAGTTTATTTGTATTATAGTATTTATACTGACCATCGCTTGTCCAAAATTGAGCATAATATCTAAAAGAAAACTTCTGACTGCTTATTGTATTTACACGCTGCTTTGCACTGTCTATATAGCGCAGCGTCACCGCTCAGATTTAAATCCATACAGAAAAATAAAACCGGCTGGATGCAGATTAGGCTTCTGAAATGCATATTTCTGTGAAACGCGTTAGGTTGCACAGAAGAAAGCGCAGTCAGAAGACTATAATTCTAAAGGGAAAAAAAAAATCATAATTTTACTCATTTAAAAATAGTAAAAGGTCGTACACATTAAAAGAAACTAAAAAAGTACAAATGCTGTAAATTATTTTGAAGCCCTTAAACATTTATAACATGAATAATTTGTAACTATTTGTACTTGTTATGGACATGTGATTTTCTTATAACCTTTCCTGTTTTATTATTATTATTAGTTTATTTTAATGTAATGTATGTTATTTGTATGTCCTTGTATGTTCGTGTTCTAAAGATTGTGATTTAAAAGAATGAAAATAGCCTAAATAAATAAAGGACTGGGCTATTTTGTTGAATGGAATAAGTACAACTGATGACGTCACCAGCCCAGATTTGGTTGACCAATCGGCGGAAAGGGGCATCTCGTGACCGCTCACACGTGGAAAACACATTTTTATGTTGTTTATCCGTTTTCTACATGTGAAACAAAAAACGAAAAATCGAGCCTAAATCTTGTTTTTCATTTTTTCGAACAACCGAAAAAATGAATAAAGGAGCCATTTTCCCCTTTCTACGTATTCAATTTCAAATTGAAAAACAAATG
Organism: Cirrhinus molitorella; assembly: GCA_033026305.1. Classification (NCBI taxonomy): domain Eukaryota; kingdom Metazoa; phylum Chordata; class Actinopteri; order Cypriniformes; family Cyprinidae; genus Cirrhinus; species Cirrhinus molitorella. The sequence goes on along the minus strand of CM065132.1, from coordinate 25,680,362 downwards.
ATCACAACGTACACGGACCTAAAGCAGCTCTAAAAGACAATAGTGTCATTATTCAAACTCAAGTCAGTTCAGATACCATATGTGACCATGGACCACAAAACCAGTCATAAGGGTCAATTTTTGGAAATTGAGATTTATTCACAATCTGAAAGTCTAATAAATAAGCTTTCCATTGCATAGTTTGTCAAGACATTATTTTGCAGAGATGCAACTATTTGAATATCTGGAATCTTATATTAAAAAATCGCCTTTAAAGTTGTTCAAATGAAGTTCTCAGCCATGCATATTACTATTCAAAAAATAAGTTTTGATATATTTACGGTAGGACATATCTTCATGGAACATAATCTTTACTTAATATCCAAATAATTTTTGGCATCAAAGAAAAAAGAAAATTACCAATACAATGTATTTTTGGCTATTCCTACAAATATACCCATGCTACTTATGTTTTGTGGTCCAGTGTCTTCTTCCACAAAAAGCAAAATGCACATTGTGTTGAGCACTTATTTTTAAAAACCCAAACTTGCACATCTATTGGGACTTTGATGGTTTTAGTCTCAATTTAAATTTAGCGCTAATGTAGAAACACTGTCCCAGGGTGACAAAAGATGCTAGAAGTGCTTCTGCAATGCTCTAGTTAGAAGCTAAAAAAATAAATAAATAATGGTATGGTACTTAGCAACTTTCTTACTGCAGTGTCAAATTCTACTTATTTATGTTTATCTGTAAGTGATATCTCTCTTTTATGCAGACTGTCTAACTGCGGTATTGGTGAGGAAGGCTGTGCTTCTCTGGCTTTGGCTCTAAAATCAAACCCTTTGTACCAGAGAGAGTTTGATCTCAGCTCAAACAAACCTCAAGACTCAGGAGTACAACTGCTCTGTGACCTACTGGAGGATCACTTAATATTAACAAATTAAATTAGGCTTTTATTCATATATAAACACTGATCAACACAACCTGTACATAGTGAAATAGAAACGCAAACATGCTTTCTCGACATGCTTTCTTGTTACTTTTTATGAACTTTTTTAAGTGTGAAAGTTTAAGTAAACATTTTAAGTAAAGGGACAGAACTCATTTAAAATATCTTAATTTATGTTTTTAAAGAAGTCTTCTGGATTTGGAATGACATGAGGGTCAGTAAATGAAGACATAATTTCTGAAGTGAACAATCTTTTTATTAAATAGAGGAAATTGTGATTACAATTATGTTTAATTAAGTAACAAATACAAAAGCATACTAGTGGATGACATTTAGTTGCCTTTTTAGCAAACTAAAAATGTTATTAGACATATTAGCCACCACATTACACCGGCTGCATTCAAAACCGTATACTCAATGAGTAGGTACTTAATTTCAATAAGTACTTACTTAACGAGCGCCAAAAGAGTACCTACTCAACAGCCAAATCTTGTTGAGTATGAATGCGATACGGACGTCTTCCGCATTGTTGACGTTATCATGTGACCAACGACGTTAAAACAAGCGCAACAACTTAAAGGGATAGTTCACTTTGAAATTCAATTTTGATATGTTTTAGCTTACCCCAAGGGCATCCAAGATGTAGGTGTCTTTGTTTCCACAGTAGTTTCAATTTTGATATTTTTAGGTCCAACCGTTCTTGTCTGTCAGTCATATAATGCATGCCTATGGTCACCTCACAAAAGAAAATGCACAGATTCAAATTAAACAGTCCAAATTAAACAATTCCCCATCGTAAGTACACATTGATGACCTAAGACACGAAACGAGCGGTTTGTGTGAGAAAACGTCTCAGGTTACATATGTAACCATGGTTCCCTGGATAGGGAACGAGACACTGCGTCCTCTAGGGGGTGCTAGGGGAACGCCGTCAGCGTGACTCGTGTCTGAAGCATACATCCAAAACTACAAGCGGTGGCCGGCGACAGCCTATGACGTCACTCTCGGCACGACTCGTCGCCGGCGGCGCGTCACTACCAGGCGTGACCATAGCATAAAAGGCCGCTGGTAGAACACATCATTCGCTTCTTCGTCTGAAGCTTACGTCCGAAGCATGGCGACCAGCCTAGAGGACGCAGTGTCTCGTTCCCTATCCAGGGAACCATGGTTACATACGTAACCTGAGACGTTCCCTCTCAAGGGAACATCGAACTGCATCCTCTAGGGGGCGCTAGGGGAACGGTTATACCCACGCTGCCATGCTGAGGGGAGTGCATGCTAATGAGGTGAGCACTAAGTACCAATTCACTTATCTTTAAGAGAATTGCCCCAGAGACGTTAAGTGACGGCTGTTGAGACATTACCCCCTTCGGCCAGAGGCCTGAGCCACTACCTGACTACCTGAAAGGGGGCAGAAGGATAGAGCTCAGGCTTGGAATCGAGCAGACTCCTTTAAGGGGGATACAGCAAGAGCCCAGTAAAAACTGGGCCTGCTTGTCTAGTAGGAGCTACGAGTAGTTCCGAAAGGTCTGCTCCCTCAGGAGCCGACTTACAGAACACAGGTAGCAATACCCTGTTCAGAGGGCGGTCTAAGCCTAGGAGTGCCGCAGCAAATCCTAGAGCTAAGAGGTATCAGAAGATACGAGGGTGGAGCGGAGCCCAAGGAGACTGGGGCGTAACCAACTCAAGAATGGGAACGAAGTCTAGCGCGTAATCCATACCATATAGGATTTTAAAAAGTGCACAAAGACCTGTGTGCGCACTTACCACTCAGGTGGATTTTAGAGAAGTGCCCAGAGACTTGCGTGCGCACTTACCACTCATGTGGATTTTAGCAAAGTGCCCAGGGACTTGTGTGCGCACTTACCATGAACATGGATTTGAAGAACCGTTACTTGGGGGGGGGGTTAACCAAGGAATGCCTCAGCAAATCCTAGGTAGTGGAAGCTCAAGAGGTATCTGCTAGGATACATAAATAGAGAGGGGCCCAAGGTAACCGGGACATGACCTACTCAGAAAATGGGAACGAAGTCTAGCACGTAGCCCATACCATAAAGGATTTTAGAAAAGTGCACAAAGACATGCGTGCGCACTTACCACTCATGTGGATTTTAGAGAAGTGCCCAGAGACTTGCGTGTGCACTTACCACTAATGGATTTTAGATATTGTGTGCCAGGGAGGTCACACTCAACAGGGCTCCGAGTGACAGGCAGTAAGGGCTATCTATAGGTAACCCTCAGGCGAGGGGAGCATTGCTACACCCAACCAGGACAGGTAGCTCTCAAGCTGCTAGTCGACTGGTAATACTGCCATGGAGCGAGATATCTTGAGCTTCACAGGGTGGCAAGCTCTTAGGAAACCCCTCCGCAGAGAGGGGAGCATAGCCGTACACAGCCAGAGAGGCCTGAGAATGAGAGACCTAGCTATAACCAACCAGTGGATTAGGCTTTCTGTCTCGACAGAAGCCTGAAGAAATGACCTGGTTCCTCAGAGCCAGCATTCCTAGAGGGAAAACACCTCAAAATCAGACCCACTCCACAGAGGGGTGACAGAAAAACCACTAGTGGATAGCTAAAAGGAAGCCCCTCGGGGCGGGTTCTCAAAGGCAGGCCTCCAAGGCGTGGTGTCCCACCAGGGATGGATAGGAACAGGTTCCTAACTCCTGAAAGACAGGGAGGAACACCTGATCCACCAGGGGTGGCGAGCTCTTAAAAAACCCTTCCGCGGAGAGGGGAGCATGCCATACCCTACCGAAGAGGCCTGAGAAAGGGACCAAGATATTCCACTCGACATGCCTGCATAGAAGCAGCATCCCCTGCCCTCAAGCTGTAAGGGGGTAGTATCGAGGGACATTGGTTATAATCAACCCAAAGTGGATCATGCTTTGTCTCTACAGAAGCATGGAGTTCTGACTCGACCAGACGCAGCAGAGTCTAGAAGAGCCAGAAGCCTGGAGAAATGTCGCTCCTCGGAGGCAGGGTGTCCTGCCAGTGATGTCCAGGTGCATTCTATGAAGAAAGACATCCAGAAAGCTTACCTAAACGAAGGACTACGAGTCCTAGGATACCATGTTTTAATAGGGGACCTGGAAGCCAGGAGGTTCCGCATGGATCTGAGGCAGGTAACAGCAGATCCAGAGTAAACGAGCAAGCCAAAACCGTAGTCAGCAGACCAGAGGGGGACACTCGTTGAGGACCTACCGAGAAAAAGGTCCCCGAAACATAGCAAAGTAGGCAGGACACACAAAAAAGGGTCGTACTCACCCACCCAAAAACAGGCAGTTCCTTGGAGCAACATCGAATGATGCATTACCTGCATAGAGGGACCACAGAAGTTCAGGGGTTGCAGTCATGTACCAGGGGCCCAGTAATCAGGGAGACCATCTTCAAGTGCTTTAGCAGCATACTCCAGAGGCAAGGGTCCCATATCCCACAGAGAGAGACTGACGAGGCTCTAAACCTGAAACATAGGAAGAACACAACAACAGCCATACATACTGCAACACCAGGCTCACCATGAAGGGGAGACAGCACTGTCTAAATAAGGAGTATACCTAGACAGTCACTGAACTTAACACGTAGATATCCTCAGATAGCTATGAGTATAGGAAGGACTACCTGAGTACAGAGAGTGGGCTGTGAAAAGAGATGGCAATTTAAACCCTAGGAAGGGGAGCGATCACCAAACTAGCTCCCTCAGAAAGCTATGCACTAGGAAAGGGGACCTCTGCAGTTGCCAAGACCACCAGTAGTGGGCTGTCTAATTATAAACCCTAAGGGGAAGACAGCACTATCCAGGCAGAGCTCAAAAAGACTGCTACTTAAACCCTAAAGAGGGGAGCAATCCCTGAACTAGCACATAGCTATCCTCAGACAGCTACATATTCAGGAAAGGGCTAGTTAACACACAGCTAGCTGCAGATATTCTGCCATATTCAAGCAGCCCCTCCTGTAATAACAGTGACTAAAATATAACCATCCTCAGATGGATATAATAGAGAGGTCCCCATTCAGTCCCACAATAGGCTAATGAGCACTCCACCGGGCCAGCTCTGGAGAGATTCCCACAGGAAACATATCCTAAGCCCCCCAAGTGAAGCCCATCAGCCAACCTCATCTGAAATCCCCGCAAATTCACCCTCTTTCGTGCCTCAGCAACGGCAAGATGCGAATTGCAGGGAGCAGATAGTTGCCTTTCCTTCCTCAAAAATGCACACAACAGCCCCAACTGGGGATATTGCGTGCATGTGCGATATGTCGTTAAAGAGAGTGTGTATCATCAAGTGTCAAAAAATGAGAAGACACGGATTAAAACACACTTCTAAAACATCTGGCTTGTGTTTGCCAAAAGAAGAGGTAAGACGGCTAACAGAAATGGTACTCGTTTGCGCTTATCCAGGATGTTTAAACAAGAAACGGTTAAAAAAGGTATGCTTAGGGATGTTTAAAAAAGAAAATAATTACTTGTGCTCGTGCAATGGATCACGTCCGGCGCTTCCCGGGAGTAGCGCCGGCGCATCAATAAGCAAGAACGCGCTCACACACCAGATAGCGTGCCCCCTTTAACTTGGACGTGATTGTTTACAAGAGGTAAAAACGATATAAATACTGTTCGTTTTCTCACTTAAACCACTCGTTTCGTGTCTTAGGTCATTAATGTGTACTTACGGTGGGTTTAATTTGGACTGTTTAATTTGAATCTGTGCGTTTTCTTTTGTGAGGTGACCATAGGCATGCATTATATGACTGACAGGCAAGAACGGTTGGACCTAAAAATATAAAAATTGAAACTACTGCGGGAACAAAGACACCTACATCTTGGATACCCTTGGGGTAAACATATCAAAATTTTATTTCAAAGTGAACTATCCCTTTAAAAGATATGAGTGACAGGTTTAATTAATCTATTTGTAAATATTTTGATATTGATGAAATCTGCTAATTTTGTGGTCTTGTTGAAGAAACAGCTGTCCTTTTATTGTGATTATAGCAAAACCAATTAGCTTTTGTTTTAAGAATGCAGTTTTTGTATTTTTAACTAGATATGACCCACAGTTTAATTCTTTCTATCTATATTATTTGTTTTAAAACCCAAAATCGCCATCTCTTGAATATGACTAACTTATTTTTTTTATGTCCAGAATTGTTCATCCATGTGCAAAACTGGCTTAAATCTCCTTTATTGTCCTTTTTCTTGATTAATTTCTCTCTAGTTTAGAGGATTGTAAATAACAAAAACAACAAATGCTATTTTTGATAAACTATGAATATTATGATTATTCAAACATATTTAAACCTTTTTTCCCTTGTATATAATCTCATGCTATGACGTACGCAAACCTAATAGCTGTTTTTGTCATTGTGATCAGGTTCATTGTTAAAGATGCTACCATATTTCTCTGAGTTTGTATGTAATTATAAGATCTGCAGTAATAACAATGAAAAGAAAATAGGATGGACAGTTGCACAAACACCTCATAGCATCAGTAACATGACAACCCTACCTAGTACATTTTCCTCCATGTTTGCAATGTCTGCACAAAGAAGACATCGATCAGCTGCTCGAAGATCTCGTCTTTGGAGAAGACTTTACTTTACACTCGAAAAATGTAAGTATTACTGCTTTGAAATTAAGATTATCTCAGAATGCATTGCTAGCCCACTCCAACACTTATGAACATAAATCTGATACAATCTGACCAATAATTAATTATACTTTTTAGTAAAACAAACAAACAAACAGAAAAAAACGTAATTTGTTTTGTCATATGCCATACTATGCATGACTACACACTAGACAAATGCAGCCAAGGTGAATACATCTCAGTTTTCTGTCTGTCAAGTAATGAATGCATTAGTTAATGAAACAGCTATATTTTATTCACTGACAGCAATAGGAATAAATGAGTGAAATAATAAATAAATAAATAAAAGTAACCATGACCATTAATAACAACACATGGAACAAAGCTTTATTCAAATATATAGTTGTGACAATCATGTATTTTCAGGCAGTAAACCAACATCCTACTGCCATCTCAACACAGCTGTGCCAATTCTCCAGCTGACCACCATGACAACCTCCACCTGTCTTTGCTGGGGTCCCAGTAATAGACGCACTGTAAGTCAATTTGCATGAAAGCATCTGACAATTGCATAATTGTACATGTGTCTGTTTGTTTTTGTTTTTTTCTGAACACACAATAGGTGATTTTGGTCAAGTTTGTTCTGCTGGTTACTGATCGTACAACATCAGTCAATAAAGCCCAAGTTTCAGAAGATTCATGACATTATTTGATGATGCTTTTAAAACTTCTGTAACTCAGTCTCCATTGACTGATGAAGCCAGCAAAACTAACTTGACCAAAATCACATCCTCAATGTCTTTTGATCATTCTCTAGATGCTCTTGCTGGCTCTGGGTCACTGAGGATGAAGAGGCCACAGAAACATCCAGCTCAGATGAGGCAACAAGGGCAGGTGGAGTGATGGAGGATATCATTCATGGCACTAGACCATTTCCAGGATGCTGCTGTGGATTTCTACTTTCTCACTGCTCACACCAGTCTGCAGACATTTCAGAATCATACAAAGATGCATAAATATAATACAAATACATTCATTTTAATAGCACAATGTCATTTGATCTCTCTATTAGAAGAAACAAAACTTACCCTTTTTTCAGGTTTTCCTTTTTTCCCCACACATGTTGCTGTCACCTCTCATTGCAGGTCCTGCTCCACCACAAATGCCCTGCAGCAAATGTATAGGAATCAAGAATCAGAAAAGTGCTGTAACAGCTCTGTTTGAAATTACAACAATTAAAATAAACTACTTAAATAAAATAAACTAAAGATGTTGTACTGATGTTTGTAATGTACTCACTTAAATTATTTGATGGCAGCATTCCTTCATCAGTCACCCTTCACCAGATAAACACGTCTTATCTACCCATGTAACAACCAAACAAAAATGATGAGCTCAATAAATTAACTAAATTTTCATGTTGAAGTAGTTGCTGATGTGTTAACTTGCTTTTTATCCCAAACAAATGCTCCTTAAATGTTTAGATACTTCATGTAGATGTGTTTATTTACATAAGTTACATTATAATGTAAGCAATGACAACAGTGAATTCTACATAATAGCACACATACATCACTCACTCAGTTGTTTCTTTCATATTGTGATGTGCTCATTTAATCATGTTCTCTTAGAACGTTTTTCTGTCACATTAAATAGATATTTAGTAATCGTCTTTAAGATGTATATAGTTTATGTAATTCCACTTAGGAGACGTATGTGTGTTTACTGGAGCTCCCCTGTTCACTATACATAATGAAACATGTTTTTACAGCAAAATAACAAGTATATTATATTATGCTATAATATTTAACGTTTTTACACCTTAAGAAAATCTCTAATACTCACGTTTGTAAACACTCACATCGATGTTCTCAATCATATTCGATGATGACGTATCGCTCTCCCGTGGCCTCCTGGGATTGAAAAGTGCCCATCGATCGAGGTTGTGGCTAGAAGGGATACAGCTCAGACCAGAAACTAACAATGAAATTATTTTTTCTACCTAGAATGTATTTTATTAACGTCTACACCTACCCCAATCCTAAACTTAGCCCTTACTATAATACAAAAACAGTATTATTGTTGTACAGTGTGACAAAAATAACGTTAGATTGATGTGCGCATGCCCAGTAGCCAGAGCTGTATCCGTTCTAGCCTAAACCATCGATCGACACTTCAGAATCTAGAGTGAAGCAGTAGGACATCCGGGGATTTCTCGTTTCGAACGTACTTCTTTCTTCTCATACTCTTTTTTTTCCCTACTAAATAGTAGGTAAGTAGGCATATAAGAATGCAAATTAAGTATACGTTCTGAATCTCGCGAGAATTATTGTACTTGCTTACTAATTCTCGCCTACTCTTTTATGCATACTGAATCTTCAAACATACTTATTCGCTCGCCTACTGCTTTTCGCCTACTATATAGTATGGAAGTATGTGGTTTCGAATGCAGCCACCGTTTCTTGTTCCTTCTATTTGCAGGTTGTGTGATTGCAGTATTGGAGAGGAAGAAGAGAACTGAATCTGAGCATCTCTCATATGTTCATCTCTTTTTCCTGTTTTTAGACTTTGGACTCCATCTACATGAATATAATCATATGATACTCTAAAACTTTCTCCAGACAGCTTCAGTCAGATGCCCCCAGTGCTCCAGCTCTGCTGTTTCTAGCTAGTAATGCATGTGTCATCTAATAATACTACAGTAATAAACACAATGACAATGAGTGCTGATACTAACAAAGACAAAAAACTTCTCTAAAATGAACAATAACAAAATAACAATATGATTTTTATTTTATTATTTATTTGTTTATTTTCCACTTTTATTATTAGAAAATTTGAAACTACTTACAAAGTTTTACTGTCAGGGTCCTGTCACTTTTGTTGGTCTTGTCCTGTCCATATGTTGTCTTGTGTGTTTAGGGCTTGGTGTCTGAATCCTGACACTCCTGTTTGTCTTTTTTTGTGCTTTTATCCAAAGGGACTTACAATTAAGGAATACAACAAGCAAGTCATCAGAAATGGCAAATAAACACAGGACGTGCTCCTAATACATGAAAGAGCAAGCAAATGTTTTTATTTATTTATTTTTATTAATTAGGATATAGTAAAATGTTGACAAAAGATATAAGTTTTCAGCTGTCGCTTGAAAATTGTCAGGAATTCAGCATTCCGATTCCGAATGGGTGTGGGAAGATCATTTCATCAGCCACAACATTGATGCGAGCCACAACCGGTAGGCAGTGCAGGGAGATAAAGAGAGGTCAAACGTGGGCCCTTTTGGGCTTGTTAAAGACCAGTTGTGCTGCTGCATTTAGAATCATTTGTAGAGATTTGATTGCGCATTTGATAGATTCTTGTCTACGTCCAGTACCGTTTCTAGGCATAGGTGAACTAGGCGTCTCCTAGGGCGCCACCAGCTGAAGGGGACACCAATGAGCGCATATAGTGGCACTACATTTTAGCAGGGTTGTGATAAAGAGTGGCACAGTCCCCCCCCACTATGCCCAGTGTCACTGGGCTAGAGTACTGTCAATCTGACGATGCCTGTATGCCATTGGATCAGAGCGCTGTCAATTGCTACATATGGAGTGCTCAACAACACCATAGATCAATTGGCTCTGTCAGTGTTTTGGCAAGGTAAAGTTTTTTTTTTTTTTTTTATTATTTGCAACCATGCAAGCTAAAGCTAAGTTCAAAGGCCAATTTAAAATACTGGTACAGTAAAAAGTGCACAGAAACAGTATTTTGTTTGGTCAGTATTTGTGGCAGTCGATAAATCATGTTTGAGAAATTAGTCCAAAAGGTATGCATTTTTTGCGTGGGAAGTTCACACATCAATAAGTAACAAAGGAAAAAGTAGCTGCATTCTGATTACTTCTATGCCACTAATTTTATATGTAGTTTGTAACTAAACAAAAAATAGATAAATACAAAAAGTAGCCATTGATAGTATCTAAACAAGTATCCAAATTCAAATGTAATAAATTAATTTGTGTTCAGATTTGTTTAATTCACAATGAGCTGAATCTCCACGAATTAGTGTCTGAAAAAAAATATATATATACAAATAGAATTTCGTATAGGGCATCAAAATGGCTAGACACAACCCTGTCTACGTCCCTTCTCCAGCATCGAAACAATGGTGATTGGACTGTTACAGCTCATTCAGGCCGAGTCTGAGGTAAGACGGCCATGTCAATCAATCTATTGTAGGAGCTGAGAATGGTTTGCATTAAAAAATGGGAAATTATTTTACAGATTAAATAAAAACCCGTGGGTGGATTTTTATCATGATAGGGTAGATGTGTACACACACTGCCAACACACATTTATGTGTTTATGTTATGTGGTGTCTGAAGTGCTGTTGATCTTGTTGTGGACTTTAAGAGAGAAAGAAGAAAGCAAAGACTGATACATTCTCTGGTCAGATATTTTGATTTGTGCCATTTTCTTGTTGCTGCCCTGAGCTTACAAAGAACATTAGATAACCAGGAGTTAGAAGGGGCAGCACATGCTGGCCTGGAGGAGAAAGGACTCATGTTGTCTAGACAAGAAATTAAAGTGGAGCATAAAGTGTCAATTGCTGTATTCATATCCAGAGATGAGAAATGGGTGGGTGAGGGAAGAGAGAATGACACTACAGAGGAAAGATGGGAGGGAACATGGGATTCACCTAAAAGTAACCAGTAGAGGGGTTGGTGGCACACAGGTAGTAAGATGTAGATTACATGTAATAAAGTACAGATAAGTTGTGTGAAGCAAAGCAAAATCAACATTACTCACCTATCAAGAAAAGCAACATTGGTGTCTGATTCCAGGCCTTCCCGCTCCTTGAGTTCTCTCCACCACTGAAAAGCTGATCCGATATTTACACAGGTCTTATCTTTTGCCTGATCATAATCCCTCTTTTTAATACTTTGTTCCTCCAATATTTTCCTTTTTTATATCTGCTGTCTCCCTCTGTCTATATCTTCTAATATCCATCCTGTGTACTTATTGTTCCTTCTCCCTGTCATTACTAGACACGTCCTTTACTGCTAATTGGCTGCAAGTGTGTTTCTGGACTATGTCCAACACTGTTGTCAAAAGCGTTTTTCAAATATTGCTTAGTGCACCTTTAAGGATGGCCTGATTATAGCTGTTCAGCTGTTTGTGTCCTGAATAGCAGTATGTTGTAATTTTCTGTCCAGCCTGCATTTCACACAACATTGTTTCTGCAATAAGCTTGTTTCCATAAAGTTTATGTTTAACATAGCATGAGAAAGTGACATATCTGATTTACAGAAATGTGATTTGAAGGTATTTCAAATATGAATGTTATATAATATATCAGTACAAGACAGCACATAGTATAATATATGCATAAGAAATAAAAATATAGAGAAGGTAGGGCAAATTACAATGACCTCCTCTAAAGGTCTTTGTAATTTGCCCTACCTTCTTAGTATTTCTATTTGTTATGCATATATTATACTATGTGCTGTCTTGTGCAAGATTTTTGTGGTTGTAATGGATCTGGAATAGATCTATCCCCATTTGGGTGTTTTGCTCTGTCCGGTCCTGTCTTGGCTTGCCTTCCCAGTCAACACGTGAGGTCATGCGATGATCACAGTGACATCAAATGATCCTCATACTGTGATCCTCACAGTCTGAGTAAGGAATGACCTTATTGTGAGGTCAAAAGATCCTCATACTGTGATCCTCACAGACTGAGTAAGGAATGAGCTTATTGTGATGTCAAAAGATCCTCATACTGTGATCCTCACAGTCTGAGTAATTCATGAGCACATTGTGAGGTCAAAATATCCTCATACTGTGATCCTCACAGTCTGAGTAAGGAATGAACTTATTGTGAGGTCAAAAGATCCTCATACTGTGATCCTCACAGTCTGAGTAAGGAATAAGCTTATTGTGAGGTCAAATAATCCTCATACTGTGATCCTCACAATCTGAGTAAGGAATGAGTTTATTGTGATGTCAGAAGATCCTCATACTGTGATCCTCACAGTCTGAGTAATTCATGAGCACATTGTGAGGTCAAAAGATCCTCATACTGTGATCCTCACAGTCTGAGTAATTCATGAGCACATTGTGAGGTCAAAATATCCTCATACTGTGATCCTCACAGTCTGAGTAAGGAATGAACTTATTGTGATGTCAAAAGATCCTCATACTGTGATCCTCACAGTCTGAGTAATTCATGAGCACATTGTGAGGTCAAAATATCCTCATACTGTGATCCTCACAGTCTGAGTAAGGAATGAACTTATTGTGAGGTCAAAAGATCCTCATACTGTGATCCTCACAGTCTGAGTAAGGAATGGGCATTGTTTTGACAGCTTACCATGTGCCCTGCGTCTTCCTGGTGTTTCCCCGCCCTCTCGTTATCTTGATCATTTATCGTTATCGTCTCCTCCCTCCCCACACCTGTTGTCACTTGCTCTCCTCATTATATCCTCCTTATATTCCCCTCTTGTCTTCTGTCTTGTGCCAGATCGTTGTGTTTGCTTTTCGGTTTTAACGTTTCCTGTTTCATTCACGTTCAGTATTTTGTCTTGTTTGAGGCTATTTGCCGTTTTTGTTTTTCCCTTTTATAGTCTTTATTTCTCTCCTCATCCCTTTCGTTCATTTGCCCCGCTGCTCCAGGCTCAGTGTGGTTTCCTGCTGTCCGGGACTGGCTCCTCCCTCCCGGCCGTTTCACTAGCTTTCTTCGGCAAACTGTCTGCAGCCTCATTGGCCGTTCTACCTCCCCGCTGCCGGGCACCCCGCGCCGCTTCAGCTGATTCAAGTGCGGCTAGTCTCCTGCTGTCAGAGCTCTCTGCGACGTTGCGTCGGCCCCTGCTGGATTTGTGTGAACTCTTCAGACTACCTGCCTGCCTGTATTGAGTGCTGATTTATTTTGAATAAAATTTGTTTGTGCCTGCAAACTGAATCCCGTCCCAGTTCCTGACATCCTCACAGTCTGAGTAAGGAATGAGCTTATTGTGATGTCAAAAGATCCTCATACTGTGATCCTCACAGTCTGAGTAAGGAATAAGCTTATTGTGAGGTCAAATAATCCTCATACTGTGATCCTCACAATCTGAGTAAGGAATGAGCTTATTGTGATGTCAGAAGATCCTCATACTGTGATCCTCACAGTCTGAGTAATTCATGAGCACATTGTGAGGTCAAAATATCCTCATACTGTGATCCTCACAGTCTGAGTAAGGAATGAGCTTATTGTGATGTCAAAAGATCCTCATACTGTGATCCTCACAGTCTGAGTAAGGAATAAGCTTATTGTGATGTCAAAAGATCCTCATACTGTGATCCTCACAGTCTGAGTAATTCATGAGCACATTGTGAGGTCAAAATATCCTCATACTGTGATCCTCACAGTCTGAGTAATTCATGAGCACATTGTGAGGTCAAAAGATCCTCATACTGTGATCCTCACAGTCTGAGTAAGGAATGAGCTTATTGTGATGTCAAAAGATCCTCATACTGTGATCCTCACAGTCTGAGTAAGGAATAAGCTTATTGTGATGTCAGAAGATCCTCATATTGTGATCCTCACAGTCTGAGTAATTCATGAGCACATTGTGAGGTCAAAATATCCTCATACTGTGATCCTCACAGTCTGAGTAAGGAATAAGCTTATTGTGAGGTCAAAAGATCCTCATACTGTGATCCTCACAGTCTGAGTAATTCATGAGCACATTGTGAGGTCAAAATATCCTCATACTGTGATCCTCACAGTCTGAGTAATTCATGAGCACATTGTGATGTCAGAAGATCCTCATACTGTGATCCTCACAGTCTGAGTAAGGAATGAACTTATTGTGAGGTCAAAAGATCCTCATACTGTGATCCTTACAGTCTGAGTAAGGAATAAGCTTATTGTGAGGTCAAAAGATCCTCACACTGTGATCCTCACAATCTGAGTATGGAATGAGCTTATTGTGATGTCAAAAGATCCTCATACTGTGATCCTCACAGTCTGAGTAAGGAATGAGCTTATTGTGAGGTCAAAAGATCCTCATACTGTGATAGTCTCATGAGCACATTGTGAGGTCAAAAGATCCTCATACTGTGATCCTCACAGTCTGAGTAAGGAATGAGCTTATTGTGAGGTCAAAAGATCCTCATACTGTGATCCTCACAGACTGAGTAATTCATGAGCACATTGTGAGGTCAAAAGATCCTCATACTGTGATCCTCACAGTCTGAGTAAGGAATGAGCTTATTGTGAGGTCAAAAGATCCTCATACTGTGATCCTCACAGTCTGAGTAAGGCATGAGCTTATTGTGAGGTCAGTCTGAGTAAGGCATGAGCACATTGTGAGGTCAAAAGATCCTCATACTGTGATCCTCACAGTCTGAGTAAGGAATGAACTTATTGTGAGGTCAAAAGATCCTCATACTGTGATCCTCACAGTCTGAGTAAGGAATGAGCTTATTGTGATGTCAAAAGATCCTCATACTGTGATCCTCACAGTCTGAGTAATTCATGAGCACATTGTGAGGTCAAAATATCCTCATACTGTGATCCTCACAGTCTGAGTAAGGAATGAACTTATTGTGAGGTCAAAAGATCCTCATACTGTGATCCTTACAGTCTGAGTAAGGAATAAGCTTATTGTGAGGTCAAAAGATCCTCACACTGTGATCCTCACAATCTGAGTAAGGAATGAGCTTATTGTGATGTCAAAAGATCCTCATACTGTGATCCTCACAGTCTGAGTAAGGAATGAGCTTATTGTGAGGTCAAAAGATCCTCATACTGTGATCCTCACAGACTGAGTAATTCATGAGCACATTGTGAGGTCAAAAGATCCTCATACTGTGATCCTCACAGTCTGAGTAAGGAATGAGCTTATTGTGAGGTCAAAAGATCCTCATACTGTGATCCTCACAGTCTGAGTAAGGCATGAGCTTATTGTGAGGTCAGTCTGAGTAAGGCATGAGCACATTGTGAGGTCAAAAGATCCTCATACTGTGATCCTCACAGTCCGAGCTCATTGTGAGTTCAAACAATGCTTGTACTGTGATTGGTAACTGGGGATAAGATCATCTACAGCTTTGATAAGTTTACTAAAAGTTTTGCACCTACAGCACACATTACATACATTCATGCGGGTATTCCTGCTGAAAAAACCCCCGCTAAAACCAGCCTAGGTTGATTGGCTGGTTTTAGCTGGTCAACCAGGCTGGTTTTAGAGGGGTTTTAGACACTTTTACAGCCTGGCCAGGCAGGTCAGGCTGGGAAAGACCAGCTAAAACCAGCCTGACCAGCCTGGCTACTTCCAGCTTAAACCAGCTAAGACCAGCCAACCAGCCTAAGCTGGTTTTAGCATTTTTTTTTTTTTTTTCAGCAGGGATGTTCTACATGTCTAAAATATATAGAAAGATAGACCTTATAAACTCCTTGATTTTGTGTAACAACTTTTTTTTAATGAAATGGGTAAACATTGGACTACACTCCAACACTGAAGGTGGCGATAATGCATCTTAGTGCTGGTGCTGCCCACCATTAAACAGAAGAAGAATCAAACATCACTCTTGTGATTTACAGTTGATTTAGGGACTGTTTACTGTGGAATTTCTACACTTGAGAAATGGTGAGTGGTTTCTTTAATTGCTATTCTCATGCGTGGATATTATATAATAATGTCAATATGCAATGTGGCCTGGCTCCATGTTAGCAAATTAGCCAGGTACACACTACACCAGAGGTCTTCAATCCTGCTCCTGGAGACCCACTCTCTTAGACTACGTTCAGACTGCGAGCCTTAATGCTCAATTACGATTTTCTGCTCGGATCTGATTTTTTGTTTGCCTGTTCATATTGTTTTTACAAATGTGGCCCATGAACTGAAACGCATGCGCGCAATGACAGTAATGTAAGACTTCACGCATTTCGCGCTGCCGTAAAAAGTAAACATGAAAGACACGGAAGTCGGTGTGTACCAGTGTTGCCAAATCCGCGGCTTTACCAGTGTTGCCGCGGGTCGACGCGACCCCAATAACGTAATATTTAGCCCACATAATGCTAATTTTACCAGGGAACCCCGTCAAGAAAGCTTGTATTTCCCCCTGAACACAAATTTTAATAGGAAATCCCCTTCAAAACACGATTGGGTTACTTTTGGGCTCGTTTTGAGTAGCAAATGGGTGGGTTTTGTTGTTAAAACCTGGCAACCCTGCTGTGTATGCGCTGAAAGTCACATGAATTCCGATTTGACTGTTCAGACTGAGGTCGCATTACGAAACATCCGACCTGTATCGGATTTAGAAGCACATATTGAAGTGGCTCAGATCTGATTGTAAAAGATCAGATTTCATGCGATTTGTGCTGTTCACACTGTCATGCAAAAAACACACATGGGTCACATTTAATTAAAAAATCTGATTTTTTTGGCAGTGTGAACGTAGTCTTAGAAAGTTTATTTCCAACCTGCTTCAGCACACCTGACTGCCATTTACAGACAGTCTTGAGGAGCTTGATTGGCCATTTCAGGTGTGTTTGATTAAGGTTGTAGCTAAACTCTTCAGGATAGTGCGTTCCCAGGAAGAAGACCTCTGCACTACACAACTTGTCTTATTATGAATGTAATTTGATACTTACAACTTATGATTACACCTAAATATGTCAGAGCCTTGTGCATTCAGTTGTTGTTTACAGTCAGCATTTAAAATGATAAGTGTTTTCAGTTCAGTCTTAGAATGTTTCAGCTAGTCATTAAGTTTGTCCCTGGCTTTAGGTTGTAGTCAGTAATTGTTATACTTCCCACATCAGATCATTGCAGACTACATTACTTATATTAATTATTATACATATTTCAGTTACTATACATGTTTTGTGCGTGTTTTGTGGAAGCATCAATGCATTGTTTTTATCATAATTTTTAACTAATAGTTATTTTAACCTGTTAGGTTGTTAGTAACTGATTGCAATGACAAATTGTTCTCTGTGTTTCAGAATGTGTCAAGTCTTTCCACGGGGACAAAGAAATAGAAGTTCACCAAAAACCAAAGTCCAGTCACCAAAACATCACCAGAAGCAGAATGTATATGTCAAATTGCAATTTTTCTGCCAAATGTCAACACCAAACTAAAAATAAATAAAATATAAAAAATAAACAAGGAAACTGAATTGTAGAAATACTTTGAAAGAAAATTAAAGATGGAATTCCACATGTTTGTGATATTACTGATCAATTTTAGAAAACTTTTACATCACTGTTAACTCACAACAGAATGAGTTTAAAACAATGATATGACAGAGGTCTCACATGTTGAGCTTACAATATAAACACGCAGTGAGTGCACTGTGACCTCACATTGTGACCACATCATGAGTATTCTGGGAGCTCACAGTTTGAGCACACAGTAAGTGTGCTGTGACCATATTTTGAGAACACAGTGAGTGTGCAGTGACCTCACATTATGAACATAGTATAAGCTCACAGTGAGTGTGCAGTGACCTCACACCGACCATAGTATGAGCACACAGTGAGTGTGCAGTGACCTCACACTGACCATAGTATGAGCACACACTGAGTGTGCAGTGACCTCACATTATAAACATAGTATAAGCTCACATTGAGTGTGCAGTGACCTCACATAGTGAACATAGTATGAGTACACAGTGAGTGTGCTGTGTGGTTACACTTTTAGCTCACTGTGACCCACACATTGTGACCACATCTTGAGTATTATGTGAGCTCATGGTGACATCATTATGAAATCAAATTGTTGACTGGGTTGCCTTGCCTGTGCTTTGTGTTCTCCAATATTGCCACTACCTGCTTTGACTGGTTTTCCCCCCACAAGGTAGTTTATGAAGTCTTAATTAATATACATTTATATTAAAAATATTTTAAATAAAAGCCTTCCCCTTTTCTAAATGGTTTTCACATGGTTCACATGGTTTTCATAGGTTTCTCAAAGTAGCCACCCATTGCTTTGTTGACAGCACTGCAAACCCTTGGCCTTCTCTCAATGAGCTTTATGATGTAGGTGCTCAGCATAGGAACTCTAGGAACTCCTTCAAGACTGTTGGAAAACCATTTCAGGTGACTACCTCATAAAGCTCATCGAGAGAATGCCAAGAGTGTGCAAAGCAGTAATCAAAGCAAAGGGTGGCTATTTTGAAGAATCTAAAATATAAAACATGTTTTCAGTTATTTCACACTTTTTTGTTTACTATATAATTTTATGTGTTCATTCATAGTTTTGATGTCTTCAGTGAGAATCTACAATGTAAATAGTCATGAAAATAAAGAAAAAAACATTAAATGAGAGGGTGTGTCCAAACTTTTAACTGGTAGTATATATACACACGCACGCACACACATTTGCTCTGGTGTGAATAGAAAAGAAACAATTTAAAAAAATATTTAAGGAACCAAGAATACTGAAAAAGGGGGTGGTAGCTATTGCAGTCTGAGAAATATAAACCAGTCAAACAACCTTAGGGCAGAAGTGAAAGTATTTAATTGTGTAATCAAACCAGGGAGAGCCATACTGAAGAACGAAATCAGTCTAAATATCTTTGGTGTGAACACTGGACATCTTGCAAGCTCGGGTAGCACCTGCCAAGGTGAGGGGGCATTTTGCAGGTAACCTTATTTTTCACATAGTAATAGTGTGTGACTAATTCTCAGACAATGATTATATGTGTTTGCAGGCATGCAGTGACAAGGAAACATGGCCTCCAGATTTAAGCTTTCAATGAAAAATAAAACTGAATCATTTAAGCGGTTAGAATGTTGTTGTTGTTGTTGTTTTGTTAGTTTGTTTGTTTGTTTTTTGTACATTGAAGTAATATATAGAGAGAGTATTTAGATACTCAAGTCATTTAAAAATGTATGAATAATAAGAAAAACAAAAGTAGCAAAATGCTTCACAAACTTTGTTTTATAATGTATTATTTATTATAGTTTATGTGCCTTGTATGCTTTGTCAAAGAAGAGATTTAAATGCACACACAGAAGCAAACATGTATGTGTGTATGACTGTAAATATATTCTATACCAGTCCATTTCAGGTAAAGGCATCCCAATCTGACCACAGCCATGTGTCTTTGAAGAGTGACCAGTCAAAGGATTTTGATGTTAATTTCAGTGAGGGAAACTCTTCTGCTGAGAAGAGGTCAGTATCATTGTTTAAAGGGTTTATTCTTTCAGTATGTATTTTCTATTGGTGGACTTTTTGCAAAACTTTACCATGAAGGTAACCACCTGTAAATATGTTTTAGTAAAATAGGTGACAAATATAGATCTAAAATTCTAAATTCATTCCACACTATTTTTTTTCCACGTTTCTGAGGCTGGTGGAAAATGACTGTATAGATTTTTATGGAACACATATTGTAAATACTTTATACGTACAGCATTACCATATGTACAATTTGAAATATAGATAGGATTGAGTGTGGCGTTGATTATTCACTCCACCCACCGACAATCCCTGCTGAACCTGAGACTCAAACCCACAACCTACGGGTTAGAAGTGCAACTCTCTAACCATTAGGCCACAACTGACCCGAGATAATGCTATGCAAAATGTATTTGTTAAGCATCCAATGTGTCTAAGACAGTGATTAATACATTTTGCTTTAGTGAAAAACAAGATGGACCTCATTCCAAAACAGACAAACACAAGAATGCAGTCTTTAAGGTATGCATTTGTCTGCTTTTATGCATGGTTACATTTTTGCTATATACAGTAATAAACAAAAATGTGTGTGTGTGTGTGTGTGTGTGTGTGTGTGTGTGTGTGTGTGTGTGTGTGTGTGTACAAAGAGAAATTGAATTGACATTGGTTGATTGTTGTTCCATAAACATTGATTTCAGAGGCTTGAGCACAAAGTAATTTCTCTGGTGAAAAGTGAACTGAAGAAGTTCAAGGGTCTAATGAGTCCAGAATACCCAGCATGCTCTGGGAGAAAGGAAGAGGATGATGAAGGCCAGACTGATGTCAGAGATGCAGTTCTAAAGATCACACTGCACATCCTAAGGAAGATGAACCAGACAGATCTCGCTAACATACTACAAACCAGTAAGAGCTATGGGTCATATCCATTTTACATTATAGCAGTAGCTAATGTAGCAAAAATATCAGTATATGACAGAACAAATATGCAAATTGCAAGCAATAGTTTTGATATAAAAAAGATACAAAAGAAATAACAGTGCTTTAAATTTTATACAAATTTTATACAAGGTACAGAAGATCTATATAACAGTAGCATTCAAGTAAGAAACTGAATAATCAAATGTAAAAATAAAAGACTCTATATTACCGATTCTATGTAAATATACATAAATTCTTATAAAAACTTCTGATTTTATTTTACATCTAACATTAACAATACAGACATCAGCAGGTATATTAGGCTGCTCTCACTTCAAGGTAGAAGTGAAGTAGTCAGTCTATATATATATATATATATATATATATAGCTTTCAGCTTTTTGATCACTGTTGAAGACTTTGTATCTGGCAAGTAATCTATCTCCCAAAAATTTGAAAAATAATCCACGGTGATTAGATTAGTCACAATTGTTGAATACAAACAAATCTGTGCCCACCTTAGACCATGGTCAGTCAGGCAGGTCATGTGGGCAGAGTGATTCTCTCTGTTGTTTCATCTCCAGTGATCTACACTGATCGCACTTCTCAATTAATCTCTTTATCTTTATCTGGGCATTCTTACCTGGCCAGTAGAGGCAGTCCCTTGCTCTTCTCTAACATCCCTTTACACCAAGGTGTGAAGAGTGAACTCTGTGTATCATGTCACTTCTGAGTGCATCTGGTACCACAACTCTTTCACCTTTGAACACTCTACCATCCTGCACGGTTAATTGGAATGAGTAGTAGTGAACTATCTTGCTTGTCAGGTCTGCAGTGTGTCATCTTTTGCAGTCTCTCCACTGATTACCTTTAGTCTCTCTTCTGATATTGGGAGGTACTGAATCATGTTGACACTCTCTATCTCTTTCTCTGCTGATCCTTCCTGTGCAGTGTCCTCCAAGTATGCTTGACTTAGCGCATCTGCCAAAAGCATCTCCTTTCCTGGAACATACTGTCATGCCCCTGGACTGTGTTTGTTTTGTTTTCTTCCCCATGTGCTCTGTGACCTAGTTTCTGTTAATTGGTTCATTAAGTTCAGGTGTGTGTCGTTATCCTCCCTTTATAAGTTCCTTTCTGTTCTATGGGTTTTGTCCGGTCTTCGACCTCACGTTATGTGTGTTACTGAAATCTCCTCCCGTGTTTGTACCCTTCTTTGTGGATTATTAAAAGACTTCTTATTATCATCTTCGTGAGCCTGCGTGTTCCTATACACACCCAAAGTGTGACAGAAGACCGGACCTTACAAAACAGTAAGCGTCGTGTTCCCCAGTCTTTTCTTTTCCATTTTTTGAACAGTTTTTATTTTCAGTTTTTTGTCGTGTTATGGACCCCATATACAGCCCCGAATTTCTCCTCCTAATGCTGAAGCAGGGGGAGAGAACGCTCGAGGACCATACAAGACAGTTCTTTTTCATCGCGAACTATTCCAGCTATCCGGACGGCACGCTCTGCACATTTTATAACGCCAGCCTGAACCCCACGTGCAGAGCGTTGTCGTCCGAAGATGGTCCTCGAGCGGACTTCGCCGCCTATGTGGAGTGGACACTGGCGAGAAACGGGTCCTCCCTCACCATCCGCCCTGAGGAAAATCGCGCCAGTGCCACTCCGGACCCAGAGCCCAGCCCACCATCTCCCCGCTGCGCGGAGCAACAGCCCGAGCCCACCGCTGACGGAGAGCCAGAGCCCAAAGCGACCGACGAGCCATCGCCTAGGAGCGCGACAGAGCTGAGGATCGCCTCGGAGCCCGAGCCCAAAGAGTCAGACCAGGTGCGTGAGCCGGCTACAGAGCACGCCACGGTGGAGAACGCCAATGACAGCGAGAGCGTGGAGTGGAGCTCCGCCCACTGCACCAAGGCTGAGGGTGAGCTAATTATATATCTGGGGCTGCTTGATATGGAAAAGGAACTGATAGATTGGGAAACTGAACTGGAGTTGTATCCTGCCCCTTTATTCCCTCCTTCGTCTCCGCTGGTCCCGTCCAGCCCTCCTTCGTCTCCGCTGGTCCCGTCCAGCCCTCCTTCGTCTCCGCTGGTCTCGTCCAGCCCAGAAGTGGTTCCCAAAACTCCAGTACACGCTTTACAAGAGCGCCCTCCAGTGCCAGCACCTCGTCGGTGCCCTCCAGTGCCCGCTCCTCAAGAGCGCCCTCCAGTGCCCGTTCCTCAAGAGCGCCCTCCTGAATTCAGCCCTGAGGACATTCACAAGGTCCCGCCCACCCACCCTTTCCTGTCTACTCCGCTGCTGGTTCCAGTCAGCCCCATGGCTCACCCTCAGCCCAACATCTGTGTGCTGGATTCGCCACGGGTCTGCCAGTCTCCATCGGCGTCATGGCTGGAGGATCCCTCATCTCTGCCTCCAGCCTCTGAGCCCCGGACTCCGCCTCGGCCCTTCGACCCGTCGGCTCCACCATGGCTCCTAGCTCCCTCCTCTCCACCGTGGCCCATCAGTCCACCAGCTCCGCCGGGCTCCCTCGTCCCTCCGGCTCCGCCTTGGTCTGTCGTCGACCATCCGCCGCTTTGGGACTCCGCTCCTCCGGCTTCGCCTCGTCCCTCCATCCCTCCAGCTCTGTCAGGCTCCTCCTTCCCTCCGGCTCCTCCTCAGTCCTCGGTCGCTCCGGCTCCACCGCGGCCTTCTGGATCCCCGTCTCCGCATCGGTCGCCGGTGCCACCTGTTCCGCCTTGGCCCTCCGGATCCTCCTCGTCGCCCTGGCCCATCGGCTCTCCGTCTCCGCCTCGGGCTCCTCCTCCACCTGCTCCGCCGCCGTCGGTCGGCCCCCTGGAGTCGGTGGCCATTCCTCCACCATGGCTCCTCCCTCCGTCGGCTCCACCGTGGGCCGCCATCTTGGCTGTGGCCTGGGTCTCTCCTGGTTCCTCCTGCTTCAGATCCCTCCTGTCTTCTCCCTGGCTCCTCCCTCCATCATCTCCTCCCTGGACTCCCTTGGTTCTCCTCCTCCCGGTTGTCCGTCCTCCTCCTGAGCCTCCTCCCAAGTTTCCATCTTTCTGTTTGTGGCACGAGGACGCGCCATCCGGGAGGGGGGGAGTACTGTCACGCCCCTGGACTGTGTTTGTTTTGTTTTCTTCCCCATGTGCTCTGTGACCTAGTTTCTGTTAATTGGTTCATTAAGTTCAGGTGTGTGTCGTTATCCTCCCTTTATAAGTTCCTTTCTGTTCTATGGGTTTTGTCCGGTCTTCGACCTCACGTTATGTGTGTTACTGAAATCTCCTCCCGTGTTTGTACCCTTCTTTGTGGATTATTAAAAGACTTCTTATTATCATCTTCGTGAGCCTGCGTGTTCCTATACACACCCGAAGTGTGACACATACGTAATGTCAAAGTCATATTTTTTTGGAGTTTCATTAACATTCTTTGGTTCTTTTGGGTGCATGCAGCAATGGTTTATTCACAATATTTTCAAAGGGCTTATGGTCAGACTGTACGTTCACTTTCCGTCCTTAAGTGTATTGATGAAATTTCTCCATACTGTACACTATGTTTAGGCACTCTTTTTCAATTTGGGCATAACCCCGTTCAGTCAGTGATAATGCCCGGCTACCAAAATCTACAGGTGCTCCTCCCTGCAACAATGCTGCACCAAGCCCCGTCTCAGATGCGTCGCACTGCAGAACGACCTTTTCCTTGAGGCTGTAATAGCGTAGGACTGGTGCTCTGGTTATGGTGTCTTTTATGTTTTGGAAAGCCTGTTCATGCATCTCAGTCAATTCCCATAAGCTATCTTTGTCTGTCAGCTGTCTGAGCAATTCACAGTGTTCTGAGAGATGTCTGCAAAAAAAGACAAATAATTTACCATGCCTAAAAGTCTTTGTACTTCCTTCACATAGGTCGGTCTTGGCATCTCCTCTTTGGCATCTCTGGATCTACTTTTAATCCTTCAGATGTTGTCCAATGTATGGCACTTCACTTTGTCTGAGTCTGAATTTGTCTGCATTCAACTTAATGTTTCTCTGTCTGCATCTGTCCAAAAACAATCTCAGTTTTCGATCATGCTCCTTATTTGCCATTCTACGGTTTCTCCTTCCCCTGTTATCAACATGTCATCTGCAATTACAGTGGGTACAGAAAGTATTCAGACCCCTTTAAATTTTTCACTCTTTGTTATATTGCAGCCATTTGCTAAAATCATTTAAGTTCATTTTTTTCCTCATTAATGTACACATAGCACCCCATATTGACAGAAAAACACAGAATTGTTGAAATTGTTGCAGATTTATTAAAAAAGAAAAACTGAAATATCACATGGTCCTAAGTATTCAGACCCTTTGCTCTGTATTTAGTAGAATCACCCTTTTGATCTAATACAGCCATGAGTCTTTTTGGGAAAGATGCAACAAGTTTTTCACACCTGGATTTGGGGATCCTCTGCCATTCCTCCTTGCAGATCCTTTCCAGTTCTGTCAGGTTGGATGGTAAACGTTAGTGGACAGCCATTTTCAGGTCTCTCCAGAGATGCTCAATTGGGTTTAAGTCAGGGCTCTGGCTGGGCCATTCAAGAACAGTCACAGAGTTGTTGTGAAGCCACTCCTTTGTTATTTTAGCTGTGTGCTTAGGGTAATTGTCGATTGCAACCAGTCATCCTGTCCCTGCAGCTGAAAAACACCCCCACAATATGATGCTGCCACCACTCTGCTTCACTGTTGGAACTGTATTGGACAGGTGATGAGCAGTGCCTGGTTTTCTCCATACATACCGCTTAGAATTAAAGCCAAAAAGTTCTATCTTGGTCTCATCAGACCAGAGAATCTTATTTCTCACCATCTTGGAGTCCTCCATGCGGGCTTTCGTGTGTCTTGCACTGAGGAGAGGCTTCCGTCGGGCCACTCTGCCATAAAGCCCCGACTGGTGGAGGGCTGCAGTGATGGTTGACTTTCTACAACTTTCTCCCATCTCCCGACTGCATCTCTGGAGCTCAGCCACAGTGATCTTTGGGTTCTTCTTTACCTCTCTCACCAAGGCTCTTCTCCCCCAATAGCTCAGATTGGCCGGACGGCCAGCTCTAGGAAGGGTTCTGGTCATCCCAAACATCTTCCATTTAAGGATTATGGAGGCCACTGTGCTCTTAGGAACCTTAAGTGCAGCAGAAATTTTTTTGTAACCTTGGCCAGATCTGTGCCTTGCCACAATTCCGTCTCTGAATTCTTCAAGCAGTTCCTTTGACCTCATGATTCTCATTTGCTCTGACATGCACTGTGAGCTGTAAGGTCTTATATAGACAGGTGTGTGGCTTTCCTAATCAAGTCCAATCAGTATAATCAAACACAGCTGGACTCAAATGAAGGTGTAGAACCATCTCAAGGATGCTCAGAAGAAATGGACAGCAGAGTTAAATATATGAGTGTCACAGCAAAGGGTCTGAATTAGTGCTGTCAAACGATTAATCGGGATTAATCGCATCCAAAATAAAAGTTTATGTTTGCATACTATATATTTGTGTACTGTGCATATTTATTATGTATATATAAATACAAACACATGCATGTATATATTAAGGAAAAATATTTTAGATTTATATATAAAATATTTATATTTATTTATAATCTAAAATGTATACAGGTATAAATATATATACATATAAATATTTAGTTTTAATATATACATGTATGTGTGTGTATTTATATGTACATAATAAATATACAAAGTAAACACACATATAGTATGTAAACATAAACTTTTATTTTGGATGCGATTAATCGCGATTAATCGTTTGACAGCCCTAGTCTGAATACTTAGGACCATGTGATATTTCAGTTTTTCTTTTTTAATAAATCTGCAAAAATGTCAACAATTCTGTGTTTTTCTGTCAATATGGGGTGCTGTGTGTACATTAATGAGGAAAAAATGAACTTAAATGATTTTAGCAAATGGCTGCAATATAACAAAGAGTGAAAAATTTGAGGGGGTCTGAATACTTTCCGTACCCACTGTATGTGTATGCCCTGCAGTCCTTCCAGTGCCTGGTTCAGCAGTCTTTGGAAGACCTCAGGTGCTGGGTTTATTCCCATAGGCATTCTCAACCACCTGTATCTCCCGTAAGGCATTGCAAATGTGGTGAGGTAACTTGATGCGTCGTCCAGTTGCACATGCCAGAAACCATTCTTTACATCACAGACTGTAAATACTCTTGCTTTTGACAACTCAGGCAAGATGTCCTCGATTGTGGGGAGGGGAAAATGGCTCCTTTTTAAGGCTTTGTTCAGTGGTCTGGGATCTATGCAGATTCTTAACTTGTCATTGGGATTCTTTACAACCACAAGACTGCTAATCTAGTGTTTTGTTCTATGGGGCCTGATTATACCTCGTTCTTGGAGATTGTTCAGTTCCTCCTTCAGTGGTCCCATCATCACAACCGGTACTCTCCTTTTAGTCAGTTTCACTGGCTCTGCCTTGTGATCAATCTCTACTAACCAACCTCATGTCCTGGACTGCTTTGCTTCCTAGTAATGGTACTGCAGAGAGTGCATCAACGACCATAAACTCTAGCCTGTACAGTTTTTTGTTACGTGGATTTCTCAGTTTTATCTGACATTTGCCTATTGGTTTCAGTGTACTTTTGTTATACATCACACGTACCTGGTGTGTTCCTCCATTTGAATGTCTGGCTTCACAAGATTTATGGGGATGATGTTACACATTGCCCCACAATCCAATTGGAATTTGATCAAATTGTTTCCGAGCAGCATGGCAGCAAACAATTGACTCTACTGTATATTATCAAATTGTCCTCTTTCAGCAATCTCTCTCTCAGGCTTGGACTATTCGTGCCGCACACAGTCCTGTCATGTATTAGAGAGTCTTTTATGTCACCAAAATTACTCGTGTTAGCAAGCATTTTCAGTTCAGTGACGTATTTGTCAAATCCTTCATCAGTTAGATTGGTGTACACTTGGTGTGCAATCTAGATAACAATAGCGTAATGGAAAATGCTGATAACGTATCGTGTCTGCCCAAACAGGGTGTGCATAGGTATGCAAATACAGTACACTGCTCCGGGTGTATGTTCAAGGGTGTGTGTGTGTGTTCACTACTGTGTGTGCACTTGGATGGGTTAAATGCAGAGCACAAATTCCGAGTATGGGTCACCATACTTGGCCACACGTCACGTCACTTTCACTTTCACTTTACATACATTTACAGGTAGGTAGGACAGACCATTGTAGTCCTCGGATAGAGGGATATGATTGGATGAACATTTTATGGTATTATGTCTTTCACGGATGATATAAATACATAAAGAGTTTAGATGCAAAACCCCCTTAAAGCCATCTTGGTCAAAAATGAGATAATGATACTGACTGAATATTGTCGACACATATTATATATCCATCAAATACTTTTACTTCAAACTCACTAAAATACCAGCCTCAGCCCAATCAGAAGTACTGGTACTTAGGTAGAAAACTATACATCAGAGCCTGATAAATTATTTTTTAAAGAAAGATGTCAGATGGATTTAGAGGCTTTTGCATCTGAACTCTTCACATATAAATTAATTTAGACCACATAATTAATTACTATCAGGATGTGAGGAGACTTTCAACCAGCATAACTTTTTTTTTTTTAAACCAAATCTCCTACCCTGTCTTTAATGTACAAAATGCTTTACCAAGAATGCTTTAAATGTACATATGTGGTATCATTCTGTCCACCAGAACTGACACCCATGAGTCATCAAGTACTAAAATCCAACCTGAGGGCAAAATTTCATAGAATTCATGAAGGAATTTCACTGCAAGGAAACAAAACTCTTCTGAATGAGATCTACACAGAGCTCTACATCACAGAAGGTGGGAGTGGAGCATTCAGTTATGACCATGAGGTGAGACAGATTGAGACAGCCCCTAGAAGACCTTCTATGCTGGACACACCAATCAAATGCAATGATATATTTAAAGCCTTGCCTGGACAAGACAAACACATCAGAACCGTACTGACTAAAGGAGTTGCTGGAATTGGAAAAACGGTTTCTGTGCAGAAGTTCATTCTGGACTGGGCTGAAGGAAAAGACAATCAGGACGTTCACTTCATATTCCCACTTCCTTTCAGGGAGCTCAATCTGATGAAAGACAAAAACATCAGTCTAATGGAACTTCTGCATCGTTTTTTTGCAAAGCTAAAATTGGCCGGTTTTGATGACTATAAAATCATGTTCATCTTTGATGGTCTGGATGAGTGTCGACTTCCTCTAGATTTTGTGAACAATGATAGCTTGTTTGATGAAACAGAATCAGCCTCAGTGGATGTTCTCCTGACAAACCTTATTAAGGGGAATTTGCTTCCATCTGCTCTCCTTTGGATCACCTCTCGACCAGCAGCAGCCAATCAGATCCCTCCTGAGTGTGTTGACCAGGTCACAGAAGTACGAGGGTTCAGTGACCCTCAGAAGGATGAATATTTCAGAAAGAGAATAAGTGATCAGAGTTTGGCCAGTAGAATCATCACACATGTCAAATCATCAAGGAGCCTCTACATCATGTGTCACATCCCAGTGTTCTGCTGGATTTCAGCCACTGTTCTAGAGAGGATGTTGAGTGAAGCAGAGAGTACAACAATCCCAAAGACTCTCACTCAGATGTTCACACACTTTCTGATCTATCAGATCAAACAAAGAAGCCAGAAGTACCAAGGGAACACTGAAGTAGATCTTCAGCAGACAACAGAAAACATAAGGTCCCTTGGAAAATTGGCTTTTCAAGAGCTAGAAAAAGGCAACCTGATCTTCTATGAGGAAGACCTCAGAGGATGTGGCATTGATGTCAGAGAAGTGTCAGTGTATTCAGGACTGTGCACCCAGATCTTCAAAGAGGAGTTTGGACTGTACCTGGGGAAGGTGTACAGCTTTGTTCATCTCAGCTTTCAGGAGTTTCTTGCTGCTTTATTCAAGTTTCTTTATTTTATCCAAAGACCCACAAAACATTTTAAACTATTTAGCTCCACAATGACTGATTTGCTAAAAAGAGAAGTGGACAGGGCTTTGCAGAGTGAGAATGGACACCTGGACCTTTACCTTCGCTTCCTTTTGGGCCTCTTATTGGAGTCAAATCAATGTCTCTTACAAGGCCTACTGACATATACAGGGAATGTATATCAAAATGGATACAAATTAATTAAATATGTCAAGGAGAAGATAAAGGATAATCTCTCTCCAGAGAAATCCATCAATCTGTTTCATTGTCTGAATGAACTGAATGATCATTCTCTAGTGCAGGAAGTCCAAGCATACCTAAAGGAAACAGGCCCCAGTGGCCTCTCTGGAGTCAAGCTCTCTCCTGCTCAGTGGTCGGCTCTTGCATTTGTGTTGCTAAACTCAGAGGAGGAGCTGGATGAGTTTAAGTTGAGTAAATATGATCAATCAGAAGAATGTCTTCTGAGACTGCTGCCAGTAGTCAAATCTTCTAGAAAGGCTGAGTGAGTACATTGGGAATTTTAGAATAAATAGATGTTGAATAGTATAATACAGATGAAGAATAGTATAATACAGCATAAATTAATAACAGAGAGTAGAAAATAAATTGTTTGATGAAAGCATTAGTTGTACAGCTTCTTAATATTAAAACCTAGCATTACAACCTTCTGAAGATGAAAACCAGCATAATTTTAGATTACATAATAATTAATATTGTTACTTAAACTAAGTATTTCCATAATTTCTCTTCCAGGTTGTGTGATTCTAATCTGACAGAGAAGAGCTGTTCAGCACTGGCCTCAGCTCTTAACTCAAACTCATCAAGTCTAAAAGAACTGAACCTGAATTACAACAACCTGCAGGATTCAGGAGTGAAGCTGCTTTGTGTTGGACTGAAGAATCCACAATGTAAACTGGAGACATTACAGTATGTTTTCTCACATTTTGTAATAATGTAGTTCATGTATATACATCACCACACTACATATGTACAGTCATGACCAAAAATATCGGCACCCTTGCAATTATGTCAGAAAAAACCAACACTTCTCTCAGAAAATCGTTCCAATTGCAAATGTTTTGGTATTCATATGCTTATTGTTTTTGTTTGCACTGGAATAACAACAACAACAACAAAACAAAAAAGAAAAGTCAAACTTGATCAAATTTCACACAGAACTCAAAAATGGATTGGACAAAGTTATTGATAAGAATTGTAAGAAGTATTGCTTTTAAAACATGTGATGCTTCTGTAATTTGTAATTAGACACACATGTGGCAAGTAACTGGTGTGGACAATATAGGAATCACACTTGAAACCAGTTAAAATGGAGAAAAGTTGACTCAACCTCTGTGTTGTGTGTCAAACTGAGCATGGAGAAAAGAAAGAAGTGTAAAGAGTTGTCTCTGGATTTGAGAGAAAAAAATATTAAAATCATGGACAATCTTAAGGGTACAAGCCCATCTCAAGAGATCTTAATGTTCCTGTGTCCACTGTGCCCATGGCACTGTAGCTAACCTTCCTGGATGTGGACGGAAGAGCAAAATTAATGAAAAATTACAACAAAGGATTGTTCAAATGGTGGATAAAGAACCCTGATTAACTTCCAAATAAATTCAAGCTGATCTGCAGATACAGGGTACAACAGTGTCAGCCTGCACTATCCGTCACCATCTGAATGAAAAGGGACACTATGGCAGGAGACCCAGAAGGACACCGCTGCTGACACAAAGGCATAAAAAAGCAAGACTGAAGTTTGCCAAAACTTATGTGACAAAACCACAATCCTTTTGGCAAAACGCACAGTGGAAAGATGAGACAAAGTAGAGCTTTTTGGTAAAGGACATCATGGAACTGTTTACAGAAAAAGAAATGAACCCTTCAATGAAAAAAACACCTACGGTCCCTACAGTAAAACATGGTGGAGGTTCAAAGATGTTTGGGGGTTGTTTTGCTGCTTCTGGCACTGGATGACTTGACTGTGTGAATGGTATCATGAAATCTGATGATTACCAAAGAATTTTGGGGCGCAACATAGTGGCCAGAAAATTCCAGTAGAGAGGTGTAAGAAACTCATTCACGGTTACAGAAAGCAATTGATTTCAATTTTTTCCAAAGGGATGCTACCAAATATTAAGCTAAGGGTGCCAATAATTTTGTCCAGTGCATTATTGGGTTCTGTGTGGAATTGTATCAGATTTGACTTTTCTTCTCTGTTTTTTTTGTTGTTGTTGTTGTTCCAATGCAAACAGAAAAAAATAAACATATGAGTACCAAAACATTTGCAACTGCAATAATTTTCTGAGAGAAGGATTGCATTTTCTGACAGAATTGCAAGGGTGCCAATATTTTTGGCCATGACTGTATCTCTACCCAATATATGTATGCATGTCCACCCACATACACTTAAATTAGCTAAAGATTGTGGAGGGTTTTTTAAAATGGTCATAATCTGGGAAAGAAAATTAATTTGATCTTTTGACATACGGTCATAGCAAGAGGTCATAGCAGTGTTAATTTTGACAAACAATTTTGATTTAGTCTTAGTCATAGTCTTTTTACTAAAATTCAATTTAGTTTTTAGTCATATTTTAGCCATCTGAATTGTTTTAATTTTAGTCTAGTTTTAGTCAACTAAATATCACAAGATTTTAGTTAGACAAAATCTACAGTTGTCATCATAAAGCTCTATTTTGGTCATCATTTGCATTGTCAAATTTATTTATGTCTGCTCTTCTCTTACTCTCAGATATTGACAGATTTTTTAAAAATGTATCATTTTCATCAGTAAAAAAAAGGTTTTGACAAAAATTGACATTATTCGTCAACAAAATTAACAATGGATCATAGTACTAATTACAAAAATATATATTTGTAACAACAAGTTGAATTTGAATATTTATCTAAATGGAGTCAAAACTAAATAGTGATCTGAGGTATAATCACTCTGCTGCCGAATTTCAACGCAATTGACATCAATTCCAAATGATAAAATTAAATCTGAAGTATGATTACAATGAGATTAACCCCTTAATTGTCACCCGTCCCCTCTGTGGGATGGAAGTTTACTTCACCATTTTACAAATAAATCCTAATCTAATCATGAAAAACTATATATTGTTGGACTAATTAATGACAAGAGTGCACCTCAAAAATCTACAGTCATAGCCAAAATTTTGGCAGTGACATAAATTGTGTTTTGCAAAGTTTACTGCTTCAGCATTTGTAGATTATTTTCCACATGTTTTTATGGTACACTGAAAAACAACAATAAGCATATTATAAGTTTTAAAGGATTTTATTGGCAAAAAAGTTATTTATTTATTTAAATATTTATTTAGAAAATTGTAATGAGTCAATATTTACAGTGTTGACCCTTGTTCTTCATAACCTTTGTAATTCGCTCTGACATGCTGGATATTAGCTTCTGGGTCAAATCCTGACTGATGGCGATCCATTCTTGCCATATTAGTTCTCGGAGTTGACCACAATTTGTGGGCTTCTGCTTGTCCACTCGCCTTTTGAGGACTGACCACAGGTTCTCAATGGGGTTGAGATCCGGGGAGTGGCCAAGGATCCAAAATTTCAATGTCATGATCTTCAAGTAACTTCTTTATCCCTCTTGCTTTGTGACATGGTGCTCCGTCATGATGAAAAATGCACGGATCATTACCAAATTGCTCAAGGATCGTTGGAAGAAGTTGCTCTCAAAGAACGTTTTGATACCTTTCTTTATTCGTGGCAGTGTTTTTTGGCAAAATTATGAGAGAGCCCACTCCCTTGGTTGAAAAGCAACCCCACACATGGATGGTCTCAGGATGTTTCACTGTTAGCATGACGCAGGACGCATGGTAGCGTTCATCTTTTCTTCTCCGAACAATCGATTTTCCAGATGTCCTAAACAGTCGGAAGGGAGCTTCATCAGAGAAAATAACGTTGCGGCAGTCTTCTGCTGTCCAAGCCTTGTACTTCCTGCAGAATTTTAGTCTGTCCTTGATGTTTTTCTTGGAGAGAAGTGGCTTCTTTGCTGCCCTTCTTGACACCAGTTCATTGTCCAAAAGTCTTCGCCTCATTGTGCGTGCAGATGCTCTCAAACCCACCAGTTGCCATTCTTGAGCAAGCTCTGCACTGGTTGTGGCACAATTCCGTAACTGACTCCTCAGGAAGAGACCTGGCGCTTGCTGGACACTCTGGGATGTCCTGAAGACTTCTTCACTGCAGTAAAAGGGTTAATTGTTGCCTTTGTATATTTTTGTTTTGTTTTGTTTTGAGATATTATAGAATATATTCAAAATGGCTGAAGGAAAAGGGGATGCACCGTGTGCCTCAGGAATAAGTCTTAAATAATTTTTCTTTCAGAAAACCAGACAGGTACAAAAAATATTTTTCAGCTAAATAGGATGTCAGAAATACTTTCATCCAGATGTTAAAAATATTTGTCTTGTATATTAGAGAATATTAGAGAATATATCTGTCCACTACAGTTGACGTCATGCACCAAAGGCTATAATTCTGCCTATGTGCCTATATATAGATTTCTTTCTTATTTTGTATATTTTATTTAAATTATGCTATAATTATGCTATAATTTACACTTGAATGGTTTTATTGATTCAGATTTGATTATTTATTTCAATGCATAGTCTATATTTACTAAGTCATATAAAAATGTAAGCATGTATACATCTATACTGTATGAGCACAGATATATGTGTGCATTATTGTGTTAGAGCAGGGGTAGGGAATGTTGATCCTCGAGAGCCATGTCCCTGCAGATTTTAGTTTCAACCCTGAAGAAAAACATGCCAACCTGTATCCTGAAGACCTTGATTAGCTTGTTCAGATGTGTTTGATTAGGGTTGGAGCTAAAATCTGCAGGGACATGGCTCAGTGTTAGAGTGTGTGGTGGGAAGATGTGTGTGCTTGTGTGTTTGTATTTGTGCTCACATGTGTATGAATAGACCACCACCCCCACAGCCCCCACAAACCTCTGCCTCCTACACACACTCTTACTATTTGTTTGTTACGCTTCACTTTACTGTGCCATCATGACATAGCTTGTTGTTATTATGTGTATTTATACCATTTACTGTTAGCAAATGATTTAAAAACATGTTTTTTTAGAATAGTCAATGACTTCCATTGACTCACTATGTATACCGTTGATGCACAGTGTCAGATATGCATCTCCCTCAAAAACAAAATCTGTAGCCAAGGATAAGCAAGTCTTTGCATTAAACCGAGCATTCTCAGTGCATATATAGTGTATGAAATAGAAAGCAGTTGTGTGTGCAATCAGGCCTGGTATGTGAACTCTGGGATTTATAGTCCAGTTGTTAATACTCAAGCACGAAAGACCTCTGGAGTGAAAGAACTCTAGAATGACATATATTACATATTCATACATTTTAAGCACAGTTATAATTCATCATGGAAGAGTGGACTGTAGGAATAAAGAGCTATGTTCTTTGCAGGTTGTCAAACTGCAGTATTACAGAAGAAGGTTGTGCTGCACTGGCCTCTGCTCTCAGAGCAAACCCTTCACACCTCAGAGAACTTAATCTTAACTGCAATGAACCAACAGACACAGGAGTGAAACTACTTTCTGATATTCTGAAGGATCCACACTGTAAACTAGAGAAATTTAAGTAAGAAGCAGTAGCTCAATCAACATGTTCAATGTTACAATTTTGTGTCATTTTAAGACTTTTATTACAAAACTATAAACCAGGTACCTTAATTATGCAAAATCTGCCAAAAAAGGAAAGTCTTTTTCTCCAAATGTGGTGGTTGTCTCTAGGTTGCATAACTGCAGTGTTACAGAAGATGGCTGTGCTGCTCTGGTTTCAGCTCTGAAATCAAACCCTTCGAACTTGAGAGAACTGAATCTGAGTGACAATAACCTAGGAGATTCAGGATTGAACCTCCTTTCTGATCTACTGGAGGATCCACATTGCAAAATGGAAAAACTATAGTGAGTATCATTATCATATAAATTATTTTATTATACAGTACATGCATATATCATACCTGATGAAATCAGTGTTAAAATGAATCCTGGGTATTAAGACTTGTATGGCTTAATTTAACATAAATTATGTCTCTTACTGAAATATGTAGTAGAAAACTTATGAAAGATATTTTGGACTAATAGAATTTGAAATATACTTTATTGTCCCTAAAAGGGAAATTTGAAATAGACTCAGAACATTCCACATTCCATCACCTGATACACCTAAAAATGTAAAAAATACTATGTATGTATGTATAGTAGACATACACCATCATAGATATCAGTTAAAGAAAAAAAAAATAAAATAAATAAAAAATACATCACTTAGTGTTCCTGATTCAGCAACTTAATAGACACCGGCACAAATTAATTTTTAAATCTGTTCAGTCTACAGCGTGGAATCCTATACCTTCTCCCAGATGGTAACAGTTCATAACTGGGATGTTGTCACGAACTGTGCTGAATACTAGGGTAGTCTTTTTGACCTGTCAATTTCACAGCAGTCGGTACAATAACCTGTAACTTTGTTTTGGATTTTACATTAAGGTTTCCATACAAGGTAGACAAGCCATACCTAATGACACTTTCTAATACAGATTGATAAAGAAAAATAAGTTTACGATCAACACCATAAAACCACAGTCTACGTAAAAAAATATAATATTTGTGAGAGTCTTTCACAGACCCAATGAGTATGCATGTCCCATGTAAGAGATTTGTCTATATACACACACCTAAATACGTATAAGATTGTATTTCACATCCAGCTGATTTAATTTATTTATTAAAACATGTGGTTGAATAGTGTTAAATGCTGAACTAAAATCAATAAAAAGCAATCAAGCATAAGCATCTGAATCCTCCAGATGATTTAAAACCAAATGCATCAAGGTATTAATGGTGTCACCCGTTCCTCTACCTTTTCTATAAGCAAACTGGAATGGATCTGGTTTGTTGTTAATATCTGCTCTTAGCATAGATATCATATACTTTTCAAAGCACTTCATCACTATTAACGTCAAAGCAATTGGGCTCAAATCATTGTTCTTTAGGGGACGAGCAGTT
Source organism: Cirrhinus molitorella (assembly GCA_033026305.1). Classification (NCBI taxonomy): domain Eukaryota; kingdom Metazoa; phylum Chordata; class Actinopteri; order Cypriniformes; family Cyprinidae; genus Cirrhinus; species Cirrhinus molitorella. The sequence goes on along the minus strand of CM065132.1, from coordinate 25,643,733 downwards.
TTAGGCACAGGAATAATAAGGGACTTTTTCCAAATTGCAGGTAATGCTTTGGAGTCAATAGACCATTGAAATATAGAGCACCAAACCGGAGACAGCTCCTCTGCTCAAGCTCTTAATAAATAAATACCATCAGGACCGGCAGATTTCTTTGGATGTAGTTGTTTAAATAGTGACTGAACATAATTAGTATCTGTTAACAACCTGTTATCCCTTTGATCAGAAGTAATTATAGAACTCAATTCCTTCAAACATTCTTGATTATAATTTTGGGTGTCAAACCTTAAAAAGAAACGATTAAGATCATCTGCTTTTTGCGTATCATCATTAGTTACAAACGCCTTTTTTGCCGGTTGCATATTAGTAACATTTTATCGAATTCCACATATTTTGCGTATTAAACATAAAAATTATCTTCTAAAATATGTTTTTGTTTTTTCTTGCTGCTCTTAGCAACTGATTCAGTTCTACAAGTGCTACACGATCACAATTTCTAAAAGCAATTTTTTTTTTTTTCCTGTTGATACAATACTTTATCTCCTTTCTAATATAGACTTTATTGTTTGGGTAGATAGTAACCTGCTTTTTTAAAACCACGTTATCTGTACAAAAGTTAATATAATCAGCTATTACTTCTATAGATTCATCTAGATCGGCACTATTAAAAATGTCCCAATCAGTGCATAAAAAACAACCCTTCAAGGATTCGATACTATTTTCTGACCACACCTGCACGTTTTTAACAATAGGTTTAGAATTCTTCAAAAATGTCTTGTACGTTGGAATTAGATTAACTGTGTTGTGATCCGAACTTGCTAGTGGAGGCCTGGATTTTGCAACGTAGGCCCTTTTAACATTCCCATAACATTTATCAAGGATTCTATTATCTCTTGTAGGGCACTTAACATAGTGCTTAAAACCAGGTAATGACAGTTCCAATCTGCAATGGTTAAAAATTTGGACGCCATTTTTTTATGATGTCAAGTGGTTGCACTCTGTGAGCTACTGGCGCTACCTGTTGATGTTTTTTTACACAACTCAGAAAATAAAATGCTCATACAATGCCACATTGTGCAGCTTTTGGTTATAACTTTCAGTCAAAGGGCAACAAGAGAAGCGATATAAGTCTTCACTGCTGAATAAAGTGATGAAAATAGAAGAAAAAATGGGAAGATGCGTGTTGATGAATGAAACTTCAGAAAGTCCTGTGTTTTTGTCATCTCCACTTTAGCCTTGATGCCTTTGAGGCTTTTAGAAGACCACATCTGATTATGTGTTTTTTTAGACATATGTATGGCACCATGACCTTCTCTGTTTGTCTACTTATGAGATTATATATATACATACATAATTATTGAACAACACTGTTGGGTAATGGTAATTACAATGGAAGATCAAAAATAAAATTAGTTATGTATGTTTTTGTGTTTATTGATCTGTGAAATACTTTATTTATTGTATTCATTTATTTTTTATTTTTTATTTTTTTTACTACAGCTTGTGTAACTGTACTATTGGAGAAGAAGGTTGTGCAGCTTTGGCTTCAGCTTTAAAGTTAAATCCACCCTACCTAAGAGAGCTGGATTTGAGTATGAATAAACCAGAAGATTCAGGAATTAAGCTCCTTGCTGATCTACTGGAAGATCAAAGCTGTAAATTGGAGAAACTGCTGTAAGTTAATTATATGTTGTTGTCATGGCAGGAGTTTCTAACTGTTTAATTACAGTGTTTACAGTTGATGCATAAGCAGTACTGGCTATTTAACTGGGAAGATTAGAGTAAAGAATCATTCAGGCAAAAACTAGGTTAGATGGTTTACAAGTGCAACAATTCTTAAATTCATAGGGCCATGGCATTAAATGTTGTATGAGGGATTATTTCCTCATATATTTTAAAGAGAAGTGAAGGTATAACGTCTGTGCCACATTTTATATTGGATTGCTTAATATCTGCTGAATAGTATGGCAATAGTAGGCCTAGCTTTTCCATGACACATTACTTTTTTTCTTATGTTGGTATTAAAAAAGTGTTTTAAAATCCTAAATGTTGATTTATATAACCTGACTTAGAGACCATAAAAAAGCAAAACACAAACTAGAATTCAAAGAACTGGAGACAATACTGAAGACAGGTTTAGAACAGTGGTTCTCAAGGTCCACTTTCCTGCAGATTTTACCTCCAACCTTTATTAAGTTCACCTGCCAGTAACTTTCTAGTGATCCTGGAAACCTGATTAGCTTGTTCAGGTGTGTTTGATTAGGGTTGGACCTAAACTCTGCATGAAAGTGGACCTTGAGGGCCAGAATTGAGAAACCTTGGTTTAGAATGCTTCCTTTTGAGGTTGAAATTTCTTAAAAATGAATGTGGTTAGGAGTTGAGATTTCTTAAAGATCAATTTAAAAACAAACAAACAAAAAAATGTATTATATAATGTCTTGACTTTATAGACTTTGGTTATAAGTGCGTTACTGTAAGCATTTTTACAAACCGAGAGCCAAGTAAAAGTTATTGTCAGTGGCAAAAAGACAATAAAAGAAAAATAAAAAAAGAAAGGAAAAAAACAAACAAACAAACATATGAGCTTAATGTGGACCATTCCTTTAAAATATGTGATGTGATCTGGGAAAAACCAACACTTGGTGAAATTTTACCTTTTTTAGGTTTTGATACCATATGAAAGCTGGCTTATTTTGTCCATAGTTTGAATGTAACAAAAGTTGTGGCTATCTGAAGTTGGCTGATTTTGAGAAAAACAGGTTTAAAGTGAGACGTGATTTACTTTCACTTTACAAGTTTAATGAGAGCAGTCAGGAGCACTATACTTCATTATTACACAGATTAATGTCTGTTTTCCATTGTTTATCATGGGCATAGTCTTCGAACTTTTAATCACTCTTGTATGTTTAATTAGCATGAATAATGTACCTTGTAGTTGCAGTTTACATGTAGAAACGGAGCGCAGCACAACTGTTTGTGCACTGTTTATTTAACAGACTGTCATCTGACTCCTCCTCCTTACTAACTTCATCATCCAATCTTTCAACTCTGGATGTGAAATTATAACATTGTTTAGAGCATTGACATCACCAGGATTGAGCTTCTTCCGACTGCGTTGCTCTCTTGCGCTCCGCCATCTCGAGGTATTAAAAAAAAAAATGAATAAATACAACTTTGCGTGCCGAAGTTTACACAGGACTGGTGGGAAATGTGCATTGATACACCTTCATTAAATAAGTTACGTGGTTTATTTTGATAGGTTAACTGTTTTTGTGGTTCTAAGAGAAAGCACATCCGAAGCACAAAGCACTTAACATTAGAGAAAGACATGGTCATTTCTGCTTGCTTAGGGTTAAGGTTAGTGCTATTTTTCTGCACTAAACAAGTGAATTTTGCCAAGATATTTTCAGAGATGATAGACAAGATGTTAAAGAATAATAATTTAATGAAAACCTAATTTTGACAAAAAAAATTACATTCCATTTTCGAATTTCCTGAAAATGTCCCATCCCGATATCCGACATCCGGTTTTCACAGATCGCATCACATATATATGCATTATGCTGTGTTAGTAAAATGTTTTCTCTTTTCAGGCTGTCTAAAAGCAGTATTAGAGAGGAAGGCTTTACTCTTCTAGCATCATCTCTGAGGTTAAACCCCTCACATCTGAGAGAACTGGATCTGAGTGGGAATGACCCAGGAGACTCAGGAGTCAATATGCTCTCTGATCTACTGGAGGATTCGAACTGTAAACTGGAGACACTCAAGTGAGTGTAACAGTCATACAGAAATGTGAAGCATAATTATGTTATCTTATATACTTTTGTTAAATGTATATGTTGCCTCCTATTAATATTAACACTGGCAAATATGAGCAGGACAGACAGTGTTACCACATTGGGTTAAAGATTTCTAGCCCAAAGCTCCTCAAAACCCACTCACTATAAGGAAACAATGGCCAAAACACTCAATGTTGAAAGAATATGATAGAATTTTATTGCCACGTGAACCAAGGTTGATACTTTTACATTTTTACTTCACCTAAATGTTGATGACAGATAAAATTATAAAAAGCCAGAAGAACAACATAAAGAAAATGGACCAAACATGGCAATATGACAAAAAAGGGTAACACTTTATAATAACGTTCAGTTGTAAGTCATTTATAAGTGGTTAGTTAATGATGAAAAAATCATTTACAAAACATTTAGAAACCATTAATAAGTGATATGCTAACAATTTATGTATGTTTTGTTAATTCATTTGCAAGTAATTAGTTAATGATGAACCAATTATTTACAAAACAAAACTATGCATTCATAAATTATTAATAAATGATATGCTAACAATTTACAAATCTGTCATGTTATCTTAAAAAATAACATAACACATGAAATAATCAAACAGATCCTTAGTAAATGGTTACTAGTCAATATATTATTAAACAATTATAAATAATTTAAATGTCAGTCATTGAAATGTTCATCCTCCACTGAAGATCACATAATGAATAAATCATTTACACATCTTTCTGCATCCCCTATTCTAAAGTGTAAACAATTCATCAGTTGTAAATGTTTTACTCATCATTTGTAGATCTTTCCCCCAGTGTGTATACCCGCACAACCTGTAACCAGCAGGTTTATAAAACATTTACAACTAATGAGTAGTTTACACTTTAGATTAGGGGATGCAGAAAGTGTTGTAAATGCCTTGTATCCACCAGATCATTTTTAAAATGTAAGAAAGATCTACAAATGATGTGTAACACATTTACAAGTGATGAATTGTTTACACTTTAGATTAGGGGATGCTGAAAGATTTGTAAATTATTTACTCATGCATTTACACAACAGGTTTTGAATAATTTGTAGTGTGTAATGCAATGTAAGGGCTGACTGGTGAAAGTAAAGATGTCTTCTGTGACACACATTTAGCACTGTGCACCTGGTGTGATTTTCATTGGAGGGTAAAGCTGGTTTACATTATCACTAGATCCAACACACTCCACACAGAAAGTCTGTGCTGATGAGAGAAAGGGTTTACATGTTTATTCACTTGACAGCAAATAATTTATTATTATTTAAAAAAGAAAATAGTTTTAGAATAATTGCGTTTTTGCACTTTTTAACATAGCACTTATTAATCATTTATAAACACATAGTCATGTTTTGTAAATGATTAGTTTATCATTAAGTAATTACTTGTAAATGAACCTGTAATTGACTTGCAAATGAATTAACAAAACATACACAAATTGTTAGCATATCAGTTATTAATCATTTGTGAATGTTTTGTAAAAGATTACTTCATCATTAACTAATCACATATAAATGACTTACAGCTGAACGTTATTATAAAGTGTTAGCCAAAAAAGTATGCCAAATATTTACAAACAGCAGTCAACAAATGTTACATACATTAACCCTCCAAAATACACATACTTTTTCATGTTCAATCCAATTTAATGCCAATTAATGTTGCAGGCAAAGAAGTGTAGTATAAGTGATCAGAATTAACCATGTAATTAATGCAGCAAACACTTACAATTGAAGTTTAGGTTTATAGTAACACGCTCATCTCACACATGCATATACTGTACCGATTATGTGTCATTCATTTCTACATAGGATGAAAAAACATAGAAAGAAAAACATTAATAATGTGTGTACCTACATTTTGCAGTATGTTTTGTAGAACGTAACAGAGTTTTGCACTGTCAAAACTTATTAAGGCTTGATTCTATCCTCTTTCCGGAGCTGTTGGTGATGAGTAAACCACAGTGCAGTCTGAACAGTTTAAAAAACGCAAATGCTGTGGACTGGTAAGGTCAATATGTATGTGAGGTTGGACTGGAGTAGCAGTCTTATATTCAATTTCGATTAAGTCATTCAACTGTGCTCTGACTTCAGAGTAGTTTATGTACAATGAGCTTTAAAGTAATTTCCCACCACAGTGAATCTGTTTTGAGAGTTGGGTCACTCTCCTATACTTTACTGTATAGCTACAATGATCAAAAGAAACCCATTTTGGGTGGGAACCTGCCCAATCTGGCAACACTGGCTATGGAAAAAAAATATTTTTTGTTTATTCTCAGGGACTTGATTTAGGGGACTAGGAAAGCCATAGCAAAACCTTGATGCTGTGATCAGTAATATGTTTTTGTTAACTTTTGTTGTTGAGTTGTGCTTAATTATAATTGCCCTGCTGAAACAACCAGCTACTGCCAGGTTTGGTATTGATGGAGTCTATGACACCATGTATTTTAAGTTGTCTGCCATACTTCACAGTGGGATTAATATTGTTTTCTACATGGCTCCCTTTCTGTCTATGCAAAACCCACCTCTGGTGTTTGTTTAACAAAAGATTGTATTTCATTTGGCCATTGACAATTTTAGTAACTTGAGTTGTTTGACAATTGTTTGGAAGGCTTTTTTAGGCCAAACAGGTAGGTAGCTTCTAATCTTAGTTTTGAACTCTCCGACCCCAACACCCAACCCAACCCATCTGCAATTATACAGCCTTACAAATTGTCTGGGAACTGAAAACATTCTCCTCTCCGTTTCATGGTATCAATATAGACATACATCGTCCTCCAGTTCACTTGTTAATATCTTCTGCTGATTTAAACTACTTAATCATTGCTGTAATGGTCTAAATGAGCAACAGCAATTTTTTAGCCATTTCCTGATCTTTCCCAAATGAGGGATGTATGACGGCCTGTGTTTCTCTCAATATTTAAACCATGTGAAACATGATTTGATTAAATAAGTCTTGCCTTACTACTTACGTGTTCCTAAGCAAGACAAAGAGCAGAAAATAATTACTTTTAATTACTTTTCCTCATATTTATGAAGGGTGCCAATATTTCTAGACGCTGCTGCATATTAGTGAAACAAAACTGTCAAATCCCTTTTCAAATACCATCATGTTCCTCATAGGCAGAGGATGAACCAACTCCAGGGTAAGGCTAAAAGCAGCAGTCTGGTTCTTTCCTAAAACTTATCTTTTTAGGAAAGAACCAGACATGGGTGTCATGTAGGCCAATAAAACTGAATTTGTATTTAATGTGATTACAGTTTAATAAAATCATTATAAATTGATGAACAGCAAATAAATTACACAGAACTTGACATTATTACTAACTTTGATCTATAGTGAGTTTATTTATCATTATTATTACTGCAGCTGTCCACACTGTGAAACGAACCTCTTACTTACATTGTAAGTACATCTGTGCTTTGTTGTTTATGATGAGAGAATTCAAGAGTTGGCCACGCTCAGCAAAACTGATGAGTTTCGGCGATGATTCATCTGAATGCCTTTGACTGGCCATTCCATTCCTAAGCACAACAGAATTGTGTGTGATTGGCTATAATGGCTAAAAAGAATTATGGTGCAAAAATATGAGCAAGTCTTAATTTAATGCCACATTTGACACTTTCTGTTCATTTACACTGTGAGCAACAGACATAAAAGATTTCATTTGTGCAGGGGCATTTTTGTCCAATTTAGTGGCATTTTCCTGTGGCCAGGGGAAGGCTAAGCCTTAACGAGCCTTACACACACTTCGCCTATGATGTTCCTCATGTTATTACTCAGATACTTATGGAAATGGAAACTACAAATGTACTAAACAATGATTGCATACCAGTTTTATGTTTAAATGTGACAGCGGATGTGTAATTGTTCTAAAGTTAATGTTAACGAATTCAGATTTAAGTGAGGTAGCAACTAATACAATACATGCCAAAATGATATCCATATCTCTCAATATGTGTCCTTAACCTAGAGCTAAATTGACCCTTTTGCTTGCAAAATTTCACTGAAATGTAGCTTATGTGACAGATTTATTCTGTTAGTGCAGTGTCAAATAAACTACCTCTTTCATGTTTGTGTGTGCTTATCTTTAAGTGTGAATTGTTTTACTTCTCCTTTATGCAGACTATCTAACTGCAGTATTGGAGAAGAGGGATGTGCTGTTCTGGTGACAGCTCTTTGGTCAAACCCTTCACACCTGAGAGAGCTTGATCTCAGTTGGAACAAACCTCAAGACACAGGAGTAAAGCTGCTCTGTAATCTACTGGAGAATCCACAGTGTAAACTAGAGAAACTGAAGTAAGCTTTACATAATTGTACACCCTTTATGCTTTTTGCTCATTTGCACTGCCAGAGTGTTGTTTTTAAACACAGAAAGTTATGTACAATTTGAAAATGTTAAAACACACAATCAATGCATGTCATTTTACATTTGGAAAACGACATGCTTGAAATATACAACACTTAAATTTAGAAATGTTTTATTAACAAAGAATTATATTTATGAATTTCTTTTTATATTACTGGACTGAAAATTATAAAAGATCTCACTAACCTACAGACTTAATAAACTACAGTCCCTTTTATAACTGTTTACAGTATATATTATAATTTAAAACAATGATGATAAGAAAATTGATTCCAAAATTGCATCTTTTCAGAATATGTGCTGTATTCAGTGAAGAACTTACCATTGATGAAATGTTTTATAGGTGTGCAGTAAAAATACACACAGTACATAACTTGTATCACTCATCAACAGTTGTATACTCTATGCAGGTTGTGTAACTGCAGTATTAGAGAGGAGGGTTGTCTTACCCTGGCTTTTGCTCTGAAGTTAAACCCCTCACACCTGAGAGAACTGAACCTAAGCTGGAATAAACTTGGACACTCTGAGAATCTCCTGTATAATCTACTGGACGATGCAAATTGCAAACTAGAGTCCTTAAAGTGAGTTTTAATGGTGAATGTTACATTGTTGTGGTATCTAATTAACTAATACTGAAATCATAATTATTTCTCCTACTCTCTCTCTCTCTCTCTCTCTCTCTCTCTCTCTCTCTCTCTCTCTCGTTAAACAGACTATAGGCTCCATCCATTTGACCAGTTTGACACTGTTCTACAGAGTAGCCTCTGTCTTTGTCTTATCACCCTTCAAGCAATAATCCACAATAATCCATAAATGTCCACCCAGGCGGCTTCAGTCAAGTGGCCTCAGTAAATCAGCTCCCTGCTCTTTCTGGATAAAACACACTCCCTCACATAAATTGTTGTGGTAAAGAACACATTAACCACAAATGCTTAAACTAACACAAACAAAAACATCATAGCTGGTCCAGTGTGTAAAACATTGAAGCTGTGGACACCTGTCTCACCTATACAATGTGAAAAAGTTATACAGTCGATGCCGTGTGAACACCCTATTGAATTCCATGGTTTTCTGTATCAGGACATTTTTTTTTTATATATATATGGTTATTGGCAGGTTTTAAAATGTAGATAAAACCTAAAATAAAACCTCAGATGAACAACATCACATGACATATTGTGCCATGTCTTTATTTATTTAACAAAATTAAAGCCAAGATGGTAAACCCATGTGTGACAAACTAAGGGCACCCTACAATTCACTTGCCTGTCCACAATCCACTTTTAGCAGCAATAACTTGAAGTAATCATTTTCTGTATTTTCATTTTCTTTATCAGTCTGTTATATCATTCTGGAGGAATTGTGGCCCACTCTTCTTTACAATGCTGCACCAAGTTATTCAGATTTGTTTATGCACAGCTCTTGTCACAGCATTTCAGTCTGGATATGGTCTGGTTTTAAATGTTGCAACCCCTTGATTCTTTTCTTTTTAGCTGTTCTGTTGTAGATTTGCTGGTGTGCTTGGGATCATTGTCCTGTTGCATCACCCAATTTTGTGCCAACTTTAGCTGTCAGACTGATGTTCTCACATTTGACTCTAGAATACTTTGGTATATAGAGAAGATCACTCCAACAAAGATCACTCCAAAGCAGAACGTGTAATAGACTGCAAGATTGCAAAAGTTCCCAGGATAACTTCTAAGCAACTAAAGGTCTTTCTCACATTGACTAATGTTAATGTTAATGAGCCCACCATCAGGAGAACACTGGGCAACCATGGTGTGCATGGCAGAGTTGCAAAAAGAAAGCCACTGTTCTCCAAAAAGAAAATTGCTTGCTAAAGACCACGTGGACAAGCCAGAGAACTATTTGAGAAAGGTGTAATGGATGGATGAAACCAAATTAGAACTTATTGGTTTAAATGAGAAGCTATTATGCTCAGAGAAAAGAACACACTGCATTCCAGCTTAAGAATCTTATCCCATCTGTGAAACATGGTGGTGGTAGTATCATGGCTTGGGCCTGTTTTGCTGCATCTTAGCCAGGACAGCCTGCCATCATTGATGGAACAATTCTGAATTATACTAGCAAATTCTAAAAGAAAACATTAAAAACACTCTGTTTAAGAGCAGAATCGCAAGAGAATGTGGGTCAAGACAACAACCCCAAACACATGAGTCATTCTACCAAAGAATGTTTAAAGAAGAACGAAGTTAATGTTTTGGAATGGTTGAGTCAATGTCCAGACCTTAATCCATTTAAAATGTTATGGAAGGACCTAAGCAAGCAGTTCATCACAACAGCACAGAGTTTAAGTGGTTCTGCACTAAGGAATAGGCTAAAACTCCCACATGTTATTGTGCAGGACTGAATAGCATTTACAAGAAACTTTACCTACAGTTACTGCAGCAAAAGGAAGTCACACCAGATACTGAAAGCAAAAATTCACATACTTTTGCAATTCACAGATATGTAACATTGGATAATTTTTCTGAATAAATAAATGACAAAGAAAATATATTTCTCTCACTTGTTTGATTGGGTTCTCTTTGTCTACTTTCAGGACTTATATGAAAATCTGATGATGTTTTGGGTCATTTTTATGCAGAAATATAAAAACAATTCTAAAGGGTTCACACATTTTCAAGCAGCACTGTAAGTTGCTTTTCTTAGCTTGTTTTCAGTTGATGTTTTCAATAATTCAATTGGTGGTTGCTGTTTTGAATAAATGGTAGAGGAAAAAACAATGTGCCAAAACTTTACCATCTTTAGCTCTATAGTACATTTATCTAAAAGATTCAAAATACATCAATTTAAGACATTCTAATAATATACAGTGTTTTTATTGTCATTATTTTTTAAGCCCGAGTCTAATGACATCATTTGACACAATCAAATGATGGGAAATAAATGGGAAATTTACAGGGGAGCTCTTTGCAGCATAATCCCAAACATGACAATAGATCCACAGCATTGCTTATTCGCACTTATACACATGTGGTTCTCTATGCATGCAAACAGCTGGATTCACATTTCATGTTGTCATTGAGCAACTGAACATTCCATGATGTCACAATGAATGCTTCCCGTACATTAAGACTCAGTTAAGTCATTTGATTCAGCTTTTCAACTATATACTATATCTTGAGTAGCCTACTGCTGAACAGCCTTGTCTTTTGATACCAGCAAAGTAATGGGAATAATGTGCAAACTAATGTCATTGTGCTGCTGGGTAAGTAGATCACCTGACCTAAATCACCAAACATTCATCTGACAACTGCCAATTAATATTCATACTGAGTTTCAAAAAGAAACATCCAGGTCATATTTCACCTTAAAAAGAAAGAAATTATACTTTGTCTTTTTTTAGCATCTTTTGGACAAGCATCACTGTAAAACACATATGAGCATTAACCTATACAGACATTATTATATTATAACAGGCTTTTTTGTCTGAGATTCACCGTATTGCTTTGTATCACAAATCGAACTTTTAACTACAGTCTTAACTACTCTCACTTCTTTGCAGACTGAAAGTGATGATTCAGACTACTATTCACTAGCATACAGCTTTATGGCATCACCCAAACTAAAGCGCGTATTTGGCATCTCCCTTGAGTTTCTAAGGAAACGGGGACAAATGCGACAGGGCGTTCCTGTGGTGCTTCTACAAATGGTGGAGTTTTTGGATCAAAATGGTAAAGTGTTCTTCTTGAGTAGTATCTTGAATTGTCGAATATATGTTGGAATTACTTGTATCATTTGCATTTGTGTGTGTGTGTGTGTGTGTGTGTGTGTTTAGGGCTCCTTCAGAGAGAATTGTTCTGTGCCAGTGGATTAGAAGCACGGCGCAATGAGTTGAAGAAAAGTCTGAATAGTGTTGAGTTTAAGTCTTTTTGCAGTGATGATGTCCATGCTGTGGCCTCTCTGCTGATTCTCTTCCTGAGAGAACTGCCTTATGGACTCATCCCATGCTGGAGTGCCACACAGCTCCTGAGAGTCTATACAAGTACGTTCACACTCCAGATTATTTCTGTATTGAAGGTTTTTGCCTACACCTCCAAAACTCTAAGCAAAGATGACTTCTTGTCTGTGAAAGGTGCTATATAAATAAATTTTACTTACTTACTTACAAATCAGACCAAATGTGTTTTGATGTTTTACTCTCGATGCAGAAACCAAAGGGAAGGATTTGGACCTCAAGCATGCAAAGAAGGTCCTGGACAGTTTTGAACCCGAAATCTACAACGTCCTGTGCTTGCTTATTCACTTTTTGTCTCGTCTAGCTGCTCAAAGTCATGTCAACCACATGACCTCAAAGGACTTGTCTGAAGTTTTTGGACCCTGCATCTTTCAGTGAGTATTTGTGTTTGTATATTATAGTGAAGTGCTTCAGGAAAACGTATAAAGCAATTGCAAATGTTTATGAATCATTTGTTGATTAAATGATCCAGAGCGGCTATCAAACTGTCAAAGACTTGTGATTTAAAAATGTGGGAAACACGTCTAAGGGTTGATCTCTGTAAACTCATGAACTATGGTTTTTACATGATCTCAGAGCATTTCTATAAATTTGTTTACATTTTAATGACATATTTGTATAATAAAAAGGAAGAGTTCTAATCAGTAGCCTCTTATCGGTCAAACTAAGCCTTGAAATTAAATTTTTAAAACAACACATTTTATACAGACAGTTCATATTAATGATATTAAATATATAGTACATTGCATGTAATAGATCACTTCGCTTTCAAAAAAATACAAAATAAATAAATACAAATCTGCAGTTAGTTTGTAAAATGTGTTTTATACACATTTAGCCTGAGTTTTCATTGCATTTACAGTTTTGACCAGCATGTGGCGTCATTTTGCAAAACATTAGGTTCCATTGATTCAAAGTTTTGAAATGCTTCATTTTTCCCATCAGTAGTATGCTGTTTTGTATTTGTAATTCAAATGAGGAAGAAAATAGCATGTTAATAAATTGTTGTGAGTCAAGCCTAAATTGATTCTTTAAAATACAGATACATACCCAAAGCATGCAGCTCTACTATGTTTGGCATATTTGCTTTGTTTGCAGTGTTCCTGACAGCCGCATTAAGCCAGTGGAACAGCAGCTGTGTATTTATCTTACACAGCAGCTTATAGACAATGTCACATTCCTGCTTCCAAACACATACCCTCCCAAACAGACCAATGCCACACTCTTCACCGATGACTGTCCTCCGTCATCCTCTCCTGCTTCTCTAAATGTGGATGCAGCCAAAAGGATGCTATTATCGGACTTAGGCTTCAGCCGTCTTTCTGTTATATGGTAAAAGGCCTATTTCAGAAGAACATTCAAAGCAGGACCGTACAACAAATAAGAAGCACAGAACTTCTCTGCACAGAAAAATGACCTCCAGGAAAAAATAAAGAAATGAATAAAATAACACCAGTACAATGATTAATGGATTATTATCAATACTGTCATTTAATCTAAACATTGGAACATTAGTTACATCAGGCAGTTTAAAGGCTGGCAGTGATTTTCTTAAAAATGATTATTGAAGACAAGTGAATTTGTAGCCCTATGATGACTGTAATAACTTCAGTAAAAAATAACTAAATAAATATTTCACATAAATATATATAAACATAAATATATATAAAGAAAAAATAACAACATTTTCCAACACACACACACACAACATATTTGGAATAATTTTATTTTAAAGAATTGTTTTACGCTCACCAAGGCTGGATTTTTTTTTTTTTTTTTTTTTTTAATGAAAAATAGAGTAAAACAGTTATTGTAAAATATTAATGCAATTGAAAGTTTTTTTTTCTATGTGATCATAGACCACAAAACCAGTCATTGGGGTCAATTCTTTTGACATTGAGATTTACACATCATCTGAAAGCTGAATAAATAAGCTTTCCATTGATGTATGGTTTATTAGGATATGGCAATACTCTGACAATATTGGTTGAGACACAATAATTTGAACATCTGAAATCTGAGGGTGCAAAAATCAAAGCATTGAGAAAATCACATTTAAAGTCCAAATTAACTTCTTAGCAATGCATATTACTAATCAAATAAATTTTTATATATTAAAAAAAAAAAGATCATGGAAGAGCATGGAACATGATCTTTACTTAATATCTTTACTTAATGATTTTTGTCATTATATATATATATATATATATATATATAATTTTAACCCATACAATGTATTTAAGGCTATTGCTACAAAGTACAAATATACCTGTGCTACTTTAGATGCTTTTGTGGTTCAGGGTCACATATTAAAATGTAATTTATTCCTGTGATCAATGCTGAATATTCAGCATCATAACTCCAGTATTGAGTGTCAACTTATCCTTCAGAAATCATGCTGATGTGCTGCTCTAGAAACATTTCAGATTATTATCTATGTTGAAAACCTTGTGATTTAGTCAGTTTTTTTTTTCTGTATAAGTTGGATTAAGAAATTAATGTATAAAAAGTGACAGTAAAGACATAATATTATGAAAGATAAATGCTGTTCTATGAACTTATTATAGAACCTCGAAAAATGAGTTTTTTGAGCAGCAAATCAGCACATTAGAATAATTTCTGAAGGATTTAACTTATACAGCTATCATAAATAGTACAAAATTATATAGCTACAATAAAATACAGTGTAAATCAATTGGCAAACAAAGTATTTACAATCAAAATGAATAGACATGAAGAAATGAAAAAAGCTAATTTTACAAAACATAAAGGCTGTAAAACATATCAAAATCTTCGTTCCAAGTTATTTCTGTCTAGATAACGGTTGCAGATGAAAAGCAGTAGTGAGGTGGAGCTCAGTAAGAAAAACGAATCCACAATTGAGTCGTATTCAGATCTCAGGGTGCTTTTTTGGTACTGCTGGATATTATTTATTTCATCTGATATGAAATATCATCGATTAGTTCCTGACGTACAAATGGAAATCCGCCCCACAGACTCTCACAGAACATGCCCTATCTAGTCATCAATGTGAAACTGATTGCTTCATTCGCCCTAGCGCTGAGAAAAGTAACAGATAACACGTGACTACGCCGCTCTAAATGCTTTTATCATTGAGCCACGGTTTAGAAGTTCGTTTATACATGAACAATGCCACCGGGAAAGCTGAACAATCGTTTTACAAAAATACGCAGTGTCTCTGAAAACGTCCGGGGACCTAGCGCCGCCCATCGCCGCCATACCCGCTACTACAGCTTCTAGCTTTTTCTCAGGAGCAGCGTCGGGAACGCTTTGTAAACTGAACGCCAAGCTGCGTTCAGACATGCGCAGAGAGGAATGACATTGCAGAACGGGCGTGGTTTGAATCTAATCTAAAAATCCCGTACAATAACAACAACCAAACCGTTCCAATATAAACAACAAACGTAAATTATAATAAACGCTTACGATAAACACTGCGCGAGTGACAGCGGCGGACCGAGCATGTCTGTACACGGTACAAGTGCATCTCTTTATAATAACAGTTACAGAATTAAACGCTTTACCTCGTACTGGCTCAAATTAATAATCAAGTGATGTGTTTTTGCTTATTTCTTTATCGCGTTATAAATCAGAAGTAGATTCATACTCGCTGTGCGTTTATTCATCACACCGTTCCTCATTTAGTGCGAAGTGAACGATCACGAGAGAACGAAAGTAACAAATGTCAGCTGTTTTAACGTTTGGAACGCTTTGCATTGTGTCTTTAACACCAATACCACTTACAAATGACATTTACATGGTACTAAAAGATACTTAAATTATAATGTGCACGTCTAAAATCAGGTCTGTTGAATGAGAAGTGTCTTTCTGTGATGGTACCATATTAGATGTTGACACAAGGTTATTTTTATAACTATGATACTGTATGTTTGCCATGTTAATACCATGTTACATGGTAATATTATTGCATGGTGATACCATGGTACTTCAGTGTATCTCAAAAATAACAGTACTTCTGTATACAGTAACACTAGTAACACTATGAGGTACTGAAAATAGTTGGAAACTATAAAAACATTTTAATACTTTGATGAATCAAACGTTCAGAATAGCAGATTATATTTGAAATCTTTTGTAACATAAATGTCTTTTCTGTCACTTTAGATCAACTTAATGCATTCATGCTGAATAAAAGTATTAATTTCTTCTTACTAATCTTAATGTTTGAATGGTAGTGTATGTTCAGCTGACTCTCAATGGTAAAAATCAAAAGAAGTCAAACCTATGCTTCAGATGTCAGATTGTGTGTAATTACCACAACTAAAACTTTAAGTACAGCCTTGTCACAGTAAAATAATCCACAAATATCCAATGTTTCTGCCTCTAGCTAACAGCCAGAGAAGTGTTTTGTGTGGATTGAAGGCTGAGGCAGAAGAGGACAGCATAGAGAGCATGGACAATGACAGCATGCCACTGATGAGATCCAGAGGCCCCAGTCCCCTCAGTGACAGTATGGTAGAGTATCACACAGTACACTTTCATACTTAGTGGAGAGGAATACAACAGGGCTGCTCAGGATGGTAAGTAAACCATCTGTGGCAGTCAGTTCAACATGTGTTAAATATATTTACATATTGAAACAAACATAATTTATATGTTAAAGGGTTACTTCACCCAAAATGAAAATTAGCCCATTATTTATTCACTCTCTAGGCATCCAAGTCAGCTTATCTAAAAAAATCTTAAATTAAGATGCATTTACTAGATAAGCAAAATGACAGAAGTTATTTAGTCTTGCTTTTAGGGGGAAAAACTAAATTAAGTGCATTTTTCTTAAAACAAGTAAACTTATCTGCAAGTGGGGTAAGTAAAACACTCTTGTTTTAAGAATATTTTACTTACCCCAATGGCAGATAATTTAACTTCACTTGAAAATGCACTTACTTTATTTTTTCCCACTGGAAACAAGACTAAATAACTTAATAAATAAATAACTCAAAACATGTAATTTTGCTTATCTAGTAAATGCATCTTGATTTAAGAATTTTTAGATATGTTGACTAGAAACGAGAAAAACACTAAGACAATCCTTTTTTGCAGTGTGGGTGAACTAACCCCTTTAAGTAGTCCTATTTTCCTTACAAATTGGGTGTTTTTTATATTAAATTATTTTTACTCTCTAGTAAGAGGCCAGAATATGTAATATGTGGATTCAGTTCTGTTGGTAATTTTAACACAAATGGTAAATTCTGTCTATTTCCTGCTAGATGTCTGAGGCGAATGATGAATTTCTTATTAATGAAGTCACACATGAAATACCACATGATTCACAGGAGGTGATGGCTCTTCACAAACATATATGAAATGCTAGCTTCAGTATATCTTGGTTTCTATGTTTTACCATTTTTTGACAACGTTGTTGTTTTTGTTGTGCATGAAGGCAGAGAGTGTCGTTTCAACTGAGATATACGGAGCTGATTTGCAGAGAACTCTGGGAGAAATTCTTGCATACTGTCAGGTACTGATGAGGCAGTTGATCCTTCGCTGAGCCCCGTCGTGTCTTAGGAACTTTTGTGTGTTGTAAGCACATAATAGGGATAGTTCACCCAAAAATGAAAATTTACTCACCCGCATGTTGTTCTAAACCTATAAGACCTTTGTTTATCCTCAGAACAAAACTTAAGATGTTTTTAATGAAATTCAAGAGCTTTCTGTCTCTGCATAGACAGCAATGCAAGTGACATGTTCAAGGCCCAGAAAGGTAGTGAGGACATCTATAAAATAGTCCATGTGACATAAGTGATTCAACCATAATGTTATAAAGCTCTGAGACGCATGTGTGTGGTGCACCACATGCATACATCATGATACTTTTGTGAACGCATGGTAAAGACTGACACGGAAGATAATACATTTTTATTATAATTTTAAAGTCATTATTTAAAAAAAAGGTTGAACCACTGTTGTCAAATGGACTGTTTTATTGATGTCCTTACTATCTTTCTGGGCCTTGAACATGCCAGTTGCATTGCTGTCTATGCAGGCTCAGAAATCATCAGATTTCATCAAAAATATCTTAATTTGTGTTCCAAGGTCTTACTGGTTTGGACAACATGAGGGTGAGTAATTAAAGGGTTACTCCACCCCAAAATGAAAATGTTGTCATTGGCTGACGGAGAACAGCGTACGCTGTTTGCATCCAGTGGATACTCTCCTAAATGGCATTCCCCTACACGGAGAAGACAAATTGCTGAATAAAGTCATTATTTATTTATTTATTTTTATTAATTTTTTTTGCTGACAAAAAAAGTATTCTCATAGCTTTGTAAAATTATGGTTGAATCACTGATGGCAGATGGACTATTTTGACAACGTCTTTCATACTTTTCTGGGCCTTGACAGTGTTATTTACTTGGCAGTCAATGGGACAGTTAAAAAGCTCCCGGTTTTCATCCAAAATATCTTAAATTGTGTTCTGAAAACGAACGACGTTTTATGGATTTGGAACAACTTAGAGGTAAGTGATCAATGACAAAATTTTAATTTTGGGGTGGAGTAACCCTTTAATGACAGATTTTTTTTGTTGTTTGTGTGAACGTTAAGATATTTTGAATAATAATGTTAACCCAAAACCTTACAAATATAAAAAATACAATATTAGTCAAAAGGTAGCGTCAACTGTTTGGCTATCTTAATATCTTCAAAATATATTTTTTTGTGTTCTGCAGAAGAAAGAAACATAACAGGTTTGGAACAAGTGGAGGGTGACAGATGACAGAATTTTATTTTTTGGGTAAACTATCCAATTAAGAAGTTTTTTTTAACAGCACATACAATGCTTTGCAATACCCAATTAATCCCGACCCATCACAACAGTATCCTAACAGTTTGTACAACTTTAAATTGCCAGTTTTATACAGCTTTTATGAGCACATTTTTACTGAAATTGCTTGCATTTGCTCCTGTGGGTCGTTCTATAAACAGTAACAGTAATCGATAAATGTGGAACTTAAGGGTTAATTCTGCATTATCTATAGATAGATATTGTTAGCACTTAGTTATTTTTTGCCTTAAAACTCAGTATGAGATTTACAGTCATGTGTCTTTGTTCAGGTTACATATGGGGCCATTCTGAAACTCGATGAAAAGTTTGAGATGCTCCAGGCAAAAGTAGCAAGCATACAGACCAGTCATCAGAATCCAGCTGTCCACTCTCAGGTAAAAATTACACGTTTCATTTCATATATTACTCATGTATTACAATATGAATAATGAATATATTACAGTTATGATTAACAGGGAATTTGGTGTATTTATAACATGGGGTAGTGACTGTTTGTCAAGTGAATTAAATATTTTAGTTAATCTGATAGAACTCAACAGATTCAAACCAAAAGATGACTATTTGTAGCATTATTAATTTTATTATTATTATTATTATTATAATATAGATATAGATGTATAGATATATCACCACATTTTTCCAGTTTCAATTAAGAACTTCATGCTAAACTAATTGAGAACAGCTGCTACCTGAAATCAATATCATTTTATGTTTATTTTAAACATGTATTGACCTTCTATAATGGTCTTAGTTTTAGTCAACTATAATAACACTGCACCTAAGATATAAAAGTGCATGTTTGCATTTAAAGAAACACAGTTTTTTACTATAAATTAACTTCCTCCTTTACTTTTCCCTCTCATTTTAGAGAACGTATTTGTCATCCAGCTATAGGGACAGCTGCCAGGCCAAGTCTGAAAGCTTGATCGGTTCTGAAGCATCTATGCCCCACCTCGTTCATATTTCCTCTACGTCTCCTCTTCCCTCTGCGGAGAGCAGGAAACCTCCCACGCTCTCCCCCGGCCCAGAGGTGCCAAGTCCTCCTCGACTTGTTATCCAGAGCCAGTCCCACATCTCGGTCAATGCCACAGCGCCAACCCACACAACACAAGAGGCTTTCAGCAGGAATAAAATGAGTCTAATGCAGCACCTTGAGCGAGTGAAGAGACCAGCTGAAGTAAGCTCAAAGATCAGTGACCCAGCTTCAACTGCAGATCTCATGAAGACCAGTAAGAGAGTTTTATTCCAGTTAAATATCTAAACATCTTTAAAACAAGAGAAATTTGCTTGGGAAGAACAATTTCATAACATCATAAACTTGCTTTCAGAGAATATATTTAAGTGTAAAGTGTTCATCAGAACAAATTTCGAGAAATGGAGCATTTTATCACTTGCTCACCAACAGATCCTCTGAAGCAAATGTGTGCCGTCAGAATGATAGTCCAAACAGCTGATAAAAACATCATAAAGTAATACACACCACTCCAGTCCATCAATAAACATATTGTGAAGCAAATATCTGCGTTTGTAAGGAACAGTATAACAATAATTGTCCAAAATATCCATAAACCATAATGTTTCCTTCAGTGAAAAAGTCTATCCCCTTGTGTTTACTCACATCAAAATCCAATATTGCAGTATTATAGAATAAGATGTAAAACTCGTATTTTAGACAGAAGCAATAGTTTGAAGTTTAAAATAGTTGATTTTTTTCTTACAAACAAAGTATTTTGCTTCACAAGATGATAATTGATACACTGGAGTGGTGTGGATTATTGTGATGTTTTTATCAGCAGTTTGGACTCTCATTCTGAAGGCACCCATTCACTGCAGATGATCCATTGTTGAGCAAGTGGTGTAATGCTACATTTCTCCAAATCTGTTCCCATGAAGAAACAAACTCCTCTACATCTTGGATGGCCTCAGGGTGGGGACATTTTCTGCCATTTTTTTTTTTTCGGTGAGCTGTTACTGTAAGACTGATTTCATGCCAGAGCAATGATCAATGCAGCAATCTTTTACAGTTGTGCTCAAAAGTTTACATAACCCTTGCAGAATCTATAAAATGTTAATAATCTACCAAAATAAGGCAATGTAATAATGCATGTTATTTTTTTATTTAGTACTGACCTTAATAAGATATTTTACATAAAACACATTTACATATAGTCCACAAGACAAAACAATAGTTGAATTTATAAAAATGACCCTGTTCAAAAGTTTACATCCCCTTGATTCTTAATACTGTGTTGTTACCTGAATGACCTACGGCTGTTTTTTCTTTTCTTTTCTTTTTGTGATAGGTGTTCATAAGTCCCTTGTTTGTCCTGAACAGTTAAACTGTCTGCTGTTCATCAGAAAAAAATCCTTCAGATCCCACAAATCCTTTGGTTTTCCAGCATTTTTTAATCCTTTCCAACAATGACTATGATTTTGAGATCCATCTTTTCACACTGAGGACAACTGAGGGACTCAGTTGCAACTATTACAGAAGGTTCAAACACTCACTGGTGCTCCAGAAGGAAAAAAACATGCATTAAGAGCCAAAGGGTGAAAAATCTTGAAATTTGAAGATCATAGTAAATTTAACTAATTTTGTCTTTTTGGAAACATGCAAGTATCTTCTGTAGCTTCTGAAAGGCTGTGCTAAATGAAAAAAAAAAAAGATATTTAGGGAAAATGAGCAAAATGTACACATTTCCATTCTGTTCAAAAGTTTTCACCCCCGGCTCTTAATGCATGTTTTTTTTTTTTTCTCCTTCTGGAGCATCAGTGGGTGTTTGAACCTTCTGTAATAGTTGCATAGTTGTAATAGTCCCTCAGCTGTCCTCAGTGTGAAAAGATGGATCTCAAAATCATTAAGGCATTGTTGGAAAGGGTTCAAATACACAAAAATGCTGGAAAACCAAAGAATTTGTGGGAGCTGAAGGATTTTTTCTGAAGAACAGCGGGCAGTTTAACTGTTCAGGACAAACAAGGGACTCATGAACAACTATTACTAAACAAAAAACACAGTTGTGGGTCATTCAAGTAACAACACAGTATTAACAATCAAGGGTATGTAAACTTTTGAACAGGGTCATTTTTAAAAATTCAACTATTGTTTTCTCTTGTGGACTATATGTAAATGTCTTTTATGTAAAATATCTTATTCAGGTCAGTACTAAATAAAAAATAACATGCATTTTATATTATCCCTCTTACTCTCTTACTTTGGTGAAATAATTAACATTTTGCATATTCTGTAAGGGGTATGTAAACTTTTGAGCACAACTGTATATTAATGCTGGCATTGGTGTCTGTTTCTGCTCCTGTAGGTTGTCTGGGCAGCTCTGACAGGAAGGTGTTCCTCTCAAACTGTATCCTACAGAGGGCTGGTAAAATGGCACGACCCAATGCGGCGGTGCGGTTCCTGTCAAGAAACATCTTCACAGCAGACGAACTGTCTCAAAGCAGCACCACTGGAAACACAA
Source organism: Cirrhinus molitorella (assembly GCA_033026305.1). Lineage (NCBI taxonomy): Eukaryota > Metazoa > Chordata > Actinopteri > Cypriniformes > Cyprinidae > Cirrhinus > Cirrhinus molitorella. Next base: position 25,621,270 of record CM065132.1, on the reverse strand, counting down.
AGAGATGCCTAAAGAGACTTGACCCAAACAAGATAAATGCCATCAGAGGTGAGCTGGATGGATATTGGAGAAATGGATCCTTCTCTGCCTTTTCTGTTGTTTTTACAATACTTTCCTGTGCTTTTTTTTTTTGATGAGCTATTTAATCAGCTTCTTTGCCAGTGGTATTTGATTTTTGAAGTTGCTAAAAAATTAAGAGATTTTAATTAAGGCTGTAAATGTAAATGTTCAGCTTTATATATTCATATCTAATACAATTTACAGAGCAGCATGAAAGCCACTTGTTTTAAAAATGTGTGGATCTCCACAGAGTGGGCAGTAAAGAGATACCCAAAATTTGACCTTCGTGAGAAAGGCAAAGACTGGAAAATGTGTCTATCTGTAATCAACTCAACGGCCCGCTACTATCGCTTCATGGACAAGACACGAAAGGTGAGAATAAAAGTAACACTTCTCAGGGCTGTAAGCTACGGAGGTTGAAAGTTTTGTAGCACAGGCCCACCAGGGTGGGTGATCACAATTTTTTTTTTCAAGAATATTGTGATTTTATCATGGTTCTTTGTCATGTTGGCTTAATTTTCACATTTTTCTAATTTGTTATTAGAAAACAAGAACAAAGATATATACATGACAAATACACATAATATACAAATAAAACAAACAGTGCTTTATTTTTCAGGTACAGTATTTAGCAGTTGCCAAACATTCAAGTAACTGAATTAACAAATATTAATTGTAAATATTAATTATGAATTAATTGAGTGATTTTTCTCTGTTTTGTTGTTTTATTAACATTAAAAGAATAGTTCACCCAAAACTGAAAATTCTGTCATCTATCTGTCAATCCTGTCATAGTGTTTTATTTTTACACCATCATTTACTCACTCTCAAGTTGTTTTAAACCTAAATGAGTTTCTTTCTTCTGTCGAGCTTAACCATTATGTTGAAGAATGTGGGTAACCAAACAGTTGCTGTCGACTTCTATAGTATTTTCCCCTCTACTATCAACTGGGGACCAGCTACTGTTTGGTTACCCACATTATTTGAAATATCTTATTTTGTGTTCAGCACAAGAAAGAAATTAGTACAGGTTTGGGACAACATGTGAGTGAGTAAATAATGACAGAAATGTTATTTTTGGGGTGATAATGACAAACTTTCATTTTAAGACATGACCAACTGTTTATATGTAAACCTTATGCGTTTTTGACAGTAGCCTAAGATGCAAAATCTGAACCATTTAGGCAACTTTGAAGATTATTATTATTATTATTTTTTTTTTTTTCATGAGTTTTATCTGCAGTACTTCACACTGACATGTGCTTATTTCCACCTCTTTTCCCAAATGTATGGACTGTTGATTGTTGTCCACACTTATATTGAACTATTATTATTATTATTGCTTGTCTGCTTGTTTTAAGCAAAAAAGTAATTTTTTGTACTTTCTTTGTTGGGGTACCTGACATTTCAAGAAGTGACAGCAGTGTATGTTACACAGTTATTCATCTAAAGACCTAACTGTACTTCCACCGTCCACATTTTGTAAAAAAAAAAAAGTGTCATGCACAGCGTATTACAAGTTGTATGTACAAGTTGTGGTGTTTTTATAGGTGAAGGTCATATTGCCAGCTGCTAGTGATAATACAACGGTTTTAGTCGTTTTTGCAGATCGTTTGAAAGGGGATTGTTTTGACAAAATACAATAAGCTTCTTTTAAAGAAGTTCACTTCCAGAACAAAAATGTACAGATAAATTACTCACCCCTTGTCATCCAAGGTGTTCATGTCTGTCTTTCTTCATTTGTAAAGAAATTGTTTTTTGAGGAAAACATTTCAGGATTTCTAAATTATCTTGAAATGTTTTCCTCAAAAAACTACTTCATGACTGAATAAATAAGACATGAACATCTTGGATGCCAAGGGGGTGAGTAAAGAAATTATCTGTACATTTTTGTTCTAAAAGCGAACTACTCTTTTAATAAATGCGAAATAAACACTTTTCTGTTTTTAGTACATTGATGTAAATGCACCCTAAAACTAAACCAAAAGTTTTCTCATTTTGTGTGAGTATTTATTAGCTCATTAATGGAGTACTTATAAATATTTTCACCACATACCATTTAAATTAACTAAAAATAAATAAATTAAAATAAAAGGTAATAGTAAAAATAGCATAGTTATAAAACAGCATAGAATAGTACTGAAATAGTATTTTTTGTTAGTAATAGTTACCTTTGTTTCCTTTACAGCTAAAGGTGAAGGAAAAAGCAAGACTTGAGGACACAACTGAATCAGCACCTACAGCAGTTACATGTACAGCAGCAGCAGAGATTGATGTTGAACTGTCCGACAGCGACACAGAGCAGACACAGCCGGAAACGCTGATGAGCCACATCACAGAAGATCACGACATGTCCACTGACTGGGAATCCAACAGCGGTCAGTGCAGACTGAAATATTACTTCTACGAATGAGGACAAAAGGTCACGAATTTGGACCTTGATTGATATATTTTTAAAAAGTAAAATTGCATGGTTGTCAGTAGATATTTTGTGATGACAGTAATGACAGTCTTTAGGAAAATAAATGAGTAAATAAAAAAAAACATTTTTTTAGATCCAATCCTACTTAACCCTTGTGCAACTTTATGGATATTTTTGTTCTATTTTTAGTTGCTTATATATATATATATATATATATATATATATATATATACACACATACACACACACACACACACACACACACACACAGGAGATCAAAATTAGAGAACAATTTATAAACAATTGAACAATTCTGAAATAATGTCATCTTCACTGCTCAACAGTTGAAGTTGAGTTTTTGTCCTGTCTATACCATGCTATCAGAACACCTTTTCCACAAAATAACAATAAGGCATTTCAACAAAAAACATTATTTTGCAGAAAACACACTGATCAAAATTAGAGAACACTTTCAGATACCTCCCAGTTATTGGTGTTAATCTGGCACCTGGTGCTAATTTCCTTGATAATCTGTCAACCCCTATTTAACTGGCAGCCTAACTTCCAGTTTCACTGACTCTGCAAGATGGTGGGCCGTTCTAAAGTGACTGAAAGCCTCCGGCAGCAGGTTGTCCAGATGAAGGCCAAAGGGATGACCCTATCAGCCATAACAAGACAAGCTGGTCATTCCAAATCTGTGATTTAAAGAATATTGAATCTTTACAACATCACAAACTCATTCAAGTTCCCCAAGAAGGCTGGTCGTCCACGGAAGACAAATACAAGAGAGGACAGGATACTGCGGAGGATCTCAATGGGCAGTCGTTTCCACACTGCAGCTGGAATTGCTCACCAGTTCAGCGCTGAACAGGGTAAGGATCTGTCTCGTCATACAGTGTCTCGACGTTTAAGAGCATTTGGACTGAAAGCCCACTCTGCAGTGACCAAACCTCTCATTAGCAGAAAGAATCAAAAGGCTAGACTAAGCTTTGCTGAGGAGCATGTTGTGTGGACAGAGGAGAACTGGTCCAAAGTTCACTTCAGTGATGAAAGCAAGTTTAATTTATTTGGGTCCGATGGGAAACATTATGTTCGGCGACAAACTGGAGAAAGACTGAACCCAAAGTGTGTAAAGAAGTCAGTGAAAAGTGGAGGAGGAAGTGTCATGGTTTGGGGCATGTTTTCTGCAGCAGGAGTTGGGCCTCTTATACAGCTACATGGCAGAGTGAATGCAAATGTTTATCAGAACCTTCTTCAACAACATATGGTTCCTTCCCTGCGTTCATCACCCAATCAGGCCGCAGTGTTCATGCAGGACAACGCTCCATGTTCTCTAATTTTGATCAGTGTGTTTTCTGCAAAATAATGTTTTTTGTTGAAATGCCTATTTTGTGGAAAAGGTGTTCTGGTAGCATGGTATAGACAGGACAAAAACTCCAACTGTTGAGCAGTGAAGATGACATTATTTCAGAATTGTTCAATTGTTTATAAATTGTTCTCTAATTTTGATCTCCAGTGTGTATATATAAATAAATAAATTTGCCTGTGTTAATGCTAACTGCATAAATTTTGGCTCAGGTGTGTATTTTTGGAGTTTTAATATTTCACCCTCATTTCCATTAATAAATTTATTTTACACTAGGGACAAAAATGTCCTAATTGAAACCCATTTAAAAACTGCTTGTTATGGATATACAAACCACAATTTTATATGTATCCTAAATCACATTTTGGTGTGCGTGCGCATCTAATGTTTGAGAGAGAGAAATTAAACTGTACTGCAAATCACAAATCCCACCGCTGTATTTGCTGGAATCTAATGGGAAAAGTTTGGTAGTGCACCCAAACAAAAATTGAGAGATATCAACCTCAAATTTGGAACATAACTTTTTTAGATTTATGGCTTTGATTTGATCAATTTCTGAGTTCATAATGTTTTATAAAACTATATTTTATTTAAAAAATTGCTCATAAATCATTTTTATGAACTTAAACCTCCATAACTTTTTTTGGTTTAAATTCTTTACAGCCTTTTTTTAATGAGACCAAACTTAAATTTTGATACGTTTTTTGACATGGACATTTTTGTGAACCTGTGTGTGTGTGTGTAACTTTTTTACATGGATGCAAAAGGGTTAAACACGCCTGAATCAGCTTATCAAGGTCTCACTGCAAAAAAAAAAAAAAAATGCTTGTCTTAGATTTTTGTCTCGGTTCCATCCAAAATATCAAAATTGTAAATCAAGGATTTTCTAGACAAGTAAAAATAGTCTTGTTTTCAGAAAGAAGTTAAATTAAAGAGGTTAACATTAAGTAAGTTTTTGCTTGAAACAAGAAAAAACAATTTGCCAATAGGGTAAGTGAAATAATTTTGTTTTCTGCTTGAAATAATATTATTTTGCTTACCCCACTGGCAGAATATTTTGTTCTAAGCAAAAACTCACCTCATTTTGACTTACTTTTTCTGAAAACAGGACAATTTTTAGAAAATCCTTCTTGATTTAAGAATTTTTAGATATTTTGTATGGAAACAAGACAAAAAAAAAAAAAAAAAAAAAAAAATCAAAGTAAGAAAATCATTTTTTGCCCTGTTGAAGCAAGTTGAAGGAGTGACTTTGGTGCCACCTGAGGTAGACAAAAACATATACAGGTCCTTCTCAAAAAATTAGCATATTGTGATAAAGTTCATTATTTTCTGTAATGTACTGATAAACATTAGACTTTCATATATTTTAGATTCATTACACACAACTGGAAGTAGTTCAAGCCTTTTATTGTTTTAATATTGATGATTTTGGCATACAGCTCATGAAAACCCAAAATTCCTATCTCAAAAAATTAGCATATCATGAAAAGGTTCTCTAAACAAGCTATTAACCTAATCATCTGAATCAACTAATTAACTCTAAACACCTGCAAAAGATTCCTGAGGCTTTTAAAAACTCCCAGCCTGGTTCATTACTCAAAACCGCAATCATGGGTAAGACTGCCGACCTGACTGCTGTCCAGAAGGCCATCATTGACACCCTCAAGCAAGAGGTCTGTGGGAAGGAAAAAGTGTGGCAGAAAACGCTGCACAACGAGAAGAGGTGACCGGACCCTGAGGAAGATTGTGGAGAAGGACCGATTCCAGACCTTGGGGGACCTGCGGAAGCAGTGGACTGAGTCTGGAGTAGAAACATCCAGAGCCACCGTGTACAGGCGTGTGCAGGAAATGGGCTACAGGTGCCGCATTCCCCAGGTCAAGCCACTTTTGAACCAGAAACAGCGGCAGAAGCGCCTGACCTGAGCTACAGAGAAGCAGCACTGGACTGTTGCTCAGTGGTCCAAAGTACTTTTTTCGGATGAAAGCAAATTTTGCATGTCATTCGGAAATCAAGGTGCCAGAGTCTGGAGGAAGACTGGGGAGAGGGAAATGCCAAAATGCCTGAAGTCCAGTGTCAAGTACCCACAGTCAGTGATGGTCTGGGGTGCCATGTCAGCTGCTGGTGTTGGTCCACTGTGTTTTATCAAGGGCAGGGTCAATGCAGCTAGCTATCAGGAGATTTTGGAGCACTTCATGCTTCCATCTGCTGAAAAGCTTTATGGAGATGAAGATTTCATTTTTCAGCACGACCTGGCACCTGCTCACAGTGCCAAAACCACTGGTAAATGGTTTACTGACCATGGTATTACTGTGCTCAATTGGCCTGCCAACTCTCCTGACCTGAACCCCATAGAGAATCTGTGGGATATTGTGAAGAGAAAGTTGAGAGACGCAAGACCCAACACTCTGGATGAGCTTAAGGCCGCTATCGAAGCATCCTGGGCCTCCATAACACCTCAGCAGTGGCACAGGCTGATTGCCTCCATGCCACGCCGCATTGAAGCAGTCATTTCTGCAAAAGGATTCCCGACCAAGTATTGAGTGCATAACTGAACATAATTATTTGAAGGTTGACTTTTTTTGTATTAAAAACACTTTTCTTTTATTGGTCGGATGAAATATGCTAATTTTTTGAGATAGGAATTTTGGGTTTTCATGAGCTGTATGCCAAAATCATCAATATTAAAACAATAAAAGGCTTGAACTACTTCGAGTTGTGTGTAATGAATCTAAAATAAATGAAAGTCTAATGTTTATCAGTACATTACAGAAAATAATGAACTTTATCACAATATGCTAATTTTTTGAGAAGGACCTGTAGTGTTATATAATTAGGTATTTGTCTTTCTTTACACACTAAAATAGTAATACTTTGATATCAGCAACAAAACACTTGCAAATATGTTGCAAGTATTCAGCCCTACTTCTTTGGATCGGTCTTGAAACTGAATTTACTGATATTCCATTCCTGATTTTCCTCTGCTTTTCAGTGTATCTCGGCCCCCCTCATCGAGATGTGAAGGTTCCTGAGTTTGCCTTGTCTGCAGCACATCTGCGAACACGTCCTGAGCTCATCGCTCGTTACCTCATTAAGTTCATCTTCCCAGAGGACGTGCTAGTACGCAGTAACGTTTACGGCGGGGTGCGGCGTGGCATTCAGGCTCTTGACCACAACAAGATCTCTGCACTTCGAGGTGAGATATTTTTAAACAGGTAGCTGACTGGATAACTAATGGTGGAAAAAAGGTAGTTTTGAATAAGGAATAGTTCTCGGTTTCTGCTGTTCTTCAGAGCACCTGTTGGAGCGTTTTCCCTGGATGAAGCTGGAGGAAGACGGAAGCGACTGGAAGGTTTGCGTAGGTGCTATAAACAGCACCATCCGCAAGTTTCGATACGAGCGCAAAATGGGCATAAAAAGAGGGATACGCTAATACGGAGTATCCTATCAAAAACTGCTCAGTGACTTTTGTTTTCAGAGGTGTTTGTACCAGTTTTTGTGTCAAGAAATGCTGTCAGTAGCTTGTCCTGATTGTTTTTCTAGAATGTGTGACTAGTACTTAATTTATTTTGTGATTGATACATTTTCTTACTTTGATAATATTTATAATTTTCAATAGGAATTCTGAAAAAATCTTTATTTGGCAATATAAAATGTACATTAATATATAGATGTTCAAACAAAAATGGTTAATATATGGATTTATTAAGAACAAAAGAAATGTTAATATATTATGTTTTCAAAACCCTTCTTGTCATTGGAACATAGCAGCTATAGAAGAAAGAGAAAAAAAGAGCTGTTGTCAAAACAGAGACTTGCACTTCAGTTATGAACATTCTATCAGTTTAGAGGAAACAGGTTTAGGTTAACAATTCATGTTGCACATGGAGTATGTGTGTGTCAGATCCTCAAGAGTATGAATAATCACTTCTTGTGTCACCAACCTGAAATAAAGCACAGTAGCACGGTTTAATCAAGTGTTTTTGGCCCCTTAATCTATTGGATGAAGGAGTAAAACAAGTGCTTAGCAGGCATAATGGAGAAACGCACCCCTATTGGCAGATGTAATGTTTTTTCAGCTTTTTTCTTGAGATCTTTGGTGATGTTGTTTATCACTCCAAGACACTGTGCCCACGTCACACCCCTCACGCCGACGTCAAACTGTGGGTACATCTCAGCTAGAAACTCTGAATGTACAAACAACAACAACAAAAAAAATTCTAATATAAATTTTTTTTTAATAAAATCACTAAATTGAAGCCTTTCAGGAGCAATGACTAGCATTTCAGACTGGACCAACCAGCCAAAACGGTGACATCTCATATGAATGACACTACAATTTCCGCTATGCGAAAAACACGGACGTAATCGCGGAATCCAGTATTAAAAAAACGGAATTTACAGTTTAACGTGGAATGTCACGAAATTGATCAAAGTTTGGATGAAATAATCAAAAGTAGGTAATTACATTTAAATCAAATCACGATATGGACTAATATTTGTAAATATTAAAATATATTTTTATGAATTATATGAAATATTTAAATATGAATCTGGCGTCTCTCTGTATTGAAGGCCCCGAAAAGTATGAAAGAAGTCGTCAAAATTGTCCATCTGTCCATTGTCATCAGTGGTTCAACCATAATTTTACGAAGCTACGAGAATACTTTTTTTGTACGCAAATAACTTTATTCAACAATTTGTCTCCTTTATGTCAACGTAGCGCCATTTTGGAGAGTATACCCTGGACGCAAACCACGTATGCTGTTCTCTGTCAGCTGCGTCACGCGAACATGCTGTTTTCGTTCGAATCTAATTAAATAAATGTAGAAAACGTATCCATTTGTTGCGGCTGACACAGAACAGCGAACGCTGTTTGCGTCCAGTGGATACTTTCCAAAATGGCCCTACAATGATGTGAAGGAGACGAATTGTTGAATAAAGTCGTTATTTTTGTTTTCTTTGTGTACAAAAAGGATTCTCATAGCTTCGGAAACTTATGGTTGAACCACTAACGACAATTCTGACGACGTCTTTCATACTTTTCTGGGCCTTGACAGTGTTATTTACTTGGCAGTCAATGGGACAGTCACAAAGCTCCAAGTTTTCATTCAAAATATCTTAAATTGTGTTCCGAAGACGAACAAAGCTTTTACGGGTTTGGAACAACATGGGGGTAAGTGATTAATGACAAAATTTAAATTTTGGGGTGGAGTAACCTTTAATGAATGGCGCAGACGCGTGGTTTTGTTTACTACTCGTACTGAAGTGCATGTGACACTTCAGGTAATATTACAGGTCTCGAGACTGTGACCATGTTTTCTGCCAGTGCAAATAATTTTTGTGAACAGTCGCACTGTTCAATTCATAAGCACTGCCTTTTTTGTTGCATACGAGAAACATCAAGCACCAAACGAAATTAAAGTGAAACTAAACTGCGCTGCACAGCGCGGACTGTTTATCAGCTTGGACCACAATGCAAACAAACTTGCACGAGCCCAGAACAGCTTTATTCAGGAGCCAAAGTTGAGTTACTGCTGCGAGATCCAGTGAGAATCTTTCAAATTCTGTCCAGAATTCTCTGGAATAAACAGTGCTGACGTACGTCAGAAAACCTGAAATAGTAATGATAAATATATATACAGGTCCTTCTCAAAAAATTAGCATATTGTGATAAAGTTCATTATTTTCTGTAATGTACTGATAAACATTAGACTTTCATATATTTTAGATTCATTACACACAACTCGAAGTAGTTCAAGCCTTTTATTGTTTTAATATTGATGATTTTGGCATACAGCTCATGAAAACCCAAAATTCCTATCTCAAAAAATTAGCATATTTCATCCGACCAATAAAAGAAGTGTTTTTAATACAAAAAAAGTCAACCTTCAAATAATTAAGTTCAGTTATGCACTCAATACTTGGTCGGGAATCCTTTTGCAGAAATGACTGCTTCAATGCGGCGTGGCATGGAGGCAATCAGCCTGTGGCACTGCTGAGGTGTTATGGAGGCCCGGGATGCTTCGATAGCGGCCTTAAGCTCATCCAGAGTGTTGGGTCTTGCGTCTCTCAACTTTCTCTTCACGATATCCCACAGATTCTCTATGGGGTTCAGGTCAGGAGAGTTGGCAGGCCAATTGAGCACAGTAATACCATGGTCAGTAAACCATTTACCAGTGGTTTTGGCACTGTGAGCAGGTGCCAGGTCGTGCTGAAAAATGAAATCTTCATCTCCATAAAGCTTTTCAGCAGATGGAAGCATGAAGTGCTCCAAAATCTCCTGATAGCTAGCTGCATTGACCCTGCCCTTGATAAAACACAGTGGACCAACACCAGCAGCTGACATGGCACCCCAGACCATCACTGACTGTGGGTACTTGACACTGGACTTCAGGCATTTTGGCATTTCCCTCTCCCCAGTCTTCCTCCAGACTCTGGCACCTTGATTTCCGAATGACATGCAAAATTTGCTTTCATCCGAAAAAAGTACTTTGGACCACTGAGCAACAGTCCAGTGCTGCTTCTCTGTAGCTCAGGTCAGGCGCTTCTGCCGCTGTTTCTGGTTCAAAAGTGGCTTGACCTGGGGAATGCGGCACCTGTAGCCCATTTCCTGCACACGCCTGTACACGGTGGCTCTGGATGTTTCTACTCCAGACTCAGTCCACTGCTTCCGCAGGTCCCCCAAGGTCTGGAATCGGTCCTTCTCCACAATGTTCCTCAGGGTCCGGTCACCTCTTCTCGTTGTGCAGCGTTTTCTGCCACACTTTTTCCTTCCCACAGACCTCTTGCTTGAGGGTGTCAATGATGGCCTTCTGGACAGCAGTCAGGTCGGCAGTCTTACCCATGATTGCGGTTTTGAGTAATGAACCAGGCTGGGAGTTTTTAAAAGCCTCAGGAATCTTTTGCAGGTGTTTAGAGTTAATTAGTTGATTCAGATGATTAGGTTAATAGCTCGTTTAGAGAACCTTTTCATGATATGCTAATTTTTTGAGATAGGAATTTTGGGTTTTCATGAGCTGTATGCCAAAATCATCAATATTAAAACAATAAAAGGCTTGAACTACTTCGAGTTGTGTGTAATGAATCTAAAATATATGAAAGTCTAATGTTTATCAGTACATTACAGAAAATAATGAACTTTATCACAATATGCTAATTTTTTGAGAAGGACCTGTATGTATATATATATATATATATATATATATATATATATATATATATATTACTGTCATATAATAAAAATACTCTAGTTCACTGTACATTTCATTACTGTATACAATTGTTCATGTTTTATTAAGTGTGAAGCACGCCATAAAATAATTCCATCAATTCATACAGGGCTAGTAGGTATCGGATCAGTACTCGGTATTCCATATCAGTCGATATTGATAATCATCACGATAAATGTCCAATTTTTATTTAAAGTTATAAGTTTAAAGGCAGATTTTTGCTACAACGTAAAAGTTGTAAAAACCAGACAGTTAAATTTAAAATCTATAAATAGCTTTAAAATATTCTTTATGGTCAGAACAAGACAAACACTTCTCTTCACACTTTTTCCAGTCATTTTCCTTAACAAAATACATATCCTAATAGAAAAAAATAATTTCTTAGTTCTGCATGTTTTACCGAGTAATATTGCTTCAAATAGTGTCCTGATAAAACAGTAGTCTAAATACATTTAGTATAAATGCATAAATGCTATAGCTTAATCACAAAAAAATACTGTAATTATATTCTATTATTCCTCCTTCAATAAATTTAATCTAGTCTACATTAATAATATAATAAAATTAGACAAATATACATTTCTTACATAATACCACTGTGCAGTCAGCACTACTACAGTAAATCTATGGTAAATGATGGCGACTTGTAGATTAAAAAGTCTTCTGACTGTATTGTTGAGTACAGTGTTTCTCTTATTTGTCAGCAGCGTCATTTTGCTATAAACAGTCATGTGTTCTTCACTGAATTCAAGCGCTTCACACTGAGGCCGTTTAGTGACCGAGACTCATCAGTGAGTGAAAGCATCTGCTCTTGTAAGTTTGCGCTGTGTCGCCATTTGAACTTTGATCCGAGCAGATAAACAGTCCGAGTGGCACACTTTGTCTAGCGCTCTTTTGTTACGCCTTTGACACATAAACATTATATCGAATATGTTATTGTTACCAATTTATTGCCCCACCACAAGCGCAGGTATTGGAATCGGTACCAGAAAGGGAAGGGAAAAGGGTTTCGGAACATCTCTATTTTAAAGCTTAATATTTAGTTTGATCCCACATTGATGAACAATATTTTCTGGTTCAGCATCTTCTATTACTGACCGTTATAGGAATAAGAAAAAAGTGGTCAAAGTCTACTCCTAGTGTACTCCCCGTCCATATATGCACCTCAGTCCCAAATATGTGTACACAAAGAGACAGCATTTACCTCGAATGGCTTCTATTTTGTTGGGGTCGAGTTGCTGGATGCCTTTTGCAGGGTTTCCTGTGACGGCACTGCAGGACAGAGTGCTGATGGGGAAGAGAGCGTGAAGCACAGGCACTACAGCTTTCTGGGGCTCCATCTCCTTAAACACCACCTTGTAAACAGACATTGGGATCCACACTTTCCGCAGGGCGCTTCCGATCATTACTAAGGGAAAAAGTAATGTAAATCATTTTTATAGAATACTGTCAAAGACGCCATTTGAAGCTAAACGCAGATGTTTAAACAGACCGACTATGGATGAAAACTGCTTACTCTACTTTTAAAGCATACATTTGACAAAGAATAGGTCATAATAGGAATAGGTACATAATAGACACAATAGGCATGCATTCACATATGCTGTTCATAGGGGATGTATTGTATTAGCCCTATAATTACAGCATGAAATATTATTTAAACCTATTACTATTAACATTTTACGTAACTTTTTTTTTCTCACAAATGCAAGTTTATATCTTCTAGTTTGGACTTTGTAACTCAATTTAACAAAAATAGTGAGTTTTCTGCCACCAGATAAAATGTCATGCCCGTTTCAGATCTGTCCATCCCACTAGTAGTGTATCCTACCTTTGTTGCTGTCCAGAACTTCAAGTGTTGCCTCTTTATTGTTGGGTATCTTCTCCTGTTCAACATTCTCACCATTCACTTGAGCCAAGGCTTTCTTTCTTTTTTGTTGACGCTTTGAGCCTTTTTTAGTCTGAGAGTCTGTCTTCATTACCTGGGATGGCTGTGGATCATCTGCTGATGCAGTGCAGATCTCATCTCCATTGGGCATTGACATAAGCAAAGCAGGATCAAGAGTTTGAGACTGAGGCTGGGATCCATTACTGCGGCCCCTGCGACCACGTCCTCTGCCCCTGCCTCTGCCTCTGCCTCTCCCTCGTCCACCGCCAGGAGCATTGCCTGACTGAAGGCTGTTAGTATCATCCTGCTGCCGAAGATCTGCCCTGTCCAGCCCTCGTTTCCAGGGAGGGATCCAGCGTGGGTTTCTCTGGACTGGTGGACCAAGACGCTGGGACAAAGACCAGGACAGCTGCCCTTCTTCAACAGGCAGAGACGCCCGTCTCTGAGAGATATGGGATACATTATCACTTAGGGTTGTCAAAATTAACATCAATTGCGTGATAAATGTTTTTCAGGTTAACGCTTTTAAAATATTTAACTCAAACATAACGACACAAAATTATGACAAAATGGCCGTTTATGGCAAGTGATCTCGTAAACAATCATCACAATCGTCTTAAGTTATTTAAAGTCCTAAATGACCGCAAAGTTGGGAGAAAACTCCATTCGACCACATTATACAAGTCTACTTCAATGTAATAGAAAACCCAAAGATCAAAACATGAGAAAAGACTATATTAATTGATCAGAGATTTTGTGACTCGTACCTTTACTGAGTTCTTATGCATAATGAACTGGAAGGAAGGAAGTCTATTGTCTACCCTTGTCCTCTAGTCATGCACCACTCACTTTCTTGAACTATCATGACTCTTTTTTTTTTTTCCTCTTAGACATACTAATCTGCAGTATCTTTAAGGTTTTAATCAATTCCAGAACTGGTTTTGGTGAGACCAAAAGAATTTAATTAACAATTAATAGCGACAACTCCAAAACTGGTTTTGGGTAGACCAAATTTATTTAATTAACAATAAATAGCGATAAATGGTTTATGGACAAACCTTTGGACCATTTTTCAGCCTTGCTGAGCTTCTTTCATTTGACACCTTTAAGAAAGAAGAATAATATTAAAAAAACATTAAAATCTCGCATAATGCAAAAAACAAAATAAGTAACAAAGTTGTTAAGGCTCAACAATAAGATTTTTTTTTCTGCTAGCCTAGTTGGTCCAGCAGTTCAGATTTGAATATGCGCTGGTGAGATTTTCACCATAAATGTGACCCTGGGGGCGTATTACAGAAAAATCCTAACTTTAAAATCTTATCCTATCTGTTTGCTAACCATAGTAATTTCAGTTAGGACTGCATTTCGGACAAAAGCTATTACAGAACAGCATTTCCTAAGTGCGTTATCTTATCTTAACTACAGATAGGAAGGTAGTATTACAGAAACTTCCTAACTTGACAAAACTTTAGGACAACCCCACAGCTGTCCTAACTTCAAAATTATTTAAAAGCTAACGGAAGAAAAACACTTGCAACCGCACTACAACATGGCATTACACTTATAATACTTGAAAATGAAGAACGGAGATGCTTAATGGCAGAAAGACTCTTGGAGGACCCTGAAGATGTGTTACATTTTGCTGACAAAACACTAATAAGTAATTACAGATTGCCGCGTAACATGATTTTGCAGTTAGCACAGGAACTGCAACCAGCATTACAGAGACCAACAAAGCGACGGTGAAAACTTGCCAAATATTATCGCCTATGCCTTTTCCACCAAACTTATCAAGTTTCAATTTCAGCGGCACAAATTAAAAGCCGGTTTTGTTTTTCCATTTTGTTTACCTCCTCGGTAGCTTGCGCAGTGTTGGTTGCTTGGTAACAGACCTGAGAGAGTGGATTGTCGAACTTCTTGATGTGATTTAGGATTTCCTAACTAGAAATAAGATACGATTTTGTAAGATAGGATAAGAATCCCAAATCAAGTTAAGATTTGCTTCTGTAATACGAATTTACGAAAAATCCTAATTTAACGTAGCATATCTTAAGTTAAGACCTAAGATAAGAAGCCTTCTGTAATACGCCCCCAGGACCACAAAACCAGTCTTAAGTAGCACAAGTATATTTGTAGCAATAGTCAAAAATACATTGTATGGGTCAAAATTATTGATTTTTCTTTTATGCCAAAAATCATTAAGTAAAAATCATGTTCCATGAAGATATTTCATAAATTTCCTACCTTAAATATATCAAAACTTAATTTTTGATTAGTAATATGCTAGTAGCCCTGAGTAATAGTAATATAACTTTAAAGGTGATTTTCAGCTTTCAGATGATGTATCAATCTCAATTTCAAAAAATTGACCCTTATGACTGGTTTTGTGTTCCAGGGTCACAAATATGTAATAATGCAAATAATTCACTTTTTTGCAATATTTTTAAATTAAAATAACTTTTATAAGTGATCATACTTGGCAATAGTAGTTGTAAAAAATTCTAACATGTATGCAAACTGAACTGACAGAATAAATTGGGTGTCGAGTTCTGTCAGTTGGTTCTGGGCATCAGTGAGTTTAAAGGTCAGTACCTCATCAGACATTTGTCTGTCAATCTTCTGTTCAAGTCTCTGCACTGCCGCATGCAAAAACTGAAAGTCAACAAACAGCAAACAAAACACTGTTTTTATCCATCATCCCAAATCAGTTTCTATTTTCATTCAGCGCATTAAACAGGTTTATTATTAAGTCCTTGATTCTGATCAGACATCTGAATGCATTATTAAATTGAGGACAGAAGCTCTTACCCTACAGTAGTTCAAGACCTCAAGCAATATATTCTGCTGATCCTCCCTGACAACAGATGTGCTCTGGTTTAGAAAATAATTAGGATATTACTGAAAAAGGAAACGACAAAAGTTCTTCAACAAGCAAATGGTAAACTCTGTCATTTATGCCTACATTATTGGTACCTAACACTGACTATTGTCAACTTCAACACTTATTATGAGACTCAACAAACCTGTACTGGAGCATTTGGAAATACAGGAGGCTCCATGGCGGCTAAAGGGCTGATTGCTGTGTCCAGTCCAGACATCTCTACAGGAGCTCTGGCTGAATCAGATGGAGGCACAGCTTGGTAAGATGCAGCATCTTTAGAAGGGAGTCCAACATTTGTGTCCTTTGGAAGAAAATGATCATATCTGCAATAAGGATGCTTAGTAAACACAACGTTTATCTAAAACTCAAAGGAAATGATTTCTAATTCTTATGCTACTCCAAACCCATATCACTTCCCTCCATGAAATACAAAAGGAGATATTTTGCTGTGTATCTGGGCTGCTCTTTTCAAAACAATGAACGTGAGTGAATATCTAATTCCAAGCACAAAAACTTACAAAAGATCGTTATAAAAGAAGAATAAAAGTAGTCTATAGCCCTACTGACCTATTTGCCTAGCTCACATTAGTAAAAATGCATGAGAAGCAATGCAATACAATATATCAGCAATCACTTTTATTTATATTGGTGTAATATTTGGTGTAATCACCAAACAGGTGCAATATTTCAGCTCTTCTGAAGTCATACTACTTTTGTTTGAGAAACAGACTGAACTTTTCCTCTCAAGTCTCAATCATGATCATGTTTAAACTATTAAAACACGGCTTGACCCATTACATACAAAAACAATTCACCTCTGTAATGACACATACTCAAGCACCATATTTAAAATAAAGAAAACGTGGTTTTAAAAGGGAGTACATTTACATTTCGCATTTGACAGGCAGTTTTATCCAAATCAATTTACACTGTATTCAATGTATACCATTCATCAATTCATGCATTACCGTTTGAGATACAGGAATGTAATTTAAAAGTAAATAAATAAATATATATTCACAAGAATGTATAAGCTGTGTCTCATTTAGAAGGCTGCGCCCTCCGGAGGACGAATGCTCTGGAGGTTGCATCCTCTGTAGGATGTGTATAAGAAGTGTCCTCAGCCTAATTAAACGATGGACAAACGATTAATTAACGAATTAATTAACGAATTAAACGAGACGGCCTTGGTAGGATGGGCGGAAAAGGAAAACAGGATTTGTCACGTTGCTATGCCACCACGTTTAGAGCATCGTTGCACTCTCACACTACTTAAATGAAGGAAAATTATTCCTAAAATTGGAAAGTAATTAAAAAAAAATGCTTTTACTTGTTTTATTTTGTTCAATGTTTGAGCAGCTGTTCTTAACTATTATTAAGAACAAAGTTTATCTGTTTTTACCAGAGGCGATTTAATGTAAGTTGTAAACATCATATCTTCGCCTGTGTGTACATCTGCCTGCACCGGCATTTTTCAAATTAACGACAGTTGTTTATAGCGACGCAAAGAATTGTGGGTTACCTGTAGCAGCGAAGGATACACCTCATGCATCCTCCGAATTCGTGTGAAAGAAGGCCACATTAAGAGCGTCCTACTTGCTTTTCTGAAACGAGACAGCCTCAATGACGTATGCAGCTTCGAATGCGGCCTCCGGAGGGCGCATCCTTCTAAATGAGACACAGCAATCCACCTTTTTCCTGAGCAATCAATGAAGCGCTATTAAGGACTCTCAGCTTCCGTTTTGATGCTCTCCTGTTCCGGTCTCCATAGAATTCCATGTTAAAAAAGGGGTATCAAAGATGACTAAATTAATTAAACGGAAACGTTTTCAATATAACTAAATATAAATATGTGCGCCCGCTTAAGCTGTGCTGTTGTTGGCTGCCACCGCAACAGCAATAAGCTGGAGGAATTTATGTAAAGTCAGACTCTGTATGCCTTATATAAATGATTACAAAAGGAAACGAGCATGGCTTGCAGAGCTTCAGTTAAAATACTGTGTGAAATAATAAATTATGTGTGCTCTTAACGTTTTGTGGACAAAAATCCAGCTAACTTCGCAACGTTCGGGAGCTGTATGTGCACTCATCTGTTTTCAAACTACCTCGCGTCTCGTCTCCTTCCCGCTCATTAAACTATGACAGGTGAGTTACTGCAAAAAGACAGTCATTGCAACACTTTAAAGTGATGAAACTATGGCGCCATCTGCTTCTCAAACTCATTTTAATATGTTTAACGTTATATTATGGGCTTGGAAAATACGTTAATTTGACTAGAACGGGAGACTGGAAATGTAAAGCATTCCAGACTTCCGTGTTCAGGAAAAAGGTGGATAGTGTGCTTTCATGACGCATCATCAGTCAGTCATTTTGGTGGCTCTGAACGTAAACAATGCCACTGAACTAAACGGAACTCGCAAATTTAGACGATTATTGCTGCTGAAAATGGTCAATTATTGTCACGTTTTGGGCTGTACTAATCGGTCAGACCTGGAGAAACATTTGGAGTACTATAGACTCCAAAAGTTAACAAATTAAGGAGAAGATGGCAAAAAAGCTGAGGAACAAAAGGCCAAACTGAACAAGGATTTCCTGGTCAAGATTTTTCACAACAGTTTGTTCTTATTTCCAGTCAGGTAGGTGAAATATTTGGCTAATATCTTAATTAATACTGTTTGTATCTTTACCACCTGTTAGGGATGCGCGGTATACCGGTAATGGAAAAATACCGGTATATAATGTATTTCAAATGGTTCGATATCATCATTTTGCCCAGTTCGGTATTTCATAAGCTGCAGTTCCGATGTTCACCTGTAGGCGGCAGTACTGCCCAAATTGCTGCAAAACCGGTAAATGTGACAAAAGAAAAATGCGATGGATCGTCAAACAGATGAAACTCCATCAACGCGCTCAAAACTAGCGAATAAAGACCGTAGAAGTGGCTATATTTTGAATACAAATCTGATGATAAAGGTGAACAAACTGACCGTACTGCACCTGTGTGCAAGCATTGCTATAAATCACCAAGCAATTGTCACTTGCTCATCCTGATCTTTTCTATTAATTTAGAGATCGACAGGTGAGTGCATCAATCAAAAATTCAGATTTTAATAACTTTTATTCACAAATGATAGTGGACAGTAGTGAAATATTTTTACTTTACTCAAGTAAATTGAAACAGTATCTGTAGTGTTTTTCTTTGGAAAATTTTTACTCCATTCCAAAGCATAATGTCATACTTTTTTCTAAACTACATTTTATAAATAAAAGTTGTTGTTTTACCTTTGATAATTAAGAATATTAACAATGTAGTATTTTCTTGTACTCAAGTAAATTTGAGAATTACTTTTATTTGAGTAAAAGTAAGAATGTAATATAATTCTAATGTAATAAAGTATTAAATATTTAATATGAAAGAGTGAATTAAAAAGTACAATATTATGCTTTGGAATGTTGTGAAGCAAAGTTTTCTAAAGAAAACACTAATAAAGTACAGACACTTGAAAAGTATTTTCAAAGCAGAGTAAAAACTTTCAGAGTCTGAAATCTAAAAGCAATCAGAGAGACAGAGACTTAATAACATGATTTTAAATATTTTGACTGTTAGAATAACACTTTACAGTAAAGAAACCTTGACCTGAGCTGACCTAACAGTATTACAGCACTTATTAATGTAGGTCAATACTTATTTATAAATTATAAACTAATACATTTTTAGTTTATTAACATTACTTACTACAGTATCGATTTAGTATCGATACCGAAGTATTACATTCTAGTATAGTACCGAAGTCAAAATTATGGTATCGAGCCATCCCTACCACCTATTAACTTTCTAATTCTTATGCTACTCCAAACTCATATTACTTTCCTCTATGAAATGCAAAAAGAGATACTGTTCAGATACTGTTCTTTTCCAAACAATGAAAGTGATTGATATCTAATTCCAAGCATCATTATAAAAGAAGAATTAAAGGAGTCTATAGCCCTATTCACTTTTTTGCCTGCCACTGATATTAAAAGGCTTTCCTTCATTTTATTACTTTTTTGTTGAATGACTCCAATACTAAAAGCTGCAACATACGCTAAGGCCAATGCACACCGCACCGACAAACGCCAACAGACAAGTTGGCTGTTGGATTTAGAATTTTATGAAAATCAGCTGTCATGTTCACACTGCCCCAACAAACTCCGACAAACTTCGAGTCACAGGGAGTGAAATAACACCATGTCTACACCGGATGCGAAAGTTGTCGCATTGCACTACATCCAGTTTAGACAGCATCACTGATTATAAATCAATAGAAACTCTATTGTATTTTGTCGCGTCACGCCGAGCTGCTAGTTCCTGATGTAGATGGTGTAAGTCTGACTGGAAAAGAAACTGATGATCCTCTAATTACAATCAAATTTTTACCTTTATTGTAAATTGCATTATTGTTTGCATGTCATTTTTCACCTGAAAAGACAGCAAATAAAACGAATGGGGCCGTGGGTGAAGCACGCCTAAAGCGAAATATGCGCGTCGTCATGGCAACGGTTCGTGACCACGTTAGATTACATCAGAGTTTGTTGTAGTTTGCTGGAAAATCATTTCACACTGCTCAGACATTCCACAACCCGACAAACGCCGATTAAGCATGTTCAGTCGGGGGAAAACAAACTCCAACCAACCTAGCTTACATTAGTAAAAAATGCATCTCCTTTGGGCAAGATTAGATATCTCAGATTAAGACTGCCAAAAACAGCAGATTATTTGTTCTGGAATTCACACAACAGAGGTTGCGTAATGAAAACACAGTCTTGGCAGATTTGGATGGCATTCAGATGATTCAGGCATATCATCCTTCTAGAAAATTAGTCCTGCCCAAATAGGTACAATATTTCAGCTCTTCTGAAGTCATACTAGCTTTGTTTGACAAATAGACTAAAAACTCAATCATGATATTGTTTAAACCATTAAAAAACAGACCCATTGCACGCAAAAAACAAATTTGATATTACCTGTCATTACACATAATGAAGCACCATATTTAACTTAAAGAAAGCATGGTTTTGAAAACATGATTTTAAAAGTTTTTTAAAAAGCCCATTTGACAGGGGCTTTTATCCAACGCAACTTACACTGTATACCATCCATCAATGCCACTGAACTAGTGCTGTCAAACAATTGATAGCGATTAATCGCATCCAAAATAAAAGTTTATGTTAAATACTATATATTTGTGTACTGTGTATATTTATTATGTATATATAAACACACACACATGCATGTATATATTACAGAAAAATATTTTACATTTATATATAAAATAATTATATTTATTTATAATCTAAATTGTATACAGTTATAAATATATATACATATATTTTGTTTTAATATATACATGTATGTGTGTGTATTTATATGTACATAATACATATACAAAGTAAACAGACATACAGTATGTAAACATAAACTTTTATTTTGGATATGATTAATCGCGATTAATCGTTTGACAGCCCTACACTGAATCGAACAGAACTCTGAAATTTTGCTAATTATTACTGCTGTACTAAGAACGGACCGGAGAAAACATTTAGAGCACTATAGACTGCCAAAAGTTATAACAAATCAAAGGAGACGAGCGCAGAAAAACTGAAGAACAAAAAGTGTTTGTGGCTGGCCAAACTGAACCAGAATTTCCAGGGCAGGAATCTTAACCACATTCAAGTTTGTTCTTATAATTTCCGGTCAGGTAGGTGAAATATTAGGCTAATATCTTAATTAAAACTTTTTGCATGCATCTTATCACCTATTAACTTCAGTTTGTCAAATTATTGGGCCCTTTCCTGCTTATGATGTCCTTCTCTATATGATTTAGCAGCTTCCACAGGTTTTTTCTGTGGTTTAGACAGCAAAAATGAGCAAAACAGCATATTCTGTAGTACATTAACTGTGCAATCCATGCTGTTGTTTACATCCAAACCGTGATGTAAGTGCAAACCCTCTATTGATATGAGCATCTTATTAGCATCAAGGTTATTATTTACTTATTAATTGCAACACTTAAAGAATGAGAAGGGCTGCGGGACAATACCCTGTTTTCTGCATTACAGTCAAGGCTCTGCTTGTCTCTCTGCTCAGCCAGAAAGGTCTGTCGGCTTTTACGGCGTCCTTTTAAACTCCTCCTGGAAGACTGTTTCTCAAGGAGCGCTGAATCTTCATTATCTGGGACATAAACTGGGGAATTAACATATAAAAAAAAATATGGACACTTAAATTGCTGCATTAATATATACAGAACATGAAGCAAAGCGAAATTTATTTAAGACAAACAAACTTACAACCAAAAAAATGACATTTTGTGGTTGTCAAACATTAGTGAATCATGTTCATAGTTAATGTGATGAACTACACCGGTGTGAATTTGAGAACTGACTTCATACAACCACTGAAGAAAAAAAAAAATCACTAAAACACCAGATTATTGGAAAAATGGCTCGGAAAAGTTAAGTTGAAGCAATCTTTTTTTTTTTTTTTTTTTAACTCTGTGACCTACTTTTGATAATTAGCCAGACAGACAGTGAATTATAAGACGTTAAAGAATCACATGTAGGTCAAAGCAAACCTCGCTCTCTGATGGTTTTCCTTCTCCAGGTAGAAACGCCAGAGGAGTCTGAGAGTTCATCGTCATATTCATCTTGAACTTTTTCTTCTTCCTCCTCTTCTTCTTCACAGTCCGAGGACTCGACAGGTGCAAAGATACTCAGATCCATCTCGGTTTCTGGATCTTCATCTTCAAGCTTGACAACGATATAATGGTTGTCGCAAAGGCTGTTTGTTCCCTCCTCACCACTGTTTGAACAACTTTGTGACTGCGAATCCGCGTCTGACAGAAGTTTAACCTTCATTTTGAGTCACCACACGCACATCTATCAAGACTTTACCGGTCTTGTTTGAGCTTCTCCAATGAATTTGCAGGTTGTTTTTATATGAAATGCACAGTCACATTCGTGAGCACTGCAGCTGTCGTGTTCAAGTAACGTTAGCTGTGTGTCGCTGGAGTTCAGTAGGATGGGCGGATAGATCTTGAAATTGAAATACTCTGATTCGTTAATTCGTGAGGATATATCCTCATTTAATGATATCGATACTACAGGTTTCTTTCAAAATATTGATTTTAATAATAGTTAGGCATGAAAATAAGTGCATGTCAAAAGTGTCGAAATTAAAAAACGAACTACAGCATGGCAGGATAGGAACTAATTTCCCCCTTCCGCTGAGCACACATTCACACAGTCAGAGAGCAGGAGCAGTGTTTGCTAGAGATAAAGACAGAAACTTAATTTCTTTTCTACTTCTCTTCACTAAACAATGACTTCAGTTGTTGAATGACTTAAAGGTAAAACTTAAAGGTGATTCTTAACAAATTCTTATAATGAAAAATATGCAAATCGTGTGCGATTGTTATTATTATTGTTATTTATTTCTTTTTAATTTATTTTTATAGAATTATGACTGTTTTTCTGCTAAATAATGATGTCTATGCATAATGGTAATAATGGCCATTTGAAACCTTAGTATACACTAAAGTGTGGTACAGTTGTCCTCAAAAGTTTGCATACCCCTTGCAGAATCTGCAAAATGTTAATTCTTTGAGCAAAATAAGAGGGATCATACAAAATGCATGTTTTTTTTTTTTTTTTTTTTTTATTTAGTACTGACCTGAATAAGATATTTTACATAAAAGACATTTGCATATAGTCCACAAGAGAAAACAATAGTTGAATTTATAAAAATTACCGTTCAAAAGTTTATATACCCTTGATTCTTAATACTGTGTTGTTACCTGAATGTTTTTTTTTTTTTTTTTTTTTGTGATAGTTGTTCATGAGTCCCTTGTTTGTCCTGAATAGTTCAACTGTCTGCTGTTCATCAGAAAAAATCCTTCAGCTCCCACTAATTCTTTGGTTATCCAGCATTTTTGTGTATTTGAACCCTTTCCAACAATGACTGTATGATTTTGAGATCCATCTTTGCACACTGAGGACAACTGAGGGACTAATATGCAACTATTACAGAAGGTTCAATGTTACTTGTGCTCCAGAAGGAAAAAAAAAACATGCATAAAGAGCCACGGGGTGAAAACTTTTGAACAGAATGGAAATGTGTACATTTTGCTCATTTTGCCTAAATATCATATTTTTTTCATTTAACACTGCCCTTCAGAAGCTACAGAAGATACTTGCATGTTTCCAAGAAGACAAATTACACCATAATGACAAAGCACAACATTTAAAATGTATTAGAAATTAAAAAAAAAAGACAAAACAATCTGCTGCATTAAAGGTTCACAGAAGCATGTAGTCTCCATTATCCATAAAGGAAGAAGTTTGGAACAACCAGAACTCTTCCTAGAGCTGGCCTCTTGGCCAAACTGAGCAATTAATGGAGAAAGGGCTTGGTTAAACTGGCGAAAATGATGGTCACTCTAGTTGAGCTCCATTATCATATATGCAGAGAAGCCTACAGAAGGATAAATATCACTGCAACACTTCACTGATCTGGGCTTTATGGCGGTGTGGCAAGACTCAATACTCTACTCAGTGAAGACACATGAAAACCCATGGAATTTGGAACAAAGCACCTAAAGAATATCGATTGTGAGAAACAAATGGGGGGTGATATTAGGCTGCAAAATAGCAAAACGTGAAAAAAAGGCAAGGCACTATGTATGTGTGTGTGTTTGTTTATTTATATTATATACATTTCACACACATATATAAATACATTTTTAATATACATTATTTTATTTTTTTTTTAATTACATACATTTTTAATATATTTGTTTTAAGGTGAGACACTGCAGGTGAATAGGGTAAAAAACAAAATAAAGAGTTATCACCTTACTTACCCAGCTGATTGATTACAACATTTTTTGTATTACAAGTTTTTTTTTAAATGTTAGGTTTAAATATGCAAATGAGGCATTGTTTATTGAAATGTGCACTAATTTGCATACATTTCTAGTACTAAAATCTAAGCGCTGGATGAAGTCAGTTTCAATATATATATATATATATATATATATATTTTTTTTTTTTTTGTGACATATTAGGGTCAAAAGTTTTTACAGAGGGAATTTTGGGCATGTCATTTTGTCACTCCATAATTCTGAAAATACTTAGAACAGACAAACAGTATATTTTATACTTTTTAATAAAATGTTGTATACAATCAAGCAAATTATATATGAACAAATCCCTCTGTAAAAACCTTCAGGATATAGACAGGAATATAAATGTAAAGTTTGGTGTATGTAAGTGCTTCTGAAGTGGAGATTTATGGCTCAGTGTAGGAGGAAAAAATCAATTTTGAGAAAACCTTTAAAAATATGTATTGTAATTGAAATGTATTGACACAAATAGATAAAGTGCTACAAGAAACACTTGCCAGTGTCTTTTGGATGTTTTCCTTCCACTAGTTTGAAAACACAAAAAAACAAAAAGCCTAAAATCTCAAATTTGACAGGTGACTGAAAAAACTGTGTTTTTGCCTGCAGTGTCTCGCCTTAATAATAAATTAAAAATAAGTATTAATATTTTATGATGTAAAGGATACTAGGACTGAAAATTTATTATATTATTTTATATTTAATATACCAGTCAATTTTTAGGTTTAGACTGTTTTGTTTTCCATAACTTCGGTAAAACAGATTTGAGAATAATGTTAGAAAAAGATGTTAGAAAATTGTTATATTTTGCTTTTTTTTAATTCTTACTAGTGCCTGCATTTAAGAGGTGTATAAATAAATGTGTTTTTGACAGCCCTAGGAAACTTCCACCTGAACAAGATTTTCAACTACAAAAGATATTGGAGGATTAATTTTCTTTTACACAATTTGTGTAATTAGTAACAACATTGCCAAAAATGGGGTTTCCTATTATAATCAATGTATCTATTCATTGTCTTTAATTTGCAAATGTGTTCTTTGAGCAGCATGTCATTAAAAAGTATAACTTTAAATTAAAAAGCAACTTTTTAGTGTGAATTTACATTGGCATTTTTACATTTTTATATTAAAAACAAACAAGCAAGCCCTGCCCAGATTTAAAAAGTAATCCAAAAGTAATGCAACGCATTACTTTCCATAAAAAGTAACTAAGTAATGTAATTAGTTACTTATTTAGGGAGTAACACAATATTGTCACAAGTAACACAAGTGTCCCAGTAGCAGGGGTACTATCAGCCAATCATTGTGAGGGCCCATCAGCAAAGATTTCAAAACGTCTATGTACTGAAGGTCCTGCACCAGCCGAGCAGCTGCCATTGAGACAAACAGAAGTGCTAAAACTGGTGTGGGATTTAGTTTTGAAACAGTTTCACAAATAATTACAAAGAAATGGCAAGTAACATGCAGAATTAAAGATTTAATTAGAAAGACTGAAATAATATTTTCTGGTAAAATATACTCTCTCTCTCTGAGTCTCTGTACATTCCATAAACATATACTTTTAGATCATGAAATCTTCTCATTTATGTATTTATTTATTTATTTGTTTTTTTTTTTACTGAGATGTACCATCTATGCAGGGTGTTTCCTGCCATTGACCAGAGACGCTGTATATTTAAATCGATTTATTTAATGAATTTGTATTACCTAAACAAGCATGAATACCTGTGACTCCTTAATGATCATGTAGCACTGTAACTTCTGTAATGAGACACTGCGACTCTGCAGATGCACTAAATCTCTATGACCAGCAGATGGCAGCAAATTCCACATCACTTCAATCACGATTCCACAAGATGGCATGAAAAACAATCCACAAATTCAGACGCAGTAGTTTCATTTTTCTTTCTTTTACGTGCTTTTCTGTAAATATAATTTTTCCCTATGTCCTCATTAAAATTTATATCCTGTTAGTCAGAGCCTAGAATGACCCTAATGATTATAAAAGACACTTTACTGAAAACTAATATAATGACAGTTATTAATCCAGCGTTGTATCTCTTTATTCAAGCCAAATAATTCATAAAGAGCTAGGTTTAAATAGCTGACACAAAAGTATGTGAGTTTTTGAATACTACTCATATGAATAACTGTGCATCAAAGGAGTTTGCAGCTTGTTTACATTTTACAAACATTTTGGAACTACATATAAACTCTGGTCTAGGAGAGTCGCAGGAACACTCTCTGTGGACAGTAGAGGACAGCAAAGAGGCAGTTAAACATGACATTAACTTACTCCGTTTTGCAAACATGGTCCAGAGCTGCTTCCAGTTCACAGCTGTACACAGTGTTCACAGCTCATTACATATTTTTAAGAGTTTGTTTGAAAAAATATTTTCATTTAAATTGATTTGTAATGTCGAATATACAATACTTGTATCAAAGTTTAAAATTCCTTAAGAAGAATCGCTCTATGTTCTCCCAACTGTATGTCGCTTTGGACAAAAGCGTCTGCCAAATGCCTAAATGTAAATGTAAAATAGAGGGCTTGTGTATGCTATCATATGTAGACAGTAATAACAGCACTGTATATTTAAAAAAAATACAGTGTATTTAAAAAAAAGTATTTTTTATTAATCAAAACAGTTGTGCTGCGTAATATTTTTGTTCTTTTTTATTTCAAAAGACGATAATTTATTTGAAATGGATTTCAATCTGAATCTGTAATCTGAATTGTATACAGGTATAAATATATATACATATAAATATTTTGTTTTAATATAGATATGTATGTGTGAGTATTTATATCTACATAATAAATATACAAAGTAAACACACATCTAGTATCGAAACATAAACTTTTATTTTGGATGCGATTAATCACGATTAATCGTTTGACAGCCCTAATTTGAACAATAGTATATCATTATTATTATTTGTCTTTTAAAAGTTTAGTGATTCATGACTTCCAATATTTAAAATGGAAATAAATGGTGATAAATGTAGAAGAAAAGGCAAGTTTATTCAGCACAATTCATACACAATTATCAACATGCCCAAGAAAACACATGATGCAAAGTTCTGTTTTAATGTTAAGAACAAAAATTAATAGTAAAAGTAAACTACACAAAAATTATGTCTAATTATGATCAAAATTAGATAAAAAACAATTAATACAATGTGTAGTTGTCTTCTAAACATTGTAATGATCACATGTGTTTTATACTTAAGTACAACTGCACAGTAACCACTTGTAATGATATTAAATGTAATCGTTACTCTTCTTTACAGTCCATGAAAGAATGATATCTATTCATTTTCTACCATTTTATAAACAACAAGGTGGTTTTCAATTGTAGTAAAATGTCCAGTAAAAAGGCTCAACTCTCTCTTTACTCTTTATGACTTTTGGGTTTTATTAAGAGGCTTTTATTCACAGATAATGCTTTCCGTTTGTTTACTCAACTGTTAGTGTGAAATTATGTAAATTTCGTTATTGCTAAGAGCTATTTGACAAGTTCAGACTATAGTATATGACAAATGCATTTCAAAAACTGTCAGTTCTGAATTTCAACGCACATACTCTTATCATAGTCTCACCTAATCTGTGTGTGCAGTCAAATGCTGGCAAACATGTCATAATTGGCTGTCACGTATGGAAGAATATACACATGAAACTGCCTCACCCAGTTCTCAGCATATAGAATGAACATTGGATATCATGCATGCATGTTTTTGCCTGCTAGTTCTGTCTTTTGTTTAATTTTCCTTGGCACTGAGGGTGTGAGATAGGCAGTGCAGACATATTCTAAAGAGGCATTAAAAATGAGAATCAAATAACACCCTAAATGCATGTTTTATTCTAAGTGTAACAGGTAACACAATAGGACAGGTGTGTTAAAATGATTTTCTGAACTGAAATCTTGACAAAGAAGCTCCATTTGTGTTATTTTAAGGGTTCGACGACTTCACTATTATATTGAAATCTGAAAAACAGCCTTAGGTTTATAAAGACATTGCTGTCACTATACAAATACAAATTAAAATAACAACTTTAACATCTAAAACATGACCAGTGTTGGGGAAAGTTAATTTTAAAAGTAATGCATTACAATATTGCATTACTCCCTAAAAAAGTAACTAATTATGTTACTTTTTGTGGAAAGTAATGCGTTACATTACTTTTGCGTTACTTTTTAAATCTGGACAGGGCTTGCTTGTTTGTTTTTAATATAAAAAGATTGATTTTTAGCTAATGTAAAAGCCCTTTTACACCAAAATGATATTAAGTGAATAAGGCTAAGACTAAAGGAAATTTAAATTCCCATTTGTGCAGTAGAACTGTAGGAAAAGAAAGTTCAACACTCTTCAGCAATGAGAAAAAAAAAGCACAAATGTTAGTTAATCTAAAGTAAGTTTTGCTTATTAGTACACTGCAAAAAATGCTTTTCTTATTTAGGTTTTTTGTCTTGTTTCTAGCCAAAATATCTAAATATTCTTAAATCAAGAAGGATTTTCTAGAGAAGTAAAAATTATTGTCATGTTTTTTATGCTTTAAGTTTTGGTTCATGCTTGAAACAAGCAAAATAATCTCCCAAATGGGGTAAGCAAAATGATCTTGTTTTCTGTTTGAAATTTTTTTTTTTTTTTTTTTTTTTTTGCTTACCCCATTGGGAGATATTTAGCTTGTTCTAAGCAAAAACTCACTTAATTTTTGCTTGTTTTTTTTCTGAAAACAAGAACATATTTATTTACTTGTCTCGAAAATCCTTCTTCATTTAAGTTTATATATATATATATATTATATATATATATATATATATATATATATATATATATATATTGTCTGTAAACAAGACAGAAAATCTAAGTAAGAAAAGTATTTGGTTTCACTTTATTTTGATGGTCCCTTTAACACATTCTTTTGATTATAAGTAATGTTGCACCTACATGTCTACACTGCAAAAAATGCTTTTCTTACTTAGATTTTTTGTCTTGTTTCCAGCCAAAATATCTAAACATTCTTAAATCAAGAACAAATTTCTAGACAAGTAAAAATTATTGTCTTGTTTTCAGAAAAAAAGCTTAGAACCAGCTAAATTATCTGCCAATGGGGTAAGCAAAATAACCCTATAAATAATCTTATTTCAATTAGAAAACAAGATTATTTTGCTTGCCCCATTGGCAATTTATTTTGCTTGTTCTAAGCAAAAACTTAATTTTGTCTTCTTTTTTCTGAAAACAAGACAATAATTTTTGCTTGTCTAGAAATTCGTTCTTGATTTAAGAATTTGTAGATATTTTGGCTGGAAACAAGACAAAAAATCTAAGTAAGAAAAGCTTTTGTTGCATTGTACTAACTCTCATTAGTTACTAGAGTATTATTAGAGTGGTAGGGTTAGGGTTAGAGTAAGCTGACATACTTGCAAAGTTACTTATAGTCAATAGAATGTCTGTTGAGAGACCATCACAATAAAGAGTCAGCAGATATTAAGCAGACAGTCTAAAACATCTGAACAAAACAAAACTGAACATCTGAGTCTAAAACATCTGAACAAAACAAAAACAGCAGATGGGATGAATGGGGCACAGATTCATACTCTGACAGCAGGTGGCGCTTATGGAACAGCAGCATTATTAGATTTTTTGTCTTGCTTCCAGCCAAAATATCTAAACATTCTTAAATCAAGAACAAATTTCTGGACAAGTAAAAATTATTGTCTTGTTTTCAGAAAAAAAGAAGTCAAAATTAAGTGAGTTTTTGCTTAGAACAAGCTAAATTATCTGCCAATGGGGTAAGCAAAATAACCCTATAAATAATCTTATTTCAATCAGAAAACAAGTTTATTTTGCTTACCCCACTAGAGTATTGTTAGAGTGGTAGGGTTAGGGTTAGAGTAAGTTGACATACTTGCAAAGTTACTTATAGTCAATAGAATGTCTGTTGAGAGACCATCACAATAAAGAGTCAGCAGATATTAAGTAGACAGTCTACTAATACTCTAATGAGAGTTAGTTGACATGTAGGTGCAACATAACTTAGTGTCAACAGAATGTTCAAAAGGGACCATCAAAATAAAGTGTTATCAAGTATTTTTTGCAGTGTATGGTTGTTTTAGATCAACAAAGGTCAGAAGACATTGGTTAATAAAATGGGATTAAATACATAAAGGAAGCAAAAAGTAACTGCCGTTATTTTTTTGAAAAAGTAACTTGTAAATGAAAAAGTAATGCGTTACTTTACTAGTTACTTGAAAAAAAGTAATATTATTACGTACCTTGCGTTATAAGGAGTTACCCCCGACACTGAACATGACACATGAAATGACAGTAATTAAATTTTTATGTAAAAGTAAATTAATTGCCAATGGTATGAAATGAAATGACATGACACTTACTTCAAAATTACATTGTATAATTGATAAATGGGTTTCCAACCATAAACTCCCAGTGACAAATATAGGATATAAGATTATGCACCAGAATAAATGAATCAATTCTATTCTATTTTGCTCTACACCATCTATGCTATTCCACTTTGATCCAAAGAAAGATGCTGCATACAAGCGGCTTGAGTTGTTTTTGATGTAAATTAAATTTGTATAATTTAGAAATTTGAAGCAAAAACAAATTTTGTAAAACTACACTACATAAAACATCTGAACAAAACAAAAACAGCAGATTGGATGAATGGGGCGCAGATTCATTCTCTGACAGCAGGTGGCGCTTATGGAACAGCAGCATTATAGTGTTTCCTGTGTTACTGCAGTATGCCACGCTGAGTGTAAATCTGTGACGCTGTCAATAAATGCTCAGGAGACGTTGGATCCAAGTGCGACATTTTTAATGAAAAACTCAGAGTAGACAGGCAGGGGTCGACAACGGCAGACTGTAGTGGTGAAGATAATCCAAAAACACAAACGAGAGTCCAGGCAAATAGTCAAGGGCGGGCGGCGATCAAAGGGGATAATCCAGAGGCAAGCGAGGGGTCGAAAAGGCGGGCAGATATCGTTCACACACAGTTAAACAGTCCGGTTGGCAACAGCAAGACAAACACAGGAAAAACGCTCAGGATTGGTAGATAGACTAGCAAAACTTCGCGAGGGAAAGACCAAACAAACGCTCTATAAATGGCCGAAAGAGAGGAAGCGACCGGAGCGACCCGGAACAGGAAGTGAGTCCCAGGTACGGGGTTTGGGGTAATGGAGTCCAAATATTAGAAGTCCGGAGAGGGTTCCCGCTGGCAACGGTTAGAGGGAGCCACAGAGACCGCATTTGTGACAAAAACACTGCTTTAATATTCTTTATACAGAGACAAGATGAAAAGATCTTGTCTAAAGATCTAATAATTATTATTATTATTATTATTACATATCATGTCTTTCAATCTCCTTTTAGTTTCTGTCTGACTTGCAGTTGCACTTTACGAATAAATTTTGACCAGGCAAGATTTTTGTTTATTCCGTCGCCATAACAACTAGCCGCTTTAAGAGCAGAAACGCGCCCCTGGTTGCTAGGAGACGTAACAAACATGGATGTGCAGGAGATGAGCCCAGTACTTTTTGTAGTGACTCTGTGTGCTGAATCAAAAGAAAAAAAAAAGGCACTCATTCTCCTGCCACAGTTGAAGAAGTCTTTATTCCATGGCGGAGCTCCACTTCGCGGTCCTTTGCGTCTCCATTTTAGACCTTTGTTTACCTTTGGCAGGTCAGCGTGGTACTATGATTTCCGGTTTCAGTAGCGACGCGTCATACGCTAGGTCACGTGTTCTAAAATCGGCTCAAAATATCAAACATGGTTTGATAACCTCCGACTGGATGGAATCAAAATCGGACGCTGTAAAATCGGATCTGTGACCATCATACACATCCCGATTTTCTATCGAATCTGTCAGTTGAAATCGGCCGACTGGCTCTGACTTTCGGCAACTAGCGTCAACTTCTGCAGACTGGAAATAGAACGAAAATCAGGGCAAAAAATCGTGTAGTGGATTCCAGCCTTTAACCGTATCCCTGAGGGGGAAAAATCCGGTTGCGGTTGCTATAGTTGCATTTCATAATAAACAGAACATAACGAAATGGAAACATAACCTAATAGAAACATTTTATTTTACATGAGCGCTGCATATTCCTGCGCTGCTTTGTGTACAGTCATTGCCAGAGAAACAGCTTTTTAAAAGTCTTTTATAAAGCGCCACCTGCTGACCGATGACTGGAAATTTTCAAATGTGAAAATGAACCCACGTTTTGAAACTAGTGTAAACTAGTGGATCAACAAGAAGATAACGCATATAAAAATCTAAACAATTAAGACAGTAAATATATCATTATTTAATTTTGATAGCAAATGTTTAAATTAATAGAACGACTGAAACGACTCCATTTTCTTAAAAATGTATATAGAATATTTTGTTTTTGTGAAAACCCGTAAGTCATGCTTTTTACAGTCATTTTACAGTTTAACATGCTACCATGACATTGCCCTACCGCACTCATATGGTATTAATTTTATTTTTGCAGGTCTTAAAAAAGGACTTAAAAGACTTTGAGCTTAAAAATGTACATTTGAACTTAAAAACCTTGCAGATACTGTTTTTAAGATGATTTAAGGGAGCTGTTGCTCCCTTACATTTCTTAAAGTGAAATGGTTACTAAGGACTTTGTAGCAACACTTAAGCAAACACTTAGATAATTAACCCTTTAACTGTCACTCCCTATTGTGAACATAGACATAAAAATGCACTATCCAAATGTAATTTTTTATAATTCATGAACACAAACATTTTGTAATATGATTTTCATGTACAATTTCCATGATAACGCAATGTCTGATTTTAAAATGGTTTCCAAAGGATGAATTTTGAAATTTTAAGTCTTCAAGTGATATATAAGTTCTTATGATTTCTAAAGCGTGATAGAAAAAAAGGGCAACAAAGAAAGTCTTTTTGTGAAAAAGGTCTGAACTCCTGTTATGAAGTACATTTTTTGAGGTGCACTCTTGTCATAAATTAATCTATTACTTTTCCTACATAATTTGTAACACAAAACAGTGGTAAAATATCAATTTAGGAGTCTTAGACCTTTCCAACGATATATAGTTTGTCATGATTAGATTAGGATTTATTTGAAATATGGTGAAGTAAACGTAGGCGTCCCGATGACGGGACGGTGACAGTTAAAGGGTTAAGGGAAATACTTAATGACAGCCTTAAAGTTCCTTAAGTTGACCCTCTGGATTTTTCTTGATACCCAAGTTTCACTAATCTAACTTTTTATATTAAAAACAACCAAGCCCTGCTCAGCTTTAAAAAGTAACAAGTAATGTAATTAGTTACTTTTTTATAAAAAAAAAAAGTAAAACTTTTTTACTTAAAAGTAACTTTCCCCAACACTGATGGCTACTACTAAGTACTTAAGTAGGTAATTACTCTGTATTATGGACACCTTAAAATAAAATGTTACCAAAAAGTGTTAAAAAGGTTATCAAATAAATAAATCGTTATATCAAATATCGAGATC
Organism: Cirrhinus molitorella; assembly: GCA_033026305.1. NCBI lineage: Eukaryota > Metazoa > Chordata > Actinopteri > Cypriniformes > Cyprinidae > Cirrhinus > Cirrhinus molitorella. The sequence continues at coordinate 25,586,969 of CM065132.1, read as the reverse complement.
AAAATTTTGGTCATAATCGCAACAAATGCAAGAATAACATGATGTGAAAACTAGAGGCCTGTGCCAAAGGCATTCAACAAATAGTTTCATGCCTTTTTTGGGCTATATGTTACCATGATATTGTAACATTTACACTCCACAGTTTTGCCAGAGGCAAAGTCTCAATATGCAACCAGTGATTATCATACAAAGAATATGTCTGTTTTGTGACATGTATTTGCCCTTAAAATACTTTACATTGGTTACATTGTGCTGTTGGGACATAGAAGGAATTTCTCTGGCATTTCAATATATTTCCTTATTCTTTGCACATCCTGTTCATTTATTTTTTATATGCTAAGAATAATCTCAGAAATTGCAACATTTATTAACCTGTCCTCTGAAAACTATTTCTAGAACGTTTTTTTTTTTATTATTCCTTTAGTAATGTGCTCACACCAAACTGGAAACTAGCTGCACATGTGTCAGGAAAGTATGGTACTGTGCAGAACTTAAGATCACATAAATGGTCTTGTTCTGGGCTTCGCTACAGCTTCTGTCCTCTTTCGTAAACAACAAATTAATATGATTATATAATTTGATTTCATTAGGCTAATATTAATGTCATTAACAGTGCTGGGTGTAACACATAAAACACACAAATAAAATGTCACAGATGTTTGAGATGCACAAAGATGAAGACAAGATGATGATCCACAGGTTTCCAGTACAGCAGGTAAATCCACATCAAGACAGTAGATACATAACCTAGCAACCTTAAGACAAGACAAACTAACATGGAACTGAATACAACTTATAGGGACACTAATGACATATAGACAGGTGTAGGTGATTAACTAATAAAGGACTAAACAAGGGCAGGAACAGGAAAACCAAATATGGACACATGAGGGAGAAACCAACATAACACAGCTAATTGCATTATAAAACTGGAGAAATCGCCACAGGAGAGGACTGGGGATTTGAGAATGTGTGTTGGTATGTCTTAACAAATAATGTCTTCAGAGTCAGTTGTAAATGACATGTAGGGTGAGCACAGGGTGACAGTGTTGGTTACACCCACAAAAATGTCATACATGACTTCATATGAACAAAAGTCTGCAGTGATATCTCAGACAGACAGCATACTTTAAGCTTATCCTCATATTGTAATCATTATAACCACAAGCTGTAATCATTGCTTAATGTTAAGTCCAAAAAGCATGGGACGTGAGGACAGATTAAATGTTCTGAATAAACAGGAGAAACAGAGACATTAGTCACTTTAGTGGTTAACTATATAACTTCAGTTCAGTTCACTGTTACACCAAACATTTGAACAAGCCTGTTTGTCTCTTTTAGTCTGAACTTGTGAAGACTGTAGTAACCACACCTCCATAACTGTCAGGAGCATGAGTAGGTTTGACTGGATTGTGATGGATGTCTTACAGAAGTGATTCTTCAAACTTGTCATGCCAAGCAAACATTTGATCAAGACAAAACATCTAGGTACAATGTCAAACCAATATTCAAAATTTTCTTTTAAGCATTGAATAAACTGACATGTCATTCATTGGCAACACAGGTCCTTTTGTGCAAGGGCCCTACCAGAGAAGCAAACTTGTAGTAAAACACAACAGAACATTTTGCAGTTCAATGGACTCAACTATAGATACTTCCACAAAAATCCCAGTGTTATGCTAGCTTCCAGTAAAGTATTTCCCACAGCAAACACTTTTGTCACAATTCTAATACAATTCTAACACAATTCTTAATGACAACCCAGTCCTGAGAATTCAGAACCTCAGACTGGGCAGAAGGTTCACCTTCCAACAATGACTCTAAGCACAAAGCAAGAGTAGCTTATAGACAACTCTGCAAATGTCCTTGAATGGCCCAGCCATAGCCTGAGCTTGAACCCAATCAAATATTTCTGGAGAAACCTGAAAATGTGCATCTGCTTCCATCCAACCTGACAGAGCTTAAGAGGTAAAGAGATGAGGAGAAGAATGGCAGATATTTGCCCCTAGCAAAGGTGCTTCAACAAAGTATTGAGGGTAACACTTTATTTTGATAGTCCACTTTAGATATTCTACTAACAGTAATTAACTTTGCAACAAAATGTCAACTAGCAGTTAGTAGAGTATTAGTAGACAGTCTGCTTAATATCTTCTAACACTTTCTTTGTCAACTTTATTCAACTAACCCTAAACCTACCCTAAACTAACCCTAAAGTCTACTCTGAGAGTTAGTGGACATGTAGTTGCAAATAATGAGATTTAGTTGATATGTAATTGACAAGTAGTTGACATGTAGCTACAAAGTTACTTACAGTTAGTAGAATGTCTAAAGTGGACTATCAAAATAAAGTGTAACCGTATTGAGCAAAGGCTGTGAATACATATTTGCATGTTTTTTTTTTCTTTCTTTCTTTCTTTTTTTTAAATCAATGTTCTGTAAACTTTTGACCTCAACTGTACTTAAGTATATTATTTTAAAATATAGGCCTATTACTTTCATAACAAGTACTCTTTTTTAAAAATATGCTAAAGTGTCTTTATCACAATGGAATATGAGTTGTGTTTTCAGAGTGAAAAATGATTATTACGATGCATCAATCAAGTTTCTTCCCCCTCACAGGGTGTGACGGTTTGTAAAATTCATAATAATCTTGAATGTCGCTGCAGTTATAGGAGACTGCTAATATATGGTAATGTTTGGTTAGGGCATTGTTTGTTAGTTAGCATTTTGAATAAATGTCACAGAAGACATTGTTGAGCAGCCCAGTGTTGTGCATGTAAAGACAGGTTTGTGACATTTGTAAACATGATTGAGCCCACACACACTCTAAGTACAAATAGCCCACATTGTTAGCAGAAGAGATTTATACTAACTCTGCCCAGTAACGTGTGGTTGGGATTGTCAACATTACAAAAGATGCCTACTAAGAAACAGTTCCAGTGGTGTAGATGGTAACGCATGTAGCAGTGACTTTTTGATGCAATCAACCGGAGTTTTAATCCACTTTATACTGAATTTGTTCTTTTCCCTTTTCACATCACATATCACATGAAATGCAATGAATGAAATTGAAAAGCGGAAAATAAAGTGCCTCACAGGTGTTTGTCGGTTAGGGTAAGAGGTAGGTGTAGAGAGACGTTTGTCACAAATATATGATAAAAACAGAGAACGCAGATGAGCTCAAAAAGTCTTTATTAACCCACAGGAGAGTCAGTCAAAACAGGCGTGACAGCCTTATTGTCCAAGTTACAATGTACACTGTAAAAAACTTGATTTAACTTAAAATAACGTGTTACCTGGCTCAACTAAAAAAAGGTTAGTCAACTTGAAATATTGTGACAACTTAAAATTTTAAGGCAGCAGTCATGCTGTGGGTCTGTTTTTCAGCGGCAGGGACTAAGGGAGTAGAGCAAAATCTCAATGCACCAAAATATTGAGATTTGATGAAAACCCAGTCCCGAGCATTCAGAACCTCAGACTGGGCAGAAGGTTAACCTTCCAACAAGGCAATGACTCTAAGCACAAAGCAAGAGTGGCTTATAGACAACTCTGTGAATGTCCTTGAGTGGCCCAGCCATAGCCTGAGCTTGAACCCAATCAAACATTTCTGGAGAAACCTGAAAATGTGCATCTATTCCCATCTAACTTGACCTGACAGAGCTTAAGAGGTGAAGAGATGAGGAAAAGAATGGCAGATAATTGCCAAACGATGATGAGCAAAGCTTCTAGCATCATACTCAAAAAGACTTGCGGCAGTAGTTGGTGCAAAGGCTGTGAATACTTATTTTTAATAAATTTGCAAAGATTTCAAACAGACTTCTTTCACGTTATCATTATGAGGTATTGTTTGTAGAATTTGGAAGAAAATAATGAATTTAATCAATTTTGAAATAAGGCTGTAACATATCAAAATGTGGAAAAAGTGAAGCACTGTGAATACTTTGCAGATGCCCCGTAAATAAAAAAATCCCTCGTTTTGGTAAAATAATTGTAACATTTGACCTCAACTGTACTTAAATTTATTATTTTTAAAATATAGACCTTACTTTCGTAACAAGTACTCTTCTTAAAAATATGCAAAAGTGTATGTTTTTTTTTTGTTCACAAGGGAATATGAGTTGTGTTTGCAGAGTGAAAAATACTTGAAATATCATTGAGAATGCAAAAGTCAAGTTTCTTGCTTGCTGATGTATGGTAATGTTTGGTTAGGGCATTATTTGTTAGTGCGCATTTTGAATAAAAATCACAGAAGACACTGTTGAGCAGCCCAGCGTTGTGCATGTGAAGACAGGCTTGTGATATTTGTAAACATGATGATTGATGATGAAGTGATGCAAAATGGTTCAAGTTGTTAGTTCCATATCAATCATAAAAACCTACATAAAAGAAACATCTAACTCTTTAATTTTATGTCAAGTTTGTTTGTTGTGTTTCATTTGTTCTCATTGTGCCTACTACACTTTGGTCTATGCTGAAGACTTTTAATGTTCTTTATGAATAAAAGATGATCACTGGAGTCTAAACAACACTGGGCCCATCACTGTATATACAGGTCCTTCTCAAAAAATTAGCATATTGTGATAAAGTTCATTATTTTCTGTAATGTACTGATAAACATTAGACTTTCATATATTTTAGATTCATTACACACAACTGAAGTAGTTCAAGCCTTTTATTGTTTTAATATTGATGATTTTGGCATACAGCTCATGAAAACCCAAAATTCCTATCTCAAAAAATTAGCATATTTCATCCGACCAATAAAAGAAAAGTGTTTTTAATACAAAAAAAGTCAACCTTCAAATAATTATGTTCAGTTATGCACTCAATACTTGGTCGGGAATCCTTTTGCAGAAATGACTGCTTCAATGCGGCGTGGCATGGAGGCAATCAGCCTGTGGCACTGCTGAGGTGTTATGGAGGCCCAGGATGCTTCGATAGTGGCCTTAAGCTCATCCAGAGTGTTGGGTCTTGCGTCTCTCAACTTTCTCTTCACAATATCCCACAGATTCTCTATGGGGTTCAGGTCAGGAGAGTTGGCAGGCCAATTGAGCACAGTAATACCATGGTCAGTAAACCATTTACCAGTGGTTTTGGCACTGTGAGCAGGTGCCAGGTCATGCTGAAAAATGAAATCTTCATCTCCATAAAGCTTTTCAGCAGATGGAAGCATGAAGTGCTCCAAAAATCTCCTGATAGCTAGCTGCATTGACCCTGCCCTTGATAAAACACAGTGGACCAACACCAGCAGCTGACATGGCACCCCAGACCATCACTGACTGTGGGTACTTGACACTGGACTTCAGGCATTTTGGCATTTCCCTCTCCCCAGTCTTCCTCCAGACTCTGGCACCTTGATTTCCGAATGACATGCAAAATTTGCTTTCATCCGAAAAAAGTACTTTGGACCACTGTTTCTGGTTCAAAAGTGGCTTGACCTGGGGAATGCGGCACCTGTAGCCCATTTCCTGCACACGCCTGTACACGGTGGCTCTGGATGTTTCTACTCCAGACTCAGTCCACTGCTTCCGCAGGTCCCCCTCACGTTGTGCAGCGTTTTCTGCCACACTTTTTCCTTCCCACAGACTTCCCACTGAGGTGCCTTGATACAGCACTCTGGGAACAGCCTATTCGTTCAGATATTTCTTTCTGTGTCTTACCCTCTTGCTTGAGGGTGTCAATGATGGCCTTCTGGACAGCACTCAGGTCGGCAGTCTTACCCATGATTGCGGTTTTGAGTAATGAACCAGGCTGGGAGTTTTTAAAAGCCTCAGGAATCTTTTGCAGGTGTTTAGAGTTAATTAGTTGATTCAGATGATTAGGTTAATAGCTCGTTTAGAGAACCTTTTCATGATATGCTAATTTTTTGAGATAGGAATTTTGGGTTTTCATGAGCTGTATGCCAAAATCATCAATATTAAAACAATAAAAGGCTTGAACTACTTCAGTTGTGTGTAATGAATCTAAAATATATGAAAGTCTAATGTTTATCAGTACATTACAGAAAATAATGAACTTTATCACAATATGCTAATTTTTTGAGAAGGACCTGTATATTTAAAAAATACACTAAGTGCAAATAGCCCACATTGTTAGAAGATATTTATACTAACTCTGCCCACCAACGTGTGACTGGGATAGTCAACATTACAAAAGATGGCTGCTAAGCAACAGTTCCAGTGGTGTAAATGGTATCACATGAAATGCAATAAATGAAATAATTAAAGTGGAAAATAAAGTGCCTCACGGGTGTTTGTCAGTTAGGGTAAGAGGTAAGTGTAGAGAGGCGTTTGTCACAACTACATGTTGAAGGATTTGCACGGAGAATGCAGATGAGCTCAAAAAGTCTTTATTAATCCACAGAAGGGTCAGTCATAACAGGAAGGTAACAAAACATGTATACAGACCCAAAGCATCAACTCAAACAACTTATGAAGAGTGACTAATTATACATAGACAGGTGAGGAAGATTAACTAATAATGACTGGCGAGGACAGGAACAACCAAATATGGGCATGTGAGGGAGAAACCAACACAAACGGTCCACAGGGGTGTGACAGTGTTATTGTCCAAATTACACTGTACACTGTAAAAACTATTTGTTGAGTTAACTTAAAATAATTTGTTACTTGGCTCAACTCAAAGTTTAGTCAACTTGAAATATTAAGTGAGAATTTATTTGAGTTGATTCAACTTAAAATTTTAAGGCAGCAGGTAACAAATTATTTTAAGTTGACTCAACAAATTGTTTTTTTATTTTTTACAGTGTATAGTGCGATCCCATTTTGATTTAATTTAACACAATGCGATTCAATTCAATATGATGCAATGGAAAAAAGTATAATGCTAAGCAATTAAATATGGTACAGATTAGAGATGTGCCTGAATCTGAATACTGTATTAAGAAAGGAAATGACTTGTACTATAGAGCCCCCAGAGGAATAAATATGAGATAGATAAAATATATTTCAATACTTAAATAGACACAAATGTATTTCAATACTTTCTCTTACAATTATATCTTTGGGTAATTAATTAAACTGTATTTATCCTATGGGGCCATTGAATGCTTGAATCTGATTTGCTGACGAACGTTCTGGTGTGCATTATTTTCAGGGAAATGCACAGTGAACAGTTCCAGACAGCTTTTGACCGCATCATATCTATATCACTTCGCCACATGATTTGAGTTATTTCAAAGGTCCTTCAGCCTAAAACAGCAAAATAACCAAAACCCACAATGACACCAGACAACTAAATACAGTAAACCAGAGGTCTTCAATCCTGCTCCTGGGGACCCAATCTCCTGGAAAGTTTATTTCCAACATGCTTTAGCACACCTGCCTCCAATTTTCAAGCAGTCTTGAGGAGCTTGATTGGCCACTTCAGGTGTGTTTGATTAGGGTTGTAGCTAAAATCTTCAGGATAGTGGGTCCCCAGGAACAGGGTTGAAGACCTCTGCAGTAAACAATAGGATAAAAATGACAGATTATTTCCAGGCCTCTGTGGCTCCCTCTGATCGCCACTGGAGGGCACCCTTTCCCGAGTACTAGTTTCCCGGACTTTTCCCACATGCCCCATACCTGGAACTGATTACCTGCACAGGTGTTGCCCATTCACTTCCCTTTATAAGCGGACATTCAGTCCTTATGAAGTCTTGCCAAGGCTAACATTTCTGAGTGTTTTCCCCTGTTGTTTTTCTCATGTATGATTCTAGACTGTTTGACTACTGAGTTTGCCTTGCCACCTGCCTTCCTGACCTCGATGTCTGGATTACTCGTTTATTGCACCTGCCCTGAAACCCTGCTAGGTATTGCTTATGCTTTGGCTTATCCTGACGCTGGTGATTGACACTGCCTATACAGTTTGTGTTCATTTAATAAAGTTGCAAATGGATCCGCATGCCTCTGACACTTCATTACAGTTACGTTTAATTATATATGGAAAGGACACTCTGTTTCTCCCACTCTCCCTTACAGACGCACACACGTTAACATACGCTAATGTTGTTAGCGCTGCTCTGACGATTATCAACTTAAAACCTACATGACATTTCTCATAAGCAAGGTAACAACAACACTGCTGTTCCTGAAGAAAATGAACTTAAAGTTTTACTATTAGTAGAGACGCTCCTGCTGGTCACTTTTGAGAGACGCACAAGCTCAGAGAGGTAATTCACAAGCTTAATCTCTTCGGCTTTCCATTGATGTATGATTTGTTAGGACTTGGCCAAGATGCAACTACTTTGAAATCTGGAATCTGAGGGTGCAAATAAATCTAAATATTGAGAAAATTGCCTTAATTTGGACAACTTTAAAGTTCTTACAGCTTCACTCAAAAGTTTCTAGAAGCTCCTCATTCATGTACAGTTTTAAGGTCTGAAGACACTAATGTGAAATCATTCAGGAGAGAAGCCAGTCAGTCAAAACTTTTACATCTGCATACAATAATTCATACTCTGAGAACTAAAATGACAACATGTCATCATTGTTTAAAAAGCACCTGTCATCATTGTAGGGTAGGGACCAATCAGACAATGGTTCATTAGATTTAACCAAATCAGTAGTTTATTCAATTAACAAAGAAGCAGACTTCCCCTCACCCAACCCAACAGTGGGTGACAAAGTCTCAACCAGGACGCTTCTAGCAACCACTGATAATGTCAGTTTACGATGCAAAACTATGCAGGAGAATCTGCAACTATGCAGGCAGACTGTCTTTCTTCACTCACTTCCCCCCATAGGAAAGACACAATGCTCATAGAAATGGACTCTTCCCTATTTCATTCACAGACAAACCTTTCTGTGAACGAAGACACATAGCTCATATATCAGTGTGTGTATATTACGACTGTCCATGTCCTTTGTATTTCTTACTTTATAACCATTTTATGCTTGTGTCTTGATAGAATGCTAATGTAACCACATACAGTATATGCCATGTTTGGTCTCTTTTGACTCTTCGTTCTAATAATCTTTAGTATTTCTGGCCTGAACCCCTATTGATTTAAATATGCAAACTGACATTTTTCTGAAACAAAGGGCCATAAAACGAAGACCCAGTTTCAAACCTCCCACTGAGAAAGCCAGCCTTCTCATTGGTCGGAACTACTTGGGAAGGTGTGACCCTGTCCAGACTTTAAAGGGCTCACACCCCATTCCGGCCCCTCTCTTCTCCTCTTCTTCTGAAAGATCTTCAGATAGTTATCGTGGAGGTCCTCCACGGAAAGGCCGTGGGGCAAACCCCGTGGCCCAGCCACATGCGGTTTCCCCCCAACATGAGGCCGGACTCTCTCTTTCTATCCTGGCATTTACACCTCAGCCCCTTTGTGACCATCCGATCAGCCGAGCAATGGAACAACGAAGGCCCCATCTCCATGAAATCATCAGGACTACCTTTGAGCTGGCATCTGGACCCTTGCGTAAGCACCACACAAAAGGAAACCATTATGCAAGTAACCATTTAACTATTAGATGCAATAAGAAAACTGTGCCCCTTGTAGGTCAAGGAGATTCAGGTTTTTCTGATGATTTGGTTGTGCTGATGTAAAAGATTGCCAGTCTACTCTCTCTCTCCTCCTCACTCACTCTCTCTCTCCCTCTCTCTTGCTTTGTTTTATGTGTTGTCTGTTTAGTGTTCGTTATTTGCTAGCTAGTGTTTATTTTCCCCTTTTACGTATTCAATAAACCCGCATTTTGTATTCACAAATGAATTTCTTACTGTGTTCCTTGCTCACAAACATCACGTCACTTAAACTGCTTTGATTTCGTAACAAAACTGATCCAGTCCTGTAACTTAGGCAATTACAGTGGGAAAGATTAATTTTCAAGGCTAGGAAGTTGATTTTTCTTAGAGTTAGAATAAAAACGGCTAATACTCGCTGGACGAGGGCATTAGTTCGGTTTATTTTTGACTCGGCTGTTTCAGAGAAGTGTATAAAGTATGTGTAATTAATAACCATTAATTATACATAGTTTATTGTGCTTAAATTAATAACTTTTGCTACATCATGTATTTCATCACTGAGGATTTCTTAAAACTTCTGTGGAAAAACGCCTCGTGTCTCATCACACCCCTAGTAGTGAATAGGTCGGTGTTTCCATAATCTAATAAAGTATTACCAAAGTTTGAAGAAGTTTTCACAATATCTTACACATACACATTTGTAATGCAATGAGGGTGAGCAAATAAGCAAATACTAACTTTTTTTTTTTTTTTTTTTCTCATCTCTGTAATGGCCTACTCCTTCAGTATCAAGAAATGGCTTCTAATCTTTGACATAGTCTTCCTGATGTATGGGATTTCTCTGTTTAGGTCAAGGCAGAAGCCTCATCCAATTAACAGGTACACAGCTACTCTATCATTGTTTTTTGTTTGTTGTTGTTTAGTTGGTAGTGTTATACAGGGATTCATGTTTACATTTGTGGTGTTTGCTAAGGTAAGCTTTGCTATTTTATGGGGATAGGAAAAGAACAGAATCCTCAGTATATTACCACTTATACTGTTTGTGCTACATACTACAATCTGTTAGTCCTTTAGGGAAGGTGGGCCATTAAGCGATTTACAGAAATGTATATGATTTCGCATGAGTGTCTTCAGTACTGTACATGAATAAGGAGCTACTAGAACCTTTGATTGAAGTTGTGTGTGACCTATAGGGGATGGTAAGTTTTACTGATTCGCAGGAACCCTGCAAACATGTCCTTGCAGGGCCCAATTGAACGTGGGATGTTCTGAACAAACAAGTCCAATCCATGGAAAAGTCCTTGCAACTTACAGGACTTTAAGGATCTGCTGCTAACATCTTGGTTCCAGATACAACAGCACACCTTCAGGGGTCTAGTGGAGTCCATGCCTCGAATGGCAAGTGCTGTTTTGGCAGCAAAAGGTAGTCATGTTATGCCATGTTCTATCAGTGAATTGCACTTTGGAGAACATCAGAGGATTATGTCTACCATGTGTTGTTGCAGTGTACCCAATCACAGACATACCTGCAGATTTCTTAAACACAATGGCCAATTAGATGTCATAATCCTCTCAGTATGGCTCAGTTTTTCGTTCAGTGTGGAGTTTTGCGCGCTTATCATTATAACAGTGTAGACAGGTAAGATATTCATTGTGTAATGTAGCTTTGTTGATTATAAAGGAACTGTGTAAGATCACTATGAAATAAGATGAGTGACAGATTTTAGTAGGTATAAAGCAAACTGATCTCATGACAAAAACGTGAACATGAAAACATGATGAAAACAATTACAAGTGCTTGCTGTTTTACCACCTCCAGTGTTCATTTCTGTTGAAAACCGCAGTGATGTGTACAGTCATGGCCAAAAGTTTTGGCAGTGACATAAATTTTACGTTTTGAAAGGTTTGCTGCTTAAGCTGTTGTGTTCACTGACATTGTTTCTAAATTATTGTGTAGAGCGATCAGATGCATTGCTAAAAGCTTCATTGGTCAAAAAAAAAAAAAAAACTAATTTAACTGTTTTTTGATCCTGACAAAAAATGATCCGCTAACACCAATTGACTAATATCAGCAGCACATGTGAAAGCAGAGCTTCCAATCATTGTGTTCTTGTTAGCAATGGTTACCTCCAAAGAGACACGAGCCGTCATCATCGCTTTGCATCAAAATAGCCTCACATGCAAGGAGACTGCTACAAAGAATATTGTACCTGAAAGAATCATTTACCAGATTATCAAAAACTTTAAGGAAAGAGGTTCAACTGCAGTGAAGAAGTCTTCAGGATGTCCCAGAGTGTCCAGAAAGCACCAGGACCATCTCCTCCTGAGGAGTCAGTTAAGGAATCATGCCACAACCAGTGCAGAGCTTGCTCAAGAATGGCAACAGGTGGGTTTGAGAGCATCTGCACGCACAGTGAGGCCAAGACTTTTGGACAGTGGACTGGTGTCAAGAAGGGCAGCAAAGAAGCCACTTCTCTCCGAGAAAAATATCAAGGACAGACTAAAATTCTGCAGGAAGTACAAGGCTTGGACAGCAGAAGGCTTGGACACCATCCATGTGTGGGGTTGCTTTTCAACCAAGGGAGTGGGCTCTCTCATAATTCTGCCAAAAAACACTGCCATAAATAAAGAAAGGTATTAAATGTCCTGCAAGAGCAACCTCTTCCAACGATCCATGAGCAATTGGGTAATGATTTGTGTATTTTTCAGCATGATGGAGCACCATGTCACAAAGCAGTGATAAAGAGTGATAAAGTGATAAAGAGTGATAAAAAAGTGTCTCGAAGATCATGACATTGAAATTTTTGGTCCTTGGCCAGGCAACTCCCCGGATCTAAACCCCATTGAGAACCTGTGGTCAGTCCTCAAAAGGCAAGTGGACAATCAGAAGCCCACAAATTGTGGTCAACTCCGAGAACTAATATGGCAAGAATGGATCGCCATCAGTCAGGATTTGACCCAGAAGCTAATATCCAGCATGTCAGAGCGAATTACAAAGGTTATGAAGAACAAGGGTCAACACTGTAAATATTGGCTCATAATAATTTTTTGCCAATAAAATCCTTTAAAACTTATAATATGCTTATCATTGTTTTTCAGTATACCATAGAAACGTGGAAAATAATCTACAAATGCTGAAGCAGTAAACTTTGCAAAACACAAAATTTATGTCACTGCCAAAACTTTTGGCCACGGCTGTGCTTACTGGTGCATATTTTTGCGTCTTGTGAAAAAGTTTCTACAGGTACGTTTTTGTCATGATATCTGGTAGGTACAAAGGGGCTAGGCTGTATTATCCAAGTAGAATTTTAGAAAATTGGTTGTCATGCTGCTAAGAGGACCAGCGGCCAAACACTAAAAATTAAACCGCATATATTTGAAAGTAATGTGACGTGGCCTATTAAGGATAGGGCGCTGAAGTGATAATTCACATAATTCAATGTGGCTGTGACTGCTCTGCATGTCTCTTGTCTCTTTGATTATCTGATTAACTGTAATGAAGCAAAATGTCTAACATGAAACTTTTTTAGAAGTTGTTCAGGAAACCTAAACCCGATAAACCGTAAACCACATACTTCAAATATGATGCACACCGGATGAAAAACACCATGTCATCATGTTTTTACATTCAAGCAAAACATTCAACATCTAATCACTTTACATACAATCATTTTACAGACAAAAAGTTTGCTTCAAGAAAGAAAATGAACACGCTGATGAGTTTTGCTGAAAAAACAACACAGATGGATAAATCTATATTGTTATATCTGTCCATATGAAGCATAGACTTTATTTAGTCCACAATAAGAAAAATGTATTATTGAAAAAGGTCTATACAGACTCGTCCAGCCTAGGGCTGCGAGACAAATATAATGTGCTTCTTGCAAAGTGCGATCTTCTCTGTATTGCAACCAACTTCAATATTGTCTTAACATTCATCATTTATAAATTAACAATGTTCCACCCTGAATACACCTCTGGCTCCATCACTGTTCATATCTGACCAAAATATTACAGAATGCAATAGTTGGTTATTGCATATTTTAATTGACACATTAATTAGTATTATAATTACAATAATAGATGTAACTTTAATTGGTAGAGATGCCAGACTGATGAGATGGGTCCTCCTTAAGTTTGTTCCTATATCTCCTTTAACATCTCAGGTTATGGGTTTTTCCACTTCACTGTTGTCTTTGGCTGGTTCGATGTGGGTTTCATAAGGAAAGCTAGTTTGCAATGATTTGGCTATAAATACATTTTTAATTAAACTGAATAAGAGTTCCAGTAGCATGGTAGCTATGCAGAAATGAGTTATTAGGTAATATGGAGAAAAGCAATGCCTGAGGATGTTACTCTGTTAAAGAATTTGAATCACATCATTTAAAGCTGAGTGACCAATCCTGCTTCTCGAGGGCCAATGTCCTGAAGAGTTTAGCTCCAACTTGTTCAGGTGTGTCCAATTGTGTTGATATGGTTAATTTCACATGACAGAATTTTATTTCTGACAACTCTCAGAGTGATTGGCATGGTAATGTACACGACAATGTTAATGTATTTGGTGTTGGCGGAATAGATCTGCTATGCTGCTGCTGCGGCAAAGCAAGTACCGAGACTTGCTACTGCCAATACATCCACAACATGCAGCTGTAAGCATGTAAGAAATACTGCCGCTGCACATAAAACACATATAATTAACCCCCACAGCATATATGAATCCATCTATACAGGTGGAGCTGGGGAAGGTGGAGGGTTTCTGAAGCATGCTGTAAAATGCTACATCTAGCACTAGTCATATATTTGAATGTTAAGCAGTGAGCTCATTGGCTTCTGATTATGATGTCATGTTGTCAGAGTTAGACCCATCAGACTGCGTTCTGGAGTTTCACGCAAGAACTCTGTATGTATCCTAAGTGCACACAGTTACATAATCTACACACTATTGTGAATATTGGAATGGTGGTTTGAGCTGGTTAAGGTGGTCCTTAGCTGGTTTAAACTGGTCTAATTAGAAGCTGGTCTTGAGGAGGAGCTAGTTGCTTTTGTTTATAACCAGCAAATAACCAGCTAAGGACCAGCTTAAACCAGTTCAAACCAGCTGCCATGCTTCAAAACATTGTTTTATTCAACAGGGAAGTCAGAAGTGCTGTTCATGTTTGGCGTTTAAACAACAGTTTCAGTTTCATGGAGTTCAGAAGAGTACATCACTTTCTCAGAGGTGTTCAATAAGGTTCTCACATATAATATAAATGAGTCACAGTGTGTGTATGTCCCCACCATAAAAATCAGGTTTTTAGTAGTCATTATCATTATCTTTTGTTTTGTCAGTGCTGAGGTGTGCCCAGATCATTAGGATACTAGTCTAGCACTAGTATACCACAGAAAAAGTGTCGGCCTATGTGATTTTTTTTTTTTTTTTTTTTTTTTTTTTATGGCTTGAGACAGTTAACTGACAAACATCTAGCATGTAAACAATTTCAACATAAAACAATTAAACCAGCGGTTCTCAGTTACAGTCCTTGTGACTCATCACTCTTTATTTTACCACTAAGAGTTCTCCTAAATAGCAGTAAAGGTTTTTAGCTAAGAGTTTTCTCTTAAAACCTATTCACCAAGCTGCTGAGACAAACTTTTACTAAGAAATAGAAAGAAATTTCTTAAATAGTTCTTAAAAAACCTTGTTGCTATGGATAATGCCAGCATGCTTACTAATGATGCACACAGTGATTTGCTGATAGGGGAGGGGTCTCTGTCAGAGAGTGCAATGTTGTGTTGCTATATTCAACTAAAGGCTCAAAAATAAAAATGTTGCCACAATCAATTAAAGATTTTAAAATGAACTAATTAAAAAAGTATATGTTCCGCAAACTGTCTGCCTCTTACATGTGTGCTTCATGTAAACAGTTAGCGGATATGCATATAAACAGGTTTTAATTAATAGAGTAGAATAAGCTGATAGTAAGACATGCAAATGTAACAGAAAACCATGTGGACGCAAGAAGCTTATGCAGACCAGTCAAGTTCTTCCACACTGACTGAATCAAACATTCTGTATGAACCTTGCCTTATACACAGAGACATTGTCATGTTAGAATAAAAAAGGGTCCTGTCCAAACTTTTGCTATAAAATTATAAGGACACAATTTCCTAGAATATCTTTATATGCTTAAACATTAAGGTTAGTACTCATGGAAATTACTAAAGTAGTCAAACTTGTTCATTAGAAGTGGGTGTCCCAATACTTTTGGCAATATAATGTATATAACATTGATATAAGTTATATAGATATATTTAGTAAGTAAATAAAGAACCCTATATCGAGTCCAGCAACCTTTAGTTTAAACTAATTATCATTTGTTTTACTCACGTTTTTGCTTTCATTCAGTACGACTGAGGGGCCATGTTCCAGTGGGAAAGTGACGACAATGCATACCCTATATAGTATATCGGGCAGGACATCTAAACGCTCACCTATCATTCATCAACCTCAAAAGCATGATGGAGCTGCCGGTGTGGCCACTTGCTTTAAAAATACTCTGTCATTTTTGGTCATACTGATAAAAGTAATACATCTTTCTAACTTGTAAAGTTTGTGTGCACTCAGAATAACAATAAAACGTTGCACTTTTGTAAAATAATTAAAGCAAACAGAGTGCACTTTCTGCCGCAGTCTCTGTGAACTTGAACTGTGAATGCAAAACCTAGAAACTCTGTGTATACTTGCCCTACAGACATGAAAATATAACTATAGAGAGAGAAATACTTTCAAATGCACCAGTTCAAATAGAAAATGTGTGCGTGCGTGTGTGTGTGTGTGTGTGTGTGTGTGTGTGCATGTGTGTGTGTGTTTGCATGGATGATTTACATTAAGTTTAATGTGTGTACAATGCACACTAAAAGGTGGCTTTCAGTTTAAAAAAAAAAAAAAAAAAAGTTTAAAATTTTATTCAACTAAGGTGAACATGCTATCATCTGTAACTGACAGTTCCCCTATGTTCTCTCGAAGCTGCGTCGGAACGCTATGGGAACGCCCCTGGCGAGACACCGTACTGAAGTGCGTGTAGAACTAGTCCAATGAGACAGCGCTACGTCATGAGCGAGATGACGTATGCAACCAGGAAGCATAAGATGGCACCGGCAAACGCTCATTTAGCTTTTGTTCTTCAGCGAGCGCGTGTGTTGTGTGTGTGTTGTCAAAAAAAGAAGTATTATTTAGAGAAACTCTGTTATTTAGATTTCAACATGTCTAAAGCTAAACAGAAATCTCGTGGGGTGAGCGAACAGCGCTTTAGACGGTGTCCTCCCCCCTGCCCACGTTATTTGGCAGCGGGGGATACACACGATCTTTGCGTCGTTTGTTTGGGAGCGGAGCACGCTAAGTTAGCCCTCGAGGGGGCTGACTGCCATGATTGTGGGCTTCTGCCCATTCGTGTGCTCCGCTCCCGCCTGGCTTTGTTTGATGAGTCCGGCCAGGTTCGCGATCCCGCCGGCAGCGGTCCCGCTGTGGCTGAGGCCCAGCGTAGACTACTGTCGTGGGGGTCACAGATGGATCTAACAGAGGGTTCTGAGACGAGCGCTGCTCTTTCTCAGTCCTCTACTGCTGGATCCATGGCTCTCTCTCAGGGTTCGGAAGCACGCGGTGCGGTTTCTTCCACCCCGAGAGAGGGCTCGACGCTTTATCTGTCTTCCTCCGAGGAGGTTGACGTGATGAGCGTCGACCCTGAGGAGACTGTGGACTCGCCCCCACAGTCCCTCGCCTACGAGGAGCTCGTGGAGGTTGTGACTCGGGCAGTGGCCAGACTAAAGCTTGACTGGCCAGATGAAAAGCAGAAAGTGCATCCTAAAAGCAAGCTGGATGAGCGCTTTCTGCGTTCCCGGTCCCAACCTTCACGACGGGGTCTTCCGTTTTTCCCCGATCTCCACACCGAGGTGTGGAGATCGTGGGAGAAACCTTATTCCTCCCGCATTTTTAGCCCCTCCGTTTCCACTTATTCCAATGTGGTGGGGCTGGATGCGAGGGGGTATGGGGCGGTGCCAGCGGTGGAGCAGGCGCTTGCGGGCTATCTCTCCCCGTCTTCGGCAGCGTCCCTGAAGACCCCGAAGCTTCCCACCAAGGCTCTCAAAGCTACATCCGCCTTGGTGGGTAAAGCGTATACGGCAGCAGGTCAGGCTGGTGCATGCCTCCACATGATGGCGGTGTTGCAGGCTTACCAGGCTGACCTGCTGGGGGACCTGGATAGGGAAGCTGAGGAGGAGTCCGACGCAGTCGCCGAGCTGCGCCGGGCCACAGATCTGTCGCTCCGGGCCACCAAAGAAACAGCTAGAGCTATTGGCCGTTCAATGGCGGCTCTGGTGGCCACGGAGCGGCACCTGTGGCTAAACCTGTCCGAAATGGAGCGGTGGAGCTCCTGTGGCAGGAGTTCGGCCAAGCGGAAGTGGATCTGTTTGCGTCTCGAGAGACGACTCACTGGTATTCACTCACGTATCCAGCCCCACTGGGGTTGGATGCCATGGTGCAGACGTGGCCGGGGCTCCGTCTGTATGCCTTCCCCCCGATCGCTCTGCTCCCGGGAGTTCTGGAGAGAGTACGCCAGGACAGGGTCAGTCTACTTTTGGTAGCTCCGTTCTGGCCGGCCCGAGTATGGTTCTCCGGCCTGGTGGCCCTTCTGGACGGCTCTCCGTTCGAGATTCCGCTCAGGAGGGACCTTCTCTCTCAGGGGGGGGGCGCCATTCTGCACCCCCACCCGGAGCGATGGAAGCTGTGGGCATGGCGCAGCTCATAGCCTCTGGTCTTTCAACCGAGGTTGTTGAGACCATTCTCCAATCCAGAGCTCCCTCCACGAGGAAGCTGTACGCCTTGAAGTGGAAACTTTTCACTTCTTGGTGCCGACAGCGACTGCAGGACCCAGTCAACTGCCCAGTTGGTACAGTTCTGGAGTTTTTGCAGGATTGCTTTTCCGCTGGGTTAACCCCCTCCACTCTGAAGGTATACGTGGCGGCCTTGGGAGCTTACCACGCCCTTCTGGACGGTCAGTCCATTGGGAAGAACCCGCTGGTTACACGCTTTCTTCGTGGTACACTGAGGCTGAGGCCTGTACAGCACAACAGGGTACCCACCTGGGACCTGGCGGTGGTGCTCGAGGGCCTCTGCGGGGGTCCTTTCGAGCCATTGGAGGAGGTGCCGCCTAAGTACTTAACCCTTAAGGCGGTCTTTCTCCTCGCCATCTCCTCCCTCAAGAGGGTTGGAGACCTCCAGGCACTTGCCGTCTCATGCCTGGAGTTTGCTCCGGGCATGGTTAGGGCTTTTCTGTACCCTAAACCTGGGTATGTTCCTAAGGTGCCCACCTCCACGCCGGGCCCTGTTGTGCTCCAGGCCTTCTGTCCTCCCCCCTTCCGGGAAGCGGACCAGGAGAGACTGAATCTGTTGTGTCCAGTGCGAGCACTGGACACCTATGTCCACAGATCTTCTCAGTGGCGTAGTTCAGATCAGCTCTTCGTCTGCTTTGGCGTGCCCAAAAAGGAGTCTGCTGCCTCCAAGCAGACAATAAGCAGGTGGGTGGTCGAGGCCATCTCACTTGCCTATCGGTCCACGGGTCGGCCCTCACCCCTCGGGCTCAGGGCCCATTCGACCCGGAGTATGGCGGCCTCCAAGGCTTTTTCCTTGGGGCTCTCACTCCAGGATATTTGTGCTGCGGCGGGCTGGTCCTCTCCACACACGTTTATCCGGTTTTATAATCTGGACCTCCCTTCTACCCCGGGGTCCAGAGTCCTCCAGTCCTAGGTGTCACTCTTCACCAGGCAGGGGGGGGGGCTCACTCGTATGGCGCAGTTGGTATTCTCGTTCCCATAGCGTTCCGACGCAGCTTCGAGAGAACGTAGGGGAACGTCTCAGGTTACGTTAACTCAGGTTAACCATGGTTCCCCAAGGGAACGAGAAGCTGCGTCTCGTTGCCATACTCCTGGCACCCTGCACGCGCTCGCTTCTTCACAAGCTAAATGAGCGTTTGCCGGTGCCCTCTTATGCTTCCTGGTTGCGTACGTCATCTCGCTCATGACGTAGCGCTGTCTCATTGGACTAGTTCTACACGCACTTCAGTACGGTGTCTCGCCAGGGGCGTTCCCATAGCGTTCCGACGCAGCTTCTCGTTCCCTTGGGGAACCATGGTTACATACGTAACCTGAGACGATTCCAGCCAAAAAACAACACAACATGGGAGTGGGAGTCATTCCTCTGAGACTGGGACGTAACGGGACAGGATTTTCTCCCAGTTTTTTCATGGGATTGGTGTGGGACGGGATTTTTTTTTTTATTTTTGTATTCTGTGGGAGTGGGACAAGAGAGGTTTGAAAATCCACTTCCAGTGTTACCCTCTAATTTACATAAGGTGCCTGCCTTGTTGGCAGAGGCTATTTACATTAACTCAACACTACAAAAGACAACTGTCTAACGTCAGTTCCAGTGGCACAGATGATTCTCTTGGGTTGTATCCTCTGACATTTTTCTTTACAAATCCTTGTTGTATACTTATAATTCATGATGAGTGCTTTACTAATAAACACCTAATATGTTATAAAAACGCATAGCAAACTCACCGCAATGTCAGGGTGTTGATGTCAGTTGCCAGAGCATTGCTGTGTGTTACTAAGGTGTTCTTGCTGGTTACTAGGAAATGTAAAAGTAATGGGTCCATTTTCACACCACTTTTTGCTTCCCGACACAGCATGTCCTCCTCAGATAAATCTATTAAGAAATATAGGCCCAGGCTTGAAACAGACTTCTGGTGAATCTGCTTTGCATACAAGTACCAGAGTTGAATGCTTGATCTGCACATAAATACAAACCGGGCTTACCGTCAAAGGTGCTTATTTTCACTTGGCAGATGGCAAGCTGAGCAGCCTGTCTGTCCTCTTTTAGCTGAAGGGGAAAAAAAACCTCATTCGCTGCTCGCTATAGAGTAGCCACTCCCAGCCCTGAAGGGCTTTTGTGTTGACAGATGACTCATTGCATTCACAGCCACTATTTAGACACACACACATTCTCACAGATGCACAAAAGTACACAGAAGGTGTGTAATGCTGTCTCGCTTTACATCTAATCCCAGTTAAGGTCATCACCACAGGTGCAGATCTGACATTTGGAGTGCACTTGCAAACTGGAGCGCAGCAGAATGACGAAGAGCACTTTATTTTTGATTCTACTTGCTGTAAGTAACCATTTCTTTTCAGTGAGTCAACTTTAATCATCATGATTACCACTGTCAATAACTGTATTAACACTGGTGACTAATCGTTAATCCAAGTTTAATATGTATCGTATCCTCCAGTCTAAACTGTCAAATTGGAGCTTTTAGAAATCTCACATAAAGAAGAACCACAATAAACCAGATAAATAATTAGTGAATGATAAGAAGTGATGATTGCAGACATCTGTACACACAAAGTCAAAATAATTAAACTACGTTTAAGAGAGATACTACAATTCTGTCAATGGATGTCTTTGAAACTTTGAATACAAAATGAAAACGAATACGAAATTCACAATGTACGTCAGGTCAGTGTGAAATATAATACTGGCAATCACAAAGGAAGTGTGTCTTGGTTTAGCACGCATCAGTTAGAGTGAACCAGGTAGAGTCATACAAAGTTAAAGGGGAACTAAACATGGAGCAGATTAATGGTTTATGAAATACATTTGAAGCTCTTAAGAGAGGTTTCTCTGGTGACAGATGACATATTTTTAACGATTTGTTTACCTGTGATGTTGCTTCCTTGTCTTTTCCATAGATAAGCAGTGTGGTGTCTGTTTCACTTTGAGTGCTTATAATTTATGAATAAGCAGCCATGCTTTTTCTAAAGACTTCTACGCTGTTAAAATAAAGGTTTCTTGCCATTGATGGTTCCACAAAGATTCTTTAACATCCGTGGAATCTTTCCATTCCACAAAAGGTTTTTTATTGTTAAAAAATGTTCTTTAGATTCTTTAAATTGTTCTTCACATTTAGAACACAAATGTTCTTTTTAGAACTGTTCACTGAAATATTCTTTATGGCACTAAAATCATTCTTTATGAAATGAACCTTGTGAACCTTTAACTGTAAGGGTGTGCATCATTGTTTGTCTTTAGCAGAGGGAAACAGCTTGGAAGTGTTGTTGTGCGGGTACAAACGGCATTCACATTGTATATAATCTTGTGAAAGCTTCACCAGTAATTTAATGAATTATCAAGGCATGGTTTCAGACAGTGTGAAAAATAAACTTCATAGACTGCTAAATTGGTGAGAAATGGTGGTAGCCTATGTTTCTAGGGATGATTTAAAATATATTATACTTTAAATAAACCAAACCGAGTTTGATTCATAAAGGGAACCAGCTCAAAGTGACCACAGTGCTTTTCTTGTTCACAGTGTGAGTGGACTCAGAAGTGGACATACAAACAAACCATACTCAAGCCACCTCACCAAACTTTTAGAGGGATATGAGTGCATTTGGGGTGTTCCTATATAAAAGTTTATGTTTGCCTGATTTGTGAATCCAAAGTCTCACATTCTAATATGTATTAAAATGTGACCCTGGACCACAAAACCGAGATCTAAACAACTGAAAGCTGAATAAATAAGCTTCCCATTGATGTATGGTTTGTTAGGATGGGACAATATTTGGTCAAGATACAACTATTTGAAAATCTGGAATATGAGGGTGCAAACTAAATACTGAGAAAATCCCCTTTAAAATTGTTGAAATTAAGTTTTTAGATTTGCAACTTATCTTCATGAAACACAATCTTTACTTAATATCCAAATGATTTTTGGCATAAAATAAATAATCAATAATTTTGATCCACACAATGTATTGTTGGCTATTACTACTTATGACTAGTTTTGTGATCCAGGGTCACAAATAATGTGTCATAATGTTTAAAAACAACAAAAAGAGATTTTGATTTCTGTAAGGGGTATATTTAGGGTGGGGTTAGGTGTGGTCATTCATATGAATTACACCTAGTAAAATATGTTTGAATTACAGTAAGAGCGGTGTAAAAACTCATACGTCATTTCATGACGTCAGATCGAACGCGACACTGTCATTATTTTTACGCCCGCTAGAGGGTGCTTAACTTTAAAACTTAAAAATGGGTCGTATAAGGTGAATAAAAAAACGTAAAACTGGGTCGTATTTTCTTTGAGGACAGTCTCCAGCACAATGTCTTAACTTAAAAACGAGTGTCAATGAGTATTGCCATCATTTCTCTGTCGATTTTTGTCATCTTTTCAGTGAGGGTAAACCCTTTTCACCTGACATTGGGCCTGTGAAGAGTCGTTGTCTCACATGTCTAAATGTTGTAGGCTATATTGGGTGTGAGAAGGTTTAACAACAGCATCTTTCATAACACCTCTAATGTTAGTAAGACATTTGGTATGATGAGGTTTATGGATTGTGGTTTCTCATGTTGACTGTGATTCTCAATCTTAAAACAAGCTGGACAACATGACACAGTGTTATTATAAGAAAATGGAAAGAATGTCAATCAGTGTCTATACATATTGTTTTGTATTTAAGCCAAAGTTAATGAGTTTTACTGGAAAAGTCCAAATGATTATTACTTATGCCAAGGGTTAGTGATTTCAATACCCCCCTAACCCTATTTATTAAACTGTTAAACTATTTGTTTAAAACTTTTAAACAGTGTGTTTGACTTATATTTTCTTCAGAAAATGTTAAAATCTAAAATCTTAATATCTTATTTGTTTAAGTCTGATAAGCTGTTTTGGACACATAACAGTCAAGTTATATGATTTGTACATTGTAACAATATGTGCTTAAACCTGACAATGACACTAAGAAGGTTTACTATGCAGTCGTTTGTTAGTTCATAGATTGTATGTTCATTAATTAGTATTATCATGTTTTTTGTCTATTTATTAGCTTGTTGAAGTGGCCGTTTCCAGTAAAAGTGACACCAGTAATCGGGAAAAGAAGGTAGGTAATCTAAAAGAACACAGCAGCACGTAATATCTGAGCTCACTGTCTTGACATATGTCTCACAACTTAAAATTCCTCTGATTTCACAAAGTACAACATGGCCCTGGATCAACATCCTTGTTGATCCTGGAACAACATTCCAATCAACCAATCAGAACTGAGGGATAAGTTTTTAGGATATGTCAGTTTTAGGTGCTGCTACACTCTTGCTTATCAGCTATCATTTTCCTCTAATTTTAGGGGAAAATTGTGGGTAAGGTTGGGTTTAGAGGTAGGGACTGGATTAAGTTTAAATTATATTTTTGGACAGTAATGTTGATCCAGGATCAGCAAAAGATGTTGATCCAGGAGCATGTCTTACTTGGCAAATCACACTTTAATGCAATACTTACTTTAGATTTAAATACACATATATTACATCATGTAGGAAAAATGTAAAATCTGAAAGACTTGATCCTTAAAAGACACCTAACCCAGGGAGCTATGTCTCCCTTGCCCATTATAGATCAGTAGTGGGGTCCACAAGGGACTACCCACTGTATTGTTGAAAGTTCAATGCAAACACTGTTTGGTTCAGGAAAATGTTTTGTTCTCTGTTTATTGGCAAATCCACTTTGTTAGTTGCAAAAGGTACAAAGTTTGGAAAGAGGAGGGAAAAGGATTTTAAATATAATACAGTATGAATCATTTGAAAATTGTTAGTTACATATAAATGGTTTGAATCACCATATAAAGAGGAAAAAAAAATATTTGCACAGTTGCATTGCTCTTTGGGACTACTGCAGGAGACACACCTAAATGAGCAAGAACGTGCCAAGTTGAAACTGGAGTGGGTGAGACAGGTGTTTATTGCTTCTTATAAAAATTATAAAGAGAGAGGAGTAGCTATACTCTGCCATAAATCATTGTGTTTGGTCCCAGAAAAAGTACTGGAGGACAAAAAGGTCGCTGGATGATAGTGATAGGTTCCATAGGAGAGGTCACGGTTACATTCATGAATATTTATGCACCTAATGAAGAAGATCCAGGGTTTTTTTTTTTTTAAAGAGGTAGCTAAGCTTTTGGCAGCAAACTCAAAAGGCATAATTATATTGAGAGGGGATTTTAAGTGTGTAATAAATTATTACACAGATGAATTCCAAGTAGATCAAAAACATCAAACCTCAAAATCTAAAATACTGTCTAGCTTCCTGGAGGAGTTTGGTCTTGTTGATATATGGTGTTTCAAAAATCCAAAAGAAAGAGATTACACTCATTATTCAAAAGCCCACAAGAGCCACACCAGAATAGATTTTTTTCTATATACCTAAACAAGAAGCCCACATAGTGGTAGATTGTTACATTGAGCCCCAAACTCTTTCAGGTCATGGACCGGTTGTAATGTCTGTAAGTTTCGACCAAAACAAACCCTTTAAATTATGGAGATTGAATGTATCGCTTTTAAACAATCCTGAGGTGGTTCAAAATATACTGTAAAGGATGAGCTGAAGAAATATTTAGAGTTAAATTATATAGATGAAATTTCCCCTTCTACATTATGGGACATTGCAAAGGCTAGGGGCAAAATCATAGCACTGTCTTCCAAAACAAACAAAAAAAGGATGAGAGAAAAAACAAACAAAAAAAAAACCTTAGAAGAACAGATTAGGAAGTTAGACACAGACCATAAAAGGACAAATGATAATAAAGTTTTGATACAGTTGAATAAAAGTAAAAATGAGTTAAACGATTTACTAACATGCAAAGCTGAAGGTGCATTACGATTTAATAATCAAAAATATTATGAACAAGGCAACAAAGCCAGTAGATTATTAGCTTTCCAATTAAAAAACTCACAAGCCAGTCGAATCGTTCAAAAAATGATGTGTCCCTATTCTAAGAATGTGGTTTCTCATCCTAAAGAAATAGCCAATGCTTTATGCTTTAGTTTTTTAAGTGCTATGAACAATTATATGACTCCCCAGCCATACCTAATAAATCAGAAAGAATAAAAAAGTTCTTTCAATAAATTAATCTCTCTAAATTGGATGAAAATGATTCTAAAGTACTAATGGAACCTATAACTAAGGAAGAAATAAAATGTATTATCAAAACTCAAAAACAATATATCAACCGGTGTGGATGGGTTTCCAGGGGAATTTTATAAAGGTTTTCAAGCAGAAATCATTCCTCTTCTGGAAAGAGTTTAATTATGCTTTAAGAGAGAGAGACCCTCCAAAAACATGGGCTGAGGCAATTATCTCTGTGATATATAAGGATGGGAAAGATCCCACGCATTGTGCCTCTTATAGGCCAATAAGTTTACTGTGTAAAGATACTAAGTGCAATATTGGCAAGACGGCATCAGATGATTATTAGTAAATTAATTAATGCAGATCAAACAGGATTTATACCTGGACGTCTAACACAAGTTATCACTATATGCGGATGACGTTATATTGTATATTAAGGACCCTAAATTCTCTATACCGGAGCTCTTAAAATGTCTAAAATTTTTCAGTGAAGCCATGTTGAGTTGTAATACTATAGCTATATTTTAAAGCTTATAACATTAATAAACATCTTGGTTAAAGAAAAAATGAAAGACACCTAACTAAAAACAGACAAAATTTTCAGACTTAATCTTTCCATTTTGAGTTTGATGAAGGTCACACAGGATCTAATGAGCTTTTTTATATATAATAGTTTAAAGTAATAGTTCTTGTTGTCCTAACTTAATATATTGACTCTGTCCTGACAAATTATAAAATGTTTTATGCTTTATTATTTCCTTTTTTCTTTTAGTTCTGTACACTCTTGAGAAAAATGGTTCTAAACAGTATCAGAAAAGGGTTCTTAAGCTTGTAACAATCAAAATTGACAGTTATTAGCAGAATGACAATTGACATTGAACATAAATAAATACCTTAAGTAAAACAAAATAAAAAAGAAAATAGTGAAATTAAGACCAAGTTCCAGTAAAATACTGTTGTTGTTTTTGTTTTTGTTTTTTAATCTTCTATAATGCCTAAAAGTCCATAATTATGTGTATTTTGTATGATTGAGTGGCAGTTTCTCTCTGCAGATGATGAAGTTGAAAGATGTGATGCATCTGAAATACTAAATACTAAATTGATTTTAGAGCTAGAATGCATCTCCTTAAAAAAAAAAAATAAAAAAAAAAATATATATATAGATATATATATATATATATATATATATATATTGTTACTTCGTGGTGAAGAGGAGAGAAGTCTCCCTAACTGAACAGGGCTGGTCACACTTACATGTTCTCTTCAACTGAAAAGAGAAAAAGACATGATTGGAAACCAGTTACAATTTAAAAAGTTTAAAAATATAGACATTTAGAGTGTAGCCTCTGTTAATGTTCTACATGAATGCAAGTGATATTCACAATCACAGTCCGAAAAGACTGAACACAGGAAACCTTCAGCCAACATTAGTTACCTTCGCTGTGCCAGTCGCGTGGACCTTGTAACACTCTCTCAAAGGCCCTGCTTCCACTTGTGTATTACACACCCCAAATGCACCTGACAACCACTTTACTAGCTTCAATTCTATGGAAGCTGATTCAAAAGAGTGATTGTCTCAATTACTTGAAATCCGTGACAGAAGACTAGCTGAGCCAGTTGATTCGCCTTATTGCTTAAAGGCTGTTTGTGAAAGTTATTTTTCAACCCTCTGCAACACAGAAGTAAAACTGCACAAGCATCAGCATGCTTTTCTTTAATAAAGAATACATTTTCTGTGACCAGTTTGAAGTAAAAGTGCACAGGAAAACCAGGAGGACTATCAGGTTTCCAACATGGAAGAACAAGGAGCCAGCATGGAAGCACATCGGACTCATGGCTGAAGCTCTTGGATAAAAAGTCTGCTTCACAAATTCAAGGTTGAAGATCTCTTTGCAAAGATGTTCACCACCATGAGGCCTGTCAGAACAACCTCTACCTCAAATAACTCCTCCATACCCGTAAGATGGTCCAACAGCTCAGCTTTCTGTGTTGCCTATATGTCCTTGAACTTGAGGAGCAGAGTACACCAAGCCCTAAATACCAAGCTGAGAAACTTCTGAGCTATATAGAGAATGATGAGGAGCTCAGGAATTGATTGGCCTTTTCCAGTTTTTCATTTTCAAGTGTCTTTTTCATTTTATTCTCTTTTGCAAAGAGATCTTTACCCCTGACTTTTCCCAAGAGCTTCATCCATGAGCTTGATGACCCAGTGTTCTCCAAGTTGACACCATCTAGTGTTTCCGGCAGCCGATCACAAACAGCCTTCATACAATAAGGCAAATCAACTGGCTCAGCTAGTCTTCTATGACTGATATCATGTAAATGAGACAGTCGCTCTTTTGATTCACCTTATCAAAAGATTTATTGAACTGAAGCAAGTAAAGGTTCAAGTTTCGGGTGTGTAATACACATTTGGGAGAAGGGCTTTCTTTTCCCTTTTTTCTCATGGTTTGTTGTTTTTATATATTCTACCATTACAGAGGAAAGATAAATATTACTATGAAATTAATTTCATGGAACTGTGATTTCTGGTAGCCTAATGTAACAAATGTAACAAGTACATTTACTTAAGTACAAGTTACTAGGTATTTGTACTTGAGTATTTCCATTTTATGCAACTTCATACTTCTATTGTGCTACATCTCAGAGGAAAATATGTTACTCCACCACAGTTATCTGATAAGGTACTACTATAGGTATTTTAGGCACTTCTTTTCAGATTAAATTTTTTCAAATCCCACACGTCCAATGAAAACCATGTATCTCCACATTTGGTAAATAAAAGTTAAAAAAAAACGGAAGGCTGAAGTGTTCTTTTATGGGTTGAGAAAATTATTTAAAAAAAAAAATCTAAAAAACAAAAATCACAATTTGTCGAGTCAACTTAAAATAATTTGTTACCCAGCTGCCTTAAATTTTGACTTTCATTCAATTCAAATAAGTTTATTCAAGTTGAAATGTTAAGTTGTATTAAGTGACCACTTCACTTTTTTTTGTCACTTTTCACTTTGAGTTGACTAAACTAAAAAATTGTTTGTAAACTTAACAGCTGTGTTTGTTACTCAGCTGCCTTAGATATTTAAGTTGAGTCAACTTAAAATTTTAAGTTGTCACAGTAAAACATAACATTTCAAATTGACTAAACCTAAAATTTTAAGGCCACCAGTCAACAAATTGTTTTTTACAGTGTACTTCTAAAGCTCAGCAAACTATTTAAACATTTATAAATGAATTGTTACAGAGCTCAAAATTTGAATTTTTTTGGAAATGCGTGGTTCTCACAGAACAGTGACGCTACAAACAAATGATCTTATACAATATGATGCATATCTGTGCAATAAATACCCAACAGTATATAAAGTAGTTAAAATTAGCTCAACCTTAAGCATCTACAGCAGTAAAATGCAAAGCATATTAATGTAGCAGTAATATTAATCCAAATACATCATATACTGTATAATGGTAAAACACTGACAGGAACCATTTTATTGCACAAGGAGTACTTTTACTTTTGATGGTTTGATAGTTCATACTTTTACAGTGTGGTATTTGTACTTTACTTCACTGTAAAAAAAAAAAAAAAAAACATTTGTTGAGTCAACTTTAAAATAATATGTTACCCTGCTCTGCTGCCTTAAAATTTTAAGTTCAGTAAACTCAAATAAGTTTATTCAAATTGAAATGTTAAGTTGTACTAAGTGACACACTTGCTGAGTGGTGACAATTGATATATAAAATGCGTAAGTACCATTTAAAAGTAAACAATGAGTAGCTATGATGGCAAACAAGGAGTTAGAATGTAGAACCATCGTGTAGATTTTGCTCTGGGTTATATTATATTTTTCCATCCATTTAACAACCTAATTGATATGAGAAATTCTAGTGTCATTTGGCTAATACAGGAAACTATTGCAGAAAAAAATGGCAAAAGTTGCATTGTTATGAGCCTAAAATGTGTTATTTACCTCACCAACAAAGAGCGGTTGTATCGTGTCAGTGGCCTTTCCAGTTGATTCCTGGTGTCGGAATTATATGAAAAAGCAGGTTCATTTGTCTTTGTATGTTGGAGGTTCAGGAGTTATCAAAAAAATGTTTTTATTTTTTTCACCACTCGCAATGACATCATTTCAAGATGTCTACCAAAAAACCCTGTGGGACAATAGTTGACATGGAATCAATGGGAACCTAATGTTCCTGCCCTGCTAAACAATTTCAGCATTAAAAGGGTTCCTTAAGGTGCTATGGTTCTAAATAGAACTGTTACTGCATGTAAAGAGCCTTTTTAAGAACCCCCTTTTTTAGATGTGTTCAGTTTGCATCAGAAAAAGTTTGTCTGTAGTTTTTTTTTTTTTTTTGGTAATACAGATCACTCATTATATCTCTCTCTATCTCAAAGGATGCTGTTCTTATTCGTTCAAAGAGAAGATGGGTTCTGTCGACCATTGATCTAGAAGAGAACATGCCTGGACCATATCCCGCCATAGTAACAACGGTAACTTTACCCAGTCACTGACTGTTCAGCCTGTTCAGGTTCCTTATAAAATCTCTTTACCAATGCTGTTTTTTTCTGTATTGCCATATTCGGGATTGATCGTATTTTTATATAGATAGCCTGCAGGCTTTCATTGTGCCACATGATTATGCTACCAGCTAATAGCATTAGTTGCTGGAAAGCATTTCTTTGGTGAAAAAATAGTTTTGCCCCGTTTTACTAAATGAGAAATACTGTAACTTATTTGTAAGTGTCTTTGGACAAAAGTGTATACCAAATGAATCATGTAAATGTTAAATGTATACAGTATGTAAAGGACTATTTATGAGTTCACTAGAACATAGATGATCTCAAAGTTAGACAAAAAAAAAACTAAAATCCATTGACTGGGTTTTTAATTGGTTTGTGTAGGCTTGAATGTCATAATAATAGATTAATAATAATAATAATTAATCACAAATTATACTGTACACGATTCTCATGCATTTTTGTTTAATTGTTGCTAGCTGTACAATGAAAAAAAGATTGAGACCGTCAGGTTTGCCATCAAAGGAGACGGAGTGACAAAAGAACCATTTGGTTTGTTTAGCATTGATGAAAACACTGGGACTGTATATGTACACCAGCCTATCGACAGGGAACGGTACCCCCTCTTCCATGTAAGACAAAATATGATTTGTTAAGTCATTAATGCTAGCAAAATAATACAACAGAAATTACTGATTCAGTTTCTATTGATGTAGTTCACTGTGGCTCTTTGATTCTTTTGTAGGTGGACTTTGATGTGCTGGACAGGAAAACTGGTGAGACAGTGGACAAAACGCTGTCGTTTAATGTAGAAATAAAGGACAAGAATGACAATAGTCCCAAGTTCACTCCAAGCAGCTTCCGTGTAAATGTTCCTGAGAACACACCTGAAGGTTCGGAGAACATGTTACTGCATATATGAAAAGTGTCTGTTAAAATACTTTCTTCTCAAATATAAAATACAGCTACTATAATAAGTTAGCCCTTTGTAGAGTGACTTTCACCTGAAAAGTGTAAACATTGACATTATGTGGTGCTTTCAAAACATTACTCTGCTTGTTTAAGCATCCAGACAAGCTCAATATACAACAAGTCTGAACTAATGGCGTAGGTCTGGGATGGGACTAAACTGTTTTGCCAGCCAGTGGGTTAGGCAGCCTGAAAATGGCAGCCTGAACACTCTGGAAAAAAGTCCAAAAGTCCTTTGTACCTTTTTTACTCCTATAGGGTGTACACATTAGTACCTAAAGGTACATATTAGTACCATTTGTAGGGCCCTATGAAATCCGTTTTGTTTTTTTCTTTCAATTTTTTCAATTTAACATTTTGTGGATTCCTTTTTTTATATTTTAATTTAATTTTAATTAAAAAAAATATTGAACAAAAAAATATGGAAATCATGAAACTTACACAATTTAACAGCAATTTATTAAATGTTTAATAAAAATAAAATTAAGGACCTATGAAATACTTTTTTTTTTTTTTACTTTTTTTTTTTTCATTATATATATATATATATATATATATATAATTTTATTTATTTATTTTATTTTTTTTATATTTTCCTTGTATATATTTTCTACCTCTGGTAAAATAATATAAGGTAATATAAAATAATGTTTTAATAATAAAGTGTATTACTAGTAGTACTACGTTTATATTAAGTAACATTTTTCGGTAACACTTCATTTTAAGGTGTCTTTGCTACACATTACATGTACTTACTATTATAATAACAATAGATTATGCCCTAAACCACCCCCTAAGTGTAAAGTGTAACCTATTTTTTTCTGTCACAATTTCTTCAAGTTAAACCAAACTTTTATATTGATGGGTTGTTGTGAAGACCTATACGTTTCTGTTTTCTGTATATGATGATGATTCTGCTTATGAAGTTTCTCTCAAAGCAGTACTAGAGATTATGTTTATGTGTTCGTGTACTCATATATTGAGGCGGCAGAGGTTATAAACACAGCAAGCATCACGCGCACTTCAGTATGTGTGTAATTAAACAAAACCGTGCATCTGCGCCATTCATTCACACAGAGACATGCAGGACTCATAGTTAATTAGTTAAAAATTCCATGACATTCTGCATTATACAGTTTGTATGACTGGATTCAACAATTCCATCCACGTTTTCTGTATTGCAGAAATCATAGGGCCTGTAACAGTCTTTCACTCTTTTGTTGTGTTTTTTGTTCCTGTCTTTTGTTGGTCTAGTTCTTTTGAATTTTGGTTCATTCCGTTTCCTGTTTTGCCATATTTGGTCATGTTCTGGTTCATCCTCTTCGTTATGTCATCTTCAGTTAATTACCCACACCTGTCTTGATCATTTGCCACCCGTTATAAGCCCGTTCAGATTGTTGTCTCATTGTCGGATCTACTTTGTTGCTACCCCGTTGTGTACGTGTGTCCCTTCTCTTTGTTTGTGGATGTTAAGACTTTTATATTCCATTCTTCCTCGTCGTGCACTCCTTCCAACACAACCGAAACTGTTTAGTGGCGTGCTACCCCTCGTTTTGTTTTGTCATTTTGTTCAGTATTTTTTTTTCATCATGTACTGCCCAGCTTAACACACTATCTGGACAGCTGCCTCTGCACGTTTTATAAGCCCTGCCTGAACACCGCCACACATGCGCAGCCGCATATATTGAGTGGGCGCTGGTGTCCTGCAAGTCTTCGATGACGGTGGATTTCATAGACGTCGACACCAGCCTCACTCATGACCCAGAGCCCAGCCAACCACCACCCGACTCGCGGAGCACGAGCCCGAGCCCACCACGGATGGAGAGCCTGAGCCCAGAGCAATTGAGGCATCGCCATTAGGAGCGACAGAGCGGACGATCGCTGCAGAGCCTGAGCCCAACACGTCCGAACAGGAGCGTGAGCCGGCTACAACAACCGCGCCAGTGGAAGGATCAGTGGAGCGTGAGGGGGCTACGGAAAGCCCCACCCACTGCACCACCGCTGAGGGTGAGCCAATGCTGGACTCTGGGGACTTAATAGAGTTTTCTACAGAGATTATCATAGACATCAGCCAAGTTTTACTACCCGCTCACCCTATCGGCATCGCCCCAGACCATCGCCTCTCTGTCTTGGGCTCCACCTGCTCCGCCTCCGTCGGTTGGTCCCATGGAGCTGCCAATTCGTCTTCCACCATTGCTCCTCCCTCCGTCGGCTCCTCCGTGGGATACCATCATAGCTGTGGCCTGGGTCTTGCCTGGCTCCTCATGCTCTGGATCCCTCCTGTCTCCTCCTTGGTTCTTCCCTACATCAGATCCACCCATGGAAGAAACTTCCATGACTCCTCCCTCCATCGGATCCACCCTGGACTTTGTGATTTATCCTCCACCTGAACCCCCTCCCTCCACAGATGGTCCTTCTACGGCGCGAGGTCGCACCTTCCGGGAGGGGGGCGAACTATAACAGTCTCTCGCTCTTTGGTTGTTGTTTTTTTTTGTTTGTTTTTGTTCCTGTCTTTCGTTGGTCTAGTCCTTTTGTAATTTGGTTCATTTCGTTTCTAGTTTTATCATATTTGGTCATGTTCAAGTTCATCCCCCTCGTTATGTCTTCATCAGTTAATTACCCACACCTGTCTTTATCATTTGCAACCCTTTATAAGCCTGTTCAGTTTGTCTCATTGTCAGATCTACTTTGTTGCTACCCCGTTGTGTACGTGTGCTCCTGCTCTTTGTTTGTGGATGTTATTAAAGACTTTTTTTATATTACATTGTTCCTCGCCATGCGCTCTAACACGTACACATGACAGGGCCTTACTTTTGAAAGAATACACCCTAGTAACAGCATTTGTACACATTTTATTATTATATATATATATATATATATATATATATATATATATATATATATATATATTTTTTTTTTTTTTTTTTTTTTTTTTTTTAAGAATGGAAATCTGTTTAAAAAAAAATAATTTTGACGACAGAAATTACACTCTAATGCTGTTCAATTTTTTTTTTTTTTTTTTTTTTAAGATTTTAGATTTTTCACATATTGAGGAATCTTATTGTTCTTGATCTTTTCAGATAAAATGATTACAATTACAAAAACTTCCTACCCAATTCAAAAGGAGCAGTTATTGAAGCCAAACTGTTAAAAATAAAAGGCAAGCAGAGTGATTGTTCTCTCTTTCTAATTCTAATTGTTTTAATAGGCATCATCCAAGCAACATTACAAGCTCACGACAATGATCAGAAGGATACACCTAATGCACAGTTCACCATGAGGGTGCTGTCACAAAACCCTGCCTCACCAACAATTTCCCTGAAGGGCATGACTGATGACGTCAAAAAGCTCACCTTCACGGGATGCTTTGATTATGATGTGAGTAACTAAGGTTAAATACACTTTTTTTCTTTTTCTTTTTTGTATTTTTCATCTCTTCTGTCTTCCATATTTTAGAAAGTAAAACAATACACAGTGCTAGTGGAAGCGATGGATAAAGGAACGCCTGCAATGTCTTCAACTGCAACTGTTTTTCTGGACATCACTGATTCTAACACCCATCCCCCAGAATTCACTTCGACCAAGGTGAGTCAGGCTAGTCACACAATCCCAATTTAATATGTACAGAACTAAAAGGAAGCTATGTGTAGATTGATGTGTGAAGAAAATGTAAACACTGTGTGGTGTGGTGCTTTTAAAATATTGCTGTTTGCTGTCAAAATGTATTCAGACACCTTTAACATTTCTGACATTATCATAGTTTATTCGCTATAGTTTAGGAAATATTAATAAAATATGACAAGAACTCAAACTTAACTCAATTTAAACTGTTTCAGAATAAATTCATCTTGATAATTTTAGATATATTTGATAGAAATATATATAACAAACCATGGTCAGGTTATTTTTGGGTAATTTTTTGGTTATAAAATGTCACAGTTTGCTTTATTTTGCTATCCTCACCTACATAAATGAGCTATAGTGGCCTGCACCCACTAGTAAAAAAAAAAAAAATATATATATATATATATATATATATCTCTGAAGAATTTTTAGTTTCACTTTGCCTTTTTTATATATATCATTCATGGAGCATTTTTTATATATATTTTTTTTTAATCTAACTACTTTTTGTTTTAGATTCAAATAGCATTTCCATAAGGTCTGCAAAATAATAAAACGTAAAAAATATACAGAAACATAAAAAAAAAAAAAAAAAAAAACTAGACATTTTGAACACTTAGAGAACATTTAAAAACATTCAGAGCCTTTTTATTATTATTATTTGGCTTTTGATGAACGGGAGGTGATATGATATATTTTGATGAATTTAAATGAATAAATGTTTGTGTAACAGTACAACACTGAAGTGATGGAAATGGAATTAAAGGAGGTCCTACGAATTGGCATCAAAGACATGGACACACCGAACACGCCTGCTTCAAGAGCCGTGTTCTCCATCCTGAAGGGCAATGAGGATGGAAATTTCAAGATTGAGACAGACCTTAAAACCAACGAAGGTGTGCTGTCTGTTATCAAGGTAAATGCCACTGTTCACTTTCATATTTATATTTATATACGCTTCTTAAGAAAGCTTTAAGCGATCATTCACTGAAAGATAAAAATTCTGTCATAATTTACGCACACTCACGTTGACCCAAATGTGTATGGTATTCTGTCTTCTTTTGAGCACAAGGAAGATATTTTGAGGA
Organism: Cirrhinus molitorella; assembly: GCA_033026305.1. Classification (NCBI taxonomy): domain Eukaryota; kingdom Metazoa; phylum Chordata; class Actinopteri; order Cypriniformes; family Cyprinidae; genus Cirrhinus; species Cirrhinus molitorella. The sequence continues at coordinate 25,551,312 of CM065132.1, read as the reverse complement.
ATGTTGTGGTACCAAAGAGTTGCTGCTTCCCATTGACTTCCATAGTATTTTTTCCTATCTATGGAAGTCATTGGCTACCATTAACTGTTTGTTGATGGTAGCCTTTGCTTCTTTATCAGTTGAAGAAAAACTTTACAGTAATCACTGGGAACTGGTTTACACACCTACTTATTACAATGACTTATTTCATGTTAGTTTTAGTGTTGGTGGGCTGAAAAACTGGAAAGAATTCGAAAAAAAAAGATGGTCAGCTTTTGATATGCTTGTATTTTCACAGGGGAAGAACTACGAGAAAACATCGATCACAGAGCTGGAGATAGCAGTCGAGAATGAGGAGAAATTATTTCGATGTGTTGATGGAAAGGTCGTAACAGGCCCCGCACCAAAGCCTAACACTACCAAAGTGGCAGTGAAAGTCATTGATGTGAATGATCCCCCTGTGTTTAAGAAGCAAGTTGAAAAAATTTACAGGAATGAGAATGGAGATGTGGGAGATGTGTTGTTCATTCCCGAGATCGTAGATGAGGACTCGGACGTAAACAAACTCAGGTGTGATTGAGTTGCACAGCATCAAATTAAAACTTTGTGTTTGTGGAATTGTATGCTACTTATATTTTACAATATATAAACTGTCACATAGAATTATTTTCTAGAATGTAAAAATATGGAATGTATAATGTAATATATCACACATTAATATGTCACTCTTTAATTTGGGGGACAATTCTCTATACTAACTATTAACTATTTGTATTATTATTATTTTAAATAATACTAGCCCTGATACTTTTCGATGATACTGTATATGATAAATGTAAAATATAAACATTGTTATATCTATTTCAGAATCTACAAAATGTGTTTATGCTTTTTTTCTTGTTGTTGTTTACTAAAATAAGAGGGATCATACAAAATGCATGTTCTTGTTTATTTAGTACGGACATGAATAAGATATTTCACATAGAAGATGTTTACATATAGTCCACAAGAGAAAATAATAGTTGAATTTAAAAAAAATGAATCTTTCAAAAGTTTTATGGAAGGTTTAAATGCTCACTGATGCTTCGGAAGGAAAAACGATGCATTAAGTGTAAAAAGATTTTGAATTTGAAATCAGGGTAAATTTTAACTTGTTTTGTCTTCTGGGAAAAAAATGTATCTTCTGTAGCCTCTGAAAGGCAGTACTAAATGAAGAAATTTGACATTTAGGCAAAATAAGAAAAATGTACACATCTCCATTCTGTTCAAAAGTTTTCATCCCCAGCTCTTAATAGATGATTTTTTTTTCCTTCTGGAGCATCAGTGAGCGTTTGAACCTTCTGTAATAGTTGCACATGAGTCCCTCAGTTGTCCTCGGTGTGAAAAGATGGATCTCAAAATCATGCAGTCATTGTTGGAAAGGGTTCAAATACACAAAAATGTTGAAAAACCGAAGAATTTGTGGGAACTGAAGGATTTTTCTGAAAAACAACAGGCAGTTTAACTGTTCAGGACAAACAAGGGACTCATGAACAACTATCACTAAACAAACAAAAAAAAAACAAACAAACAAACAGCAGTGGATCATTCAGGTAACAACACAGCATTAAGAATCAATGGATGTAAACATTTGAACTGGGTCATTTTTATCAATTCAATAATTTTCTCTTTTATACGTGAAATATCATATTCAGGTCAGTACTAAATAAACAATAGCATGCATTTTGTATAATGCTTGTTATTTTGGTAAAATAATTAACATTTTGCTGATTCTAAAAGGGGGGTGTAAACGTTTGACCTCATCTGTATACACACCAGAGATGTAAAAGAAACTTGATGTGATAGCAAGTAAACATGTTTCACAGTCTGTATGTGTGCATGCAGGTATGAGTTAGTACAAGACCCAGCCAAATGGATTAGTTTAGACCCGAAGACCGGAAAGATCACCACAGCTCAGAAGATGGACCGGGAGTCACCATTTGTCAAAAATGGCACCTACTCAGTCGTGGTGCACGCTATAGATGATGGTAAGCACCTAACTAACTGTTCTCAGTATGTTAAACACAATCCAAACCTTTGTGAATGCATTGAAATGTCATTTTCCTGTTTTTAAGAACACTCATTTAATCTCTGCATGCAGCTATCGCTGACTTTTTTTTTCTACATGCCGTTCACAGGACGGCCTCCAGCTACAGGTACATGTACCGTACTTGTCTACCTCGGTGATCTGAATGATAACGCTCCATATCTCGAATCTAACAACACGTTCATGTGCGGGAACAAAGTCAACCGTGTGAATGTGAAACCAATAGACATTGACGGCCCTCCGTTTTCAAGTCCTTTTACCTTCTCTCTGGGAGGAGGAGAGGAGCTGAAAAATCTCTGGAAGCTGGAGCCTACCACAGGTCAGGCCACATACATTCACTTCATTTACAGTTACACAGATAATGCTTGAAAACGTTTCTGGCTTCATCAGTTGGTTGCACAATAAAAATAACTGTCTTTGTGATATGATACATTTACATGAGAATTGCATTAGATCCTCCTCCTCCTACTACTACTACTACTTCTTCTTTATCCAAAATATTTCTTGAATTTTACTGCATTGGCAAGAAGTTCTTTCAGTCACACTTTAAGGACCTCATTAACTAACTATTAAATAACTCAGTAAGCTCTTAATTTGCAGGTTATTGATCATTATTAAGGTAGTTGTTAAGTTTAGGTATGGGCTAGAGATTAAGGGATCTAAAATATGATCATGGAGAATAAGGCATTAATATGTGCTTTATAGGTACAAATAAACAGGCAATATGCTAGTAAATGCATGCTAAAAACTAACTAGTACTTAGAATTGGTCCCTAACATGATTTATTAAACTTAACATTTATTTAAAAAAATAATAATAATAAAAAATGATCGACATCTCACACATAGTTTCATACCAGTGTTTTTAGTATTGAGATACTGTTATAGGTTGTTAGTTTAAATTAGTATTTTTTTCCTGTTTTGGTCAGAATAAAGCAGCCAATATGCTAGTAGTATGCATGCTAATAAGCATAGTTAATACTGAGAATTTTTTAAGTGTTTCTTGATTTAAAAAAATATAAATCTAACATAATTTAATGAGGTGTATGCTGTAAACATCTCATATTTAGTTTCATACCAGTGTTATAATAGTATGAAGATACTGTTATAGTTTGTATTAATAGTTTAAATTGGTATATTTTATATTTAATAGTATTGCTATTATATTTTTTATTTTCTTGCTAATTTTAGATAAAATTTCAGTAATTTACTGTGTATTTTTGTCATTTGTATTAGTTTTTTGTTTTATGTCTATTTATTAATTTTTATTTCAGATTTAGCTTTTTTTTAGATAAAGTTTAATTAATTTCATTGTGTGTATTTTGTCACATTTTTATTAGTTTTTGTTCTTAATATGTGTGTATTTTTTATGTATTTATTTATTTCAGTTTTAGTTATTTTAGTACATCACATACCAAAATAGTAAGTACAGTTAGTACTAAATGAAAATGGCCACACTTTAGTTTTGGGACCAATTCTGACTATTAATTAACTATTAAATATGACTTTTGTGTCAATAAACTCCTAATTCTTACTAAGTTATCCAAAATATGGTCAGAATAAGGCATTAATATGTGCTTCATAAGTGCTAATAAACAGCCAATATGCTAGTAACACGCATGCTAATAAGCAACTAGTTGGTCCCTAAACTAAAACTGTTACTGTTTTTCTTGATGGAAAAATATAAATCTAACAGGTGTATGTTGTAAACATCTCATAGTTATATCAGTGTTATTTTAATATTGAGATACTATTAAAGTTTAGTATTATATTTTCAGTTTTCATTTTAATTTTAGTTTAAGTTTTGCTGTGCATTTTTGTCATTTTCATTAGTTTTTTGTTCTTAATGTCTGTATATATTATTTTTTTTTCAGTTTTAGATGTAGTTATTTCAGTACATTACATACTGTACTAAAATCATAAATACACGGTAAAAAAAAAACAATTTAAGTCAACTTAAATAATTTGTTACCTGGCTGCCTTAAAAGTAAGTTCAGTCAACTCAAACAAATTATTTTGCTAGTTTATCATTAAATTAAATTAAATTAAATTATCATGCTAGTAATATGCATGCTAAAAAGCAACTAGTTAACCCTCTGGGGTCTGAGGGTGTTTTTAGGCCCTGAAGAAGTTTTGACATTTGTGCATTTTTCAGTATCTTAAAAACATATTCATGGCTAAAGTCAGATTACATTGTAATCAGCACAAACTGAGCTACAATAATATGCAAGCAACATGAATGTACATGTTTGTGTTTCTGAGAAAACAACGTTTATGCGTGGTTTGTGAAAAACTAAAAAATCAAAGTCACTTAAAAACAGCAATGAAACACGGACAGAATATTTGTTCACAAGGCTTTTGATAACTGGATGTGGTAGGCTAGATCAAAACTGACGGAGTAATTTAAGTTTATATAGAGGGCTTTTTTAAAAAACGCACCAAAACGCGCCGGCGCGGTCTTCGACCCCAGAGGGTTAATAGTGAAAACTGGTCCCTAAATTGAGTTACCAATGAGAAAATTGTATACTTTCATGACTATTTTATTTCAAGAAACGGCTTCCTTTTTTTTTTGTTGTTTTAGTTAACCCTGTTTTTGCTGGGTTTGTACCTTAGGAAGAAACACCTCTCTGATAAGTTTGACGAGTCTGCCATATGGAAACTACTCCGTTCCTTTGAAGATAATGGATCAGCAAGGGCTGCAAGGAGAGGACGTTCTTAATGTGGTTGTGTGTGAGTGTACAGGAATTAACACCTGTCGCGGTCGTCTGCCTTTCTCCTCAAGGCTGGGTCCTGCAGCCATTGGTCTCTTGTTTGCCGGACTTCTCCTACTAGCCCGTGAGTTTTCAGGTCCACAAATTTGGCTATATTAGCAATTTTTCAAGTATGCAGTTCATATAAGGGCTAGGGCTGGTTTGAATACCATTTTTTGCACTTTGAAGCTTCAGTGGTAATCAATATCGAATATTCGAAGCTTCGGTGGGAGGGGCTAAGCATATAATAAAGGCAGAAATCTGTGTGTGTCTGTTTGCATTTGTATTATGTCCGGAATCGTTAATCCAAACCACTTCAGGCATCACCAATGTGTTGCTGCAGACCCAAGGGAATTCCGCTCCAATATGCTCACACCACGAGTCTAGGGCAGTGGTTTTCAAACCCTGGGTCGCGACCATCGGGTGGGTCGAGGGACTTAAAAAATAGGTCGCCAGGATGATTTCCGGAATATGTAAATATGTATGTAATGAAGTTCAAGACACTGGGAAGGATGCGGGAAACTGCAAACGTAACTTTAATAACAAAATAAACATTAACAAAACGAAAGTAAACGGCAGCCGCCTCACGCCAGACTCCAGTGCGTATCTGTGTTTGTGTTTATCAGTTAGAATCCACTCAACACCAAAACGCCTATTTTTTGTTCAGTCCTGAGTTCTGCTAGCTAATTATTCCTCTCATTATAACAAAGCCTGCAGACGTGCTTAGAATGCACGTTCAGTGCCGGCAAGAGTTTTATGCGATCGTTAAAACGAAACCGAAATTAAAACGGGCACGCGCATTCAAAAGCAATTTTAATACTGGAGAGCGATTCAGTGCCGCCAAGAGTTACGCGATCGTTAAAACGAAACCAAAATTAAAACGCGCACGCGCATTCAAAAGCAATTTTAATACTAGAGAGCGACTCCCCAATGCGTGCAAATTAGGCTATATAACATATCTAGGCTTTATAACTGTTGCTGTGAGTTCTTCATAGAATATAGGCTGCATGGTGGACACGTTGCGGATTTGCTGCATGTTGATTTTTCTTTCTGCGCCTATGTTAACAGATTAGAGCAGCCACACTGTCTGCGGAATACGCACGTATCAGGTGCGGTCCAATCACAGCACAACCACGACCCCGCAACAGAATAGAAGTGAAGCGGATTTTTTCGGCAGCAGTCATGTAACAAACCGGCTCCACGTCCACCACGCAGGCAGTGTGTCTCAGAGGCTTCGGTTGAAAACAGCATGCATCTCCGCTCACATGCTCTGTTAGGCAGGCTAGACAGCTCACATTTCAATGAACAATGTTTCTTTATATTTCAAACTTTAAAATAAATCACAACCAGGTTGCAAACTATAGTGAAACTAGTACACTCTTTTCTCCGTGGCTTGCTGACAGCTCTCCCCCTCCCTTTCACTAATGGGCCAAATGGGCCGAATGAGAACTGTTCGTGGGGGAAGTCACGTGTTGAAAAAAAAAAAAAAATAGTAATAATAATATTCGAATCTCAGAAATGAAAATCGAATGCCAACCCACCGAACAAATATTCGAATATTCTAGTCCAGCCCTAATAAGGGCACACACTGTACTCTTTTACTGTATTTTTTTTATTAAATTCCTCTAGTATGCAGTGTTGTGTAATGTTATATAATGACAACTTGTTTTGCAGTTCTACTCCTCTTTTGTTTCCTCTGTGACTGTCAAAGCAAGAACTTTCAACACATCCCTCTGAACCTGCAGAATGAGGGCAACCAAACCCTTGTCAAATACAATGAGGAGGGAGGTGGCTCACTCTATAAGGTATGTGAAACTGTCAGTCTTGTTATAAGTTTAGAATTATGAATTTAGTAGAAGGAGAAATTATCACCTGTGTGTCTGTGTTTCATTTCCAAGTAAAATTTGGTATTTTATGTTGTTTCGTTTTCTCTTGTGTTACACATATTAAACATATTAAAAAATCTAACTGTTTTAATAATATTTTTGAATGATTGATTTATATCTGTATCATAAACCAATTTCGTTTCACAAATGAACAGATTATTTGTGTAACTGTAACTTGTTCCAGGACATTCCACAGTGTTTGCTCTGATATTTGCATATAACGCTTGAATCTGTTTACCTCAAAATATTTGATGTAGTATTACTATCAACACCTGTGATCATAATTTTGCCTGTCATTTTTTTTCCTCCTCAGCCGGAGTCTGTGTTTGGTTTTTATGGCAGTCGAAAAGAAAACATAAAAATTCCTTCTGCACCGGTACGTACATGTTTTTTTTTCTCAGTTGTTTTTTTTAATGTTGCTTTTCTCGCTGGCCTAATGCCTATGTGGCCGAAAGCCATAGGAATAGACATGTATGCTGTTGCATTTTGGCACAGTAAACAGGATCCCAAGATGAGTTAAACTGAAAAGAAAAACGCAACATGTCACTACATGCAGGCTGTAAGACTAACACATAAAAGCAGGTAGTTAACTAAACACTGGTAATATGCACTTAATTTGGCTATCAAACTTCTTTTGATAGCCAAAAGAAGTTTTCAGATCTTACTCAAATGATTTAGTGTAGTTACAGGGTGCCAAACACCTTTTTTGGCACCAGTGGCTCCTGTTTGGAGTTTGAGTTTAAGTCCATGTCAGTTAACTTCTGTAAAGTGCTATTGCTACTGTTAAATGGTTTGGAGTCAATATTTTTTTTTTAAACAATACTTTGTTGCATTACATTGATCAAAAGTGACAGTAAAGACATATGAGCATCAAATCAGCATATTATATTGATTTCTAAAGAATCACATGACACTGAAGACTAGATTAATGATGATGGTAATTCAGCTTTGATCACAGAAATAAATTACATTTTAACTTATATTTTGATCAAATGAATGCAGCCTTGGTGAGAATGAAAGACTAAAACATTACATTTTACCAATCCTAATCTTCTGTGCATAGTATATAGAGCATATATACAGTATCTCACAGAAGTGAGTACACCCCTCACATTTTTGTAAATATTTTATTACATCTTTTCATGTGACAACACTGAAGAAATTACACTTTGCTACAATGTAGTGAGTGTACAGCTTGTATAACAGTGTAAATATGTTGTCCCCTAAAAATAATTAAATACACATTAATGTCTAAACCACTGGCCACAAAAGTGAGTACACCCCTAAGTGAAAATGTCCAAATTGGCTCAATTAGCCATCTGCCCGGTGTCATGTGACTTGTTAGTGTTACAAGGTCTCAGGTATGAATGGGCAGGTGTATTAAATTTGGCGTTCTCGCTCTCCCTCTCTCATACTGGTTACCGGAAGTTTAACGTGGCACCTCATGGCAAAGAACTCTGAGGATCTGAAAAAAAGAATTGTTGCTCTACATAAAGATGGCATAGGCTATAAGAAGATTGCCAAGACCCTAAAACTGAGCTGCAGCACGGTGGCCAAGACTATACAGCGGTTTAACAGGACAGGTTCCATTTAGAACCAAAGAAGTTTAGTGCACATGCTCAGCGTCATATCCAGAGGTTGTGTTTGGGAAATAGACGTATGAGTGCTGCAAGCATTGCTGCAGAGGTTGAAGGGGTGGGGGGTCAGCATATTGGTCTGCATGGCTGTTGTCCCAGAAGAAAGCCTCTTCTGAAGATTATGCACAAGAAAGCCCACAAACAGTTTGCTGAAGACAAGCAGACTATAGACGTGGACTGCTGGAACCATGTCCTGTGGTCTGATGAGACCAAGATAAATTTATTTGGTTCAGATGGTGTCAAGTGTGTGTGGTGGCAACCAGGTAAGGAGTACAAATACAAGTGTGTCTTGCCTACAATCAAGCATGGTGGTGGTGGTGTCATGGTCTGGGGCTGCATGAGCTACAGCTCCTTAAGGGGACCATGAATGCCAACAAGTACTGTGACTGGCCCTTCGGAGACTGGGCCGCAGGGCAGTATTCCAACATGATAATGACCCCAAACACACCTCCAAGACAACCACTACCTTGCTGAAGAAGCTGAAGGTAAAGGTGATGGACTGGCCAAGCATGTTTCCAGACCTAAACCCTATTGAGCATCTGTGGGGCATCCTCAAACGGAAGGTGGAGGAGCGCAAAGGTCACTAACATCCACCAGCTCCGTGATGTTGTCATGGAGGAGTAGAAGAGGACTCCAGTGGCAACCTGTAATGGTGTCCAGACAAAATATTGACACTTTAGGGCCCAATTTGGACATTTTCACTTAGGGGTGTACTCACTTTTGTGGCCAGCGGTTTAGACATTCATGGCTGTGTGTTGAGTTATTTTGAGGGGACAGCAAATGTACACTGTTATACAAGCTGTACACTCACTACTTTATATTGTAGCAAAGTGTAATTTCTTCAGTGTTGTCACATGAAATGATATGATAAAATGTTAACAAAAATGTGAGGGGTGTACTCACTTCTGTGAGATACTGTATGTAAAAAAATAAATAAATAAAAAACAGCTTTTTTCTCCATGTAGTGGACTTCAATGGGGATCAGTAGGTTGAAGGTCCAAATAGCAGTTCAACACGATTCGAGGAATAAGGGTCTTGTCTGGCAAAACAATTGGTCATTTAAAAAAAAAAAAAAAACTTACATTTACATATACTTTTTAACCACAAATGCTCATCCTACACTAGCTCAACCTCACACATTACATAGGTTCACAAAGCAAAAGGGCCAAGAAAATCAAACGGCTGGAATGTTTTCCTCAAAAACCATAATTTTTTTTCGACCAAAGAAAGACATGAACATCTTGGATGACAATTTATCAGTTATTAGGAGTAAATTATCATATATATATATATATATATATATATTTTTTTTTTTTTTTTTTTCAGGAAGTCAACTAATCCTTTAACTACAAAAAAATATAAGTAAAATGTTGATTAATCTTAGTTAATGGTGATTTCAACATTTACTAAGACATTGTTAATATGAGAACTATGAAGTTAGAGCTAACAGTGAAGTTAAAATATCAATAAATACAGTAACAAATGTATTGCTCATTGTTAGTTCATGTTTTGATTTTTATTTTGACCATTAATAACAACAGGATCTAAACAAAAATAATATGACATGGGTCAAATCTCAACAAGCTACTAATAGTCTGCATATTACTGTTGTTCCAGGCTGAGTTCACGGTTACTGATGGTTACAGGAAGGGTGAAAACGGTATGATGAGAAGCCCTGCAGGGGTGAGTGTCAAATTAAGTAAATGCGCTGACTGCCAAGAATAAATCCCACATCTGCTGACATTTATGGAAAAACTGACTATAAGCTGTGGTGCAACACATTTTTCACAAATCTGCAAAACGTGGTCAATTGTATATGCCATATTCAACATTTGTTTGAAAAAAAAAGTTATACAAAGCAAATTAACTGATATGAAAACATGTTAAAACCATAAGGCTGATTTATGTTTTCTCTCACAGTATAACGTTCAGTACAACTTCCAGGAAGTGTCCGGCAATGAAGGAGTGATGAGCATGGTGAGTGACAACATCCATCAAACAGACATATGGGTGTAACACCTGAGGCATGACAGACTGGGAGGGAAAGAGCTGTAAAAAAACTAAAAAACTAAAATTTGGATTTTGCCTAAGGTGTTTTTTGAAACAAGTTCCTCCTTCAGAGCAGTCTGTGAAACTTACTTACATACACACAGTGATGGGAATAACAGCATTATAAATTAACAATGTAACTAACGGCATTACTTTTTTCAGTAACAAGTAATCGAACGCTGTTACCGTTACTGACAATAAAATGTGGCGTTACTGTAATTTTTGTGTTCCATTCTTCTTCTTCTGAGGTAAATTCTGGCTTATTCCTCTTAGCATGTTTTCTTCCAGAAATGAAAAGTAGTCAAAATTAACTTGATGTTTAAAATTTGAAAAGCAGAGCCACTCATGGACATGATTACATCAGAGATGAGTTTAGACTGTAAAAACTGGAGCTCGTGCTGGTATCACATGTATTACTTTGTCAGAGAATATTGGGGCATTATTTATTTTTTTATTTTTATTTATTTATTTTTTTTAAAGGTTTCACAATAGTTACTTTCCCTGGTAATTAGTTAGTTTTAGACTGATGTAACTCAGTTACTAACATGCTCAACACTGCATATACAGTAGGGCAGGCTTCAAATATCTGACATCACATAGTAGTCTGGAAATCAATAATACGTTTAGGCATAAAATGTTACATTTCGATTTTTAATAAAATTCAAATGTATGGTAGATTTACTTGCATTATACCATTGAACATACAAATTGTCTGCCAAGGTTTACGTCTTACCTGCACCACTCTATCAAATTTACAATTGAGTTTGGCAGTATCTGTGGTAGAATTAGGAGCCATTCACACAGGACATGTTTTTTTTATGTGGAATATTTCTTAACTGCTGGTTTTTAAGAGACTCTGTCAAGTTAAGTAGTTGTAAAACATGTCTAGAGACCACATGCCTAAAGGTTTGTCTCTAAATGCAAGTTTGTGTGAACTGCTCGCTAAGTCTGTGCTGTCTCTCCGTTGGAAAGCTGTTCTAGAGCAATTTCTAGGGAAATCTGTAACACTAAACCAAATGAGTGTGTAATACACTAGCGTTCAATACTTTGGGGACACTCCTTTTTTTCTTTCTTTTTTTTTTGAAAGATGTGTGTTATGTTTACCAAGGCTGCATTTATTATATACATAAAAAATATACTTTAAAATTAAAATATTATTTATTCCTGTGATGCAAAGCTAAATTTAAAAGCTAAATCATTACTCCAGTCTTCAGTCACATGATCCTTCAGAAATCATTTTAATATGAATTACATATGAATATCTTTTTAATTGAAACATTTATATTGTGATACATTTGTATTACTGTTCTTTTAATTTTATGCACACTCGCTGAATAAAAGTATTCATTTCTTTCAAAAAAATATTTATCGCAAAGTAGTAAACATACCATAAATGTATTATAGTGTTACATATGATTATGATGGATATGTAATAATGTAGTTTTTTTTTTTCTTTTCTTTCTCTCCAAAGCCGAATCAGAACTGGTCAACGTTTCGAAGTCAAATGGTAAGCCCTGCAAATGAGTCATATAAATAAAAAAGATGGATTTTAAGAAATGATTCTCAGACACTAATCAACTATAAAAGCTCTAAATTAAATATCACTTGTTTTTAAAGAATGAAAGCCGCCGGATGACCCGCACACAAAGCTTGGCTCGTACAGAAAGGAACCTGGCAGAGCACATTGAGAGGGTAAGCACAATGCACAAAAAACCTGATGAGCATAAATTTAAAGAAACCTGGAGTACATATAAGAGAGAGAGAGAAGGAACTTTTATAGAAATTTTCTAAACGGGTATAATTTTTACTTAAAGTCTATACATAAACATACTGTACAGTGCAAGTGCAATTATTTTAATGTCAGTTTAAGATTTTTTTATTTTTATTTTTTTCGTATTTAATATACATATTGTGTGTATTGAATAATGTTTTAGTGTATTTACCATATACAGCTAAGGTCATATGTTTACAGAATCTGTAAAATCTGCAAAATGTTAATTATTTTAGTACTGAACTGAATAAGATATTTCACATTAAGGATGTTTACATATAGTCAACAAGAGAAAATAATAGCTGAATTTATAAAAATTACCTTTTTAAAAGTTTACACATGCTTGAATCTTACTACTGTTGTTACCTGAATGACGTACAGCTGTTTTTTTTTGTTTAGTGATAGAGTCCCTTGTTTGTCCTGAACAGTTAAACTGCCTGCTGTTCTTCAGAAAAAATCCTTCAGGTCCCAAAAATTCTTTGGTTTTTCAACATTTTTGTGTATTTGAACCCTTTCCAGTAATTATTGTATGATTTTGAGATCCATCTTTTCACACTGAGGACAACTGAGGGATTCATATGCAACTATTACAGAAGGTTCAAACGCTCACCGATGCTCCAGAAAGAAACACGATTCATTAAGAGCTGGGACTGAAAACTTTTAAAATTTGAAAATCAGGGTAAATGTAACTTATTTTTGTCTTCTGTGAAACATGTAAGTATCTTCTGTAGCTTCTGAATATGATATTTAGGCCAAATAAGAAAAATGTACATATCTTCATTCTGTTCAAAAGTTTTCTTAAGGCGTTGTTTTTTCTTAAACCTGAATAATTGCATATGAGTCCCTCAGTTGTCCTCAGTGTGAAAAATGGTTCCAAAATCATACAGTCATTGTTTGGAAAGGGTTCAAATACACAAAAATGCTGAATTTGTGGGACCTGAACAATCGGCAGTTGACTGTTCAGGACAAACAATGAACAATCACTAAAAAAAAAAAAAAAAAACGCTGTGGATCATTCAGGAAACAACACAGTATTAATAATCAAGTGTATGTAACCTTTGGAATGGGGTCATTTTTATAAATTTAACTGTTATTTTCTTTTTGTAGAGACTATATGTGAATGTCTTGTATGTAAAATATTTGGTAACACTGTATTTTACGGCCTATTTCTACATCCCTAATCCTACCCAATACCTAAACTTAACAACTACCTTACTAACTATAATAAGTAAAATAAGAATTTTGTTAATTCTGCAAGGTGTATGTAAACTTTTGACCTCAAATGTATTTAAAGCAAGATTTTTGAAATGATGATTTAAAATGTATTTTAAACTTTAACAAACAAAGTACAGACAAAGTACACTTTTTTTTAAGTGTACTTAAGTGTGTTAAGAAACGTCATGAAAGAGTCTGTCACTTAAGCAGACATTTATTTGGTTAATATTACATTATCATCAAGGATAGTTTTCAAGGAACATATACTTTGAGGCATGTACGTCTTTTTAAGTATGCTTAAAGGTACATGTGAATAAACAAAGCTTTGTTTAATGTGAAAACAAACTCCAAAAAAAAAAAACTGACGCTATTGGTGGAAATGCGACCTTGTTTCAACTTTTTCTTAGTTTAAAATGTAATGTACTGTCGCCATCTATCTGCCAGATCCCATATAGCACAACATAATAAAAAGATTGGCAGACCATGCAGACACCACAAGGTGGCAGTATCGAGTAGTGCTGCTTGGCAAAAACATTCGCTCTGTATCAGATTATGATATTTCCATTATGCTATTCCATAGAAACTCAGCGGGTTTCCGGAAGAGCAGAAGGACTATCCTGCATATTTCCCATATGAGTATGGTTATGAGGGGACGGGCAGTGACTGTCAATCACTGGATCAGCTGACTGTTAGCAACCTCGGTGATAACATGGACTTCTTGCAGAACCTTGGGCCAAAATTCAGCAATCTAGGTGGGATCTGTCAACAGTCAGTGGAGCGCAGGAACATCCGACTGTGAAAATGCATAATAATTTGAGGCTTTATATCATTCCACATTTCTATAATGCTTGTTCAGCTGACCTGCAAAGGGGTTCCAGGGATTTTTTTTTTTCCTTTTTCTTTTTCTTGTTTTGGAGACGGTGCTCTAGGCCATTGTTGTTCAAAGACGTTTGAGCACCATGAAACCTGTATAGGCACAGAATATACTGTAAGCTGTGAACATTACATCTTCAGTGCCAAGACTGCCCTCAAGGAACTATGGGATACACTGTGATTTGTGCTCACAATGGATGTGTAAGAAAGCATGTTGAGAGCTTGAAATGAAAACTACTTGACCTTGTGCATGCATCCCACTAGCTTGTTTAAAATAATCAGAGACGGCTGGTTGCATGGATCTGTGAGCTTCTCTCACTGATGCACTGAGAGACTGCTGTCCTGTTCGGATCTCAAGAACCTTTTTTTTTTTTATCCCACAAATACAAAGCCACACATCACTACCACAGTGGATTCTGTAATTCTGTGGATTCTCTGCACTAGCTGCCTTTAGCTACCATATTGTTTTGTGCACTTTGCTCGAACGACTTTGCACTGCAGAATCACTTGTGTATTTAAAGGGACAGTCCGGACAAAAAAATATATTTCTATCATTTATTCATCTTTATGTCAATCCAAACCTATATGGAAGATCATGTCCACCACGGAATAAAATATAAAATAGGTGATTGCAACTATGTGCTCATACTTGCAAGTTTATATCTCACAATTCAGAATTTTTTTCCCCACAATTAAAAGTTTGTATCTCACAATACAGACTCTCAAAATTCAGATTTCACATATCTGAACTGTTGACTTTTTCTCTCAAAATTCAGATTTTACATTTGGGAATTCTGACTTTTTCTCCTAAATTTACATCTTAGAATTTTTACTTTTCCTTATAAAATTCAGATTTTACATTTGGGAAATTTGGACTTTTCCTCTTAAAATTCAGATTTCACATATTGGAATTCTGACTTTTCCACTCAAAATTCAGATTTTACATCTCTGAATTCTGACTTTTCCTCTCAATATTCTAATTTTACATCTTGGAACTCTTGACTTTTTCTCTCGAAATTCTGATTTTACATTTCAAAATTCTGACTTTTCCTTTAAAAATCTGATTTTACATCTTGGAATTCTTACTTTTCCTCTCAAAATTCAGATTTTATATCTTGGAATTCTGTCTTTTCCTCTTAAAATTCAGATTTTACTTCTCGGAATTCTGACTTTTCCTCTAAAAAAAATCTGAATTTACATCTTGGAAATCTGACTTTCACTTTTTTAATAGAATTCTTTGACACCTGACTACATGCTTATACTGAGAAACCCACATATTTGAGAAACATAGGTTAAAAAGTAAGCTAAAAACTAGCAATGGACGTTACATTATAATCTTATATAAATATTTATATGAGTTTCCATACAAACATGATTTACTAAAAAATTCTTTGGAGGACATTAGGAAACACGCATTGACTTCCAACAAACCCACTAATTGAACAAAACTACATATTTTTTATATTCCACAGAAGAAAATCATACAACTTTTGTACAACATGAGGGTGAGTAAATAATGACTGAATATTCATTTTTGAAAGAATATTCCCTTCAAAGGCTGAGTGTGAAAAGAAAAGAAAATAAACTGCAAAAATAATTATAGATCTGAGAGTCTGGCAGGTGGCAGTAATGCACCATTGATCATCTTCACATCCCTAACTTTAAAGACCTGTCTTCACCTGTTTTTTCACTGTAGAGTTTTATGAAGTGTCTGGAATTAATTTTTAGTATGTTACATTTACGTTACACACAATGCAGTGTTCATCTATTTCTTTCATACTGCTAATTGTATTGTAAATAGCTTTTGTTTCTGGTTTTTAAGTATTGATATATATATATATTTTACATTCAGTCATCTTGTTGGTTTAGGTGTAGGGTGCTCAGGGCCTTAGGCGTTGCAACGTTCACTTTTTCTTTGAGGAACAACCTCTCTAAAAACGTATGCATAACATTATCTGATTTTTGATAACACTTTGCAAAAATATTCAATATGTTACCATAGTTAATGCATTATGGTATCACAACAATTTTTACAGCATTTATTTATCTAGTTTAAAGTAATTGACTAAGACTGTTAATATAATTCTTAATTGTTAATTCACATACCTTCTTAACGCATTGTTAATTCAAACTATTTACTTTTTTTATCTGAAATGTTAAAATTGTATCAGTACTTGCAGATTAAATGAATTCATGCTGTAAATGTATTGCTACTGTTCATGTTAGCTATCTGTATTGAACACCATTGCAAAGTGCTACTGGATTATTGGTCAGGATTAATCCTGTAATTAAAATTGTAATGATGTTGAATAAATGATGCTGGTTTCTGAAAACTGAATGTTGTGCTGCTTTTGTGTTCAGCTATTTGTCATGTGGTTTTGTTAGTCATTCAGAGCTCTAAATCTTTATTTACTGTGTATAATTTGACTTGTGAGTTAAATGTTACATGTTGAATGTTAAAATTATACTGTTAATTATAATTATTAAATACACTGAACGAAATTATAAACACAACACTTTTGTTTTTGCCCCCATTTTTCGTGAGCTGAACCCTAAAGATCTAAGACTTTTTCTATGTACACTAAAGGCATATTTCTCTCAAATATTGTTCACAAATCTGTCTAAATCTGTGTTAGTGAGCACTTCTCCTTTGCCGAGATAATCCATCCACCTCACAGGTGTGGCATATCAAGATGATGATTAGACGGCATGATTATTGAATAGGTGTGCCACTCTAAAAGGTGCTGTTGTATCACACAGCACAATGCCACAGATGTCGCAAGTTTTGAGGGAGTGTACAATTGGCATGCTGCAGGAATGTCCACCAGAGGTGTTGCCCATGAATTAAATGTTCATTTCTCTACCGTAAGCCATCTCCAAAGGCGTTTCAGAGATTTTGGCAGTACATCCAACTGGCCTTACAACCGCAGACCACGTGTAACCACACCAGCCCAAGACCTCCACATCAAGCATCTTCACCTCCAAGATCATTTGAGACCAGCCACCCAGACAGCTGCTGCAACAATCGGCTTGCATAACCAAAGAATTTCTGCACAAACTGTCAGAAACCATCTCAGGGAAGCTGCATGCTCGTCGTCCTTATCGGGGTCTCTCAGTGGCCCACTGGTGGCGGTGGGGTTATGGTATGGGCAAGCATATGTTATGGACAATGAACACAGGTGCATTTTATTGATGGCATTTTGAATGCACAGAGATACCGTGCCAAGATCCTGAGGCCCGTTGTTGTGCCATTCATCCACGACCATCACCTCATGTTGCAGCATGATAATGCACGGCCCCATGTTACAAGGATCTGTACACAATTCCTGGAAGCTGAACACATTGCAGTTCTTGCATGGCCAGCATACTATTAACAATTCATGTTACAAGGACTTAATAAAGGACTTAACAAATGCTTATTTGTCAATGCACCACAAATCAAATTGCACTATTTGCTTCTTAACCTTAAATACTCTTTTGCACAATACCATGCACAGTTATTATGTAAAGTACTTATGTAGTCTATCTTATGTTATGTGCATGTATAGTCGATTATTTATAGTATATGTATAGTTTGATTACCGCTTTCAGTAGGTTAGCTATGTGTAGGGTTAAAAAAATAGTTCCTACGTCTGGTGTTGTATGTATATATTTATGTTTATTTTTGTAGCGCTGTGATCCTGTGAGACAAGACATTTCATTGTTTGGGATGCTCTGGATCGGCGTATACGACAGCGTGTTCCAGTTCCTGCCAATATCCAGCAACTTTGCACAGCTTTTGAAAGGAGTGGACCAACATTCCACAGACCACAATCAACAACCTGATCAGCTCTAAGTGAAGGAGATGTGTTGCCCTGCATGAGGCAAATGGTGGCCACACCAGATACTGACTGGTTTTCGGAGCTCGAAAAACCTCTACCTGGAGCAACAGCGATCAGCTGGAGGACCACAGGGACTTATTAGATCTGGCGTGCCTTACAAACTATCCTGACCAGTCACTCTGTGTATTTTATGTCACCGGCCTGAGCAAGCAGTGTAAGGCACACCTCCCAGCGAATGGTCCCTGAGAGGATTTCGCCACTTTTGTGGAGTGGGTGCTGGAGAGAAATGGACTGACCCCACCGAGGAGGACATCTCCAGCCCCACTCCGAAACCAGAGACCAGTCAGCCATCATCCCGCGACACGGA
Organism: Cirrhinus molitorella; assembly: GCA_033026305.1. NCBI lineage: Eukaryota > Metazoa > Chordata > Actinopteri > Cypriniformes > Cyprinidae > Cirrhinus > Cirrhinus molitorella. The sequence goes on along the minus strand of CM065132.1, from coordinate 25,532,879 downwards.
GCTATCGAGAGTCTGAGCCTCTCGAGTCACCTGACCAGGTGCATGAGCTGGCAACATTGCCCACGAGGGAATTCTCGTCGAGGGTTTGGATGAAACTTTTAATTACACTGTAAAAAAAAAAATCGTAAAATAATGGTCAAATGACTGGCAGCTACGGCTGCCAAACAAAAACCATAAAATTACAGCAAAACATCCTAATTAAAATAAAGTTCAAAAACTGTAATTTTACAGAAATGTTCATTAAAGGTTTTACAGGGGAAAAAAAATATTTTACAATTTCCCCTTGTTTCAATTACATTCTTTTACTTTAATTTTACGGTTTTTGTTTGGCAGCCATAGCTGCCAGTCATTTGACCGTTTTTTTACAAGACTTTTTTACAGTGTAGAGCAGTTTCTTCCACAGAAAGAGGTGATGCATGCTTAAAACAACACGATTGTGTTAAATACAATAGACTTAGGAGTCATATATTCATTTCAGTTTCCACAAATGTTGTCACAATGTTTGTGTTTCACAATTATAAGACATGCAGCAAGACTTTGACAATATAAAACAATAGGAAACTTCACCTGTGGAGGTGTGGGAGATGCTGATAGACTGGTTTTGCTTTCTTGTAATTTTTAACATCCTGATGAAACAGATTATTTTCCATGGTTAAAAGAAACCTGTGGTTCATGGTGCAAGTAACCTAATTAAGAATGGGACCAATAATTTATTTTTTTATTATTATTTTTTTTTAAATATAATTATTAAAGCAATTATTATTTAGTTAGCAACTATTTCAATACTGGCATTCCATCTATAACACATTCCTAAGGTACAAACAAACATGCAGTATTTGCATGAAGTAAAACTGTGTCAACCAGTTTATAGTTCATGAATAGTTGGATAATCAGTTCCACTCTGCATATTAAGTTTTTTTTTTTGTAAGCCTTTCCCTTTACCACACCACATCATCTCCTCACAACAATGCTGCATCATTTATTTATTTTTTCAACATGTTGCTGCAGGTGCAGCAGGTGCTGTTGGTTTAATCGTTTTAGTCAAGCATCGTTTGAAATGTTAGCTTTCTTTTGCTGATTCAATGCTGTGACACTGTTTGTGAAATGACTTATGTTCTGTGGGAAAACGGGTGTGAATGATCATACTTATCTTTACACAATAAAATGTTTGCTGGCGAATACGTAAAACATTTAAGGTGGCGTAAATGAAGAAACAATTCACAAAACTACACTGAAATAGAAAAATGTTTTAATTTCTGGGTTATAATTTGATCTGCAATCACGTTAAAGGATTAGTTCATTTTCAGAACAAAAATTTACAGATAATGTACTCGCCCCCTTGTCATTCAAGATGTTCATGTCTTTCTTTCTTTCTTTCTTTCTTTCTTTCTTCAGTCATAAAGAAATTTATGATATTTAAGGAAAACATTTCAGAATTTCTCTCTATATATAATGGACTTCTATGGTGCCCCCAAACTTCCAAAATGCAGTTTAAATGCAACTTCAAAGGGCTCTAAATGATCCCAGCCAAGAAAGAATTGTCTTATCTAGTGAAACGATCGGTTATTTTCTAAACATATTGACCATTTATATACTTTTGAACCTTAAATTCTCATCTTGTCTCGTCTCTGCAACGCACACACATAGTCTGTGTGATCCGGTTCAGTTAGGGTATGTCGAAACACTCCCATCTTGTTTTCGTTCCCAACTTCAGAATCATCCTACATCAGTGCAGAAGTACCAACCCAGTGTTTACAAAGTGAGCATACAAAGATCAAATGCCCTTTACAAAAAAAGGTAAAACAGCATTATAGGATGATTCTAAAGTTGAAAACAAGATGGGAGTTTTTTGAGATGCCCTAACTGTATTGACCCGGATCACAAGACGAGCATTTGAGGTTAAAAAGTATAGAAAGTGTCAATTTGTTTTGAAAATAACCAATCATTTCGCTAGACCCTTCTTCCTCAGCTGGGACCATTCAGAGCCCTTTGAAGCTGCATTTAAACTGCATTTTAGAAGTTCAAACTTAGGGGAAACCATACAAGTCAATTACATCCTGACATGTTACATTAAATCCTGAAATGTTTTCCTCAAAAAACATCTTCTCTTTACGACTGAAGAAAGAAAGATGTGAACATCTTGGATGACAAGGGAGTGAGAAATTTTTGTTCTGAAAGTGAACTTAACAAACCTTTAAGGCATATTAAATAACGGATTAGTTCACGTCCAGAACAAAAAATTCATAATAATTTATTCACCCCCATGTTATCCAAGATCTTCAGTCGAAAGAAATGAATGTTTTTGCAGAAAACATTCTAGGATTTCTCTCCATATAGTAGACTATAGGGGGATCAGCAGATTGAAAGTCCAAAGTGTAGTTTCAGTGCAGCTTCAAAGAGCTCTACACAATCCCAGCCAAGAAATAAGGCTCTTCTCTAGCAAAAGATGTAAATTTCTATACTTTTTTAACCACAAATGCTTGCATTGAACTAGCTCTGCGATGCACGTCCTCAAGCATTGTGTAATCACCTTGGAATGTTAAGCACCACCATAGTACTCCAGACATCACACTATTACTATACAGTTAATATGTAGATTCAGACTCAGATTATATTGTCATTCAGTATTAATAAACTGTAGAACTGAACAGTGAACGCAGCAATTATCGTAGTGACCATTACCATACTATACATTTTTTAACGCATCCCAATATCCACTGGTGGGGATCAAATAAGGACTGTTAAGGTAAAATATATAAATAATGGACTAAAAGTAGACTCCCTTGACGTGTGCTAACCTGCCAAGCCTGTTCTGTTCTCAGGAAGCATGCAATGATGTATAAAGCTGTCAAGTAAGCACTCTGATAAAACCCTCTGATAACGCTGACTGTCATTATTGGAAATGAGGTGTGTCTTGAGTGGAAATATTGGTGCGTGGGGTGGGTTGGGTTGATACTGTTTCGTATGCAATAAGGTTAACACTGGCCGATCATTGAGAAGCCTTAAAGGACCCGCCACTTAAAACAACTCATTTTAGAAAGAGGGTCAGAACGAGGGTTGAAAATAATCATTTTTTATTTATTTATTTATTTATCTGTGCAAAAAATAAATAAATAAATAAATAAATAACATTATAAGTAAACCAAGGAACAAGGAACTTTAAAAAGTAAAAATAATAAAAACCTTTAATTAAGTGAATGTTGATGTGCAGTACATGTACTGTTTTACTTGATTGCCTAGAGAAATTATTGTTGGTTTTAGTTATTATTTTGTTAGTACATAAAATATTATGCTTTTAGTTTTATGTAGTAAAATGTTTTTAGCATTTAACAATTCCTTTAGTGTGTAATGTTGCTGTTATGCATATTATTTATTTAACCATAAACAAAAGTTTAATTGATTAAAGTTTGAACCAAACCATTAATATCTTTTGAGGAAAAACTGATATTTATACCATGTTTATACAAGATATAAGCTATTATTACTGTACTGCTATTATTACATTCAAAACCTGAAGTTTTGAATGTAATTGTCTGATCAAAGTCCCTTTCAAGGAAAGTCTGCTAAATTAATGAATAATGAATGAGGCATTTTATATAACGCTTTCATTGTGTATTGCCATAAACCGAATGGAAGAAACACAAAAAAACATGTGTGTCTTGCCTACAGTCAAGCATAGTGGTGGAAGTGTCATGGTCTGGGGCTGCATGAGTGCTGCCAGCGCTGGGGAGCTACAGTTCATTGAGGGAACCATGAATGCCAACATGTACTGTGACATACTGAAGCAGAGCATGATCCCCTCCCTTCGGAGACTGGGCCGCAGGGCAGTATTCCAACATGATAACGACAAACCTCCAAGACTACCACTGCCTTGCTAAAATAGCTGAGGGTAAAGGTGATGGACTGGCCAAACAAAATTACTAAAACTTCAAATTAAATTCAAATGACAACACAAAATCCACAAGTAAAATCTAATTCAAAATACTAACAAAAAACTATGAGTAAATCAACAATACTAGAGTATGGCCCCAGTTCCTGCCCACCATCATTTGAATATGCCCTCCTCTCTCTCTCTCTCTCTCTCTCTCTCTCTCGCTCTTTCTCATGTGTCATATAAGCAGTTTGGATTACTGTAAGAGACAGAGGAAAGCTCATTCTCAGTCAAGCTGGACAACGTGACGATCTGCTTCAACATGAGGACCCTTCCTGTCAGCTTTCTCCTGCTGCTGGTGAGTTAAATTTCTTTGTGATGTGATACACTGGGGCCGCCTGCACTGCCTCATGTTTCTCTGCTCATATCTCTAGACAACAGATGTTTATGTTGCAGGAACTAGGTTTGTCACATTGTATTAGGCCAGCTTAATGAACAATGGGTTACAGAAAGTTTGCTTTGCATTAAATGATTAGCGGATGTGATTTGTCATGTGTCATATAGTAAGAACCATAAAGGTAGGGCATGCTTGAATTAGTTCTGTAGCACAGGACTTCTGTTACAGCCAATGGGGGTGTGGATGAAAGCGACTTTCATTCCTGTAAGTCTTTTCGGATCATGACACAGGAACATTAGTATGCATTTTAAAAATTGTTTGCATTGTAAGCACATGCCTTAAGGCACCTGTATGCATATTAGCAAAAAAAAAAAAAAAAAAAAAAGTGAATTTAGTCAAAAGTACTCTAATTATTGTAATAACTCAGTATCTAATTATTGTATATAGTGTTCCTTACAACCAAACAGAGCTTATTTTATTAAGGTTTTGACATGTTATTAAGGGCATTTGTGATGTGGTTTGCAAACGTATATGTCCTCAAGCGTTCTTAGAAACGTAAACATCACTGAAAGCTTGATTTATTACTGTGAATGCTGGCCAGAAATACACATCATTTTGTCAGAAAGCACCTACAGTTTTCATTTGGCAGGTGTCCTAAACTTTTAAAGTTTTTCCAATTGCGGCAACTAATTTGATTTTGACATCATCAACTGATACTGGCAACTATTACATTTTTATAGGATACTTTGCAACTTATTTTCTGCAGATGTACTGAACTGTCAGTAAGGACTATAACCTCTAAGGTATCATCCTATGATCAACATTTTAATTTGTTTTGTTAATTGTTAACCATACCAAATTACACTGTGACAAAGTTAATAAATAACATGCCTTGCCAGACTAAATGACGAAACTTTCACCTAGGAATTATAAATAAAGAATCCTTTATGCAACATCATTTATTCTCCACAGTCTCTCTTTGGTGGTAACATCAAGTATAAACTTTTATTTGATATACATCTAGGCAGTGAAAGCTACATTTAATTAAACTGATTATGACAATAAATTAAAATTAACTTAATTGCCTTGTCAATGTCTTCTAAGCAAAGTGTTTATGCTCTGGAAATTTCAGAGTAAGTTAAGGATCTACATTTCACATTTTAAAGCCGTCTTCACTGTAAAATAAATAAATATATAATACTAATAGTTATACATAAAAATTAAATATGTGCCTTAGCCTCATGAGCTGCGTGTCAAAATACAGCGCCGTTGCGCTTCGGGCGCCTGAGTTTGAGTCTTGACTCAAGAACCTTTCCCGATCCCATTCCCCTTTCTCTCTCCCACTTCAGTTCCTGTCAATACAGGAATTATCCTATTATAATAAAAAATAAAAAACATTTTTTTCTCACACTTTTAATCACAATTAATTCAATGTGTTACTTTACTTGCTGTTTATTTATTTATTTATTACATTTGCTAGCAATTTTAGAGTGCAAATTAAAAGTAAATCCTACTTATTGCCCCGAAACTATTACAATTCTCGGGGAAGAAGGTTGTAGTTCGGGGTTTGCCTGAGGCTTTCAAACCTGCACACGTTTGGGTAACAAACCACATTTTTTGCTACAGCATTTAAGTGAACTACCTCCCTCCTAAGAATCACATTGACGTGTCTCCTGCATGTTGTACAATGAACAAAAATATATACCGAAAACAAAGTCTTGTTGTAGCAAAGTTGACAAATTACAAAATGGCATTGAAAATGTAGTTCAACACAGACTTGAAAAGTCATATTTACCCCAAATTAAACAAGAGAGAAAGAAATAAAAGAGAAATTATATTTTGCTTAAAGAAAATGAAGTCTGTGAAATGAAAATTGGCATTTACTCATTTTCTCACCCTCAAGTTGTTCCAAACCTCTATGCGGTTATTTTAGCTGTAGTTATTTTGAACAATGCTGGTAATCAAACTGATTGCTGGTGGCCATCGACTTAAATAAAAACAAAAATACTATGTATTTTCACACTCAGTGCTATTTTCTATATGGCCATGCAGATTCACACATTGACTGAACTTTTGTAGCATAGCTTATACTGCCTTTATTTTTTTAAACTCAGTCTGTCTGGAGTGTGTGTGTATGGGCTGACAGCGGGAGGCTACGACAGAAGCGTGCATGGATCATTGATTCGTTTACTATTGAGGAAGAACACTCTGGTTTGTTTCCATATTCAATAGGCAAGGTGAGCGTCATCATAAAAGTCAGCGCTTTCCATTCAGTTTTATTTGAATAGAGTTTTTCACATTACATAATATGTTTAAGTGCTGGCTTTCAGTGTGTATGTTGTTTGTGTTTCAGGTTGAACTTGAAAAAAAGTATATTGTTAATTACAAAATACATGGTCATGGTGTGGATCTAGAACCAAAGGATGTTCTCAGCATTAAAGATACAGGTGACGTTTTTGTACATAAAAAGATGGACTATGAAACAGGCCCTAAAATTCTCAAAGTAAGTACTCCTTAAAGAACGAGTATCCACTGCATTGAAATTCATTCAAATACATGGCAAGAATGGCCTATATAGATATTCACTGTATTCAATTGCAGTTGACATTTGAAGCGATAAATAAATCTAATAATGCAGTGGATACAAGACTTGGGCTTGAGATCAAAATACTGGACATAAATGACAACGCACCAGAATTTCAAAATTCAGTCTATAAACAGACTGTGGACGAGTCACATTCTCAAGGTAATCCATTATTATCCATTTATGAAACAAAACACACAAAACAGAACATTCTGTCATTATTTACTCACCCTTATGTCATTGCAGTCCACAGTGTTTTCCTCATACCATAAAAGTAAACACTTTTTAATTATTACACACTACACAGGTTTTTTGCTGTACTGCCATTACTATTAATGGGATTGTACAGTTTTTGATGTTGGCAGCCCCTGGTTAGTATGAGGTTGAACAGCAAGGGCTCCATAATGATTCTTAAAGGCCAATGGCATTTACTACATTTCACAGCTTGGGCCAGAGCCATTGAGCTCAGTAAAGCTGTATTTGACAGCATATCACAGCCACAATCTCATTCATATCGCAATAAAAAGAAGCACACTGTGTAAAATCCAAATACGTTTGATTGTTTTCGGCTTAAGAGATGAAGTTGGCGACAGTGACTTGTCATCTCCGCAGTAGTGATGCACCTGTATGCACGTTTCATACGGATTACATAATATGAGAATATTTGTTTTCTATTTGATTGGTTCATTTCAAAGTAGACATTTCACTTTCTATAAATTTATTTTTCATGGCTGTAAGGCAAGTATTGATGGAGTTTTGCGCTCAAGTTCACAGAGAACGACACGGCAAAAAGTGCATCCTGTTTACTTTACAAACTCATAACGTTTTGTTGTTATTCTGAGTGCACGCAAATAAACGTAGAGTCTTTAGAGATTCGAAAGATGCATTACTTTTATCTGTATGCCCAAAAATTTGTATTTTAAGAGTGACCAATAATGCCACTACTTGAATAGCGCACAGTTTTCTAGGTTAACATTAAATTGAGCAGCCATGTTAGTGAGCGTTTGGATGTCCTGCCCGATGTACTATATTACCACATATACCAGCCGTTAATGATCTGTCCATCACAGACTACGTGACTTCGGCACTTCCTGTGGAATTTTTTGAAATAACATTAGGGTGAATTAATAATGAAGGACATGTAATTATTGGGTGAAGTATTAACACTTAGGTTTCTTAATATTTTTCTAGACAAAGAAGTAGTGACAGTACTGGCTATTGACAAGGATGATCCAAATACAGACAATGGAACATTTGTTTTCACAATGAAGTCCGTCACACCAAAAACAGATAATGTTGAGTTTTATATTCAGCAGCACAAACAGTCTGGGACAATTTATCTTAGGGGGTGTTTGGACTATGAGGTATGATCTTTCACTGGGATTAATGAATATTTTTGTACTTTTGATACATCTGTTATTCCATTCAGACAACATGTATTGCTTTTCATGCGTTATAAATATTTCTCAATTCTAGAAGGCTCAGACATATACAATCCTTGTTGAAGCAAAGGACAAAGGAGAAAAGGTACAGCTCTCAAGTACGGGTACAGTGATAATCAGTGTTGCCGATAATAACAACAATCTTCCACAGTTCTCTGGCAAAACAGTAAGTTTCAAGTTTATTTGCTTGTAATTATCCTGGTTATTGCTTTTAATCCATTGAAAATCCATTGAAATATTTGACTTATGTTTCAGGGACCAGGAAAGGTCAAGGAGAGAGAATCTGGGGTTGAAGTTCTGCGACTGCAAGTAACAGACAAAGACGTCCGTGGTTCAAAAGCTTGGAAAGCCAAATACACAATCCATGGAGATAAAAAAGAAATATTCAAAATAGAAACGGACCCTGTTACGAATGAAGGGATTTTAACAGTTGTTAAGGTAGACAGACGTGTTGATGTTGGTGTATTATTGTGTAAGCCATCCTGGCCAAAGCATAAGTCAGTGTTGCTGGTTGTGATACTCTAGAATCAGTGTTTACACAGAAATGTGTAATGTCTCTAATTTATTTTTTCCTTGGCTCATTTCAGCAAACAGACTACGAGGAGCAAACACATCACAATGTGTCCATCAGTGTGCAGAACGAAATTCCTTACTTTTCCTGTAAGATTAAAAAGAAAGTGCCTAATGCCAAGTGGGAGCTTGACAAAATACCCCAAAACCCTAACACTGACACAAGTGCCCTCTATAACACCATTCCAGTCACTATTTATGTTGAAGATGTCAACGATCCTCCTGTGTTTATACCACCTGTTAAACATGTTATGGTAATGGAGAACATAGATATAGGAACAAGTCTAACGACCTTCACTGCTAAAGACATGGATGGAAGCCACGTAAACACATTTATGTAAGAGAAGCTAATATTACTGTATATGTTTTACATTTGTGACCCCGGACCACAAAACCAGCCATAAGGCTTTATACATCATCTGAAAGCTGACAATTATACAGCTATTTGAAAATCTGGAATCTGTGGGTGCAAAAAAAAGGTCATCCAAATTAAGTTCTTAGCATTGCATGTTGGTAATCAAAAATTACATTTTGATATATTTACGGTAGAAAATGTACAAAATATATTTACTTAATATCCTAATGATTTTTGGCATGATTTTTGTGGTCCAGGGTCACATATAATCACTCATAAACAAAGGTGAATTCATTTGCTGTTTCTTCAAATCTCAGATTTGTTAAAGGTGAAGATATTGATGGATGGATAACTGTTGATGCAAAGACTGGAAAAGTATCCACAACTAAAATTGTGGATAGAGAGTCACCATTTGTGTCAAACGGCACCTATACAGCAACCCTGTATGCTGTGGATGATGGTACGACATAGAAATATTCTCATCTTACACCACATATCCATGGAAAGAGAATTGCTTTTATTTTCAATGTACATTTACATTAGTGTCATGCTTTTTGAAATGACCTTGCCTAACTGATATCTAGTTTACTTACATCAAACAAAACTCTCTATATCTGTCAAAAATGTAATACACTAACCTTGCAACTTCAAGATTCATGATCATGTTTTATACTCTAACTCAGTTCCTGTTTTCTCCTGTCTCTGATTGCCAGGTGTTCCTCCAATGACAGGCACTGGAACTCTAATAATTCATGTGAGTGACCAAAATGATAATGTACCAATACTGGAGGAGAACATGGTCAGCATTTGCCTAAATAAAGAGCCCACAATGGTCAACATCACAGCTGTAGACCTGGACTTTCCTCCATATGGATCGCCTTTCTACTATGAGCTTATGGGAGATGTTAAAGACAAATGGAGGGTTGAACCACACCATGGTAATGCCAACATCTACTTCACAGTCTTGCGTGCTATAATATATCTCACTGAATTTCATATTTTACTTGGAAAACATCACAGAAGTAAAATGGGTTACAAACTAGAGTTTTATGACTTTAGGGTGTTCTCCTGAGCGTTCTTCCATGACCTCCTTAAAGAAGAAGTTCACTTCCAGAACAAAATTTTGTCATCTAAGATGTTCATGTCTTTCTTTCTTCAGCTGTAAAGAAATTATGTTTTTTGAGGAAAACATTTCAGGATTTCTCTCCATATAGTGGACTTCTATGGTGCCCCTGAGTTTGAACTTCCAAAATGCAGTGAAACGATTGGTTATTTTATATACTTTTTAACCTCAAATGCTTGTCTTGTCTAGCTCTGTGTGTAATCTGTGTATTCTGGTTCAAGACATTTAGGGTAGGTTGAAAAAATCCCATCTCAACTTCAAAATCGTTCAACATTCTGTTTTAACTTTTTTGTAAGGGGGGTTTGATCATCTTTGCATGCTCACTTTGTAAATACTGGGTTAAGTGGGGATGAGTTTGAAAAATGAGATGGGAGTTTTTAGACATACCCTAATTGTCTTGAACTGGAATAGAGAGAGTTCACGCAGAGCTATACAAGATGGGCATCTGAGGTTAAAAATATGTAAATTGTCATGATTTTTTTGCTAGATAAGACCCTTCTTCCTCGGCTGGGATCCTTTAGAGCCCTTTGAAGGTGCATTTAAACTGCATTTTTGAAGTTCATACTCAGGGCACCATAGAAGTCCACTATATGGAGAGAAATCCTGAAATGTTTTCATCCAAAAAATATTTCTTTACGACTGAAGAAAGAAAGACATAAACATCTTGGATGAAAATGGGAGAAATTATCTGTAAATCTTTGTTCTGGAAGTGAAAAACTTTTTTAAGGTAGTGTTTCTGTACCTACATTAACAGCCAAACATTTAGAAAAAATACGATTGTTTTACGTTTTTGAAAGAAAAATATTAATCAGAACAACTTTTTCCAACATTCCAACAATGTTTCTTGAGCAGCAAATCTGCACATTACAATGATTTCTGAAGAATCATGTGACACTGAACATTTTCTGAATAAAATAAAATTTTAACATAGATTCACATAGTTTTTTATTATTATTATTATTATTATTATTTCATAATTACACTGTTTTTACTCTATTATTAATCAAATAAATGCAGCCTTGGTGAACAAGAGAGACTTGTTTTGAAAAAATTTAAATCTCCTAATTATTCCAAACTTTTTTTTTTCTTTTTCTTTTTACAGTGATACTCTCATTTTATCTTTCTTTTTCTCCAAAAGGCACAACTGTGAGTCTCGTAAAAGAAAAAGGAGTGTTTTCAGGTCATCACCTCCTCCAGATCAAAATATCAGACCAGCAGGGATTTTCCTCCATTCAGAACCTGACCGCCACAGTGTGCGACTGCTCTATCACGCCAAACTGCCATGTCAAGATGGTTTCGAAGACTCGGATGGGGCCTGTTGCTGCCTGGATGGTTGCTCTTGCTGTTCTGATTCTCACAGGTGGAATGGTGATTTCCAATGTTTTGATGACATGAAGAGTATAATAGATGATAAAAGATATGCATCACACCAAAAACAGATCTTCCTGTATAAGTGAATCCAACCATGAAAGGTGTGGTAAAACAACAAAAGTCATGGCGTGGAAACCTGTACAAACCTGTTTTTTATGGAACCTATTGTTATTATAGTTTTAAATGTCATTTAATTTGTTCTCTGTAAATACTATGTAGGTTTATTGTGCTACAAGGCAGAATGTTTTTCTGCATTTGGGGAAAAATCATGGTAATACATTTAATAGAATGGAAAATTTTCTGACAATTTACTTACCCTCAGGCTATACAGGATGTAGATGAGTTTGTTTGTTCTGAACAAATTTGAACATTGCATCACTTGCTCACCAACAGATCCTTTGCTGTGAATGGGTGCTGTCAAAAAGTGAAGCAAATTTATCCTAAAAATGTTTTTCACTTAAAACCATTGCTTCTTGCTAAAATATAAGTCCATAATCCATAATATTGCTTCTTCCAATAATAAAAAAAACGGGAGAAACATACACAAATCAGGCACTGTTCACAATTGAAAAAAACAAAACAAAAAAAACAACAACTCCAAAACAGTTCTGAACAAATATGTGGATGGATGTTGATGTGAGAGGACAACAACTAGATGAAGCATTATTATGGATCTTGGACTCATATTATAGCTGAAAGCAGCAGGTTAAAGTTAAAACATCTTAGTGAATGTTTCTTCAATACATACTGGAGTGGTGTGGATAACTTGTGTGGATTATTGTGATGTTTTTATCAGCTGTTTGGACTCTCATTCTGACGGTAGCCATTCACTGCAGTGTATCCGTTGATGAGCAAGTGATAGAATGCTACATTTCTCCAAATCGGTTCAGATAAAGAAACAAACTCAGTATATCTTCATTTGCCTGAGTACATTTTCAGCAAATCTTCATTTTTGTGTAAACTAGTTGTTTAAACACTGCAAAATGTGGTCAGTTGAGCTGATAGCTTTGTTTAAAAACAAATATTCTCTTTTTTTTATATTTCAGTAATGTGCTTACTGAGTCTACTGATCTCCTGCAAGGCAGAGAAAAAAATGATTGAAATGGATGAGGGCCTTGGTCATCTCATCAAAACAAACACAGAATATCCAGGAACAGACTGCATTGTAATTTAATCACACAAGCTTACAATAACTGTTTTGTTTAATGTTTAAATGTGTGAATTGTATTCAGTTTTACTTGTATTCAGTAACACTTTAAAACAACTTTTTATGTCAGCATTACTTTAAGTAATAACATTAACTCAGGAAATTAACATTATGTTAAAAATTATATCAAGTACATGTTTCTGACACACACACAAATTATACAAGGACATGTGCTTGATATGTCTTTTTTATTTTGCAAGCTTCTTGTAGTTAATTGTTGTAATGAAACAAATGTAAAACAACATTACATAACATTTATAGATTTTTATAGAAAAATGCTGTAAACAATGTTTGTGCATGGTTATTTCAATGCTACCTAATTCATTAACTAATAATAAAATGTATTGTAAAGTCTAAACTAAAATGCAACTCATATTTATATCAAACACCCATTGTTGTCTTGAATGACGTTTAATTTAAATTGTAATGTCTTCATAAAGGTGTCTTCCAGAATTCCAGACAATGACATAACTGATTCTATCAACGTAAACAGTATAAATGTGTCTACAAATATAAACTCAAGCCAGAAGGTCACAACACAAAATGTAAGTATCAATAAAACTTGTCATGTTCTTTCACAGCTGGGGTAAATTAAAACATTCTGGGAAATAAGATTTTGCTGTCAAAGCATTTATGTATTTATTTTTACCCGGACATGACCCGTTCACTCAATTCAAACTGAAAATGTGTTAAAAGCAATTAGATTTAATTTTGACTTGTTTGCTACCATATACAGAAAACCTTTTCTTAAAATTATCATTTTGTTTTAGAATATCCAGGTGATGCATAAAGGACAGCAAGCAGTTTCACAGGCTCCAACATCAGTCTACAACAACCAGCCATTCAAACGCTCAATGTATACGGTGAGTATTAACAGCCATAGCAAGATTTCAAAAGTGCTGGTCTTTGTGTTGTGATGGATTGTTTCTGATATGTATGTTTTTCAGAGTTCCACAAGACGTTCATACAGAAGGAATTTTCAGGTAAAAATAAAGTGACAGTAATAGTTCACAATCATATGCAAACTGCAGCTCAGCCTTTCTCATATCATCATCTGTTCTTTTTTCAAACCAGCGATCGAGTATGAGATCAAGTTTTAGAAGCACACATTCCTCCAACACCAATGCATCTTACCTGGGTGAAAACCTCGCCTTTATCATCAACCAGGTGATTTTATGCTCCTGTCAACAACACCCTTAGCTTTTATAAATTCACTGTAAACCACAGCTTCTTGGAGCTTATTGCTTTATTAATTGTCACCATTTTGGAACAAGTAGTAACATTTAAAAAAAAAAAACATTAGATGAACGTCTAAATTAAATGTTTTGGTTCCACTTTATTTCAATAGTCCACAGACATTCTACTAACTATAAGTACCTTTGTAACTACATGTCAATGTGGCGGGAGGAGCAAATGACAGACACAGTGAGTGTGGCGTCAGGCCTCAGAGAGACTTTAATTAAACAAAATACCAAAGATTTCAAAAAGGGAAAAAAGGGCCCTAAAGAAACAGGGGATCTGGTGTCCTTGTCATGCTGGGGGTTCTGTGATAGAGGGGCAATGTTTGAATAGGAAGGGTCCAGGTAAGGGGTGCATATACCGGTGGCCGCACGCACTCCCCTACTAGGTCCGGGGTGCGAGGGGCGGTGTCATCTGCAGGTTCGTCCTCCCCGGCCCACGGCACTGCCAGGGAGGGAATCGACGGCCCGGCATCCTGGCCCGCAGCCGTCTCTTGGGTTCGTCACTCGTCCTATCTCAACATTCCCTTCGTGGAACCATGAGAACACCAGTGTGCATGCAGTTCTCGGAGTTGACCACAATTTGTGGGCTTGTGATTGTCCACTCGCCTTTTGAGGACTGACCACAGGTTCTCAATGGGGTTGAGATCCGGAGAGTTGCCTGGCCAAGGATCCAAAATTTCAATGTCATGATCTCTGAGCCACTTCTTTATCACTCTTGCTTTGTGACATGGTGCTCCATCATGCTGAAAAATGCACAGATCATTACTAAATTGCTCATGGATTGTTGGAAAAAGTTGCTCTTGCAGGATGTTTTGATACCATTCTTTATTCATGGCAGTGTTTTTTGGCAAAATTATGAGAGAGCCCACTCCCTTTGCAACCCCACACATGGATGGTCTCAGGATGTTTTCACTGTTGGCACGACACAGGACTCATGGTAGCATTCACCTTTTCTTCTCCAGACAATCAATTTTCCGGATGCCCCAAACAGTCGGAAGGGAGCTTCATCAGAGAAAATAACTTTGCGCCAGTCCTCAGCTTTCCAAGCCTTGTACTTCCTGCATAATTTTAGCCTGTACTTGATGTTTTTCTTGGAGAGAAGTGGCTTCTTTGCTGCCCTTTTTTACACCAGTCCATTGTCCGAAAGTCTTCGCCTCACTGTGCGTGCAGATGCTCTCAAACCCACCTGTTTCCATTCTTGAGCAAGCTCTGCACTGGTTGTGGCATGTTTCCGTAACTGGCGCTTGCTGGACACTCTGGGACGTCCTGAAGACTTCTTCACTGCAGCTAAACCTCTTTCCTTAAAGTTTTTGATGATCCAGTAAATGGTTCTTTCAGGTGTAACATTCTTTGTAGGAATTTCCTTGCATGTGAGTACATTTTGATGCAAAGCGATGATGGCTGCTCGTGTTTCTTTGGCGGTAACCATTGCTAACAAGAACACAATGGTTGGAAGCTCTTCTTCCCTTCTTTTATAGCTTTTATCAGTCTGCTGTTACAATCTAATTGGCATGATAGTGATTTCACCTGACTAGTGCTCATTCACACTTTCACATGTGCTGCTGATATTAGTCAATTGGTGTTAGCTGATCATTTTGTGTCAGGATCAAAAAAACTGTGAAATTAGTTTTTTTGTGCAAAGTTAATTTTTTTGACCAATGAAGCTTTTAGCAATTATATAAAATGCATCTGATCACTCTACACAATAATCTAGAAACAATGTGAATGAACACCACAACAGCTTGAGCAGCAAACCTTTCAAAACACAAAATTTATGTCACTGCCAGAACTTTTGGCCATGACTGTACACAGAATAATTAGGAACACAACAGGTGGAGGGAATAATTAATCAACTTAACAAGAATAGGAAAATGAACATAAAAGGAAACACAGGAACACAGATAGGGGTAAAACACTGAACAAGTAGTCCATATCCCTGACATTATTCCCCCGTCTCGCGCCGTAGCATATTAGCCAGGGAGGGGGGTGGGTGCCCTGGAGGCCGCTAACTGAGGGAGACATGGAAAGCCTCCAGGGCAGATCAGGGAGCTTGGAAAGCCATGGCCTCAGCACTCAGCCTGGCCACAGTGGCTATGGGGGAATTTAAGGGTTTAGGAGGGCACTCTGGAAGTGCTGGCTCTGGAGGACACTCAGGAGAAGCGGCTCTGGAGAGCTGGATGGGATCAGCGGAGACGAAGTAGACTCAGGAGTGCTGGACGGAACAAGCGGAGACAAAGGAGACAACTTCCAAATTAGAATTATCAGCATGATCAGGGGATAATCACACATGGGTAGATTGCAGCGAATTGTCTCATGGTCCAGCCCCAGCTGAAAACACGAACATAGAGCAGCGTCATGCCACTGGTTAGCAAGCTCGAAGAAATTCCCCCACGTACCATTCCAACCTCTGACTGCCTTGCCGCAAACCCCAAAGCGCGTCCTCAGCCGTGATACTGTTTGGTCCGGTCATCTGTCACGTTCTGTAGGGAGGAGGTAGGCAAAGGAGATGGCGGGTATAAACCAGACTTCTTCATTTTAATAAACACAGTGAGACAAGGATGAAGGCATAAACAACATAAAAATCGTGACCGGACAAAACAGAACTGAATAGGCAGGAACTAAAATGCACAAGATAATTAGGAACACAACAGGTTGAGGGAATAATTAATCAACTTAACAAGAACAGGAGAATTACTATAAAACGAAACACAGACGGGGTAAAACACGGAACAATTAGTCTATAACCCTAACAGTGAATACTCTAATGACTGCTAGTTGAGTTGCAAAGTTAGTAGAACATCTAAAGTGGACTTTTGAAATAAAAGTTCAAAGTGTTTTTTTTTGTTTGTTTTTTTTCAAAAATAAAACCTTCAATGAATTATGTATACAGTTAACAATGAGTTTGTGCTAATGTTTTGAAAACAGTAGTACAGAACAGATAACTCTAAAGGAACATTTTATTAACATTACTGGAAAAACATTTGTTCGTAACTTTGTGAGAACCTTGTCGGAATGTTTAGCTGAGAATGTTCCTTGTGTTAGCGAAGTAAACCTAGAGTTTAGAACTTTAGATCAACAGTTTTTTAGATCATGAGAAATAAATTTGCTTCAAGTGTGTCCAAAGGATGGTGAACAAGTTTCATGGTGCTTTTGTTTTTTCCTTCTTCTCTTCAGAAACTGCTTGCTCTCCAAACCCGTGATGAGGAGCTTGATATTTACAAACCCCACTGTTATGCAGATGAGGGACAACAGATGGACAATGATAAACTGGATGCAATATCCATTGCAGAGGATGACTTTCATCCAGAGATGCTTAGAAATCTGGATAGCAAGTTCAGTCAGCTAGCAACAATTTCTAGACCTGACCTGATGAGAAGGTGACAGTTATCTCAGGAAGTGTAGCTGTTATTATATACAGACAAAATGCATTTTTTTTCTACAGTTCTACAGTGTCAGTGATGATAAATACAGTATAACTACATTTGCATATCCTGAATGCAAAAATCACAGTTGCTTGAAAAGCAACAAAGGGATAGTGTTAAAGTTTTAGGTGAGCTCAGGTTTTCGGCTTTTGTTCTGTTTATGTCCGTTCTGTATTTTTTGTACTGTGTTCGTTTGGAATAGTTTACAGACTTTTAATACAAAAAAGGGATGGTGGTGATAAAATGTTTAATAAAACGTCCTCTAAGAGTACATAGGTGGATAGTGATAAAAGAGTTTTTAGTTGCTGATAAGCGTGTTTGAAGAGAATGTCTGTTTTGAATGTACCATGCAAAAACCTGTGACACATCTGGGTCTGTTGTTCCCTTGGGCGTGACATTTGTCAGCTAGGAATCTGCTCTGTTGTTCTAGGTGTTTTTTAACCTTTAAAAATGTGAAACTGTGACTGTTTTTTAGTATTATTTGCATATGGGGATTGATGAATGTTGTAATAAAAGTCATTGCTTAATCTGCTGAAGTGTACAACATGCTACTGTTTTTCTTATGTGTTGAGGTTTTATTTTGACAGGTCTCTCAACCTGTTAAACCTGTATGTTTATGTTTAACATACAGCTCATGAAATAGTACTCTTTTACATGCCACACAGTAATTGCTTCACACTAGCTCATTTTATCTCTGCCCTGCAACTTGATTACCTGTCACTCGTAAATCTTTTATGCTTCCAAAATCTATTAATAAATAATAGTTCCATAAAACTACCATTCACCAAAAAAAAAAACAGTAATGAGATACATTATGTATGTATTAAAGAATGTTTTATAGCATCAAGTGCTTTATACATTATATATACAGTGGGTACGGAAAGTATTCAGACCCCCTTAAATTTTTCACTCTTTGTTATATTGCAGCCATTTCGTCACCTTAGAATTATAAGGTTCTATCTGCATTCTGAGCACTTTTGAGATATTGAGCTTCAAAGTTTTTGCATTCCATAGACATCTGTAGATATAACCACTCTTGTTTCTAAAAAAAGGCCCAAACTGTACACAGCTTACAAAAGAAACATCATAATGCAAATATGTTGTCACAGAATAAGAATATGTGAATAACTCAATTTTAACAAAAAATGTCAGATAGAACCTTATAATTCTAAGGCGACGATTTGCTAAAATCATTTAAGTTCATTTTTTTCTCATTAAAAATGCACCCCATATTGACAGAAAAACACAGAATTGTTGACATTTTTGCAGATTTATTAAAAAAGAAAAACTGAAATATCACATGGTCCTAAGTATTCAAACCCTTTGCTGTGACACTCATATATTTAACTCAGGTGCTGTCCATTTCTTCTGATCATCCTTGAGATGGTTCTACACCTTCATTTGAGTCCAGCTGTGTTTGATTATACTGATTGGACTTGATTAGGAATGCCACACACCTGTCTATATTACAGCTCAGAGCAAATGAGAATCATGAGGTCAAAGGAACTGCCTGAAGAGCTCAGAGACAGAATTGTGGCAAGGCACAGATCTGGCCAAGGTTACAAAAAAAATTCTGCTGCACTTAAGGTTCCTAAGAGCACAGTGGCCTCCATAATCCTTAAATGGAAAATGTTTGGGATGACCAGAACCCTTCCTAGAGCTGGCCGTCCGGCCAAACTGAGCTATCGGGGAGAAGAGCCTTGATGAGAGAGGTAAAGAAGAAACCCAAAGATCACTGTGGCTGAGATCCAGAGATGCAGTCGGGAGATGGGAGAAAGTTGTAGAAAGTCAACCATCACTGCAGCCCTCCACCAGTCGGGGCTTTACGGCAGAGTGGCCCGACTGAAGCCTCTCCCGCATGGAGTTTGCTAAAAAACAAGGACTCCAAGATGGTGAGAAATAAGATTCTCTGGTCTGATGAGACCAAGATAGAACTTTTTGGCCTTACTTCTAAGCGGTATGTGTGGAGAAAACCAGGCACTGCTCATCACCTGTCCAATACAGTCCCAACAGTGAAGCATGGTGGTGGCAGGATCATGCTGTGGGGGTGTTTTTCAGCTGCAGGGACTGGTTGCAATCGAGGGAAAGATGAATGCGGCCAAGTACAGGGATATCCTGGATGAAAACCTTCTCCAGAGTGCTCAGGACCTCAGACTGGGCTGAAGGTTCACCTTCCTACAAGACAATGACCCTAAGCACACAGCTAAAATAACGAAGGAGTGGCTTCACAACAACTCAACAACGTGACTGTTCTTGAATGGCCCAGCCAGAGCCCTGACTTAAACCCAACTGAGCATCTCTGGAGAGACCTGAAAATGGCTGTCCACCAACGTTTACCATCCAACCTGACAGAACTGGAGAGGATCTGCAAGGAGGAATGGCAGAGGATCCCCAAATCCAGGTGTGAAAAACTTGTTGCATCTTTCCCAAAAAGACTCATGGCTGTATTAGATCAAAAGGGTGCTTCTACTACTGAGCAATACTGAGCAAAGGGTCTGAATACTTAGGACCATGTGATATTTCAGTTTTTCTTTTTTAATAAATCTGCAAAAATGTCAACAATTCTGTGTTTTTCTGTCAATATGGGGTGCTGTGTGTACATTAATGAGGAAAAAAAATGATTTTAGCAAATGGCTGCAATATAACAATGAGTGAAAAATTTAAGGGGGTCTGAATACTTTCCGTACCCACTGTATATATATAACCTAATACCTGTAAAACCTATATATACTATATATGAGCAATATCACACAAGTAGCAGTGTGATACGGCTGTACATCGGCTGTATGTAATCACAGCGTGCCAATATACATCCATATCTCATGATATTACAATGGCACAAGTGTGTAAGTACATAAGAAACAATTTCGTGCCAACTACTTTCTTCCACCAAAAATTCAAAACTCTGTTTGACAGTTTAACAGCTGAGCCCAAACAGAGCCGTTGAGAAACATGCTTTGATCTCGCCGGCATGCGATCACAGAGTTCATGGAGCTTTCAATATGTTTGTCAATATGTTTAAAAGGGTTTAATAACTACGCTGACTATGCTTTATAATAGTGTTTTATTCTAGAGAGTGATAAAGAGACACCATTAGTATGTTCTCATACTCATACAGTATGAGAACATTGGTCAAAATAACAAAAAAAAAGGATTTTCAGACGTTTATATTCATTTTTAGACAAAACATTGTCCAAACCAATGTTTTATCCTCAGAAGAGTTCAAAAAGCAATATTTGGTTAAATTAAGACTGGACACTTGGGCACTTAATCGCTCATAACATGTTTCAATCTTATTGTCCACTTTGTGAGACCCGATAATTGTAATTGCTTATCCATCAATTGGAGTGTTTTGTTGAATCCTTCACAAGTTTCCCAAAAAGGTCTGTCTCCTACAATATGAGTCACTGTAAGATGATAAAACTGATTTGAAGTATTGGTGTTGAGAAATGTTCCATTCTGCCCTAATACCATTATGTTGTAATATTTTGGTGGAACTCATGAAAGCATGAAAGAAGCAAAAACCATATATGGTTTAATAGAAATTCGTTAAAAAAAGTCCTTATAAGAGAACAAACATGCATGGATGAGAAAGAGGAGGAACGCTTAAGCATACATGTTTTCAGGATGAAACCCATGAAGAGTTTCTACACGTCCTACATCCTACGAGTCCTGTCACCATGTGATGTAGTTGGCTCATCTGGCTGGGCTTCATTTCTGCAGTGATCCAGAAACTGATCAGTCTTTAAAAACTTCCTCTAGATTTATGCTATAAATCTGACAGTTCAGCTGGAAGACATCATGATATACTACTTTTACATAAAGATCTCAAAACCCGATACAATAAGCCTGTTGTGTTCATGGTGCCACCCACAGACTGCACATAATGTAATATCTTAAAACAACATGACTACTTGCTAAAAGAATTCAGTTCTCTTTTTTCTTATCTTTAAATAACTTACAACCTAAAAAGAGATTTTGTCTTGAGTTTCAAATGTTAAAATAAAACAAAAACTGTAATTTCTTGTCATAATTTATGTTAGCATGTTAATATATCAATGCTTTGCTTTACCTCATTTTTTTTCTTGCTTTTTTTATCTTTATGAGACACAATAATTGTAATTGCTAATCTATTAGTGTTCGGTTTCAGATCTCTCACACTTTCACAAAAGGTTACACAAGGTCTGTCTCCTACAGTATGAGTCATTGTAAGATGCTAAAACTGATTTGAAGAATTGACGTTGAGAAATATTCCATTATGTTATGTAAGTATAAGGCTTGAGGCAAATTTATATTCTCAATTATATTTCAATTATGTATGTTTTGTAACAACTAGGATTAGAATAAGTCTTCAAAAAGTGTTAATCATAAAATAAAAGTGGCACAGCATGGAAGTTGAGCCATTGGGGAATATCTGGCCTATTCACATTTATGATAAAAAATATATATATTAACAATACATGAGACTGTGAATACTGAGATAGAAAAAAAACTTTTTTAAAATATGTCAAAACAGCAACAGCATAAAGTTTTCTGTTAGGAATAGGGTATAGTATTTATAGCTGTATATATAAAAAGTAGTAGTGTATGTAATGTATTTGCATTTACGTGTGTGTTGTGTGTGTGTGTGTGTGTGTGTGTGTGTGTGTGTGTGTGTGTGTGTGTGTGTCTTTTACATCTTAGTTTTCTCCACTACATTGTTGTATCATATTGTTGGCTGTTGAATGCTCTTGAGATTTTCATGATTGCTATCAATATGCAGGCTACTTTTCATGATATTCAAGTTATATGCAAAACATGCATGCTATTTAAAATACACTATTGGTTAAAGACAACTGTATTACACATTACAAATGGATATGTGGTACATGATATGTGTCACAAATCGTGCCGTTGCTGCTCCCTCTCACCATTAGAGGGAGCCTTCACAGACACTCATTGACTCTGGTTCACAAACTCCATTTCCCATAACCCCATTCCCATGAACTTCCTGTGTCCTCTCACCTCTCACCCCTGTCGGCCAACTTGCTTGCACACACCTGCTAATCATTACACCTAATTACACACAATATAAAAGCCATTCACACTCACAGCCATTCGCGAAGTCTTGTATTGCCCAGGCCTACATTTCCGAGCGTTATTTCCTGTGTTTCCTTTCCGTTGCTTACTCTGAGTGTTCCTGGTTCCTGATTGTTTCTCTGCCTGCCCTTTGACACCTTGGATTGTTTGTTTGGATTATTCTGTTGCTCGCTGCCGGCCCCGACCCTTGCATGGACATTGACCTCGCTTTCTGGATTACCTACGTTGCTACTGTTTGTTGTCGATTTACCCTGCCTGTCTCACTAAGATTTATGCCTACAATAAAGTTGCATTTGGATCCCCAATCCGCTGTCTCATCCGTTACAACATGAGGTGGTCATTGACTCTTAAAAATCAGGCGAGATTGACCTCTTGTGTTGAACAGGTGATATCGTATTGTCTTGTGTTCATCCTTTGGAGATAACAAATTTGGTTGGGTTATGTTAAAGCAGGACACCATCTTGCTGACAGGAAGTGGAAATCAGTAATTAGCTGTTTACTGGTGAGACTCACCAAAACAACTGATTACAGGTTTACAATGTAATTGCAATGTAAATGACTGACATTCATATTTAGGTTGAACAATATTGTCAAAAGATTGTTATATAGTTTATTGCTTAATCGTATTTATTATTCTGATTTCAACAAACTGACTTTAGCATTGAACTTGAGCGTTGAACTCTTAACTCTCTGATGATACAGAGCACAGAACAGATTTCTGGCCATTCATGCAAAACACATTTTTACACTGAAATACATGAGCCAGGAGCAGTGGAATGAAACTTGAGTGCCATATTTTTCATGCTATGCATGCCAGTAGAAGACACGCTTATGAGAAATGCAAATAAAGCCGATTCAGTGGGAAAGCTTTCCAAAACTACACACACACAAAAATGCATGTGCCTGACTCTGCACATGCTGTTGAGAGACTCAGATAAATTATTATGTGCTGCAGAGTTTTGTCTCAATAACAAAAAAAAAACACACATCAAATATGAGCCCCAGCAGCAGAAAGGGTGCTTCTCCTCAGCACTTCTCCCCTGTGGCCATGAGGTGAACATGTTGACATGCACTGACAGTTTCGGATGCCAAGGAGTGAGCATGTTCTGGAGAAGATCCTGGCACACTGCAGCTTAGATAAGTACTACCTGCCAGGACACTGTTAACAATTCTGTAAACAACTTATCAGGTCGTGGCCTCCCCTGTATGGGAGTGGCAGTCCCTCTGTGCATCTCTGCCCTCCATTGGTCCTGGGGTTGAAGGCCCATGCCGTGCACAGATCCAAGCCCTGCAGGACCAACTATGCTCTAATCAGCATGGGTTACGACTGGCCAGCTACATACGATGGTGGCACTTCAAGTATTCCAGGCAAAACTCCTCTGTGCAATGGATGAGTCCGGCCTGAATTCTGACACCTTTAAGGAGCTTTCACACAGCAACTGACTTGCCTTCACATAACTGCGCAGGCTGGAGCACTACATTTGATTGAATCCAACAGAAGGACACTGACAAGGTCACTTTTCTCGACTTCCCGGTTTCCCATAGGATTATTTGTCCATGCCATGATTGGATATGCAGAGTGCTTCATGGCAGCAAAGAAGTCATCACAGGCTATGCCTCACTTCCTGCCCAAGCGCTACTGCTTGGCAGCTGGTTCAAGTCCCCCATTTAGCTCTGGCTGATAGAAGCTTTGTTCAAGCTGGGCAATTCCTTCCCACTCAGCACATGGCCAAGCGAAGTACAACTATGATAACGAACCCACATACTCAAAAGAGCACTTCTCCTCTTCGCATTACCACAAATGTCAGTTCAGTGCCCCTGTTCGGTGATCTGCCACTACTTGCTGCCTGGCTCCAAGCTTGGAAAGCCATCCCAGGTGTGTCAAGTTGAATTCTGCAGACCATAAAACAAGGCTACTCACTCCAATTCACTTGTAGACCCTCTTGTTTCAGAGGTATTATTCAAAATTTGGTAGAGGACAACAATTAACATATACTACAGGCCAAAGTGCAAAGTCTGCTTGCAAAAAGAGCCATAGAGATGGTTCCTCTGGCTAACAGCAAGTCAGGCTTTTACAGCCATTACTTCATCGTTACCAAGAAAGATGGTGGGTTCAGACCCATCCTGAATCTCAGACACCTGAACCATGCCCTAATAAGACACCTGTTGAGGATGGTAACTTTGAAACAGATCCTCACACAAATATACCTCAGAGGTTTTTTTTTTGTGGATCTGAAAGACTTTAGTTTCATATCCTGAAAGCCCCTAATCACAGATCATTCTTGAGATTCAAGTTTGAGGGGTGGCTAATCAGTATACAGTCCTGCCATTCGGACTGTCTCTGGCCCTGTGTACTTTTACAAAATGTGTGGACATGGCTTATTTCTCTCTCAGGCAGATGTGAATTTGCATTATGAATGAACTCAACGATTGACTTGGCTTAGCAAGATCTGAGCAAAAACTTCTCGCTCACAGGTTGCTGCTGCTTAGCCACCTGGAGCACCTTGGGCTAGCAATCAATTTAGCCAAGAGCGCTCTGTCTCCCTACCAACGGGTATCTGCACGCAAATGATGGCAAGCAAGTGGGGGATTTGCAAATGCTGTCAGTCAGCACTTTCTGCCTTGGGTTTGAGTGTGTCTGAGTACAGCCTAATGACTGTAGTGTCTAGCTCTTCCTATCCCAGAGGATGAGCAGGGTGCTAATTTACTCTGCCCGGTCTGGGCTGTACAGTCACAGTGTTTTTGCCAAGTAAGACATGTTTTGTTGATCCTGGACCAACATTACTGTTCAAAAATATAGACTTAAACCAAGACTTTCACCAGCCTCTTCTCCTGCTCCTCATCCTCCTCCAAAGTCCACACCCTCAACCCACAATCTCTTCTGTTACATTGCCAGGTCACACATTCCGGGAGGAGGCATACTTTGGTTAAACTTTATTTTAGTGTTACAGTTTATTTGTTACAATGTAATTATACATTTAATTACTGAGTATTATTAATTAACTACATGTACCTTTATTAGGATTAGCGTTTGGTTTAGGGTTACTTGCATGTAATTATGCATAATTAATTGCTATTCCAATAGTAAGTACATGTAACGTGTAGCAAGGATGAAAAACGATGACATGATTGGCAAACAGCTGTGTTTCAGTACTGTCATGCCCCTTGCCAAGGCATCAAGTTCAGTCTTCTCTGTTATAGCAAAGAACTTGGTTATAGTTAAGGATACATTAAGGTATAGTTGACTCCCACAGTAGTATTGGGTCCTATCGTTAGCCTGCGAGATTGCAGATACATGATATTATCGTGCTAATTTATTAAATTATTTACATTTTACATTTCCTTACTTATTCAAAAAGCAGCTACAGAAAATGAGCAAAGAACTATCAAATACCATCACTGATTAGCCTAGCCTAGTCTAGTGCAAGTTTATGTATTAAAAAAAATACTCATGTTATAAGTAAAGCGATCTACACTGTACAATGAATAAATCTCTTACCACACATCTGCGGCGCATTACACTTCAACACGGCAACCATAGATAATCACCCCTCTAGTCAGTGCCTCCGGTTATACCAGTCGCGCCTATGCATGTGTTTTGAGCCCCTATACTGCACACGTCTGCGCTGAGCATCTCGGACTCGGAAACCGGAGGAGATTGCGACTACTGTTGCTTGTGTTTATACCAGCAGTGCTGTGGCTTGTTGAAGTGTCCCAGAAGTGGCTCTCCATGCTGTATTGCTAAAATTAAGCTAATCCTCCATCTCGTCCCTACCATTCAAATTTCCGTAGGCGGGATTTATTTTATGACATCATAACATATGGGAAACAAAGCTTGTAGTCCAACTGAGCCATTCGTTGTAGTTCTTGAAAAGGGATTTTATTATTATTATTAAATATCTCTCCTTGGAGTGGCCTTTGAGAATTGTAACTTTGTAGATCCTTTTTATGCACAAACATACACACAAAAAGTGAAAAAGCATAATAGGACCCCTTTAAGAAGAATGTTAAAAATGTTAAAAAGAATGTTACACAGTTAAAAATTAGGGTTAGTCAGCTTATAAAAATATCAGAACCATTTTTGGTGCTAAATAGTGCCCTTTTTATTAAAAATGTATTTAAAAATAAATCATACATTGAAGGTAATATAAGACCTTTGTCACGTCTCAACCCAATCCTGCACTTTCACCCCGGTCCCTGAGCACCAGCACCCGTGAACCATCCCCCGAATACTAACCCGGAACACCTGTGCAACCCTGATTACCCAGTGTATATAAACTCACCTTTCTCTCATACTCACCACTCGGGATCGAAGTGACATGCTTGATTGTTGCTCTTCTTATTTGGATTACTCTTTCTTCGGATTTCCTTGGACTTGTGAATTGTGGACTTCTCTTCTGTGGATGGAAACAAAAGGATTTGAGGGAAGTGACTTTGTGAACCGTAATTCTATGTTTATGGATGGACTTACACTCTGATGCCATTCTCACAGTTTGGAACTTCATCTGTTCGTTTGGAAATGAATTACGTTGTTTATGTTTCTTGGAAGCACTGTAAATAAACATTCACAAACTTACCTTCTGCCTTTTCGCCCCTTCTCTGATCAAGCGTTACAGGATCCCGAGTCATTAAAACATAAACAAACATGGAGACGCCGCCAGCAACAGAAACCGCGGCAGTGGATCCATTCGCTGAGCTTGTGCACGCCTTACGACAGTCTTTGTCACCTCAACCCGCTCCTTCTGTGATCGCTCGATCCCCGCTAGCTCGTCCTGCCACATACTCCGGCGAACCGGAGGGCTGCAATGGATTTATTCTCCAGTGTTCGCTGTATATCGAAGCCAACAGTGTGAGTTTTACCAACGAAATCTCTAAAATCTCTTTTGTGATTTCTCTGCTAACAGGACGAGCTCTACAATGGGCAGACGGGTTATGGACTTCAAAGAGCCCTGCACTAGCTACCATTACTTCCTTCTTCACCCATTTCAAGCAGGTATTCGGTACTGCACTCACCAATCTCTCTGTTCATGACGAACTGATTCATCTACGACAAGGCAAACTCTCCATTCACGACTATACACTGCGATTCCGCTCTTTGGCGGCCACGAGTGGTTGGAACGAGATAGCGTTACTAGCAGCTTATCGTCAAGGATTGCATCCTGAGATACGGAAACAAATGGTGATCTACGATGACAACTCTGACATAGAGACTTTCATTCAAAAAGCCATACATGTTTCCCAACATCTATCAGCCTGTTCTGTTCCTACTAACCAGTTTCCAGTCCGTACAGAGAGCACAGTGTGTCAGAACGCCTTGGATGAGCCTTTGATCACCGATCATTACCATCTACATCCTTCTGAACGACAACGGAGATTACAGAGAGGTTTATGTCTGTATTGTGGAGGAGCTGATCACATAATCACCGCCTGTCCTGTTCGACCTCCGAAAACTATGGTGAGTGCAGTCCGACTTACACCCAATACCTCACTTATACCCCATTTCATCGCACAGCTCAATATTAATCGTCACTCTTTTCCCGTCTCTGTGTTGGTGGATTCCGGCGCTGCTGGGAACTTTGTCTCCTCCCACTTCGTGGACCGCCATAATCTGAAAACCGTACCCAGTGAAACCGTTTATCAAATAACCACCATCCAGGGCACTCCGCTGGGAAATGGTAAAATTACACGGAGAACTCCTACCTGGGAATTAATAATTCACCATCAACACAAAGAGAGACTGACTTTTCTAATCCTCCCTAACTCTATTGTTGACGTCATCCTTGGACGACCTTGGCTTTCACATCACCAACCATACATGGACTGGAAGACGGGCAAGGTTCTGGAATGGAATGAATCATGTCACCATCGCTGCCTCCAGAAGGAAGGAGAACAACTCCCTCTCCAGTCCACTACCATCGAAAGCCCCAACACAACGGTCACTGTCACTATCCCTCCAGCGTATCATACCTACCTCGACGTCTTCAGTAAGGAGAAAGCCACCAATCTTCCCCCTCACAGGCCCTGGGATTGTAGCATCGACCTGCTGCCAGGTACTAAACTCCCTCACGGACGTATCTACCCATTATCTAAACCCGAACAGGAAGCGATGAAGCAATACATCGATGAGGCATTACATCAGGGGTTTATCAGACCATCCACCTCACCAGCAGCTTCTAGCTTCTTCTTTGTGGGAAAGAAGGATGGAGGGCTCCGACCCTGCATCGACTACCGGGTGCTAAATGAGGCCACTGTGAAGTTTGCATATCCCCTTCCACTAGTTCCAGCTGCCCTGGAAGAACTCCGTGAAGCCTGCATCTTCTCAAAACTTGACCTCCGCAGCGCATATAACCTGATCCGTATCCGAGAGGGAGACGAATGGAAGACTGCCTTTGTCACGCCCACTGGGCACTACGAATATCGGGTAATGCCCTATGGACTTGCCAATAGTCCGTCTGTGTTTCAGAATTTCATGAATGAAATCTTCAGAGATTATCTTCATCAGTTTGTCATCATCTATATTGACGATATCCTTATCTACTCACGAAATGTGGAGGAACACCAGAGTCATGTCTGCAAGGTTCTCACCCGTCTCAGACAACATCAATTGTACCTGAAGGCAGAAAAATGTGAATTCCATGTGTCAACCGTCTCCTTTCTCGGGTACGTGATCTCTGCGGAGGGAGTGAAGATGGAGCCAGGGAAGGTCGATGCGGTTAAGAAGTGGACTACACCTTCAACTATCAAAGAACTGCAACGTTTCCTGGGCTTCGCAAACTTTTACCGTAGGTTCATCAAAAACTACAGTCTGTGTGCATCCCCTTTGACCTCCTTGCTGAAGGGTGGTAAGAAGAAACTCGAGTGGAATCAAACAGCCCAGGAAGCGTTTGATCAGCTGAAGGAGAAGT
This sequence comes from Cirrhinus molitorella, assembly GCA_033026305.1. Lineage (NCBI taxonomy): Eukaryota > Metazoa > Chordata > Actinopteri > Cypriniformes > Cyprinidae > Cirrhinus > Cirrhinus molitorella. Next base: position 25,503,312 of record CM065132.1, on the reverse strand, counting down.
TTACCACCGCTCCAATCCTGTCACACCCGAATCCAGAACTTCCCTTCACAGTGGAAGTGGATGCTGCAGACCAAGGGGTCGGAGCCGTTCTTTCCCAATGGTCTGGTGAGCCCCGAACCCTCCATCCATGTGCGTACTTTTCCAGGAAACTTTCTCCTGCGGAACAGAACTACGGCATTGGAGATCGGGAATTGCTGGCTATTAAGTTAGCCCTCGAGGAATGGCGTCACTGGCTTGAGGGAGCTCGTCACCCCTTTACTGTCATCACAGACCACAAGAACCTTCAATATCTTCGTGACGCAAAACGTCTCAACGCTCGTCAAGCCCGCTGGTCCCTATTCTTTGCCCGGTTCCGATTCTCAATCACTTATCAACCAGGACCCAAAAACGTCAAAGCTGATGCTCTATCACGAATGTTCTCTCCAGACTCTGACGTTATTCCTCCTGACCCAATTCTTCCACCATCTGTTACAGTTGCACCCATCCTTTGGCGATTTGAGGAAGAACTACGTGACGCCATCCTCGAGGAGCCAGCGCCCCCTGGAGTGCCCGAAGGTTTAGGGTACGTACCCACTAGGCTACGACTTCAGCTCCTGGAAGGTACGCACACCTCACCTGGATCCGGACACCCTGGCAGCAGGCGCACCCTCTCGCTCCTTCGCCAACGGTTTTGGTGGCCAAGGATGGACCGGGATGTCCACCGTTACATCAAGGGATGTTCGGTCTGTGCCGTCACCACCACTCCTCGTCGTCTACCGGAAGGGAAGCTTCAACCTTTACCCATTCCTCCTCGGCCCTGGACACACTTAGGGGTCGACTTTGCCACGGATTTACCCCCTTCCAATGGATTCACCACTATCCTGGTGGTAGTGGATCGGTTCTCGAAGGCCTGCAAGTTCATCCCACTGAAGGGTCTACCTACGGCTATGGAGACTGCTGAATCTCTATTCCAAAATGTCTTCCGTAACTTCGGATTGCCCGAAGACATCGTGTCTGACAGAGGTCCCCAGTTCATCTCCAGGGTTTGGCGAGGATTCTTTTCCCTCCTGGGGACTGCCATCAGTCTCTCCTCCGGTTATCACCCACAAACTAACGGCCAGACCGAACGAAAGATCCAAGAGCTATCCCGGTACCTCCGAACATACTGTGCCCAACATCAAGAAACCTGGAGCCAGTATCTACCGTGGGCCGAATACGCCCAAAATTCTCTCCGTCAGTCTACCACTGGTTTAACTCCTTTTCAGTGTGTTTTAGGATATCAACCAGCCTTGTTCCCCTGGAGCGGAGAGTCTTCTGAAGTCCCTGCGGTAGATCACTGGTTCCGGGAGAGCGAGAGGGTCTGGGACTCAGCTCACGTCCATCTCCAGCAGGCAGTCCGGAGACACACGGAGGCTGCAAATCGTCGCCGACTTCCTGCTCCGACTTACCATCCTGGAGATCGTGTCTGGCTATCCACCCGCGACATCCGTCTCCGGCTGCCTAGCAGGAAGCTGAGTCCCCGCTACATCGGGCCTTTCACCATACACTCCCAAATAAATCCTGTCACTTACCGTCTCAACCTACCAGCCCATTATAGAATTACACCTACCTTCCACGTATCCTTGCTTAAACCATACTTACCCTCAGTTGTCCCTTCCTCCACAGACCCGGAACCCGATCCTCCGCCAGAGCAACCAGAAATCCAGGGAGACCATATCTTCCAGGTTCGGACCATCCTCGACTCCCGGCGGCGTGCCGGCCGGCTCCAGTACCTAGTCGACTGGGAGGGGTTCGGACCCGAGGAGAGATCGTGGATACCACACGCCGACATCTTGGACCCATCTCTCCTCGAAGACTTCCATCGTCAGAATCCAGATCGTCCGGGCCCCCGAGGTCGCGGTCGGCCGCGTCGCCGGACAAGGGTGTCAGGAGCCACCCGTGGAGGGGGGGGTACTGTCACGTCTCAACCCAATCCTGCACTTTCACCCCGGTCCCTGAGCACCAGCACCCGTGAACCATCCCCCGAATACTAACCCGGAACACCTGTGCAACCCTGATTACCCAGTGTATATAAACTCACCTTTCTCTCATACTCACCACTCGGGATCGAAGTGACATGCTTGGTTGTTGCTCTTCTTATTTGGATTACTCTTTCTTCGGATTTCCTTGGACTTGTGAATTGTGGACTTCTCTTCTGTGGATGGAAACAAAAGGATTTGAGGGAAGTGACTTTGTGAACCGTAATTCTATGTTTATGGATGGACTTACACTCTGATGCCATTCTCACAGTTTGGAACTTCATCTGTTCGTTTGGAAATGAATTACGTTGTTTATGTTTCTTGGAAGCACTGTAAATAAACATTCACAAACTTACCTTCTGCCTTTTCGCCCCTTCTCTGACCAAGCGTTACAACCTTAATGGTGTTGGTTAAAAAAAACTAAAATATTATGCTTCCCCATTAATTAGTATGTTAATATTATTGCTATTAGCATTACCTATAATAGTTTGTATATTTTATATTAGCTTATTTGTTAATAATGCTTTTGTTTCTGTATGTATTTTAATGTTTTTGTTTTTTTGTTTTTGTCAGTTAGGCACTCTTATTTTTTATTGACTTGAAATTGAAACAATTGACAATGCTCTAACAACAGTTATTAGCCTAATTGATTAATAAATGACAACTGACAATGAACCTGAAGAAATACATAAAGTAGTAAAACAAAATAGAAAGATAAAATTAATGTGATAACATTTCAGTGGAATATCTTTACAATCCTCAGCGATTCCTTTAAGCCTGAATTTCAGTGTAACTAAGTGGTATTTTCTCTTTCCGAATAATGTGACAGCGTCTGAAAAAATACAATTGAGTTTAGAGTTACAGTGTCTCTCCTAACAAATATGTTTATGAAAGCCAAAAGTAGCAAAAATGGACAGTATGTGAGCACAGTATTAAAAGGAAAAAAGTGTTATAAAGTCATGGGATAGTTATTATGTTTTGTGTTTGTGTGTGACTGTTTATACATGCATATACACAAGCTTTTGACAAAGAAAAAGAGAATAAATGACTAAAGAATCATGTAAAATCAAATTTAAAATATTATCATCAATACTAAATTATCACTGGCCCCAGTTCCTGCCCACTGTCATTTCAATGTCAAATCTCTTTCTCTCTGTGTCATGTGCCATATGAGCATCCTGGATTACTGCAAGAGACAGAGGAAAGCTCAGTCTCAGTTGAGCTGGACTGCGTGACGATCTGCTTCAACATGAGGACCCTTCCTGTCAGCTTTCTCCTGCTGCTGGTGAGTTTTTTAAAATGAACATTTGCAATATCTAATTATATGGTAAGACTTTGCAAAAAGGTTCAAGTTCTGTTAGTAGTAAATATTAAAGTATGTCCTAATTGGACATTATTGTAAATTGTTACCAGTTATATAGTCTTCAATATAATTGTAACGACTGACACAGCGGATTGGGGATCCAAATGCAACTTTATTGTAGGTATAAATCGTGGTAAAACAGGCAGTGTCAATCGACAACAACAGTAGCAATGTAGGTAATCCAGAAAGCGAGGTCAGTGTCCATGCAAGGGTCGGGGCCGGCAGCGAGCAACAGAAAAATCCAACAAACAATACCAGGGGTCAAAAAGGCAGGCAGAGAAACAATCAGGAACCAGGAACACTCAGAGTCAGCAACGGAAAGGAAACACGGGAAATAACGCTCGGAAATGTAGGCCTGGGCAATACAAGACTTCGCGAATGGCTGTGAATGTGAATGGCTTTTATATTGTGTGTAATTAGGTGTAATGATTAGCAGGTGTGTGCAAGCAAGATGGCCGACAGGGGTAAGAGGTGAGAGGGCACAGGAAGTTCATGGGAATGGGGTTATGGGAAATGGAGTTCGTGAACCAGTTCTGTGTGTGAGTGTCAGTGAAGGCTCCCTCTAATGGTGAGAGGGAGCAGCAGCAGCACGATTTGTGACAGAGCCCAGGGCGGAGCAGGCACCCTCCAGGGCAGCGCGGACGAATCAGACGCCCTCCAGGGCGGATCGGGTGGAGCAGGCACCCTCCAGGGCAGAGCAGACGAATCAGATGCCCTCCAGGGCGGATCAGGCGAGTCAGAAGCCCTCCAGGGCAGATCAGGCGAGTCAGACGCCCTCCAGGGCGGATCAGGCGAGTCAGATGCCCTCCAGGGCGGATCAGGTGAGTCAGAAGCCCTCCAGGGCGGATCGGGCAGGACTAGAACCCTCCAGGGCGGCACGGAATCCCCCCAGGTCGGAGCAGACAGGACGGGAGCCCTCCAGGGCAGCATGGAATCTACCCAGGGCGGAGCAGACAAGACTGGAGCCCTCCAGGGCAGCATGGAAGCCCCCCAGGGCGGAACAGAAGCCAGCCAGAGCAGAGCAAACACCCACCAGAGCAGAGCAGACAGATCTGGAACACAGAGCAGAGACAGACACACAGAGAGAAAGAGAGAGAGCTCAGAGCCCCTGTCCCAGTCCTCCTTTGGCGGGACCAAGCGCTTGCAGCGAGCTTCAGCGGCTGAATTGGGACAGGGTGAGAGCTCATTAGAGGGATATGGACTGCTGGGCGCTACCACCGTGCAGGGAGCAGGTGTGGCTATCCCCTCAGTACGAGGATCCGTGGCCTCAGCCACCACCTCTGGGGAAGCCACCCTCGGAGGTTCTGCAGCGTGAGCCGCCACCTCCGAAGACTCGGTGGTGGTATACGCGGCCCAGACCACCCATAGAGCAACTCTAGGGAGTGTCTTGGCTCAGGCTCTGTGGCCAAGTGACTTGTTTCAGGAACAATAACAGGGATTTGACTTGGCTTGGGAGTGACAGCTGCAACATGGCCTGATTCTGGAGCCGCAGCTGTGATACTCGACTTGGCTCTGGAAGAACAGCTGTGACTTGACTTGGCTCTGGAAGAACAGCTGTGACTTGACTTGGCTCTGGAGGATCAGCTGGGACTTGACTTGGCTCGGAGGGAACTGCAGTGACTTGACTTGGCTCGGAGGGAACTGCAGAGACTTGACTTGGCTCGGAGGGAACTGCAGAGACTTGACTTGGCTCGGAGGGAACTGCAGAGACTTGACTTGGCTCGGAGGGAACTGCTGGGACTTGACTTGGCTCGGAGGGAACTGCTGGGACTTGACTTGGCTCGGAGGGAACTGCTGGGACTTGACTTGGCTCGGAGGGAACTGCAGTGACTTGACTTGGCTCGGAGGGAACTGCAGAGACTTGACTTGGCTCGGAAGGAACTGCAGAGACTTGACTTGGCTCGGAGGGAACTGCAGTGACTTGACTTGGCTCGGAAGGAACTGCAGAGACTTCACTTGGCATGGGAGGTGAAGCTGTGGCTTGTTGTAACTCGCGGAGTGCAGCAAGGATGTTATCCAGACGATCGAGTATTGTAGTGACATGAGAGACTTGACTTGACTTGACAGTGGCCGCTGTGACAGGACTTGATACTGGAAGGAGAGCTGCGACCGAATTTGACTCAGGATGGGCGGCCATGACAGGTGCTGACTCCGGACGGGCGGCCATGACAGGTGCTGACTCCGGACGGGCAGCCATGACAGGTGCTGACTCCGGACGGGCGGCCATGACAGGTGCCGACTCCGGACGGGCGGCCATGACAGGTGCCGACTCTGGACGGGCAGCCATCTTGTCATGTGCAGGCTGTGGTATCGGTTTGGCATCAAAAAAACTACCATGCCCCACGGTCGCCATTACTGTAGTGTCACACTCCTCCTCCGCGCAACCCACAGTGAATGACGAGCCCTCACACCACAAAGCATAGTCCAGAAAGTGGATGAGGGATGTACGTGGGCCCTCAAGTCTCATCCGAGACTTGAGGGGTTCATTCAGTCCAAAGTAAAACAGTTCTACAAACAAAAACTCATCATAATAGGATACCTGGTCAGTGAGGTCACAAAACACGCTGACATAGTCCTCAATAGACATACTGCCTTGCCTTAAACGAAGTAATTGGTCGACTGGATCCATGGTAAGCTGGGTGGTGGGAATAAAGTTGCTGGATCCGGTTATGGCGAAGTCTTCTGTAACGACTGACACAGCGGATTGGGGATCCAAATGCAACTTTATTGTAGGTATAAATCATGGTAAAACAGGCAGGGTCAATCGACAACAACAGTAGCAATGTAGGTAATCCAGAAAGCGAGGTCAGTGTCCATGCAAGGGTCGGGGCCGGCAGCGAGCAACAGAAAATGAAATGCGTTCTCTTCTAAAATGTTTGATTTTTTTATCTGATTTCATGTGATTATGTATTAAATTCTGCATGAATATTCCCAAACACTATGACAGTGCGATCTCTGTGTGAGGAATGTGACTGCTTGAATATTTCTATAGAAATCTAAACTACACGTTTGTATTAAAGTAAAAAAAATGGATGATAAATACTTTTGTATGGAATTAAATAGCAAGCACATTAAGTCATTACATTTATTTTAATATAAAAGCAACAGAACTTAAATTATATCATGTTTGTCAGCAACACAGCATGTAAGTGTGAATAACGCAATATCTGCTTTTTAAAGCAATTTCACGTTTAATCAATGTGTTAATTGCTGTTTCTTTGTAATCATTTGTGAAATTCACTAATTAAATTTACTTATTAAATCCTACACCTGTTGTTTATACATTGCCACAAAACCATTTGAAATTACCAAACTACCACATGATGTTACCACCTTAAATTACAATCACCAAACTACAGTCACCTGCACCCACTTACCTTCACCAGCTATAAGCATATGCACCTCAGTCACTCGGCTGGTCTCAAGGTCTCACACCTCATTTGGAACTTACCTGTCTCTGCCTGCCTGCCGAAGTCTGGAACTTGTTTGCCCTGAAAGAGGATTTATCTAAGACTATTGACTATTAAATACAGGTTTGTTTTTGAACTATCCTTTGTTTGACTATTTGCTTTGGAAGCTCCTTAGTTTCTCAATAAATAACCGTGTTAACCTTTACCTCTGTGTTTGCCTCTATCCAACTGTGACATAATTACAGTTGAAATGGCCATTAAAACTTAACAAAACAAACAAATGTTAAACAAATGTTTTTTAAGGTAGAAAAACTGTATCACATACTACAATAATCTTATGTTGTATTTACGACTTGTTGCCTGTTTTTTGACATTTAAAAAGTTCAAGAAGTCAACATTATAACTCTTCTTTTTCACTCAGCTTGTCTGGAGTGTGTGTCAATGGATTGACAGCGGGAGGATACGACAGAAGCATGCAAGGCTCATTGATTCACTTACTATTGAGGAAGAACACTCTGGTTTGTTTCCATATGCAATAGGCAAGGTGAACAGCATCATTTAAGTCATCGCTTTCAGCTAGAGCTCATTCAATTCAGTTTTATTTCAATAGAGTTTTTCACATTATATATGTTGAAGTGTTGGATTTCAGTGTGTATGTTGTTTGTATTTTAGATTGAACTCGAAAGAATGTAGTTAATTACATATTACATGGTCAGGGTGTGGATCAAGAACCAAAGAATGTTCTCAGCATTAAAGATACAGGTGAAGTTTTTGTACATAAAAATGTCATTTTGTCATTCATTTATGTGAAAAATGATCCAGTGTTACATATGTATGTTGCAAAAGTATTTGAATCTCTTAGATTAGCAGTTAATTTGAAGGTGATGTTGCTCATTAGGCTAGAAATGTTTACAAAACCATCTCTAAATCCACAGTCAGACAGACTGTGTACAAATGGAGGAAATTCAAGACCACTGTTACCTTCCCGAGAAGTGGTCGACCAACAAAGATCACTCCAAACCAGAACGTGTAATAGTCTGTGAGGTTTCAAAAGTTCCCAGGGTAACTTCTAAGCAACTAAAGGCCTTTCTCCCATTGGCTAATGCTAATGTTCATGAGTCCACCATCAGGAGAACACTGAGCAACTATGGTGCGCATGTCAGAGTTGCAAGAAGAAAGCCACTGTTCTCCAAAAAGAAAATTGCTTGCTTAAGATCATGTGGACAAGCCAGAGAACTACTGGACAAAGGTTTAATGGATGGATAAAACCAAATTAGAACTTATTGGTTTAAATGAGAAGCTATTATGTTCAGAGAAAAGAACACACTGCATTCCAGCTTGAGAATCTTATCCCATCTGCGAAACATGGTGGTGGTAGTATCATGATTTAGGCTTGTTTTGCTGCATCTTAGCCAGGACAGTCTGCCATCATTGATGGAACAATGAATTCTGAATTATATCAGCAAATTCTAAAGGAAAACGTCCGGACACCTGTTTAAGAACAGAGTCTCAAGAGAATGTGGGTCATTGCAGCAAGACAACAACCCCAAGCACACAAGTCATTCTACCAAAAAATGTTTAAAGAAGAACAAAGTTAATGTTTTGAAATGGCCAAAGCCCAGACCTTAATCCAATTAAAATGTTTGCACTGCACAGATATGCAACATTGGATCATTTTTCTCAATAAATAAATGATGAAGAAAATATTTTTCTCTCACTGGTTTGATTGGGTTTTCTTTGTCTACTTTCAGGATTTATGAAAATCTGATTATGTTTTGGGTCATATTTATGCAGAAATATAGAAAACTGTAAAGGGTTCGCAAACTTTCAAGCAGCACTGTATTTTTCCTAGATGTCTGTTAAAGAGTGCTTCCTCTAGAAAGCGTCTGCTGTGTACAAACATCTGCTAAATGTCTTTAAAAATCTGTTTTATACATTCTAAATCACAAACATCTTACAATGACATGTTCTAATTGTCTATTTGAAGTCTGACAGGTAAAATGTTAAAGATTTATGATGAGCAAACACATCTTCCAGGTGAAAGCATGGTCATCAAATGGATCTTTCAGAAATGTATGTGTACTATTAGTGTATATGCTTCATATAGAGAGATATTGCCCTAATCATGTAGATTGCCTTTACTCTTTCCATTTTTTTTCATTCTACAAGTAAACATTTGTCTGTAAGGTGATTAGATTGTGTGATTAGATTTTGAATGGTTGCCTTGAATGTGAGAACATGACAGCATGGTGCTTCATATCTAGTGTGCATCATATCCTGTTTGAAATAAGTGGTTTAGACTTCCTGAAGAACTTCAACCAAAGTTAATGTTACACCATCTGCTTCATTGCAGTAAATCAGATTAAGAGAGACAAGATCGTTCCAAATTTTGCTTAACATGCAACTGTCACGAGGTTCTCACACACTCACACCACACATCTATTTTCTTCAGATGAAACCGCAATATTTTTTCCGTATTAAATAGTTTTTTTTTGTTTTGTTTTTTGTGGGGGAGGGGGGATGATTATTTTAACTCCTCTATACAGCACTTTGAATTACCATGAGTATGAATGGTGTATGATGTACCATTGTGTGTGAAAGCACTGAAAACGTATGTTTGTAGTTTGTAGCAATTAAGCAATTTGTTGTGCAACATGATATTGAGCAACCGGGACTGGGATCCTGCAGGTGCTGTGGGGCCCAACCCAAATCTCCAAGGAGTGGGCATAGTTTTACTTTGACTGCGGGTGGGCAAAAAAATATAGCGTGGGTCCCACCATTCCAAGATTTTGCGCATAACAAGATTGCTGGAGTAAGAATCGTCTAGTTCAGTTGGAAAACATAGATAATTTTCACATTCACATTTGATTGATCACAGATCGACAGTTGACTGGCAAGACCATGGTGGATAAGTTGCTGCTCAACAGATCCTGAGCTCACTAATAAATATCTTATCTAATAAAGACAAATTAATGAGGAGTGTGGAGGATTGAGAAGAGATCTTGCTGTAGATATTCTGGTTATATAATGTCACATTAAAATACCAAGATTTACGTTATACTTCTGACATCTGAAAATAGAAAATGAAGGAAAATGTACAGCTTATTCTGTCAAACTGACGGATAAGGATTATTTGTTGTGCAACATGATTTGAAGTATTTGTTTCAGTCTTTTGGAACATCCTTAAATCAGAAGTACCTCCCATAGATTAATACACAGTAGACTTGCTAGGAAAAAGGTGGATAAAAGACATATGTGACCCATGCTGGCAAAATGAGTCAGAATAATCGTTTTTATTGCTTTACTTTTAATTTTCACATTCTCCATTAAAGGGGTCATTGGATGGCCATTTTCCACAAGTTGATATGATTCTTTAGGGTCTTAATGAAAAGTTTATAATATACTTTGCTTAAAAATTAGTGTAAAAAAAGTAGTGTAAAAAAAAACAACCTTTTACCTTGACAAAAAAATCAACCAATTCTACTGCACATTCCTTTAAATGCAAATGAGCTTTGCTCACCCCGCCCCTCTCTTCTCTCTGTGGAGTGACAAGCTTTGTTTGCTGTAGCGTGTTTAGCCACAAATTTCGCTAACTAGCATGTTATTAGAAAAGGCGATACCTTTTTTTTAATGGAACTGTTTTATCCAAGACCGATATGATGGTGGAAGTAAAGGTACCAACCTTAGCCTCAGGATCTGAATGTGAGAAAAGTCAGTAGTGTTCAAAAGACCCAATTCCTTGATTGTCTTAGGGGCACGTTTTCTACAAAAAAAAAAAAAAAAAGTTTGGTAGGGTTGTTGGGTCAGTTACTTGCATTTAGCAAGATAGCCTGATGATCAGAAGAGCCAACAGGAGGCAAGTGCTCTGGTGACTGATACATGGAGGAAATATTGAGTCTAGTTGACTTGCCTTGGCTCCAGCCACAATTTGGTTCAACTCATATCTGCTGCGGATGGTTTCAGACTTGTACTTATTTGTATGACAATTGCAGCTTGCTGGTAGTTACATATATCTGAAGCAACTGTCCAAATACTGTGTAATTAGTGTATCAGATTGGGCTGTTGCAGAAGAACGTGGTGGAAAATAGAGCACAGCCGCAATAATACAACTTAACCCTCAAGGTAGACGACTTCCCATCTTCTAGATGAGTCAGTCGTATTTGCTTGATGGTGTTACAGACATACAAGGCAACTCCTCCCGCACCTCCCTTGCGATCCCGCCGATGTCCAGGAAAAGTTACAATTGAATCTGGGCTAACAGCATCAAGTCTCTGAAACGGCAACGACTGCTGAAGTTATTATTTGATGCTACACTGTGCAGCTCATCACATTTGTGACATAAAGAGCGCACACTGGAAAGAAGAAAATCAGACATAGATGGTATTGACTTGTGTTGTTTTGTCTTGATATGAATTGCTGCCTTATGTTAAACTGTTTTAAATTACTTTTCCCCCCACATCAATCTACACTCCAAGCCCCATAATGACAAAGCAAAAACAGAACTGTCACAACATCATAAATTTATTTAAAAAAAAAAATATCAGTGGTGAGCAGTGCCTGGTTTCCTTCACACATGATGCTTGGAATTGAGGTTCATCAGACCACAGAATCTGGTTTCTTGGTCACCACTCTAACCAAAGCCCTTTTCCATCAGTTGCTCAGTTTGGCCAGGAGGCCAGCTCTATGAAGAGTTGTGGTTGTTTCAAACTTCTTCCAAACAGGGCAATAGAGACTACATGCTTCTGTGAACCTTCAATGCAGCAGATTTTTTTTTTTTTTTCTCTGAAATATTTTTGTTGTTGTTGTTGTTGTTTTATTTTACCTCAGGGCTTGGGTTTTGCTCTGATATGCATTTTCAGATGTTAGACCTTTTATTAAGTTGTGTGAGCCTTTCCAAATCATACCCATTCAATTGAATTTGCCACAGGTTGTTGTAACATCTACAAGCCATATGAATGCTCCTGAGCAAAATTTCAAGTGTCCCAGATAAGGGTATAAATACTTATGCAGTGTATGCAAACTCCATCATGCCATGTCAGACAGTATGATAGAACATGCCAATAGAACCATGAAAGATCAGCTGGAAAAATATTTGTATACCAAAGGAAGGGAATGGGATGACCACTTTAAACAGGTTGAATTTGCCTACAATACGAGAGTTCATTCCTCAACCAAACTTACACCTTTCTTTTTGGCACTTGATAGAAAAGCGATTTTCTTCTTGGTATACCCCCAGCAACTTCCAGGGGAACTCCAAATGAGTATGCACATTCTATGCTTGGACGATTATGCTCTGCTTTTACCTCTGTTGCAGACAACAGGTTTTGTGTGCTGACTATATCATTCATCGCCTGAGGTATACTTTTGGAATTCAAAGGTATTAATGGAAGCTCCACCCACTCCTGCCACTGAGGGTAAGTGTGATGGACATGGACATGACTTTTTCCATTTGGAGAGTTTGAGAAACTCCCCTGAACATGACTGATTCTTCATCTTAATCGGTCTGACTTGCTGGTCCCGCCTAGCTTCCCTCTTGCCTTCCTATCCTTTTTTATTTTTGATTGGATTTTGTGCATTTCTCCCTCGGTCAGTCAGCTCCACCTGGGTCGGATTTCGCCACGCCTCCGCTGCAGACATGGGGGCCGTCCGCTGCTCTCTGGCCCTCCAGCCCTGCTCCGCCTGCCTCCTTGGTTGCTCTAGCTCGCCCCAATCCCTGCCTACATTTTGGGCGATCACAGCTACAGCTCCTTCATAGCAGCCTGGATGCTCGGTATTACTCCACCTCTTTGGTTCTCTGTCTGTGCAGTGGGCTCCATCTCCATTGGCGTCATTACCTCTGGTCGTCCACATGGTGCTGTGTGTTCCCATCACGCGTTGGCTCCTGTTTCCAGCATTGCTGCCATGGAGCACAGTCATGACTCTGGCCAGGGTTTCCATCCTGCTCAAGGCTCCTCTCTGGTCATCTCCTCCACCTGCAACTCCCTGGATTTTGTTTGTAGTTCTCTGCCTGTTTGCACCACCCCTTTGCCACTTCCTGGTATTTCTGTTGGCACAAGGTCGCACCTTGTGGGAGGGGGCGTACTGTCACACTTACTCACTGTTTTGGACTGTGTTCTCACTCTGTGCGCTGGTCCCCTTTGTTTTGTTCACCTCGTTTTCACTAGTTTTTAAGTTCTCTCTGTTTCTGTTCAGTTGGTTGTTTGCAGGGGTTTGCAACCTTTATCTTCTTTTTGTGTGATTGTATACAGCAAGCCATGACAGATACATGCACATATGGTCCAAAATTAATATTTGTTGAGTGAATGCTTTATGGAATGACTGTGGCTCTTTGTAGCTTATGGGTCATTCTATAATTAGGGGTACATGTCACGTCCATGGACTCTACTATCATTTTAACTAATTTTCACTTCAAACAAGGATCACTTTTATATCAGGGGGCCTTTCTAATTTATTAAATATAAAAATCCAATAGATCCCATCTTTTATTTTGTAAAAATGGCACATTCTATGCTGGAATTGGCTGTTTTTGTGCTGTCCGAATTAATAAATGTGAGGTTTTGCTCTTCAGATCAGGTCTAAAATACATGTTTATGTATACATTTCTTATAAATATTTGTCCAAAATATTAATTAAATTATGAGAAAGGTGTTTTTAAAAATATTGTGCTTATGCATCTACATTAAATCATCCATTTTTGTATGTCCGAGAAATTACTGTCAACTGTGTTACTCCCTATAAATCTCCCTGTAAATCAGCAATGGTTTGTTCCAAAGTCACATTTCCAACATCACGGATGTATGTTCCTTTTTTGGGATCGAAACTTGAAGACAGTGTGATCATTCATAACTTCTCCTCTTCAGTATTTTATTTATATTGTTGTCTACACAGAGAGTAGATTAATTGACTGTCAACTGTGTTATCAACTATTTCCGGCGAACTTGCGTCACGTTATATTTAAGAACATGCAGAGAAATAACATAAAAACATAAGTTAATCAAGGTCATATGCTAACTATTCCAATGTCTGCAGTTTGCACAAGGCCCTAAAAGTGGCCGAAATGTCAACTGTGTTACCTGTCAACTGTGTTACCCATCAGTTGACAAGGACTAACATGGTTGAAATTGTTGGCAATTTGTTGTCAGTTTATGCTCATGCTGAGTGTTGTTGATTAAAAAAAAAAAAAAAAAAAAATCACAAATTATTGTCATTAAACAGAAAACCATGATTTGCATTAGAATGGATAAACTGATTGAATTACTGCGACACTTTATATGAACTCAGTATTATACGCATTTTATATTCACATTTGTCAAGGACATAATAATAATAATATAAAGCATTCACAATTCCTCATGATTGAAATAAATAAAAAATAATATATAAAATATAATAGATTTGACATATTTATTTCTGCCTTCATATCTAGTCATGACTGATACAGTGTTATTGTATTGTAAGTCCCTACAACTTGACGTGTTATGATGCATTATAAAACTTAATTTACCTTTAGAATGATACATTAATTATTATTATTATTATTATTATTATTGTATTATATTATGTGTGCATTTAAAATGCCGATTTAGGTACATTACTGTATACTATAAATATCAATGATTTTGATCTTTTTATACATTAACTCTGATTAATTGCTTTTACTTGCATGAAGTTTTTATCCTAAAAAATGTTTTCTATTGTTCTTCTAATCTGTGTCCTGTCAACTGTGTTACTCCTGTCAACTGTGTTATGTGTGGTTTTTATGTCATATTTTTTTAAAATGTGAACTAAACCATCAGAAAAAAAGATGGGGATATATCTGAACATTGATGTCTTTGGTAAGGATGATGAATAACAATAAATTCAGCATACTGTGGATTTATGTTGAAAAACTTGTCATCACTCATGATAGCATTCCACAGAATGCCCATTATGAAGCACCAAATTTATATTTTCAAACCAGTTAGGTTAGAGAGATAACCTCAAAAACTCTGGTGAATAGACTCAAAAACCTTTAAACAAATGTGTTTTCAGACATGTAGTACCTCATTCATGTTTCATTCGACACAGCATTTGTCCGTAACACAGTTGACAGAATAATGAACCAAATGTGAATTTTCATTAATATATTTAAAAAGTCATTACAGCTTAAGCTTGCCAAATAATACATTTAGCACAATAAGGGGATATATTATTCAACCACCTAGTTTATTTACACTGATTTTCTGACTTTTTGTTTGACCTGAAATGTACCCCTAAATATAGAATGGCCCTTATATCTTGTTTAACTGATATCTAGTTTACTTACATCAAACAAAACGGTCATTATCTTTCAAGTATTTGATACTAATAATCTTGCAACCTTAAGATTCATGATCATGTTTTTTACTTTTTAACTGATTTCCTGTTTTCTCCTGTCTTTGATTGGCAGGTGTTCCTCCACTGACAGGCACTGGAACTCTAGTGATTCATCTGAATGATCAAAATGATAATTTACCAATACTGGAAGTGAACAATGTTACCATTTGCCTAGATAAAGAGGACTTTTCTCCATATGGATCACCTTTCTACTATGAGATTTTGGGAGATGTTAAGTGGCCGTGGCCTAATGGTTAGGGAGTCGGACTTGTGACTGAAAGGTTGCAGGTTCGAGTCCCAGGTCCGGCAGGGATTGATGGTGGGGGGAGTGAATATCCAACGCTCTCTCCATCGTCAATACCACGACTGAGGTGAGACCCTTGAGCAAGGCACCGAACCCCCAACTGCTCCCCGGGCGCCGCAGCAATGCAATGGCTGCCCACTGCTCCGGGTGTATGTTCACGGGGTGTGTGTGTGTTCACTACTGTGTGTGTGCACTTGGATGGGTTAAATGCAGAGCACAAATTCCTAGTATGGGTCACCATACTTGGCCTCACGTCTCGTCACTTTCACTTCACACTTTCACTTTTATGTCAAAGTTGAGCCACTTGGGAGCAGAACACCACTGACATATTCAGAAAATTCCAAAGAAATTGGCTAGAGAAATTTGCATTACTTGGACACACCCTGGGCAGCCTTAAGACTGTTGTTTAAAAAAGTTGTCTGTCAGGTCAGTCATATAAAACACCCGCTTCGAATGTTATCACTCGATTGAATGGGCGTTATCAGTGGTTATCAGCTGATAGATATGGGCCAGAAGGGGCCTGCTGCGCCTACTGGTAGGCTCAGAAGGCTGTTATCATCCATCCACATGGTTAATCAGCGATACAAATTAGAGAAGACTCCAATCCAGTCCCAGAGGAATCCAGCTCACCGGGGATCGGAAGTCTACTGAATGACGCAGCAACGTCGCAGTATTTCGCGGTTGAAAATTTTCAGGTAAGATCATTGAAATGATAAAACCGAGTATTTAAACTGTAATTAATCAGCCAATACGCGAAAACAATACAGAAAATGTGTTTTAAAATGGCGTGACACGAGTAACCTTGTAATTGTGTTTGTTATATATTAAGTTATTAGCAGCCCTTATGTACGTTACGTAGCATTAATTGCTAATTAGCATGTTTTTACATGGCTGAAGCTAATGGGGAAGTTTAGTTTACTAGTTAAACGCAAAGTTAGCCTGTTAAAATGACTTTTTCTACATTGTAAGACAGTAAGGATTATTTTATATATGTGTATCTCCTCGTTAACGCTGCACTGAAGTTATATCATGCTCATATTGAGTGAAATATTCAAACCCAAGACGTTTTTATGGCTCTTTGCTATGTTTGAAAACCTTGTAATCTTGACTAGAATGTAACATACTATTGTGTGGGTGTAAACAAAGCTTGGCTGCATTTGATCGAGGATTATGTTAATTTTAATGTAATAGCACACCTGCTATCTATCTATCTATCTATCTATCTTTTTCTTTTCTGATGTGTTTCTGTCTGCTGTGATACATTGCACTTTGCTTTATGTAATAATTGGGCTTTTTTTATTATTTTAGATATGGGAAAAGCAATGAAGGCCACGCGTTTTAGGAATGTTAAGATTAAGGTGGTGAGGAGGCAAATCGCTGGACCTTCTAAGGTTTCTTACCTTAATCAAGGTCTTCCCCAGCCCGACCTCAAACAGGCCCATCCTTCCATGTCTATTACATCTCAGGCTGAACCTGATGATGTGGCACCGAGCACTAGTTCATGTTCTGAGACTGCATACAGTAAGGCAAAGAAGAGAGAGCTTCATGCCTGGGATGCAGTCAAGGATGACATGCTTAAGGTGGCATTTGAATGTTCAGCACCGGTCAGTACCCAGTGCATTGTCTGCCTAGAACATGCTGATTATAGGTGCATTGAGTGCAGCACAACTGCAGTGTTTTGTGAGGCTTGTCTGAAGAGGACTCACCGAAATTCACTGCATCTTCCTGATAAGTGGAATGTAAGAACAATAGCATGCAGTCATACATAAAACAAACTCACAGTAATTTTAACAGATTCATTAGATTCTTCAAATTGTTTTAGCACTATGTAGTACCAACTGTTAGTGTCTCAAGTTTGTGGTTTTAAAAACATTGTAAGAGCAATCTTTCTTACAGAATGCCTACTATGAGCCATCCTCCCTAGGGTTATTCCTATATTTACCTGAAGGCCATGACACCCATGCTGTGTACACAAAGGACATGAAGGTCATTGTCAGCTCAGGTTTGTCATTTTACATGATACAAAATCTTAATGTAATTTTCTTGACAGGTTAATTAATCTAATCCTATTACATGTGCAATAATGATTTCCTAAAAGGAATTAATCAAATTTGTGATGCATTTTTGAAAATTCTAATCTGTGCATGTTTGCTGATTCCAGTAATAACAAACATTCCCCCAGTTTAACAGACAAGGCTTAATCTAGTCTTTTCTAAACTAAAATGCATGTTTGAGCTGTTTTAACCAGGTAGGACTTTCAAGTCACAAGCGAGTCTCCCAAGTCACCAAAGACTTAAATTTAATGGTAATTGACTAATTAAATGGTGATTTGAGCATTAGTGATGAACACCTGCTGTTTTTGAGAATTACAGAGGATCGGATGTTGATGTTTTATTGGTTAAAATGGTGCCACCATCATGGAGATCAGCGTTTGCTTTAGTTTGGCTTTTGACACTTTTCTTATATCTTTTTTTTTTTTTTTTATAGCAATGCATGTGGTGTTGTAAAGCAGTGAGGTCAGTGCTTTAAAGTCAGGAGATATTAGTTGTCTTTATATGATGGGATCATTGTGAGCTGGCTGTTTTTTTTTATGTTTAGGTTTTATTTAATTAATCCTGTGGGACTACAGCATGTGCTAATAGTTTTAGAAGATTTTAACTATGTAAAGCATATATAAAAAAATAACTTTAGTACAATTTAGACACGTACAGACATCAAGAACCAGCAATGAATATCAACAATTGTGACAATCAACAAAATGCTTTATGCTGCAGTGCATGCTGGGTAACAACATAGTAAAAACTCCCATCATGCGCTGCAGTATGAATAATTGTCACCACTGTTGAGGATTGTATGCCAAGTGTTCATGTCAAAAAAGCTGTTGTATTTTTTTTATATTGAAGCATTATGGTGACATTCATTTTTTCAACAAGATAGTGCAAGATATTAACAGTTCAGTAAAGAATCAATGTCAGTCAATAAACCAAGGAGAAAGCACTGCATGAAGTTCTTTCATGATGAGTTACAAACAGAAAGCAGAAGCTAATCTGCTCTTTAAAGATTTGATTCATGCACAAATGTTTGCTATGAAACAATACATCAATTGTTTAAAAGCAAATTATTTTTAAATAGTAAAAGGGTCAAGAGACCAACTAAAGCAAACCTTAACCACAATTATGGTGGCATTGTATGTGTTTTTTTGTTTTGTTTGTTTCAGTTGATTCCATCAAGGCTGTAGCTGAAGTTAGTTGTTCTTGTTTCTTTTTTCTTCAGTGATGTTGATTGTTAATAGCAGGTGTTAATCACTGATGATGATCAATCATCATTTAATTAGTCAATTATCTCATGAAATTTAACTCTTTGGTGAATTGGGGTTTATGACTTGGGAGACTTGCTTGTGACACCTCTGGTTTTAACAGAAAGCAACTTGTACTGGTATATCTTAAAATATGTCAGTGCCATTGTTTTATACACAACAGTAATGTTTTTTGTAGTGTACGTTTATTAAATTTACTTAAATATCCTAATTGAACTAAAGCCTAATCCTGGTTTAGGCTAAGCCCTGTCTTTGAAACCAGGCCATTAAGTTATAGGTGACACACTCAAGTGATTTAGTCAATGTTGATATGGTAGTCTCTATAGTAGTACTTGGTTGTTTTTCTTTTATTTACCTCTTTTTATTTGGCAGGACGACTCTGCACCGTCACAGTCCATATGTGTACATATGAACCAGAAACCTGCACTCTGCTAAGATATGGGCTCTGGCCAGCAACAGCCGACAAGCCCCAGACAGCCTTCTCCATCCCTCTGCTAGAACTTTTTGTTTGTCTGTCACTGGAGTGTCAGGTTTCTGTTGAGGGTTTTTGCAACACCCTGCGCTGGAAAAATAACCTCACACTTGCAGAGGTAAGTCAGTTTGCAGTCTTGTCTGTGAAGTGAACATTTCAGTTACTTTTATGAAAGACTGACAAGTCCATACCACAAATAAAAGTAAACATTTATGGAACAATCTAAGATTGTACAGTTGCATGCAAAAGTATTCTTGATATTTTTCTATAAAGTAACTTCTGAGTGAACCACCATCACCAAATGTTAGTATACAAAACAGTAATGTTTTCACTGATCGCTACTTGTACCTTAGGTTAACACGCTTTACAGAGCCCTGGTGGGAGAATCCATATCCCAGTTTAGGCATCACCATTTCCGACAAAGGAGTATGGTAGATATTTGCCCACAATTAAATGATGGGACCATATGCCCAGCATGTCCAAAGGTTGGTTCTAGTTCCAGTGTGGTTCTTGTTTGATTAACCTGATTGCATTTTCCATGACCTGATGGCATTGAATTGATATCTGCAAAATTAGTAAATTTTTGTATAAAGTATTATAACAAAATTGTAATTGTATAAATGTATAATTCTGATGCAGATACAAAATCAGGATTATTGTAAGTGTTTGTTTTCCAGGCGGATGGAGAGATGATTGTGGCATTGGATGCCAACTTTGGCCTTGTGAGGAAGCAGAGCTCAGGTACAAGTGCGGTTGAGCCATTGCATGGAAACCGCATGTTTGCTGATGAGAAGGACATAGAGGAATACCTGCAATCACATCTTGATAGCTCGAAACCTCACGAAGTTAGTCATATTTGTAGAATTGAATCCATGAAATATTTATTTACACTTGTGAAAAAAGATCAGAATTATGGTAATAATGTTTTCCTTAAATCTTTAGGACTGCAGTAACTTCAAGGCTGGCAACGTGCTAAGGTCACAAAAGCAAGCTAAAAAACTTAATGCTACAGGAGTGTTTGAAGCGTCTTGTCGTCATGAAATGCCCCTAATGTTCGTGAACATGAGCCAAGGAGAACGGCAAGTCTATATCACAGTAGTGACAACTCTATTGACTCAGTGTTCCAGAATGATAATTGCCCTGTTTGATTCTACCTATTCATAAAATGCTTAGAATAGCATGACCCTAACATAAGCCATATTTTATTTGTTATATTCAGTCACAAAATATGAACCTTGTGGAATGTATATGGAAGATTCCAAAATACAAAATTTTAACTTTACCACCATTCTATAATCTTCACTAATATAAGAAAACATAAATGTTTGGAGCATTTTGCCCTTATTGAGTATTTAGGTATTGCATTTGATGCTGGAGATTGTTTGTATAATTCATTTAGACTTGTCCTCAGTATAAAGTGTCATTTCACATTTTTGTGTTGAAATAGATTAGCCTATCCCCTGTATGTCATCGATGAGCTACTTCGCAGATGTGAGGACAAGAACATACATCTGCGAGTAGTCTATGACGTTGCCTCACATTTGCATGCAAGTACAATTTATTTCTTTTTTTCTGTGTAAAACTGAATTATTGTTTTCAGAAAAGACACATTAACTCAAAATGATGCCATACTGTGTTCAATCAGAAATCAGGGGAAGGCATACCAAACAACATCTCCTTGGCCATACCAGCATTTCATGTTTATGGACACAAATTGCCCTGCCAGGTAATTCATTGACTTTATAGAGATATCAAGACCTGTGAGACGCATCATTCAATCCCTGTTTTGTTACAGCCAAATTTGTTTTCTTTTTCTTTATTTTTTTTTATGCAGATTACTATCTAATTTGTATAATTATTACATGAACATAGTGATAAATTAACAGCTTCACTATTTTTACTGAATTAAAGGTAAAATAATCTTCAATCTGTCTGAATGAAAGCATTACGTAACATACAGTAGGCCTACCTGTTGCTTTGAGAGAGCAGGGATGATAATTATGCACCATAAAATATTCATTTTATATGAACACCAAAATATGAACACGGTAAGCAGACTACTAGATTAGTATAAACAAATTATTTACACAGCATTTCTATAGGAATTACTCGGTCCCAAGCTTTTTGATCCATATAAGTGGTTGATCACTGTAAACTGTTTCCAGTGTAGTAGGATCTTGCTGAGTGTCAGTGATATTCTACCACTTTGCTTTAATCACAGATCAAGTATAGCACCAGGCGACTTGATGGGTTTGGACTCACAGATGGGGAAGGAATGGAAAGGCTGTGGTCTTTCCTCCGAAGGTTTGCCAGAGTCACAAAGGAGATGACTCCATCTCACCGCCTTGACCTGTTGACTGATGCCCTTTTGCATTATGGACGGAGGAAATCAACTGACCTAGGTTTGTTCATTGCTGCATAACCTGTCAAAATTCTGTGCTTGTGGTTCGCTGTTTATACGTTTTATATTTTCTGCAGTGAAGCTGATCACACACAATTTGGTCAGCATAAGTAAATTTAACTGTCTTTGCAGAGATGCATCTCCTGCAAAGACTAGACAAAGCAGAGAAAATATCGATTCTCGCTCAAGAAGACATCTAATCTGTCATCAGAGAGGCACCAGGTAAACAATGCACATAAGAAGTGGGTAACAATAGTTTTAAACATGAGAATTTTGCATTCTGTTTCCAAGCGCATTTTGCATGGAGTATATATTGTCTTGTTTTCCTTTTTTTTTTTTTTGTCTAGTGTTGGTTTCTGAGGGAGACATGGAGAAATGGATGAAAAGGGAGATGGAGCTAGCACAAAAGAAACAGAAACCAATAAGTAAGCAACTGAAGTGAATGTGTGAATGCCTTGAATACTGTAAGGAATATTATTAGTAAAGAATATTTCAAATATATGAGCCTGGACCACAAAACGGTTCATAAGTCACTGGGGTACATTTGTAGCAATAGCCAAAAATACACTGTATGGGTCAAAATTATTTTGTTTTTTTTATGCCAAAAATAATTAGGATGTTAACCCCTTCAGCTCTGCAGCATATTTTGAATTTTTTACCAAATTTTGCATACCTGAATTTAAAAGAGTGCCCTTCCCACAAATATTTGAGTAAATTAATAAAAATGGTCTCATTTTACAGAAAACCCTCTAAATTTTAATACATGGGTGGAATTTTTCATATTTTTCATTGTAGTTTTTCATAATTTTATGATAAACACAAATAAAATTTCAGATTTTTATGTTTTTTTTTAATAACTTTTTGTTTGAAAGCCTGTTTATTAGAAGTTCTTTGGTCGATTTTTCTGCAGGAAGTTTCTTTTTATTCCTCTAGATGGCAGCAAATAGAGGAAAAAAGAATTTTTTTTCTATCATCTTTTTAAAAAAAGATATTGATATTTAACTGAAAGAAGGTAACAGTGTTTTCAAATGTATTTTTACGGTCTCTGTTTTTTTATTTCTGAAGAATTTGCCATACCTGAATTTAAAAGAGTGCCCTGCCCACATACATTTGAGTAAATTGATAAAAATGGTCTCATTTTACAGAAAACCCTCTAAAGTTTAAAAAATGAGTAGAATTTTTCATGTTTTGTATTGTATTTTTTCATAATTTTATGTTAAACATAAATAAAAAGTCATATTTCTATTATTTTTTTCATTAAGAGTTAGTTTGAAAGCCTATAATTTGGGCCTTGTTTGGTCAATTTTTTTTCAGGAAGTTTCTTTTTATTCCTCCAGATGGCAGCAAATAGAGGAAAAAAGAATTGTCTTTCTATCATCTTTTTAAAAAAAGTTATTGAGATTAAACTGAAACAAGGTAAATGGTGTAATTTACGGTCTCTGTTTTTTATTTCTGAAGAATTTGCCATACCTAAATTTAAAAGCTTGCCCTGCCCACATACATTTGAGTAAATTAATAAAAATGGTCTCATTTTACAGAAAACCCTCTAAAGTTTAAAAAATGAGTAGAATTTTTCATATTTTGTATTGTAGTTTTTCATAATTTTATGTTAAACATAAATAAAAAGTCATATTTCTATTATTTTTTTCATTAAGAGTTAGTTTGAAAGCCTATAATTTGGGCCTTGTTTGGTCAATTTTTTTTCAGGAAGTTTCTTTTTATTCCTCCAGATGGCAGCAAATAGAGAAAAAAAGAATTGTCTTTCTATCATCTTTTTAAAAAAAGTTATTGAGATTAAACTGAAAGGAAGTAAATGGTGTCTTTTACGGCCTCTGTTTTTGATTTTTGAAGAATTGGGCATACCTGAATTTAACAATTATTACCACTATTAGGTACAAAATACTAATTTATATATGCATTACATCTGACAAAATGTTCAATCACTTAACTATCCAAATTGACCGGTGTATAATGTAATGTAGAAGCAATATGGCAGAGAGAAGTGAGAAATTTGCAGTTCTTATGTTTTATTTTTCACAAAGATAATAAAATGTAGAGACATGTATAGAAAATGTGCAAAAAACAGTGCAAAACCACAAAATACAAATCTGTAACATAAAATAACTATATACACACTGCCACTGGAATTGGGACACGGCATCTTTCCCAAACACCCTCAGGATTCTTGACACGCCTCAAGACTGTTTCACCATCATACGCCTTAGTAACTTTGCTGGTACTTGGCTGACTTGCTGGCTGCCTTTCATCACCGCTGGAGAATAAACTGCAAAGCAAAACAAATGTATAAATCCACACTGTAATCCTGAAATGCATGCTAAAATGACAAGTATGCAAATGTTGTACAGGACATATACACAGATGCAACACACATAAGCAGAAAACAGATACAAGCACATAATCTACATATTACACATACATAATTCCACATAAATATAAAAATATAAATACTGCTTTTTGCATTTTACATTTGTTTCACGTGAATTGCATCACACATGTTTCTGTTCCATGCATGTGCATGCATATTTGTATTGTTGCATGCATTTATTCATACACGTTTCTGTTGCATGCATATTTGTATTGTTACATGCATTTATTTATACACGTTTCTGTTGCATGCATGTGCATGCATATTTGTATTCTTGCATGCATTTATTTTAATCACGTTTCTGTTGCATGCATATGTGCATGCATATTTGTATTGTTGCATGCATTTATTTAAAAACTTTTCTGTTGCATGCATGTGCATGCACATTTGTATTGTTGCATGCATTTATTTACGATTCTGTTGTAGTATTGCATGCAACAAACGATATGAAATGTACAAATATATGTACTTACTCAAGATCGGGGTCTTCGCCCGCGTTGTAGGCCGCTTCTCTCACAGAATCAAAACTAGCGTCGCTAGATTCAGTGTCTCACGCGATCAAGCTCCTCCAAAACGGCTTCCACGCCAACAAAAATCTTTCTTGAAGCAATTGTGACACAAAGTCTCAAAAATACGCAAAAAAAAGTGAAGAAAACACGCATCTGGTCGCTCCGAACTACCTCTCATGAACTCCAAACTAGTCAACAGGTAGCAACAGCTCACATGATCCTCCTACTTTTGGACCCGCCTCCTGAAATTTAGAGAGGCGAATCTCTGCCTTTGTTTCACCTAGAAACTTCGATCATATGTCATTGGAAAGATGAGACCACCCTCTTTCATGTCGTAGTACGCATTACGTGATTACGTCATCAGCACTCGTCACAGACAAGTCAAATCCAAACTGTGGAAAACAAGGTTTATGGCTGCGTTGCGTATTTCGGTCTGCACACCGGAGACATTTTACCCTGTCGTTTGGCCATGCATGCTCACAGACATGCAAAAATAGGCTCATTTTAAAGAAAACAAGCTAAAGAATAAGATGATATAACATATGTGGCTAAAAACTACACAATGAAGCAGTTATCCGAGCAGGAATATGGCACACGTGTTTGCTTGTTTACTGAAGTAATTTTAATTGTCGTGATTCTTTTAAAAATTATCCTCTGTTATGTTACACTAAAGGGTAAGATCGTTGAAATAAACTGCTTAGTGATATTATTGAGAGTGAGAGCTTTCATTTGATATATGACTCGTTTATGTTTGGTGAGATTTTGTGATATAAATATGAATTTGAATATTATTGGTATGATTTTCACATGGGGAGGGTGGTTGTGGAAAGACAAATTTAGACCGTGTTAATTTCTATAATATAATATAAATGCAAAAGTGATGCATATGACCAGAAAGCAGAGGTTCTCAGCTTTCAAAAGATACTACATATGTATAGTATCATGTTTCACACTTACGGATATTTTCAAATAAACGCAATTATGCGCCCCCTGGACCCGGCGGGTCCAGGGGGCGCTGCAGAGCTGAAGGGGTTAAGTAAAGATCATGTTCCATTAAGATATTTTGATTTATATATTTTTTAAATATATCAACTTAATTTTTGATAAGTTGTATGCATTGCTAAGGACTTAATTTGGACAACTTTAAAGGTGATTTTCTCAATATGTTAATTTCTAGTTTCTAGATTTTCAAATACTTGTGTCTCGACCAAATATTGTTCTATCCTAAAAACCCATGCGTCAATGGAAAGCTTATTATTCAGTTTTACGATGATGTATAACACGCAATTTTGAAAAATTGACTCTTATGATTGGTTTTGTGGTCCAGGGTCATGTATGTTATACATACTTTTCTGTGTACAGCGATTACATGTAATCCTGTAAGCTATGTGAGAAGTAACATGAAATGAAGCACTTTATTAGAGCAGTAGTCATGTCTTTATCTGTTCTCCAGACACTGTCTGTAGGTGGAAAAGGGACTACATCATCAAGCTGATTCAGTTCTACAAGTTCAAGTAAGAGTTAAATGTGTTTATGTAAGACTATATGATAATTACAGCCCTTTTTAGTACCCTGGTTATGTGCTTCAACATGCTAACAGCATGGTTTTGGAAAACTGTCATATATATATATATATATATATATATATACAGCAAAAACACTCAGTGTTAATTTAACACTCTCAGTGTTAATTTAACACTCTGAGTGTGGACACACATAGACACTGAAGTAGTGTTAAAATAACACTGAGCAGTGTTGAAGTTAATGAGATAACTGGGTAATTAGCAGCTAATGATTAAACATTAGTATAGACACCTGATGATAACAAGCAGAATCACTAAAGGAGAAAATCATCATTTTTAAGCTACCATTACAGTGGTTAGTGTCTGCATTAGTTGGGATCTTGACCCTTAAATCTTTAATGTTAGATTTTGTTTGACTGCTGTGTCTATGTTAAAACAGACAGACAAGTCAAGAGCAGCAGTCATCGGGTGATAATGATTGTTTTAACAACATCATTATTTCACCTGGAGTCTAATCTTTTCCTTCACTGATATTAGCAGCCTTGTAAACCAACAATAGATCCTATATTTTCTATACATTTTGGGGAAATTTCATTTAGACAGCTCTTGTTCAAAATTTGAAAAGATTTTTTTTTTAGGCACACACAAACATCAAGAATCAGCATATGAATCTCAACAATGGTGATAAACAGCATACACTCAAAAAAATGAAACACGGCTGTTGTTGGTTCAGAGAATGTAAATAAATTCGAATTATATAAGGCACTTAAGTTTGTGCTTTAAAATTAAAATATTTGTTTCGACAAAATTATAAAAAGTAATTTTCACATTTACACAACTCACTTACGTTAAATGAATGAAATAAAGTTGTGTTGCTTCTGCAGTACCGCACATTGATCAGCAGGTGGAGCTATATCTGCACATGCGCAGATAGAACGCACATGGTTCAATCTACTCTGCTGATTAACGCCATTTTGTGCAGTCCGTTTTGTTCATGTGGAGACACAGGTAAGATACTTTACTTATTTTATATTGAGATTTTTAAAGATTAGAATTGTGAATTACAGATTACATACAATTCAGATGTATTTCATGTGTAACTGACATTGTTTTCACATAATTATTAGTCTCTCTGCATTCCGTTTTTGTTCCTATGTAATATTTTCCGCTTTTTGCACTTTGAAATAATGTAAATTATCCCATAAAAAGACAATTTGCTTTTTTTCAGTTATTAATTAGTAGCAGTCTCCCCATTTGTGTGTAAATAGATCGTAATGTGCAAATAAAGTAATTTTGTCCTTTGATTTAGTACTAATTTCCATTAATTAATGGTCTGTAGTATTTCTACTGGATGTCAAATAAAAAAAAAACAGAAATAAACACATCTAATGAATCTTAAATAAGATGGCATTTAGCTAAGTAAGCTTGTTGTTTAGGTCATCCAAACCATTTACAATAGTTGGCAGTTTTGCTTTTTTTTTTCTCTAAAAATGAAAAATCATTAAAAAATATAATAATTGTTGGTCACTGATATCCTTTTCCTTTCACAGAGTTTTGGTGTTATGCCTCCGGAGTCCCTCAAGTGGCTGTGTAAAGATTGTGGCTCATTTCACACATCCAGATCAAAGCTTTTAAAACACTTCAGGTTAGTACATGGACACTATGGCCGCAGACAAGCATATCCATGTGTATATACTCACTGTCCATGCACTTTTAAAACATGGAATGCACTGCGCTCCCACTTATGCAGATCACATGGCAGTGAGAAGCAACCTCAAAGGCAAAATATTAGTGAAACTACAATGATAAATTGCCATGTTTGTTCTGCCACTGGCATTCCTTCAGTAAATGATTACTTTCTTCATATTAATAATCACTTGCGCAGTCATGAGACAGTAAGTTGTATGTTTAAGGACTGCTCATTTAAAACAAATGTGTATGGTACATTCAAATCACATAAAAGCCGAAAACATTGTCAGTGTTCCATATCCGATTTTAAAGAAGGAATAGTGAAAACGCAAGAGGTGAGTGGGGTATCTGAAGATAGTCTTTTGGATGAAGAAACTGATTCTTCTGTGATGGATGACAATTCCAGCTGTATCGATAAAGATGAGGTTCCAGAGAACTTGACTGAGTTGGTAGAACTTAAATTAGCTTCCATGCTTTTAAAGCTGGAGAATTACTATCATGTCCCAGGTGCAGCTGTTGATGAGTTGTTGGAGGATCTGCATTATTTACTAAGTGACGCTTCCATTCCATTGTCTTGCAAAATAATTATAGACACTTACAAAAGCACAAAATTGATGATAATGAGTTTCTGGTAAAAGAACTTGCTACAGCTCTGAGTACAACAAACCCTTTACTCACTGCAATAAAGTCTGGTGGTCTGCTATCTTCAGCATTTAAGCGTAAACAATATTACAGGGAACATTTTAAAGTTGTAGACCCTGTAGAGTATGTTCTTGAAGCCAAGGGAAACAGAACTTATCAGTATGTTCCGATACTTGAGTCGTTGCAGATTTTATTAGGTCAGAATGACCTACTTGACAAAGTGGTCGAAAATCACAGTTCTCAACAATTAAGAAGAGATGCCCATCAGTACAGGTCAATGCAAGATGGTCTGTATTTTAAAAAAAATGATTTCTTCTCAGAGGAGTTGAGGATATCCATGTGCTTTTATGTTGATGACTTTGAAATCTGCAACCCTCTCGGGACATCAAGAAAGAAGCACAAGTTATGTGCAATCTACTGGATTTTAGGTAATGTACCAACAGTGTTTCAGTCAGCGTTGTCTTCAATTAATCTTGCAGTTTTGTGCAAAACAGAAGATGTGAAGACACATGGATTTGACAAAATCTTGCAACCTCTGTTGCAAGATCTTCAAACTTTGGAACAGCAAGGTGTGTATGTCCACAAACTAGGAACATTTCTTAAAGGAACAGTGCAGTGTGTTGTGGCCGATAACCTTGCCGCTCATTCTATGGCTGGCTTCATTGAGAACTTTTCAGGTGACTACTGCTGTCGATTTTGTACTGCTTCTCGTAAAGATTTTCAGAGCAATGCAGTGAGTACAGGTAAGTTTACACTTCGGACTGCAGAAGAACACCAAAGACATGTGAAACATGCTTTGGAAAATAACATAAATGTCGTTGGTGTGAAAAAAGCATGTGTTTTCAGTGACAACCTTAACTACTTCAATGTTACAACAGGCTACCCTCCTGATTTGGCTCACGATCTTTTTGAAGGCATAGTACCAGTTGAGCTGGCAGAGTGCTTTGCTGTATATATTTCAAAGAAGATCTTGTCTCTTGATAAGCTCAATGAGCTTATTCATAATTTTCCCTACAAGTGGGGTGATAAGACAAACCGACCTCAACTGGTGCCACAGACATTTGCAAGCAGAAGATCAGTTGGTGGCAATGCACATGAAAATTGGTGCATGTTAAGATTGCTGCCACTGATTATTGGGCATTTGGTGCCTGCAGATGAACCTGTGTGGCTCATGATTTTAGACTTGAAGGATATTGTGGAACTGGTTCTGTCTTTAGTTCATACAGATGAGACAATTGCATTTCTGGAATGCAAGATCTCTGAACACCGCCAGAAACATCAGGAGCTGTTCCCAAGTAAACAACTGCTTCCAAAACATCACTATTTGGAGCATTATCCGGAAATGATTCGCTGTTTTGGTCCTTTGGTTTTTCTTTGGACATTGCGTTTTGAATCAAAGCATAGCTACTTTAAACAAGTAGTTAGGCACACAAATTGCTTCAAGAACATAACATTGACTTTGGCAAGTAAGCACCAATTAATGGCTGGATATAACCATCACATACCCAGCTGTGAAAAGACCACCCTTCAGGTCACACATGTCTCCAAAGTTGCTGTTGAGGTCCTGAAAGAGGATGTTGTACATTGCCTTAATGCTAGGTATCCTGGTATCACCACTGTCAGTGTTGCTCGGAATGTCTCTTGTGATGGCATTACATATCGCAATGGCATGATAATTGCCTATGGGTCTCTTTGTGGATTTCCAGAATTTGCTGAAATTACACAAATTTGTATAGTCAAAGACAGTCTTGCTTTCATTGCTAAAAAATTGTCTTCATGGTATCACGAGGACTTCAGGGCCTTTGAATTGGTACCAACTCATGAAATTTGTTTCATTCCCCACAATGAGCTGAAAGACCCATACCCTCTTGCTGACTATATGGTTGGAGGTGTCCGAATGATTTCCCTAAAAAGACACATACTAATTGATGAGGTGCAGTATCCAGCCACTGAAGTTCTGTAGGACTACTGTCAATTCTGATATAACAACTATTAGGTTTTTGTGTTAAAGGGCCATGGCACAAACGGTTAACAATTTCTTATATGAAGTTTTAAAATTCCAATTTCCTTAGGGGCCTTTATAGGGGCCTTTTTTCCTTTATAGTAAATGTCAATTTTATAGTCAATAGTAAAGCTTAGTCTGCTGGCAATTTTACTAATATATTTTTCCATCTGTCTTTTTCAGAAAGATTTGATGTGATGGCTACCTCAGCCAAGCTTCTAGTAATCTTGGGAGATGACAACTGTGAAAGGTTAATTCTCCCAACTGGTATACCACACTCACTGAATGACCTTAAACGAGAAATCCAAACACAACTTGGAGTCCAAGAAAATTTTCGACTTCAATTCAAAGATCCCGATTTCAATGATTTTGTTAACCTCAGTTCAACTTCAGACATTCAGGACAGAGCCACACTTAAGGTGATTCAATTGCCTTCATCTCCAAGTTGCTCTTCTGCTCCATCTGTGCCAGAAGTAACCGAGATGTCTTCAGGATCATCCTGTGACACAGACATAATATCATCACATTCATCTGCACAATCAACTCCAGAATCTCTGAGCGGTGTTAGAAGTCAGGGGTGGCCTCGAAGTTTCCCGATACCAGAGTTTTGTTTTGAAGCTGAGATGCAATTGCAAAAAGCTCAACTTGCTTATCAAACAGATGGTACTGTTTTCAGCCCCAATACCAAGCTGAAGTCTTACATTTTGGATGCTTTAGCTTCAGAAATAATAAAGTACAAGGCATACCCCTCAACTGCAGATATTGATGATGTAGCTGCTGCTTTGGTGCAGAAGTTCCCTTGCCTCAAAGAAAAAGGCTCTGCGACCGGCTACTATGGCTGGAAAATAAGTTTAAAATACAAAATGGCAAACTTCCGAACAAAACTGAGGAACATCGGATGTTCTGAGCTCAACATCAACTCACATAAGCGAAAAGGATCTGTGGGAAGTCCTAACCAAGTGAAGAAACCTAAAAAAAGCTGAGGTAAACTATTGTCCAGATTACCCATTGGGAGAAACAAAAGAAACACTTGAACGTCAAAGAACTGCACTACTCTCTGAGGTGACTAAAAGAAACAATGAGCAGGTTATCAGGGTGTTGATGGACAGAACATTTTCGCTTAGGAGGCATGAAGTGGTCGAAGATTTGCCTTTCATTGGTGAATTTAAGAACAGATGGCCAGCCCTCTTTAATGAGCAAGAGGTAAGTCTCTGTATTGTCAGCAATAATTACTTAGATGGCTGTTGTAATTTTAAATTTTGAAGGATTATTCACGTTTATTTGGTGGGTTCATTTGTGGTAATGTTATATGTCATCTGTAAGTGTTAAAGACAATGTTAGTGTTTACAGTCTTTACAATATTATAATACACTAACTATAATGATTTGTTCTTTTAAAACTGTATTAGGTGTCTGTGGAATTCAGTAGGATTACAACGATCCCTTTGGTGTCCAAATTCATGAGTCAGCTTGATAAATTCTCAGCTGTGCTCATCAGTGTTTTCAGAAAGAAAGGAGGAGCTGCAGGACAGAAAATCAACAACATCCTGTCAGTTTTGGATCAGGTATGTTCTCTAAACTCATTTTGAATCTGGCAATATTTCTTTCTCTTTCAGTTATTACACACTCAGCCTCATGTTATAAAACCATGTGTTTTCTCTCAATTAAAACACCAGGTAATAATGGTTGAGGTAATATAGTACTGTGCAAAAGTTTTAGGCCACTAGTATTTTCACCAACAAAAAATGGTTTTAAGTCACTAATTTCTATCTTTTGCTGTAGTGTGTCAGTAGGAAATATCAGTTTGTATTTCCAAACATTCATTTTGCCATTAATTGCAATAATCCAGTGAGATTTTTGTTTGCACAAGGATTCTGACAACAGACAGTGCTTCACACAGAGATCTGATCTCATCATCATCCAGTCTGTCTGGAATGACATGAAGAAACAGAACAAACTCAGACTAAATCCAGATCAATTGTGGCCACGTCTCCGAGATGCATCAAGAAATCTACCTGCAAAGCTACAGAACTGTTAAAAGTTTGTTAAAATACTGTAAAATGAGGATAGTGTCAAAAATAATATCTTAAATAGATTTTATCAAATAACTTCTATTAACTAAATTAAATCAGCCTTTGCATTTATAGTTTTTTTTTGCCCTAGGTGCACTTGTGCATAGTTTTTTAGGTAGCTTTGCAGGTAGGTTTCTCTCCGCATCACGGAGACGTTGCAACAGTTCATCTGGATTTAGTCTGTCTTAGTTTGTTCTGTTTCTTCATGTCATTCCAGACAGACTGAATCATGATGAGATCAGATCTCTGTGTGAAGCACTGTCTGTTGTCAGAATTCTTGTGCAAACAAAAATCACACTGGATTATTACAATTAATGAATGCAAAATGAATGTTTGGAAATGTAAACTGATATTTCCTACTGACACACTACAGCAAAAGATAGAAATTACTGACTTAAAACCATTTTTTGTTGGTGAAAATACTAGTGGCCTAAAACTTTTGCACAGTACTGTAAATGAATGATCTTTTTTTTCTCTCTGAATTGCATCTCTAGCCTGGCATGTATCAGTGTTCAAATGCAAAACCCTTTATAAGCCACCTTAGTCAAAAGAAGGTGAATTTAGAGAGCATTAGAGAGCTGAACTCTTTTAAAAAAAAAAAAAGAATGAACCGTTTTCATTTCAAGGCTTGTGAATGGCTTTGCCATATTTTTCAGCAGCAATAGAGTTGGGATTTATGCATCTACAATTAGAACAACTATTAGAACAAATATTGCAATTGTGAATAAGCAAACTGCTAATAATGGCTTCTTTGTCACACTTTTCAGGATGTCCCCATTGAAAAAAGACGTGAATGCATCCTGAAAGCCCTCGTTGTTTATGTGAATGAAGAACCCTCAAACCTTGTGAAGGAGTACATGGTAATTTAAGCCTGTTAAACATCTCTAATACCAATTCTCCCTTTCACTTGGATTTTATGTAATTACATATTTTTGTATTACTTTTTTTTTTTTTTTTTTTTTTTTAGGATGTTGAACACGATGAAGCCCAAACCTCAGTGCGCGACACCACCCTAGGAATCTACGTCATCAAACCTGAAGGGGCACATGCCGCAGACCCTTACCAAGATGTTGGAATCATCGTTGAAGGCATCAAAATACTTGAAAACCTAAACAATGTTGCCAATGCATGTTCTTTGATGCTTGGTCTAATTTATGCATTAAACTTGGCCTACCCGCAAGACTTGAGATACACATTTGAAACATTTCAAAAGCTTTTCATGGAGCTAGATGCCAACAAGCTGTCAAACAAGGTCCATACCCTGAAAAATAAACTTCTTTTGTAAGTACTAACTTGAGGTAAGGTTCCAGAGGTGGTGCTTATGTTTGCTCAATGATGTTACACAGTGGGCTTGTTACAGTACATTTGTTCCAGGACTGACCATGTTACATTTTTCAGTATTACTGCAATACTGAATCAATATCATTTTAAATAAATAAATGCTTTATTTTTTTCCCAATTTAATGGAGGCACAGACTGCAAGAGAGACTTTTCACCAATTTAATTGCATTTATAGGCAATGCTTTTATTTTTTGTATTTTACAGTGTTCTTTTAATAAGAAAATGGAACGCAGTTTTAAAGATACAAATTTTGACCAAATAATTTTTGTTGGACATTTGTGAAAGGCATGTTCTTGAATGCATTGTTTATTAACAGTGTATTTGTTTTACTTAAAATAGTAATAGAAAACATTGAGACAGTGTTTACTGAGTTTTGCACAAGATTTTGCACATAATGCTTGTTAAAAATGTGTAGAATTAAAGCCTACAGTGTATTTAAGTTGCAGTAGTGGGAGAAAACAGTGAGAACATGTTCAGTGTACAGATGTTGTACAAATGTTAAAAATTTGTAAAATGTAAAAATGCACTGACTGAATAAAGTAATGCAAACCAGAAAAACGTATTTTTATTTTGGTTGAATGTAATAAATAAATAAATAAATAAATATATATATAATTTTTTTTTATTTTTTTTTCAGTTGAACTTAATTGAGTTAATAGTTTAAAAAAAAACAATATTGTTAATCTGATTCAACTAAACAAGATTGCATTACCTTTATATAAAAAACTTAAGTTTACTGAAACAGATAATGTTACTTAAAGTCAACAGCACATAGTTACGTGGAACCTGTTGACATAAAAAAGTTAATTAAATCCAACATATTTTTTTGAGTGTATTCGGAAAAACAGATGATCTCAAAACAAATAGAAAGACAATGTGGATGAGTTTTGATTGGCTAACACATGCTGATTTGATGCTCACCATTGTTGTGATTCTCATGCTGATTCTTGATGTCTGTGTGTGCCTATATTATGTTTTTTTTTTTTTAATTCAGAACTGCTTGAAAGAAATGTTTTCAAAAAGTGTAGAAAATACAGGATCTATTGCGATTGGTTTACAAGGCTGTTATAGTCAATAAAGGAAAACTCTGAGATTAGACGCTAGGTGAAATAAATATGATGTTACAACATAATCATGATCACCTGATGACTGCTGTTCTTGTCTGTCTGTTTTAACACAGACACAGCAGCCAAACAAAATCTTATCTAATATTAAAGATATTAGGGTCAAGATCCCAACTAATGCAAACACTGACCACTATAATGGTTGTGTGAAAATGTTGATTTTCTCCTTTGGTGATTCTGCTTGTTATCATCAGGTGTCTATACTAATGTTTAATCATTAGCTGCTAATTACCCAATTATCTCATTAACTTCAACACTGCTCAGTGTTATTTTAATACTACTTCGGTGTCTATATGTGTCCACACTCAGTGTTAAATTAACACAGAGAGTGTTAATTTAACACTGAGCGTTTTTGCTGTGTGTGTGTGTGTGTGTGTGTGTGTGTGTGTGTGTGTGTGTGTGTGTGTGTGTCCAGAGCCATTCACTCAATATCATTATCTCATTTAATATGATGTTCTCAATCGGTGTGCACCAAGGCCTCCCCTATAACACATATGCAATGTTTGGTCAGGTGTACCACAGTAATGCTTTCTGCTTGGTAGCTACTAAATGTTTGTGCTGTTTTATTTTTATTTTTGTAATGTATAGATCTGGGACTCGTGAGTCGTACATAGAGTGTGAAACAGAGTAAGCAAGCAATAATCTGTCTGTTACTGTTCTCTGATCAAATAACATTTAATAAGATTTATTTGCAACCTTTGTAGAATTGAGGACTCGCTGCGGAACATAGAGAAAAAACACAGGATTGGGAGAAGATGGCAAGAATCTGATTCAGACTTCCAGTCTACCCTTAAAGATGTTGATTGTGAGCTCAGAGGCCAGCTGATCTCCAAGGCTAGAACTGAATCAAGGGAGAGAGCAGTCCTGCTCCATCTAAAAAGAAAATATCCAGGTAAAGTGCTGTGGATAAGTAGACACTAGTGCTGTCAAACGATTAATCGCATCCAAAATAAAAGTTTGTTTACATACTATATATTTGTGTACTGTGTATATTTAATATGTATATATAAATGCACACACATGCATGTATATATTAAGGAAAAATATATTAGATTATATCTAAAATATTAATATATATTTATTTATAATCTAAAATGCATACAGGTAGGTGTGTGTGTGTGTGTGTGTATATATATATATATATATATATATATATATATATATATATATATATATATATATATATATATATATATATATATATATATATATATAATGCATATATACGCATGCATCATACATATAAATAGTAGGGATGGGTGATATATATCGATCGATATTATGCACATCTCATCAGTAAAGCCGGTTCTTTGATTAGCGGTAAATCTCCATCACCTGTTTTCAAATGGAGCACCAGTTTATTCACAGAGCCGTAGATCACTGCCAAGCTACGCAATATCGGGTTCAGTTTCGCGGGTGATTCATTGGGGTAGCTTTTAGTGATCTACGGCTCTGTGAATAAACTGGTGCTTTATTTGAAAACAGGTGATGGAGATTTACCGCTAATCAAAGAACCTGCTTCACTGACGAGATGCGCATAAATTTATCGATCGATATATATCGCCCATCCCTAATAAATAGTTTGTTTTAGTGTGTGTGTGTGTGTGTGTGTGTGTTTGCATAATAAATATACAAAGTAAACACACATATAGTATGCAAACATGAACTTTTATTTTGGATGCGATTTAATCGTTTGACAGCCCTAGTAGATGCATTAAGATCCAACTTTGAAAAAGACCATAATGCAAACTAATAAATTAATTTCTCGGCATGCATGTTTCCTAACTTTTCTGAAGATGGGCAGGGCATTGCCATTAGACTGGCTAAGCAGGTAGCCAGCTCCAACAAGAGACTGAGACAGGCAATAAAAGAATACAACAGCATTCAGTGGCCACCGCAGATGAGCATCTTCCCTGCAACAATTGATTTTCAGGAAGCATGCGATCCCTCTTGGCATGTCTACTTCTGCTTTGATGACACTGTAAGTATAGTTACCTAACCCTAGTAACCACACAGCAGTCACTCTAACAAGCTGACAACCACTTACTAGCCACAACTACCTGCCCATCATTTTAGAAACCACCTGGTAACATGACATAGCACTTTTTATTTCTGCTGTCTTCCAGATTGAAGAAGATAATGTTTCAAGGAGTCTAAAAAGGCGAGGGATTGATGCCTTGCATATGAAGACACGGGCAGCTGAGGAAAAGAGCATGCTTTACCAGGAAATGAGAACTGTAACTGAACACCTCCATCAGCAGCATGCCATTCTGTGCTCTGCCATCAAAGCCACAGATCAGCCTGGTGCAAAAGCTGCTCTCATCCAACGTCTCCAACAGCTGGAAAGAAAACGACATGAAGCCACTCTGATGTTTCACCCACATGTACCAGACATTGTTCCTGCAGACAACCTCCACTTGTGTCAAGCCCTCCCCATGTCAAGCATACAGACACTGATATACAATGATGATGGTGAAAATAATGACAGTGAGGATGAGGATGACAATGACAACTAGGACTCTAAGCACCTAATTATCCTGATCACTTTTAGTAGTAGTTTTTAATAGTCTGTCTTTCATCTGGTGCCGAGTTCAACCTTGCTGTGAACACAGGAGATTTACATTTCCAGTGTTGTCTGATATCATTATACTATGTGAAATCATTCTTTGTCTTAATGTGTAAATAGAAAGAGGAAAATGTATGTTGTTGCAGATCATTGAAAACTTTCAGATGTGTTGTTTTACTAAATCTGATTTATTTGAAGTCTCAGGTACTGTATTTAAGCACACATATTGTCATTGGTGTGTATGAATACAAAATTGTTTATCATATTGTGATATTACTTCATTACTGTGATGCACAAATGTGGTCAGAGTGAGAGGTTTTGTTTTTTGTGAGCTCACCAAACCAAATCCACTTTGACAGAATTGAAATGACAATACAGTATTCAGTCTTGAATGTTCTGAAGCAACTACAAGTTTGTAAAAATAAAAGTGAACATACAGGTGTATTGACTCTACAATACAGCTTTCCCACAATGAGTTGTATCCATGTTTTTAGATATTGTCCACAGCATTTATTTACAGCACACCTGAAGTCAATGAAAAATACACATCTGCTAAATGACTAAATCTAAATGTAAACTGACATAATGATTTTTACAGTCATAATCCGCCAGACAGTGTGCCACATACAGCAGGTTCTTACATAACCGTTATTGGCTTGAAATGTTCCAGATCCAGGCCCTATGTAGATGAACATTACATGTAGTTTTATCTTTAGTTCGTTGTTATGGTGGTTGCTACTGACGCCGCTATTGCTGAAACCACGTAGGTTGCATGACGTACTTCCGCCCGAATGTATTTTATTAACAGACACTTTTTTTTAATGATAAAATTAGCATTTGTCCACATAATAACAAACTGATAGTTAAACAATACGGTATGCTCGCGTTAAGGTTATATATTTTAACGATGTCTTTTTCGATTCTGAGATAAGTTTTTGATAGCAGCAGGTTACGGAAGTGCATTGTGTTTTGGGCGGGGTTTGCCGGTTCTACTCTTGTTTAGGCTAAAATATCTTAAATAAACCAACATATTTGCATTTTCTTAACGTAGCTCATCTATATACAATGTAATCAATAGTTTGGCTGTACTAGATATTTGATACATTCAGTAGATATATCTTTTTACAACCCTAATTTACAACCCTACTTTGCAAACCAGAAAAACTACAACTGTAGTACTGATTTGCATCAAGCTGCATTTGGTATCTATAGGGAATTGTAGTTTTTAAAACATTAGTGTTTTACTTAGAATTGGAGGTTGTAAGTAGTGAGTTGAGAGTACAGTAAGGATTTTAGGGGGATTGTAAACACATCTATGTAATCAGATTTTAAATGTCTAATTTTTAAATGGGTTCAAAATAAATTAAATTATTTTTAAAAATACTTGACAGTGTCCCAAGTTGTTGACAATATACACATGATAGCTGAGGACAAGTGCTCTCTATAACAGTTGGTCCCATGTCTGTAGCCCCTTTTATTGCTTAATTATACACCTTCAAACATGCACCAAGGTGATGTTTCAAAACCCAATATTTCAAAACAGGAGCCATGTAGAATTTTCTTACTGACATATGTTAATCTCCAGGTTAAGACCTTTCTAACAATGTATTTGGTTTAGCTCTACAACAAAGTTTTAATTTTCTCATTTCACATACACAAGCCATCTCGGATGTAGTTTTAGAGTGCACTTTGAAGGCTCAATAGGTGTAACCTATATAAAGTGAAACTTTTTATTTCTTCCTTTCTTTCTGATTGTGTAAACAGATGTACGACCCCACAACATGAGAAATACCTGGTCCACACACACACACACACACACACACACACACAAACTCTGTGCAGACTATTATTAGACCTCATCAGAGGTTCCCAATCCTGGTCCTAGAGGCACCAACACTGCAGATGTCTCTTTTCGCTAAAACACACTTTTAGGTCTTGGAGCAGGGGTCACCAAACTTGGAGGGCTGGTGTCCTGCAGAGTTTAGCTACACCTTGCCTCAACACACCTGCCTGGATGTTTCAAGTATACCTACACCTTGATTAGCTGGTTCAGGTATGTTTAGGGTTGGAGCTAAGGGTTGTATTAGGGTTGGAGCTAAACTCTGCAGGACACCAGCCCTCCAGGATCAAGTTTGGTGACCCCTGCTCCAAGACCTGAAAAATGTGTCAGAGAAAGGAGACATCTGCAGTGTTGGTGCCTCCAGGACCAAGATTGGGAACCACTGGACTATTACATGAGCCATTCCACCCAATGGGTGACATTTGCTTGTTGTATCTCTTCAAAATTAAGCATATTTTTTTTTCAACACTGAATCTAATACAACATATATTTATCTATTCAAAATGTGTATTGGTTAATGCCAATTTCACCTCAAGAAAGTGTTTTTTTTTTTTAAATGGCTGGTTATTTGTTCAGATAATTGATATCTGTGACTAAAAATCACTTTATATTAAGGCAAGATGTATTTTAATAAAAAAAATATATATAAACCTTTTTCATTGAAAAGAAGACAGAAGCCTCAAGTTTATCATTTTGTAAAATAGTGTAATGTATTTAAAAATATTGTACAAATTATGCACCAAAAAAAACTGATAAAAACAGTCATTTAGAAAAAAGGTAAATAGAAATAGAAATAGAATAGAAATAAACATGTTGTTACAGTAATGAACACTGGGTAAGAGGAAAGAGTGTCCATATGTGTGTCCAAGTGTGCAATTTCATTGATTATTTAAATCTCCTGACAATACAGGACCGTTTAGGATTTATTTATGTATTTATTTTTTGACAGTAATTATAGAATTTTGTATAGAGTACAACATGTAAGGACTGACCAGGATGCTGACAGTGTGTAAATCGTTACATATAGAATTCTAATTCATGCATGATCCATGACGATTAAGATACAGAAAAAATAGAGCTGCATGGCAGAAAAAAAATCATAAAAATCAATACTTTATTTTTATTTCACTAAAAACGTGTTTGGGCATGAGTGGCATTTAGAACAATTGTTTAATATGACTCGAACTGACCAACGAACTGTCTCAGAGAGTGATTCGTTCATTTTGTATTAATCGCGCATGCGCAACATCCCATAGGTTCTGTATGGGAAACGGAATTGATTAGTTTACGTCTCGAACCTCCTGGTCTCGAACCCCCTGGTTCGAGTCATTTGTTCATCCCGTGAAGCAGGTGGACAGCCATTGAGGCTATGCTATCTGTATCGGAAAGAGAAATGATTCGTTCACCTCTCGAGCCTCTTGTCTGACTCATCCGAGTCGTTCGTTCTCTAGTCACGTGACGTGATTTTATTGGTTACAAAATGTAATTACTATTTCCCCAAACATTAATATTTCTCCTTCCTTACAAGCTTAGCCAGTTTTTAAACTCATGTTGGTTTTCTCTTCTTAAATTGAAGCTTTTTTATTTCTTACAATTTACATCATGCAAACTAGGTGGCTTCAGTGTCAACCATTATATTTAAAGTTTAAAAATTAAATTGTAGTGTTCAATTGTATCAGTTTCATCATTATATATAAAAACATGCAGACTCAGTTCAGTACAGTATAACTATTGGCCCCACATGGCCCAGATTAAAGGGGACCACATTGACAACAATAAATAAAAACTAGGGTGAATGAAAATAATAACAACAAGATCAGTTTTCTTCTTACAAGTGAAGTGTAACCATTACAATAAATTTGCAGCAAGATTCATATAAAGTATATTTTAATGAAAAAGATGAAAAGGCAGATAATACATTTTAAAACGGGTACGTATGTATTATGTGTGTATTTGTAGAGATGGGTTGGGGGCTGTCAACACAGTAAAAACAACTCAAACAAGCAACAAGATACATCTTTGAATGCAGTAAACAGCATGTTTTCTAACACTGATGGAGTGGTTCAGGGTGTTTGCATGCTGTTTTGACACTGGCAGTGAAGGCACAGGTTCTTTTTAAAACCACATGCAGTGTGTGACCATGATTGGCACACTGTGCACTGTGACCATGAACGCCACTTCTTTGTAGCATTCTTCTTCTTGTCATCAAAATGGATGCGGCAGACACAGCACAAATTGCCTCCATCTACCAAAGGAAAAACAAATATTTTAGAAGTCAAGCCATTTAGTTAAAATCATACCCATCACCATATTCAAAGCAACATTTTAAAGTGAGCTTATTAATTTGTAACCACTGCCGAAAATGTGGGTATTTCACATCAATTCATCTCAGACCTTGCTGAAGTTTAATCATAAGATATAAGCAGATCAACAAAGGTTCCTGGGTTCCATTTCAGAAAGTGGCTTTAGTGTAACCCTATTCAAGCCTACAGGTGGCTACAGCAGGCTGACCTACGACGTTATGGCCTTACAATTAGTAATCATAAACCTGCATCAATGTGAAGTTGAGCTCTGGAAGCAGTTGAAGAACAAAGTGGTGAAGAGATTTCTGAAATTAAAATTGAGATTGTCTCTCTTGAAATGGAAAGCCCACCTAAAATACAAAAATAGATGTAAATCAAACCTGAGAGAGAGAGCAGTAACTAAATTTTAATTTCAGAAATCTCTTCACCAGTTTGTTCTTCAGCTGCTTCCAGAGCTCAACTTCACATTGATGCAGGTCTATGATTACTAATCGGCCTGCTGTAGCCACCTGTAGTGCATTATCATTTAAAAAGCGTTTGTCGGTGTGCTCACCTCCTATCTCCGTGTTTGTATTGTAAAGAAATGTACTGGACAATCCCTTTACACTCTCAAGATGTTTTTATACTTTACAGAGTTTGGAAAAAGGCTGTTTATGTATTCTGCATGTTCTGCCTGGAATCTGCCCCTTGAAAAACTTAAAAGTGAATCTAGTTAAATG
This sequence comes from Cirrhinus molitorella, assembly GCA_033026305.1. Taxonomy (NCBI): domain Eukaryota; kingdom Metazoa; phylum Chordata; class Actinopteri; order Cypriniformes; family Cyprinidae; genus Cirrhinus; species Cirrhinus molitorella. The sequence goes on along the minus strand of CM065132.1, from coordinate 25,460,979 downwards.
GTAGTATATCCAAAATGAAGGATTGGAGGCTGATTTGTCACATTTCTTCACTGTCTAATATTTTTTTAGTCTATGATTCTGTTCCCATATCTGTTCTTATTGTAGTATTGTAATCTGTTGAAACTGCCTGTTTTTAATCTATGCTGCTTCTAGTCTTGGCCAGATCTGTTATGAGGAAGAGTTCATTAATCTCAATGGGACTTCCTGGTAAATAAAAATAAACACAATGTGGAAAGATACCTTTATCTGCAGTCAGCACAATGGCTACAGTAGTGGCTGTTTCTGAGGACACTTCTTCCATCTGCTGAGCACCTAATTATACATAAAACAAAACAACACAATAACAACTTTCTTAATACAAACTTTCAATCTTAATTACAAATTCATAACTCAATTTGTCAGCATTTATACTGTCTATAGTTAATTAGTAAATCATTGATTAAAAATAGACAGTCCCATTATTTTCATCTAAATCTCAACAGCCAATTCAAAGCGTAAAATTATCAGAATATCAACCTTATATATGCTGTTTAATGTCACCTGAATAATACTGTATCCATAAATTGTAATTTTCAAACAAGTGAGCTTTTCTCTTTGTGTCAAATGTCAATGGCAGATTTAGTTTTAATTAAGCTCGAACTAAGAGAAGGGTCTGGTTGCAGACATGCACTTGCACTCTCAGACTTGCACTTCCGCAAGTGATGTCACTTGCAGTCTTTTATTTTTTTATTTTATTTCATTTATTTACAATTTTTTAATTGAATCTCAATTTTACAACAGGTATAGTGAAGACAAGGACAAATTTTTTACTAAATTACGATGTCATTTGCATTCGCCACTTGCAGGAATCATGTTGCCAATGCAGTGATGACCACCACCGCGTGGTGGTGGTTAAACGATTAAAACTAATGTAGTACAATAATGTACAGGGTCCTGCAAATCATCTGTGAAAAAAAAAGACAAGACCCGCAAAAACTGTGGTACAGAACAGCAGAATATGAATGCAATGTGCAAAGTCTCTTGTTAAGCGATTTCCTCCCATAGAAAACCATAAACACTTCATATAGCTTAATGTATTAGATACATTAAGTGCAATTAAAAGATCAAATTCAATTTAGCCAACATTTATTAATATAATGTATATGTATATAGTGTTCTCCATACTGTAAACATGTTTTCCCATATAGAATAATCTGTCTACATATAGTCTACAGCCCTTTATATCATTGTCTTTGTCTATTTAGCTACATTACATGCTTTATTTAGGCTATAATTATTTTCTATGGGAGAAACGTTTACCGTCCATTGTGTTCTGGGATTGTCTGCATGCCTGTATGGAGTCAATCTTTTTAATTTTACTTAATGCATGCGCAATCATATCTGCTGGTCTGAATATACTTTGCATTAACAAGTCTTACACTGATTTTGGTCATTATCATCTTAGTCCGTTATTATGCCACGTTATGCTGATTGGGAGTTTTTCTCTCCATCAGCAACACACATGATTCCTGCAAGTGACAGAGAGTGCAAGTGGCAAATGCAATTGACATTGTTATTTAATTTATTTATTCTTGTCTTCACTATACCTGGCTGCAGTTGTAAAATGTAAATGAAATAAAAATAAAAATAAAAAAAGGGCTGCAATCATGTCACTTGCGAAAGTGCAGGTGTCTGAGAGTGCAAGTGCATGTCTGCAGTTAGACCCTATTGCGAACTTAAGCAATACTAAAAACTGATTTGTAGCATTTGGCAAAATGTATTACGATTAAAAGAAATACCATTTTCACACATGGCCTCTAATATTTCTTCCACAGACTTCGTTTGGATGCCATCTGCTGTATCTGTTGATTTGAAGATGAAACAAAGATGAAAATTTCACCATTTAATTTAATTTTATTATTTCAAAAATGTGTACAGTGGTCAAATGTGCTGTGCAATGACCACAGTTACTTATCTAGTAAAATATCATTCTTAGGTTTAATGCTATATATTTATTTAAAGATAAAATAAAAACAACTCAGCATACCTTCTGCATCCACGTGCTCTGACATTCCCTCTGTGGGGTTACATTGTGCTGCATCTGTTTGATATTTTTAGGGGGAAAAAAACACTTGTTTAGCATGAGCATAACAAATAATTGGCATTCCTCCATTACTGGAGAAAAATAATTAATCACACAGCAGTATCAATGAAGAAATGTAATTTGCAGAAATGATATACACAGAATTTATTTAGTGAATAGTTTGAGGAGCATGAAAAAGATAAAAAAACATTGCCAAGGGCCACAGTCACTAGTCACATTCAACTAAACAGCTATAGGATATTCCAAAGAGGTGCCTTTTTAAAAATTGTGTTGTATTATAATGACAAAACTGAGAAATAATGTCACATACCTTACAAACTCTTTCACTTAAATTTTATTCATAACAAAAGTTCTCTTACAAGACTTTTCAAACTGAGTAGGTCTAGACCATACTCTTTATAATATTATTAAACAATTAGTTCACTTCATAATTACAATTTCCTGATAATTTACTCACCCCCATGTCATCCAAAAAGTCCATGTCCTTCTTTCTTCAGTTGAAAAGAAATGAAGGTTTTTGATGAAAACATTCCAGGATTATGCTCCTCATAGTGGCCTTCAAAGGGCCTTGCAAGTGCTTCCACCAAGCCACCTTCCATATTCTTCAAAAAGCTTATGCTGTATGTCCTACACCTTCCCTATTGAACTTGCAGAACTAATGCGGTGCCAGTTCTGTTTCCCCCATAATCTGATTAGGAAAGTAAAGGAAAGAATGGTGACCTATACTCAGAATTTGTGCTCTGCATTTAACCCATCCAAGTGCACACACACAGTAGTGAACACACAGTAGGCAGCCATATTGCTATTGCCTGCGGCGCCCAAGGAGCAGTTGGAGCAGTTGGGGGTTCACCTCAGTCGTGGTAATGAGGGTGGAGAGAGCACTGATCATTCACTCGCCCCACCAACAATCCCTGCCAGACCTGGGACTCGAACTTGCAACCTTTTGGTTACAAGTCCGACTCTCTAACCATTAGGCCACGGTTTCCCCCCTGATTACGAAGGTGTAGGACATACAGTGTAAAAGCTTTTTGATTAATAGAAGAAGGGGGTTTAGCAGAAGCACTTGCAAGGAGAGCATTTGTGTTTATAAAGCATATATATATTTGTATTTTTTTTTTTAGAAAATGACCAATGGTTTCTTCAGATAAGACCATTATTACTGGTATCGTTTAAAGACCTTTGAAGTTGCACTAAAACTGTAATTGACCTTCAACCATTTGGGGTCCACTGAAGTCCACTATAAGGAGAATAATCCTGAAATGTTTTCATCAAAAACCTTAATTTCTTTACGACTGAAGAAAGAAGGACATGGACATCATGGATGACCAAGTGGGTGAGTAAATTATCAGGAAATTTTTATTTGAAACTGAACTAATCCTTTAACTAAGACCCAAAAATCCCCACCATGAGCAAGCACTAGGTGACAAAGGCAAGGAAAAACTTCCATCTGGGCGACCATCTGCCTCGACCAGTGAGGGTGAAGGGACAGAGAGAGATGCAATGGCCCAGCACTATACAAAGACTCACATGTAGGCCTGTATTATTCTTTAGTCAACTCATTTTCCCACTTTGCATAGAGCCAAATGGTCTGCCAAAACACAAGTGGAGAAACACAACCACTGGTAATGTCACTTACTTATTTCAAATGAAATCTCCTCAGCAGCTTTCAAGATGGCTTCCAACTGGTTCCTTCCATAAAAGGAAGGCTTCTTTAGGGTAAGGCTGTTGGGCAGTCCAGCAACTTTTATGGTCATGCCCTGATTCACCAGGGACTGGTAGGGGAGCCTTCCAGTGCCTCCAGCCTCCTCTGAAAGACACGGACACACACACACACACACACACACACACACACACACGTTACAAAATTTTACACAGTTGGACAATTGTGACTCTCCCCTCTGGCTGATAGCCAGTGTACAGGCTGCATTTTGGTTAAGTGTCATAATCTAATGGTTGATGGGCACATTAGATAAATAATTTTTATTCTTTTGATAATAATGCCATGGAATTCATGAAGGTATATTAGGTTATCAAGATAAGCAATTTCTTTACATCAGCCTTAAAAGTATATGAACATATGCTTACTATATTTTTGGTTGAACAGATCTTGCACTTTTTGTACCAGCACACTGACTCGATCTTTGGTACTGGCTGTTGCTGAGGAGCTGGCTACAGATGTAACAACAGACAACAATTCATTTCATAAAATTGTATTACGTGTATTCACACTCTTACAGCCATTTCTGTTGATTTTTATATAACCAATACCTTTGAAATGCAGTGCAAAGTTGTTCACTGTGTCCGTTGAGTCAAGGAAATCAGTGGCTCCTTTGCTGCTCAGTTCAAACACTTCTAAGCTGGACTTTTGACGATCGAATGACAAAATGGCTGTTTCCACATCCAAATCCTCAAGCTTGGACACCTTTATAATATTTCGATAAACAAGACAACCACAAAAATAGTAAATAATTGATTATACACAAAATAGACAAAACCTACTTTTAAAAATCCAACACATACTAAAGAAACAGCTCATAACAGGGCTTGGCAATATATGAAAACAGTGTTGTCACATGTGGCAAATAAGTGGTCAGGGACCACCAGGGTTACATTAACTATACATTAGCTGTGTTTACATAGAGTCTAAAATCCAACTAATAATTTGACACATAGCCATTTGTGATTACTAATGCTTCAATTGACCACCTTTATCTGAATAGACCAGCCCAAACAGTAGGAATTTAGTTTGAGAGGGTCGTATGGGCCTTGACATTTTCTTCAATGTGAGAATGTGATGTTGATGGCCTTGTAAACAAAAATAAGCTGGAATACTCGTTTAGGCCCCGATTACACCGAACACGCTTTTTATGTCTATAAACACGAGGTGCACCACACTGCCTTTTTTGGTGACTTTTAAAAAAAAAGTGCAGTGCACAGCGTTTTTTTAATGTTGCTAGGAAACCATTAAACCATCAAAACATTCGATTGGACAATGGAAAAAACGCGATGACGGCAAGCGCTTTTCTGCACAGAGTTGTTTCAACTTCAAAAATGCGAGGCGCAGCAGGCGGCTAAAACGCGAGGTGCCGGGGGTGCTAAATGCCTAGCATGCCTAGCAAATGAAGCTTCTTTCCAAACCTCTAACTTTAGCTTCTTGAGGTGCATTTTAATTAGTGCATCCCTTATTTCAGGGCTAAGGCCCTGCCCGTGTGCCCTCAGTGCTGCTGCCTCTTCATAGTATTTCTTCTTTTCATCTTCCCCCAATCTGGCCCACCTGCCCTTGATATCATTCATTGTGCCTAAGAGAAAAATAGTTGCACAGTAAACTTAAGATACTTTAGAGTCAGCATCTCTTTTTTAAAGTACATTCATACAATGACAACCTGTCCAACACACTGGTTTACTTGGGTTGTAAAACTCATTTCTCTGTGACAACTCTGTAAAGGCAAGGCAAGGCAAGGATAACGTGTAAAGTAGATGACCTGATGATTCTTTTAAGATGCACAGCAGTTTTACACTGATGAATGCACCTTGCGTGAGTGAAGTACTTGCTAAATACTACCTTGAAAATCTGTTTCATGACCCTTGTAAACCCCTGATGTAAACAGGGCTGCTATGTACAACAACAAACCATTTAGTATAACAGTCATTCTTGAGAAGTGGGACAAAACATGTCCACCAATTATAACTGCTATTAGTTTTAAAAATAAAAATATTTTCAAACTATAAATGTTATGGGGATTAATAATAGAATGTATTTAACACAATTATACCCTTCAGTTTAATTTTAAAATTATTATGTGAAATCTATGACACTTCTTGTCTTCTCACTACATCTAAAACAGTGTGTCCACAGAGAAGGGTTCATTCATTCATATGCTATAAAATGGATAAAAATGTTTTTAATGATGAAAAAGAGCTTGTTTTATCAAAAACAACACTTGATAATATATCATATCAAAGCAAGGTTGTTTTTCAATGACACATGTATGTTTAATAAGGTTTCAAAATTGTGTCCTCACTTTTTGTCAACACCGTCAGATATTAATTAAAATGTAATAAATCAGGAAATATGATGGGCAGCTGTCACTCTAAAGTACCCCACTGCCACAGTGCTCCTCTGCAGAGTACATCAGTGTCAGACAGACTGTGCTAAGTTTTATAGTTTTAGAATATTTTAAATTCTAATGTTAATATTTCCTGTGTCGCAACCGTAATATGTCAACACCATCTTCCAATTTCTGAGGAAATTATTTGAAATATTTAGATCATTTCATTTTCCAGAAGCAGGTTCCATTAGCCTCTAGCATCAACAGAAAAAAAACAAAATGGCTACATGAACTCCATTTGTTTTGTGAAAGAAATGCAAATTTGTCAACACCGTCAGATGTCACCACCATAAGATTTTGTGTTTCAATGATATATCAAAATACTTAAATGTGACTCCTGAATAGAAGCTTCAAAAACAACATACTCGCTGTTTGTTGTGTTTGTTTTAATACAGTAATTGATTGGTTCAATGCATTTGTTACTTAAAATGACTACAAATTCAGGTTTTGGTCACCACCGTCAGATGTGTCAACTCCGTCAGATTTGTCACCTCCGTCAGATGAATATTTTGACAATATTTCATAATGATATTTAATATTTGTTGTTGAATTGTTGGTCACATGTGTTAGTGTAATCTGTCTGCTAACTTGAGAATGTGTTTTGCAATGTTAAATATATCTAGAATGCTGTTAAAGATAAAGATACAATTATATTACACAGTACAAGTTAAAAAGCACATTTTGTTAAAAAAAACAGAAAGGTTGGGAGGTTGTATCAAAGCATAGTTCAGTATCTTAGTGCATATAAGATACATAAATGTGGTTTCATTTGTCTGAGTACATGGTTTTATTTTTTCAATTTTGCACCCTGTTTTGTCCCACTTCTCAAGAATGACTGATAACAATTAAAAGCATCTGTTAAATATTGTCTCTTACCTTTGTTTCTCAGTATGTCTCTACAAAAAAGATTATAAGGTGACAGCTCTCTGATATGAACTTTGGCTTTTGATGGCTGGGGCTCAGAGGTAGCTTTTGTAATTACAGATCTTTTGTAATTACCAATCCAGTTCTGAAAAAGAAAAAATAACGAAAGTGTATTACACTAATTAAACTGAATGTTAACAAAACACTTCATTTATACAAGCACTACAGCAGAGTCATATATGTATTTGACATGTTGATTTGTTAGTGTGTCACTGAAGTAAACCTTACTTCTATGACACTGGTGTCCAAACCCGTAGCTGATGCAGCTCTTGTTATTAAGGGTGAGCCAACACGGTCCATTCCTTCTTTAAAAAAAGATATCAACTTTTCCCTCTGTTCTGGATTAATGTGTGTTCTCTCTTGTTGAATAACAACAAAGAAAAAAAGCTAGTCAGTAATAAATCAGTAATAAAAAGACAGTGTTGCAGATCATACCACTGTTCTCAGAAACACTTGCCTAATGCTTCTAAATTAGCAACTGTAGGCTTACCTCTCTGGGCCATCTTCAACCTAAAACAAAAACAGAGAGAAACTTGCACTATACAGATTTGTAACCAATTTTGGATTGTTCAACATAGACATAGAGGAAGGAAGTAATAAAACAAACTTACCACAGACGTCTTTGCAACACGCTGGAAATTGATGCTGTAAATTGAGACAAAAAAATAGGTAAAGAGATATTTGTGTTACAAAGGCTGGCAGACAGATAGACAGCTAAGCACACAGACAGGTGGGCCTGTGCCTTTGAGTTTTATTTTTAATGTTCACTGTTGAGGACAGCAGTTACTCACAGAGACACCACAGTCTATTTACTTTTAATAGACTGTCAGTGTTCGTCTTTTGCATGAATGTAATTGTAAGCTTCCTCATGTGGGATCAAATGCAGCCAAGCTCTGTTCAAACCCACACAACTTTATTTTACATTCTAGTCAAGATCCCAAGGTTTCCAAAAATTAGAGAGCCATAAAAACGTCTTGGGTTTGAATATTTCACTCAATATGAGCATGATATAACTTCAGTGCAGCGTTAACGAGGAGATACACATATATAAAATAATCCTTACTGTCTTACAATGTAGAAAAAGTCATTTTAACAGGCTAACTTTGCGTTTAACTAGTAAACTAAACTTCCCCATTAGCTTCAGCCATGTAAAAACATGCTAATTAGCAATTAATGCTACGTAACGTACATAAGGGCTGCTAATAACTTAATATATAACAAACACAATTACAAGGTTACTCGTGTCACGCCATTTTAAAACACATTTTCTGTATTGTTTTCGCGTATTGGCTGATTAATTACAGTTTAAATACTCGGTTTTATCATTTCAATGATCTTACCTGAAAATTTTCAACCGCGAAATACTGCGACGTTGCTGCGTCATTCAGTAGACTTCCGATCCCCGGTGAGCTGGATTCCTCTGGGATTGGATTGGAGTCTTCTCTAATTTGTATCGCTGATTAACCATGTGGATGGATGATAACAGCCTTCTGAGCCTACCAGTAGGCGCAGCAGGCCCCTTCTGGCCCATATCTATCAGCTGATAACCACTGATAACGCCCATTCAATCGAGTGATAACATTCGAAGCGGGTGCATAAAATGTACAAAAGATCATGAACTAAATACAAAAACTGGACCAAAACAGTGTACGTTTTCACCTCATAGAGGGGAAAGGTGTTGAATGCAATACCCCTGCAAACAAGCCTGCACTGGCCTTTTACGGGCCCACTTAGGGCTAGCCTGAGGGCCCCCAGTGGACTGCCAGCACAGGGCCCCTGAGAATTTGCTCGTTGGCAAAGTGTTGGCGCCTTAGCGCTGGCCCTGCTTGGGCAGCCCTCATTTAGCCCCCAGGAACCACTCACTTTTCCCACACAGGGCCTAAACTAATCTACTACAACAATAAATGTTTCACTGTTTCACTTTAAATACTTTTCAGCCACTATAACTTTAATTAAAAAAAAAAACTGTTAATATACATCTGAAATGGATGCAGTCACCACATAACTAATATCTGTATTGTCAAAAATGTACAGTAGTCAAAGGGATTTCAAATCTATGGATTTATTAAATACAAATAGAAAACTTTCAGTTCAGGTTAATACAGCTATAGCCAAAAAATGTAAATACACAAAAGTACAAAAAAAAAAAAAAGAAAAGAATGAAAGCAAACAAAGCAAGTAATAGTAGCAATGTAAGATTGCAGGACAGGGGTGCCCAACCCTGTTCCTGGAAATCTACCTTCCTACAGAGTTTATTTCCAACCCTGATCAAACACACCTAAGGAAGAAAACTGCCCACAAAATTCTTATTACACCAAAGATCTTCAGCCCTGCTCCTGGGGACCCACTTGCCTAGAAAGTTTATTTGCAACCAGCTTCAGCACAGCTGCCTGCAATTTTCAAGCAGTCTTGAGGAGCTTGATTGCCCGCTTCAGGTGTGTTTGATTAGGGTTGTAGCTAAACTCTTCAGGATACTGGGTCCCCAGGAACAGGGTTGAAGACCTCTGTGTTACACCTCAAATATGGCTTGTTAGATCCACTTTCCTGTAGAGCAGTGGTTTTCAAACCTGTCCTGGAGGCACCCCTGTCCTGCACATTTTGCATGTCTCCCTTATTAGCACACCCAAATCAAGTCTTGGAGTCTCCACTAATGACGTGATGATTTGAATCAGGTGTGTTAGATAAGCGAGACATGCAAAATGTGCAGGGCAGGGGTGCCTCCAGGACAGGTTTGAAAACCACTGCTGTAGAGTTTAGCTCCAACTCACCTGTGATTTTCTAATGATCCTGGAGACATTGATTAGCATGCTCAGGTGTGTTTGATTAAGTTTAGAGCGGAACTCTGCAGGAAAATGGATCTCGTGAGCCAGATTTGAGGATCCCTAGCCTATATGAAACAACAGGTTCTAAACAGGTCTATTTTGGTTTGAGCCATTCCAGTTTAATTGAGTGGCTAAAGAATGACAAGTCAATGCTGTTTGTATTCTCCTAGTTGTATTACAGGGCTGCCTACACAAAACCTGCATAGGCCCAAAAGATACAAAAGTTGCTCTGGGCCCAAATGGGCAAGCCCACACTGGGCCTGTTTAGGTTTAGTGTGGCCTGGCCCTAACCCACTGTGCCTGCAAAAAGCCTGCATGGGCCCTGCAAGGACATGTTTGCAGGAACCCTACCAGTCATCTGGGTTCATCTGTTGGTACTCAGAACCCTAGATGAAACTTTTGCTAGATTTTATAATCTGCACATGCAACCAGTGTTAGGTTCAACCCAGAACACAGACTGCTAACAAGCTAAGGCTGAAGAGGCAGCTCTCATGAAAAAAAAGTGAGGAACACTGGTCTAATCTTTCAATGGCGAGGGGTAAGAGTGAGATTCATTTACCTTTTCTGAATAGGTCAGAGGTGTTTGTGCTCCCAAGAGCAACCACTAGAGTTGGGAACTTAGAGTAATTTATTCACTTGATTTAATGGAATATTTAATACAAAAAATGAAATTTTCTCAACCTGAGGCCATCCAAGATGTAGATTTAGATGTAGTTTGTTTGTTAATAGCAACACATTTGGAGAAATTTAGCATTACATCACTTGCTCACCAATGGATCCTTTGCAGTGAGTTGGTATTTATTTCTTACAAAGACACAGCTTTTCTCTTCTTCTGGTTTAAGTAAATTATCAGCAAATTCATCAAAAATATTTGTGTGAACTACTCCTTTAAATGCAAAAATGTGTTTACTGGAGCTGATAACTTTGTGTGTGAAAGTATGTAATGTTAAAAGAAATACTCTATTTTTATATTTTAGTTACATGCTTAATTAGTGTTCTAATATTTAAAAAATAAATATTGCAATAGATGAGGGCCTCGGTCATCTCATCACAGCAAATATGGAAAATCCAGAAACAGACTGCATGGTAATTTCATCACTTTTTAGTATTGTTTGAATTTGTGCATGTTTTAAGTAACAGTTAAATATGTCGATATATATATATATATATATATATATATATATATATATATATATAGACATATGTAGCTGTTATTTCTACCAACGCTTCATCTTTAACTACAGCTCCATCACCGCACCATTGACCAATCTGTTGAAAGGCAAGCCCAAATCGCTGTCCTGGACCCCGGAAGCCACCTCTGCCATGAAGAAACTAAAGGAGTTGTTCACAATGGCTCCTCTTCTTACTCACCCTGATCCACACAAACTCTTAGTCGTTGAAGTGGATGCGTCAACATCTGGGGTAGGAGCCGTCCTATCGCAGCAACACCCACCTCGACTCACTCCATGTGCCGCCTTCTCATGGAAGTTATCCTCGACGGAGCAAAACTATGACTTCAGGAATAGAGAACTACTCGCCATCAAGCTTGCCCTAGAGGAGTGGAGACACTGGCTGGAAGGAGCTTCTCACCCATTCATTGTCTACACTGATCATTGCAATCTCGAATACCTCCATGAATCCAAGAGATTTACCCCAAGACAAGCCAGGTGGGCACTATTCTTCACCCGATTTAACTTCACCATCTCCTATCATCCCGGAACAAAGAACACCAAGGCTCCCTCTCCAGACTCCACTCACCAGACAAACTACCTGAACAACCAGAAACCATCATACCCACTAGTCTCATTAGCCCCTTTTACACATACAGACTTTACTGGTAAATTGCCATTACGAGATCATGTGTGAATAACACTTTTTCAAAAATACTGGTAAATTCATTCTGGCAATTTACCAGTAAGGGTAGCTGTAACATTACCAGTAAATTGCCGGAAAGTCTGCTTTGGTCCAAATAATAATGTTCTTTTGGAGATGACGTTATTACTCTGAGCTGTTTACAAAGCTCTGCTGCTTGTTTAAATTATTTTTCCTATGTAAAAATGCACTTGATGGATATCTTTACTACTGTGCCTTGTCTCGCAGCTGTTTCAAGTGTTGCGCTCGAGACCCGGCCTTCTTTCTCATTCATCAGCGCTGCGGCTCTGCAGTTGGATACTATAATGCGCGTCTCAGGTTTATAAGAGCAAAAAACGCATTCTGTTTGTTCATCCCCTTATGCCAATCACAATACTTTGTAGTCAGATTGGACAGATAGTGAAATTAAAGCGTTTCTGCCGACATCACAGAATTTACCGGCATGTTGGTACTGTTGTGTGAATGGTCTCTTACCGTTAAAAAGCCAGAATGCTGTTGCCTGTGTGAACCAAGGTTATTATAGTTAATGAAAACGAACAAAAAAACTAAAACTAGAATTGAAAAAGCATTTTCGTTAACTGAAATAAAAATAACAACGAGAGTTTAAAAAAAAACGAGAACTAATTGAAACTGTTTTTTGTGTGTACAAAACAAACTTGAACTAATATTATAGCAAAAACGTCCTTCGTTTTCGTCTTTGTAAATACATAAGCCTTTTGGGTTGAAATAAAATCTATTTACTTCACGCTGGCAGTTTTACGCCAGGTGTTTGACCCGTACGGCACCATGTAGTCTGTGACGTCACGTGTCCATAGTCTGTCACCGACGTCGCCGGCTAGCGTGATGGCTGCAGTGAAAGTTGGAAGAAAGCGGCAGAGTCCTATTTGGGATTTCTTTGATTATGACAGTGTCAAAAATAAAAGTAAGTGCCTTGTTGTAGAAGCAGGTGATACAATATGTGGAATACTTCTCAAGGGGAAAAACCCCACAAATCTGAAAGTCCATTTGAAAAGCTCACACAAAAAGGCGAACCAAGAGTACCTGGACAGGCTAGCTTCTCGCCCGCCCTCCCCCAAAAGAGAAGCGATAGCCAGGCCAGGTAACATGGGGAAGGAACGTGATACGACAGCATCCATAATGGACTGCTTCCACCGCCGACCAAATAGCTGCTGGTTAGTAAATGCGCAGGAACACCACAAAGAGACTGGAATGTCTACACGACTGTGTGACTCAATTGCCTTCAAAAAGTTCTGCACTTCACTCGAACCAAAATTCAAAACACCGGAGCTGCAAGAGTCAATAACCTCATCGGAGCTAAGATGGATAAGGCTAAGCAGAAGTTGAAAGATATAATAAAAGAGGCGAGGTTGGTGAGCCTATGTGTAGATGGTTGGAGCAAGAGAGGATTAACAGCATCTTTCATGGGTGTGTCAGCTTGTTTTTACCATCCGCCCGGAGGCCAAGTTCACCATGCTTTGCTAAACCTACACCGGATGGAGCACCCACACACCGGGGAGGCCATTGCCCGCTGCATTGATCAGACATTAGATGAATGGGGAATTGGAGAAGACAAAGTGCTGCTTATTGTGACAAATAACGGCTCCAACATTGTCAAGGCTGTGCGTCTACTTGGGGATAGAAGCCGCGAGCAAAGTGGGGAGTCAGCTGATGGCTCACAGCCTCAACCAGGAGGTGCTGGAGACAACCAGGATGAATTGTGGCTCCAGTCAGAGTCCGAGGAGTCGGACATGGAGGACGAGGAGTGTGGAGAGCTTGGTGAGTGAGATTATTAGCACAATGTGAGTCAGCAGATTCGTTGGACTGAAGCATTGCATAAAATTACATTTAATATTTAAAAAAATAGATTTTATTAAAATATTAGCATTTTTAAAAAAACATTTTAAAATATAAAATGTATGTTTATTTGCAACAGTTATGCTAACAACAATAAAAAGACATTTATGACATGAAACCGTGACATCTGCTGACACATATTATCAAAGTCAGCTTTATTGTCAGACATGCAGACAATTGAAATTACATTACTCTCAGACCCTGGGTGTATACAGATAACAAAAAACAACAAGAGGAATACAAATATACAATACATACAAATTGTTTTAGTAAATAAAGAGATTCTAGTACAAAATACTATATACAAATAAGGGCACATACTTTTTAAAGTGCAAATCAGCGTTGAGCTGCGTCATGCATTATGCTGCGTTCGCTGATACAGGAATATCCCAGCTGAAGATAATGAGGAAATTACATCATTCCCCTTCACAAGTGCATTCCAAATGACTAAATAATGACAGACACGTGCTCTGAACACTCAAGTCTTCACTAGGGCTGCATGATTATGACAAAAATCATAATTGTCGGTTATTGTAATTGCGATTATTATTGTTGATTAATAGATTTTACATTGAAGTTTTTAAATGTTTTATAACTTTTTGTGAAGCAGATGTATGGTACATTCTCAACATCCAAAACTAAATGATATAATGTAAATAACAAATAATTATGGGAGTTGTGTTGTTAGTAAAAAATCCAAAAAGAATAACTTCAATTTATCAATTTTACAATCGCTGATTTACCAATGTGTTTAGTGCTTAAGCATACTGCCGAAACGCACAGATATGAGCACAAAGGGACAGCTGCAATTAAGGATTTTGGTGATTATGTAATTGTTTCACCCGTAATTGTAATCCCGATTAGTTTTACGATTAATTGTGCAGCCCTAGTAATCACTACGATTTGGAAAATGACACGACACACGAATCGTTACACCCCTAGTGATTATTTTGACAGATACATTTGTTCATATTATTAGATTTTTTTTTTATTTTGGATATTTGTATATTTGACATTTTATGCTTACGTTAACTAATTGTTTGTTTTCTCATCCTTCTTTGCAAAGAACTTGACCTGCCAGATGATGGGGAGAATAACAAGTTCCAGAGAATGCCATGCTTTACCCACACCCTTCAACTCACATTGAAAGATGCCATGAAGCACCCAAATGCTGATTCACTCATAACAAGAGCAAGAAACCTGGTAAGTGCTGTGAGGAAATCATCAGTGGCAAATGAAGCATTGATCAAAAAGTGTGGCAAAACTCTAGTCCGGGATTGTAGCACATGCTGGAACAGCACGTTTGATATGCTGAGAAGACTGCAGGAGATCAGAGCTGAACTAAACCAAGTACTTGAGGAGTTGAGCATGGACACACTTCTCACAAGCGACTGGACTAAGCTTGAGAAATTGGTCAAGCTACTTGAGCCCTTTGCCATTCACACAGACCAGCTTCAGAATGACAGCCAGTCACTCTCACAAGTAGTGCCATGCCTGCTCAACCTCGAGGCACACCTGCTGACCACTACTGCTGGAAAGCAGTTAGCACAAGTGCTGCTGAAGTCTTTGCGAGAACGTTTTTCTTCCATTCTTAGCCCTGATTCCCCACAGTTTGATGCTACACCAGCAGCAGCCTGCCTAATGGATCCAAGTGTTTCACTGGTTCTTCAAACACCAGACACAGTGCCACTGAGGAGAGCAGCTCAGTCTTTTGTGCAAAAACTGGCTGCTGCTCAGAATAACCTAGCTACTGCTTCTCAGGATGATGTTGCCCAGTGCTTAATTTGTAAATTGCGAGGTGCCGGAACAAATCGGGGTGACGGATCCGGCATGTGATCAGAGGAGGAGGAGGTAACGGAGCGTTCGCGTTATCACGTTGGCGGGCCATCTGAAGTTAATAACAGCTTGGATATAGCTTTTTTTGTGCGCATGAACTCTAAAAAAAATGTTTTTATTTATTTATTATTTATAGTTCAAACAATTTTTCTTTAGGCCCAAGTGTTTGGGTATTGTTTAAACCAGCGTAAAATTAGCACAACGTGTTACATCCTATATTACTATTATTATTATTATTATTATTATTATTATTATTATTATTATTATTAATATTAGCCTACTAATTTTAATATTATTATATTAGCCTATATATAAAATATTATATTATAATTTTTTTTCACACAACAAACAGTCTATTAAACACTGCAATGCCACAGAAAATGAACATAATGACATTCTTACCTTTCTTTTTAGTTGTTTAAAATTGACCATAGCACAGGCATCAATTTCCCCTCGGTCTCTCTAGATCGTGCTTTGCTTCTGGGGTCTTTTGCAGTCCTGTGTCCCTTCGAAATCCATGACCTCACGTATGGAATGGGGTTAAACTGAGATAAAGGTGGTCCAACAAGGCAGAGAAATAAAAGTGATGAAATTGTGGAGGTGTGGAGAGATGCTCGGTTTGCACTGCAGATTAAGTTCATTTGAGAAAATCCCCTCTCACACTCTGCACTTGATATCGGAACTGTGGTAACAGCAGTCAAAATATCTTTTAATCCTTCTGGAATGAGCCGGCCGCCGTTCTCTCGATATTCCCTCAAAGCCCGGACGGCAGTTCGAGGACTGTCAATCCCAAACTGTTGACAAAGAGACTCAGTTTCAGTTTCACCATATGTAGCTCCGGCATCCTGAGGCCAGTACTCAGGAAAAAGCACTTTTAGCTCTTCAATGAATTTGCTGTACCCCGTCCGGTCTGCTTCTGCCCGTCCGTACGATAGCATGCGATTCTCTAGACTTCTTGCCAGACTCTTAAAAAACACCTTGTGGTCCATTCCTTTTTCTTCCTTTCGTCCTGAATGCAGGGGAACGCCTTGGAAGATGCTGTCATTTACAGCATTTTGACTGATTTGACTGTGACATCCAGGTCTCACAGACATTGCCTCAAACACCCTTGCCTCACGACAAATAGCTCTATGCGCTGCTATTATTGTACAGTCTTGCTTTTGGAGCTCCAACGACAGCTCAGACAACTCTTGAAGTGCATCGTACATGAGGCCGAGATTTTGGACGAAACTGTATGAGGACAAACGCTTAGCTAGGCCACTGTAGCCCGCGCGGGTAACGCTGTCACGGGAGAAATCTTCTGCTGCCTGACTTAAATGATTGTAGAGGGCAGGATAATTTTTCCATACAGCTTCAACAGATCTAAAACTCGACGCAACCCATCTGTTGTCCAAGACCCGGCCAATTCTGCCCAAATTAATGTCTAATTCATCAGCGCATTTTTTGAGCTCAATTCTGTTTTTGTTTGATGTGCTGTACAATGTGTAGAGTTTATCCATGAAAATCCTAAAGTGATTTATTTCTCCTAATTCTTTCATCGTATCGCCGACCGCGAGCTCCAGTCGATGCGCTGAGCAGTGCCACACTATCATATTTGGGAAAAGTGATTTAAGTCTGGCTGCCACTCCGGACTTGCGGCCCAGCATAACTGATGCGCCGTCACACGAGAGACCTATCAGGGTTTTAGACAGAAAATCTTGGGTAAAATTAACACCCTCCAAAGCACGTAACAGTTGACCGACAATTCCTTGGGCACTTTGGTCTTCAAGTTCAACGAGTTCAACGAGTTCAACAAAAATATTCTCAGGCGACTCCATGTCAGGCAGTTGAAATCTGACGTAAATGATTAAAGCACTCTTCCTGCTTAAACTAGTTGCTTCATCAAGCATCAGACCAATTTTAGGAGCGCAAGCAACAATCTTTTCGAATATTTTTTTTTTCATTTCAAGTGAAATATGGCTCTGTATGTTTGCACATGCCACATTAGAGTGGAGAATTCTTCCCATGTCGAGACCATTTAATTCCTGACAGTCAATTTCACTCTCAAATCCGTACGCCGGTCTGTGGCGCTTTGCTTCTTTGTAAGCTGTACGAAAAATTCTTGCAGTAGTTTTCACTTCGTCGGACAGGTTATTTATTATTGTCTTTTGTAACGAGTCTTCTTTTGCCTTTTCGAGAATGCTAAGTGCTGCAATGTGCGCCTTCGTCTGAGAGTGTTCAAACACCTTTTTCCTAAATGCCCTCTGTTGTTTTTTAAGATCTGTGGCTGACGACGTTACAGTGCATGTCACCCACTCTTTGGCCAGTTTCATTCCTGCCGATTTTTCGGGACCCAGACTTCCAACCTTTTTACAAACAGTGCAGCCCAAATGCGACCCCTCCATAACAAGCCACGGATATAATGTCTTTTTTGTTTTCAACTCTGCTTCTGTCCATATTGCCCCGGTTTTTTGGCTCTCTCCATCTGCGCTTGTTTGCTCACCTCCCCATGCTTCTTCTTCCTCCGTCCCGCCAGAACTCTCTGCAGCTGTCAACTTTCTTTGCTCATCATCACAGATTGATTCTTCTTCCTCTATGTTAACATCAGCTGGTGAACTTGAACCCTTGTTATCGGGATCTGTATTAATTTTTGACTGTTTGGTTTTTGGGCCCTGTCTAAAATAATCTCGTAAATTAAGCTGTCTTTTCGCCATTGTTCCACTTTCTAATTTAAAACTGAAGCTTCCCCTCCCCCTCATACACAGACAGACACAGCATCCACCAATTACAGAAGCAATTACAACCCCCCCAATCCCTGCATGAGTAACGCACAACTTTTTTTCTTTTTTTTTTTAGTTTATTTTTTTATATTTTAAAGGGGATAATGTTATTTATGTTAGCATTATTATTATTATTATTCTTTATTAATATTATTATTTTATTATTATTAAATATGCACGCTACAGGTCAGCATGAATGTTTTTCATTGGAGCGGGAGGTGGGGGATCCGCCAAAATGAGGTGCCGGATCGGATTTCAGAGGTGCCGGATCCGGATCCGGCTTGTTCCGGCACAAATTAAGCACTGATGTTGCCACTGCAAGGGCCAGTCAAACTCCAACAAGTTCCCCTCCTACTGTCCTACAGAAATATCGCTTTCTTGTCAATGTGTCACTGACAAATCAGCCTGATGTGACCAATAGTCTGTTGACTGAAATAAATAAGTATGTTGATGATGTCAAACACGGTGTCTTTAATGAGACACCACTGCAGTTCTGGAGGTCAAGAACGGTTGTCTATTCAAAACTTGCCCCTGTGGCATTGGACCTTGTTAGTGCCCCTGCCTCACAAGCCTTTGTGGAGCGCATCTTCTCTGTGTGTGGACTGTTGTCATCTGGCCTTAGAAACGGAACAACCACATCTCTTGAGCAGCGCGTTTTCCTCAAGATCAACAACAAATTGTTGCTTGACTGAAGTTCACCCATTTCTGTTTACACACACACAAACACACAATTTCAAAAAGCTGAATTTTAAGATAGTTCATTCATTCAAAATGCAAAGGTTGTCTGGTTGTTCGTGATTTCTTAGATTGAGCTCCCTGGGACTCCTGGTTGCCGTTCACGTGTGTCTTTAGTCTGTTGGCTATGTTAATTTGTACTCAGCACACTGTGTATCTAACCTCAGAAGCAGCATTGCACAAATATTGTACTTAGGGCTGTTATCTTGTTGGCTGTTGTATTTCAGTTTGAGGATGGGTGTTCATGTGTCCTCTGAATACATGTTTCAAAATGTATCTTTGATTGAGTTTTTATTATACAATACTTATTCTGGTGATTTTGAATCATGCACCTGACAAATATCCTAATTTACAAAAAAAAACTAAAACTAACACTGTAACTAATAAAAACTAAACTAAAACTAAGCAATTTCAAAATATAAAAACTAGTAAATCTGCCTCTAAAAACTAATTAAAACTAACTGAATTTAAAAACAAAAAGTTAAAATCAAATAAAAACTAAAACTAATAAAAAATCCAAAACTATTATAACCTTGGTGTGAACAGCATATTTCTGTATTTACTGGTAAAGTCGTACTGGTAATTTTCCAGCAATTTATCAGAATTGCTGTGTGAAAGGGGCTATAGTCAGTCCTATCCAGTGGGATATCGAAGAGGATATCACAACAGCCAGTGTCTCCGATCCTGCTCCGCCGGGGTGTCCTTCGGACCATCTCTTCGTTCCTTGTACTCAACGCACTCAACTCATCCACTCCGCTCATACCTCCCTGGGCACTGGTCATCCTGGGACCAACCAAACCCTCTCACTGCTATCCGATCACTTCTGATGTCATTGGCCTTATTAGGCCACCAGAAGGTACCTGAGAGGATGTCGGGAGTGCGCCATGTCGAAAACACGTTGCCATCTGCCAACAGGAAAAACTAATGCTGTTACCAGTTCCCTGACGTCCTTTGTCACACTTAGGAGTGGATTTCGTCACAGATCTTCCTGCTTCTGAAGGTAACACATGCAACCTGGTAACAGTGGACAGATTCTCAAAGGCCTGCAAGTTAATTCCTCTCAAAGGACTACCTATAGCAATGGAAACTGCAGAGGAATTGATCACCCATGTGTTCCATAACTTTGGCATCCATGAAGAAATTGTCTCTGATAGAGACCCACAGTTAATTTCCCACATCTTGAAAGCCTTCTTCTCGCTCCTAAGTGTGACCATCAACCTATCTTCTGGGTACCATCCTCAAAGTAATGGTCAAACGGAGAGGAAGATCCAGGAGATAGGCTGCTACCTCCGTACTTTCTGCCATGGCCATCAGAACCCCTGGAACCGGTTCCTTCCATAGGCAAAGTACAGACACACATGCATCAAGTTTTGATGAGGATGCTGACAGAATTATTTACTTCTTAGAGAACAAATATGAATAGATGGGAAAAAGAAAAATATTTGAGCACACATACTTTCAGGATGAAACCAATGAGAAGTTTTCTACATGAGGTGCTGTAACTATGTGATGTAGTTGGTTCATCTGGCTGTGCTTCATTTCTGTAGTGATCTAGAATCTGATAAGCCCTTGATAACTTCCTCCTGATTTATGCTATAAATCTGACAGTGTAACTGGATGACATAATGATACAATAACACTGTTGTGTTCATGGTGCCACCCACAGTGCCCTAATACCATATGTTGTCAAATCACTGATGGTCCTTTTAACACATAAGTAACATTGCACATATACATCTACTAACTCTCACCAGAATGTTAGTAGAGAATTAGTAGACTGGTAAGGTTAGGGTTAGATTAAGTTGACATGACACCAACAATTACATAAAAAATTGCACCAACAGTCACATAAAAAATAATCACATTTATAACCCATCTAAATTATATGACAATTAGGCTATCCATCTCATAGTAACCTACCAACATTTCATTAACAGTAGAAGTAAAATCTTACTGTAGTCTTCAAATCTGGGTACTGTCTCACATTTTAAAATCACTTACAGAGGAAGTATGGTTCCATCAGGCTAACATGATCGAACATGAACATGAATCGCGTTGTTCTAACATTACCGACAAACGTTGTACGTATTTCTTGGCACACTTGTTTTACACGGATTCAGCGTCACCTATAGTTGTGGGTATATTATCAGTACCTTTGCATCTCTGCCATGCCACTGCTGTCTCCTGCCCCCCTGCTCACCCTCAGCTCACCATTTGTGCATTGAGCACACCGCGGGTCTGCCCATCTCCATCGGCATCAAGGCTGGAGGATCCCTCAACTTCGCCTCCAGTCTCTGAGTCCCGGACTCCACCTCGGCCCTCTGACCCAGCAATTCCACCATGGCACCTAGCTCCCTCATCTCCACCGTCTCTCCGTCCCACTGGCTCTGTTGGGCTCCTTCCTCCCTCCAGCTCCGCCTCGGTCCTTTGTTGCTCCGCCACAGACCTCCGGATGACCGTCCAGTCACCGGCGCCATCTGCTGCACCTTGGCCCTAAGGATTCTCAGTGTCGCCCCGGATCATCGGCTCTCCGACTCCACCTCGGGCTACACCTCTAACTGCTCTGCCTCCATTAGACACCCTCTGTCTCTTTCTTGGCTCCTCCCTCCGTCGTCACCACCCTGGACTTTTCTGTTTTCTCCATGGCTTCTTCCTCCATCATCACCACCCTGGACTCTGTTAATTGTCCTCATCCCAGGAGTCTAGCCCTCCGCTGAAGCCTCCTCTGACCAGGACCTTTGTTTTTGTTTTCCAGCCCATATCCGCCCCTATGTTTCCCTCCTACAAGTCATCCGTCCTTCTACGGCGCAGGGTCGCGCTTTCCGGGAGGGGGGAGTGATGTCACCCTGTGAACTGTCTGTTTTGGTTTCTCCTGTTTGTCTGCCCATAGTTTTCCTGTCATTATCGTTCATCACCATCACCTGTGTCTATTTAATTAAGGTCTCTTTATAAGTTGCATTCAGTCTGTTTGTTTGTCCAGCAATTAAGTTATTTTGGTTGTGTATATTTGTTTCTGCCCTTCTGTCTGTGGATTGCATGATTGTGGATTATATTAAAGACTCTGCACTTGAAATCTTCGTGCCTTGGTGCAAAAGAATGTTCAAAAGGGACCATCAAAATAAAGTGTTACCAAAAATAGTGACAGTATGAAATAAGCAAAAACAGAGTCTATGTTATACCATTTCATCAAATGATCAATCAGAACAACAACATGACTGTGTGTGAATGTACTGCAGGGGTAAGTTGTGTCATTTGCACATAAGTTGCCCTTTAGGCAAGGAGGATACAGTATTTTAAACCAGCAACATTTAGGTTATAAGTTAGTATTTATAGCCGTAAAAAGTAATAGGGTAATATATTTTCATGTGTGTGTCTTTTTCATTTAAGTTTTCTCCGCTACATTGTTGTATTGTATTGTTGGCTGTTAAATGGTGGTGATATTTTTATGATTACTATCAGCATATACTTTTCATTAAATTTAAGTTATATGTAAAACATGCATGCTATTTAAAATACACACTTGGGTAAAAACAACTGTATTGCATTAAAATAGGTAGCCTATAACGTGAGATGTTCACAGACTGTTAAAAACCAGGCGACACTGACCTCTTGCGTTGAACAGGTGACATGACACCGAATGTGACGAAATCAGAAGACTGCTCAACCGGAGGCTGCAGTTTAATGTAGTTATAGCTTTTTAGTATTATTTTAGTTTGTCTATTTATTTTTTGTATATGTATGTATGTATTAGCGGCTCATACTATTTAATAGCAATTGCTATTCAATTATTATTATTATTATTATTATTTAAAGAAATGTGTAGTTGTTTAATTGTATACACTTAGTCATCTCTTAATTATCCTAACCAACTCCTAACCCTAAACATACCCGTTGGTAACCCTCATGAAATATTTATCCTAATTTATTTCAATATATTCTATAGGGGAGAGTGGGGTGATTTGTGCCAGGGGGGAAGTAGTTCCACCCCTTGTTCCTGGAAAACCATAGAAGAAATTGGTCATGTGACCACTTGATTTTGAAAAGTCATCCATTTTACTCATCCTCCAAAGAAGAGAGACACATGGCATGAGAGGTAAGCACATTTTAGCTTTTTTCCTTTCAAAGTAAAATTTCTGTGATTAAGTTTTTTTGATTGTAGTGTCTGAACAATTATAAACAAGTTTGAAAACATTTCACACATGTTTTAGTGCTTTATAAGGCTACACAATCAGTCTATACAGTTATCATGATGTTTTCAAACTTGTGGGTCTGGGGTGATTTGTGCCAATGGGCCTGGGTTAAGTTGTACCAGTGGCACAACTCACCCCCAACTTATGATTATTTTCAACATATTATTAATTTGCAATTGTACATTGTACTCTTACATTTTAGCACTTAAACTCTGTGACATTCTTAATTTTAGACCAAAACCCATCATGCCACGCACGTATAAATGGAAGACAGACAGGACTTCAACTCCTCTTGTGGAGTTGGACAGAGCAGTGAAAGAGGTGCAACAAGGAAAGACCATATGTCAGGTGGCAAGGGAGATGAAGATCTGCAGGCCTACCTGCCATTTGTTTAATTTTAAGAAGTTTTATTAAGTTTTTAAGTGGCCAAGTCACAATAGGATGTTTAGAAATTAGCCTTTATTCTTATATGTTACATAATTGACAGACAGCGTTCTTTGTATGTCAACAGGCATCTATTGCCAAAGCCTTTTTTGCCTGAAATGATTCACAAATATCAAATATCAGTTTTTTGTGTTTTCCCAAAAACTATAAAATATGACTTCCAACAGGAGGCACATGCATTTACAGCAATGCTCTGGCTGTATATATATATATATATATATATATATATATATATATATGTATGTGTGTGTGTGTGTGTGTGTGTGTATATATGTAAAACTATTGTTTTTTCCTTAAAAAATTGTACACAATTTTTTTAAGCATTTATACAATAATTATGAAAATTATTCTGACAGTACAGTACATATCAACTGATTCTGTGCTTTCTTTGTAATTTCTATACACTGAGAATAAATAGAATTAGTTAAAAAGATTCCTTATCATAGGCCTCCCTCTGGTGGTCATACTTGGTATTAAAGTCTTCATCTATCTAATACAATCAGTTTTAATGATTTGGGGGCTTCTGAGCATGATAAATGTTTGAAACTAACCATGTGTCCTAAGAATTAATTGTTCTTCATATGTATTTTTTTAGTTAGAATAATGCATTCTGAAGATATAAGAAAATTACTGTTATCTTTTTTATTGTTATTTTAATAAATCAGCATGTCAACACCGTTCAACATATGACAAATCCGGTTGCAATTTAGCATCTTTATTATATTGGCATCATGTCGCCAAAGTTTGGTGTGAATTCCATCATTTTTGTAGGACTACTATGCATTAATTCACAGCTATATTTTTCAAAAAATCCACATTCAAATCAAAATAGCTGACTTCCTGTTGGTCGTAGCTAATGGATGTAAATTAGAAAGTTGTCCGGATTGAAGTGAACAATATATGTACCGAGCTTGGTGACTGTAGGACAAACTAACCCCCAAATATTGTCAAAAGGTGGCGCTATAGAGTGCCTCCTCCACGCCCATTTATGAGCTTTTGCCAGTGTCTAACTATCATTAATGCTGATATGTGTGTTGCGTTTCACGGAATTCTAAGCACGTTAACTGCCTCAAAAACACAGGAAACAAATGTTAAACTTCGACGCGTTCCAAATAGGGTGACAATATCTAAATAAACCTTAAATTTGTAATTTTGTATTGAATTTGTCTTGCTTTCGTATAGCATTACAGTTCATAACATTAAAATGTTCTGTTTTACTTCAGAAATCACTGACACAATTAACCCCAACGTATTCCCCCAAAAGTGGCCATGAGACCACTTTTTTTTTCCCAAAAGCTATATTTCTGAAACAATTTATTTCAGATCCAAAGTTATTGTTCTCAGGGATGCATAGGGTTGCCAACTTCTGCAAAGGAAAATAAGGGACAATCTTCGTTCTTTAGCCTATAGGAAAATAAGGGACATTATAAGGGACACTCAAAAAAGTATATTTTTTGCTTGAATTAAATGTTAAAATGAATCTCATACATAAACACGTACAATTTAATTCTAAAAAAAAATATAAAAATGTCACACACCATACACACAAACCACGTATATATGAGTAAATTATTTTACAACCTTAAAATTGTGACTTCATCAGTGGCGAGAAACAAATTGTTCTTTTAAATGCATTTTGTAATTTTTATATAAAAATTCGTTAATCTTTTAACAACTGTAATTGTTATGTATTGTGCAATGAAACGCACAGGATTTCATAAACTCATTTTATATGAACAGCAACTATAAAGTTAAATCTTCTGCCTGCTCTGTCAGTTTAGCGAACATCCAGGTAACGTTAATGTACAAACACCCAAAGACGAGCTCTCACGAGCGCGCACGGATAGACACGCACAAACAGACACACAGACGTACACATCTCTTGAAACAGTTAAATATTTAGATTCACTCTTTAATTAAGCAACTGTATACCGCTACCTTGCTCACACATAACTCCACGTTCAGTGTATATATATTTCTCTATGTAGATGCATGTAGATTATACGGGACAAACTGCGTTCCGTATGGGATTAATACGGAACGCTGCTTTTATGTCTTAAATACGGAACGATTCCGTATTATACGGAACGGTTGGTCACCTGCACCACACCCTGAAACATATGTACATCCTTATGTTGAAGGCATTATTGTCATTGCCTCATTTTAAAGTCACTTTGAGGAAAAACTGGCACAACTCACCCCACTTTTCCCTATATATTCTGTTTTTTTAAATTCAGTTTTCTTGGAAAGAAAGACTTCCAGCACGACAATGAACAGTTTTGCTCCGCTAAATAGGCTAAATTGAGATTGCTGACACCGCCTTGAACACTCACGTTTATGGCAACTCTTGTAAAATGCTTGGTTGATGTTTGAATCAGGTCTCCTCTAGATGGCGCTGTCATGAAAAATGGGGCACTCGAACCTGCTGTCCTGAAACCGGAGTTTCCAGTTGTGCAGGAATATATATTGGGCTTCTGTTCTCCTTGTGGACTTTAAAGTAGGACACCATCTCTCTGACAGGAAATGGAAAACAGTAATCAGTTGTTTACTGCCAAAACTCAGCAAAACAACCTATTACTAGTTTACAGTGTAATAAAAAATGTAAGCAACTGACCTTCATATTTAAGTTGAACCATGTCAGCAATGGAATAGAAAGATTGTTGTGTCATTTTTTGCTTCATCATATTTATTATTCTTACTTTAGAATGCTCAACTCCTATCTGTTTCTCACATGGTCTGATGACACGGAAAGCATTTTTGCCTTTAAAAGAAAAACGTGAGACATGAGCAGTGTAATGGAACTTGAGCGCCATGTTTTTATGTCATGCATGAGATGCAGCAAAAACAAGTCTGTCTAGCCCATATTTACATAGTGGAATGCAAAAATGTTTGTAGTTGGTTTGCACAAACACAGGAGGGTGTGATGTGTCTAGTGCAGCCATGTAGTGTATTCACTACCTTCTTGCTTTCAGCTTCTGCTGCTGCTCAAGTATTCACAAGTCTCCTATGCCCCATGAGGCCTTGCGTCAAACTCGTACACATTTTTCTGAAATAATTAGTATTTTTCATATTACTTGTATGACTGGGAATTTTAAAAAATAATTAAATAAATCTGAATAAGATCTGGGGGTTCGAACATTCCGACACGCAAAGTGACGTTTGTCACTGGTTTTGTGATTTCTACGTTAATAACACAAGCTTCAAATCAAGGCTTCATCTGGCACACCCCTTAACACAAGCTCCAATGCCTCAGTTCAAGTGTCACATTACTAGTTGATAGTCATTCAAGATTTAGCGAAACTTGCTAACAATGTGCGAACACAACTTTGAACAGCACATGTTGTCCCTGAGCACCGCAACGAAAGTTTTGCATCTTTACAAAGTAAACAATGATCTGAAAAACACCTAGCCTAACAATTAGCATACAAAATATTATTGGTACACTACTTCCACCGCATCACCGGAAGTTGTACCTGTTCCTAATTCTATTTTACAGAAGTCCATCAATCTGTCCTAAACTTTTAAATGACGATGTATAAAATATTGTCATTGTAAATATTTATGTTTCTATGGAATCAAACATGCTGTATTTTTTATATTTATTTCAACAAGTGACAACCAAAATAAAAACCCTGGAAGCTTGTTAATGGTTTTCTATTTTAATATTGTTAAAACATTAAAAAGAACAGCATTTAATTCAACTTTGCCTCACAGAAATAAATTGTATTTTAAAGTATACAGGTCCTTCTCAAAAAATTAGCATATTGTGATAAAGTTCATTATTTTCTGTAATGTACTGATAAACATTAGACTTTCATATATTTTAGATTCATTACACACAACTCGAAGTAGTTCAAGCCTTTTATTGTTTTAATATTGATGATTTTGGCATACAGCTCATGAAAACCCAAAATTCCTATCTCAAAAAATTAGCATATCATGAAAAGGTTCTCTAAACGAGCTATTAACCTAATCATCTGAATCAACTAATTAACTCTAAACACCTGCAAAAGATTCCTGAGGCTTTTAAAAACTCCCAGCCTGGTTCATTACTCAAAACCGCAATCATGGGTAAGACTGCCGACCTGACTGCTGTCCAGAAGGCCATCATTGACACCCTCAAGCAAGAGGTCTGTGGGAAGGAAAAAGTGTGGCAGAAAACGCTGCACAACGAGAAGAGGTGACCGGACCCTGAGGAAGATTGTGGAGAAGGACCGATTCCAGACCTTGGGGGACCTGCGGAAGCAGTGGACTGAGTCTGGAGTAGAAACATCCAGAGCCACCGTGTACAGGCGTGTGCAGGAAATGGGTTACAGGTGCCGCATTCCCCAGGTCAAGCCACTTTTGAACCAGAAACAGCGGCAGAAGCGCCTGACCTGGGCTACAGA
The DNA here is from genome assembly GCA_033026305.1 of Cirrhinus molitorella. Taxonomy (NCBI): domain Eukaryota; kingdom Metazoa; phylum Chordata; class Actinopteri; order Cypriniformes; family Cyprinidae; genus Cirrhinus; species Cirrhinus molitorella. The sequence continues at coordinate 25,432,963 of CM065132.1, read as the reverse complement.
GAAGCAGCACTGGACTGTTGCTCAGTGGCCCAAAGTACTTTTTTCGGATGAAAGCAAATTTTGCATGTCATTCGGAAATCAAGGTGCCAGAGTCTGGAGGAAGACTGGGGAGAGGGAAATGCCAAAATGCCTGAAGTCCAGTGTCAAGTACCCACAGTCAGTGATGGTCTGGGGTGCCATGTCAGCTGCTGGTGTTGGTCCACTGTGTTTTATCAAGGGCAGGGTCAATGCAGCTAGCTATCAGGAGATTTTGGAGCACTTCATGCTTCCATCTGCTGAAAAGCTTTATGGAGATGAAGATTTCATTTTTCAGCACAACCTGGCACCTGCTCACAGTGCCAAAACCACTGGTAAATGGTTTACTGACCATGGTATTACTGTGCTCAATTGGCCTGCCAACTCTCCTGACCTGAACCCCATAGAGAATCTGTGGGATATTGTGAAGAGAAAGTTGAGAGACGCAAGACCCAACACTCTGGATGAGCTTAAGGCCGCTATCGAAGCATCCTGGGCCTCCATAACACCTCAGCAGTGCCACAGGCTGATTGCCTCCATGCCACGCCGCATTGAAGCAGTCATTTCTGCAAAAAGATTCCCGACCAAGTATTGAGTGCATAACTGAACATAATTATTTGAAGGTTGACTTTTTTTGTATTAAAAACACTTTTCTTTTATTGATCGGATGAAATATGCTAATTTTTTGAGATAGGAATTTTGGGTTTTCCTGAGCTGTATGCCAAAATCATCAATATTAAAACAATAAAAGGCTTGAACTACTTCGAGTTGTGTGTAATGAATCTAAAATATATGAAAGTCTAATGTTTATCAGTACATTACAGAAAATAATGAACTTTATCACAATATGCTAATTTTTTGAGAAGGACCTGTATTTAAAAAAGGTTATTTTGAATTGCAATTATATTTCATAATACTTTTTTTTATGTATTTTTGATCAGAAAAAAAAACATTAAAAATCTTACTGATCCCAAACTTTTGAGCGGCAGTATATGTCACTGATATATGTGTCATGGAGTCCTAGTATGGAACATATATTAAACGTATCTAAAATGTGTTTTTGATAAATAAATTGGATATATACTGTTGCAATCGAAACCCCTGCGAGACATTTTGCTGCAGAGAAGGACATTTAGTAAAAAACAATTCAACAAAGGCATCAATGCACTATTAGAGACAGTTTATTAATACACATTTGAGTAATTCTAAGAATGTCAGTGAACGAATAATGAAAAGAAAATCAAGTTGGCTTTAAATGTTCATGTCCAAAATTATTCAACCCCCCAAAGAGTAGCATTTGTTGCAGAATCTTTTATTCCTTAAAATTCCCAATAAACACTGCTTGGAAGTGCTTAGAAGCTTCTGTCAGCTCTCTACTGTAGTCTTGGATCATTCCTCACCTGAAAAATCTTTCAGATCACTGATAATCTTTGGTTTTCACTTTGCCACTGCTTTCTTCGAATTCAAACAAATATTTTCAATGAGAGTTAAATCTGGAGACTGAACAAGCCACTCAATAACATTGACTCCACAGGTCTATCCAAATTAATTTTAGCATGTTCAAGCATGTCTTTGTCAAGAGTGGCATTCAGCAAGATGCTGCAACATACGGCCATACTTCTTTAGTGTTCTTTTTATGCTCTCCGTTGAAATGTTTTTCCTCCTTTCTTCGGGTCGTTTTGCAAGTCTATGGTGGTATTGCAGGTTTTTCTCAGTTGCTCTGATCAAACTTTTTACAATATTGTGCTTTTTTGTTCAATATACTTTAAACTAGGCAACAAGGCTGCCAGCTGTGTCTCTTGGAACTTTTAATGTCTTGAAAATCGTCATGCAGCTAGCTATTTTGTTTCTATAGCATTTGTGAGAGCTCTGTTGACTTTACCATATTTGCTACTCAAATTTCAGCATGGGCTAAATGTATGTATGTGTAAAACCCCAAGCTCATTCTAAAGCTCGTTCCTAAATGCTTAATTGTGTTTTAAGACAATTTTGTTGTTTTGTTGTTATTGTTGAAAAAGGTTTTAATAAGTATGTCATAGCTGTGGCATTAAAAAATCCTATAACTCAAAAACATTAAATTTTTAATATTGACATTATCACTTTTAATATGATAGTAAACTGTTGTAGATGCAAAAATTCCTGGGTCTTCAGAAAAGCTTGTATTTGTGAAGTACTGCGGTCTCTGGGGGTTGAATAATTTTGATTGCAACTGTATTTAATTTATGGAAAACATGGTGTCTTTCATGACATGGTTGCAGGAGATGAAATAAAAAACTGAAGTGTAGCTGTCTATTAATTTTCAAAAAGAAAACAAAAATTTAAAGAAGCAAAACACTTTAGGTCTAGGATAATTTCCTTCAATGCCAGACCAAACAACCAGCAAAGTATGGCAAAGAACTGTACAAAACATAGGGTTTGAATACTAAAATTCAGCCCTGGACAAATCCAGCTCATTTACCCATGAATGCTTTGCTGGGGTTAGGGCCTTAAATTGGAATAAATTAATAAATTAAATAGGACATAACCAAATAATGATGGATGTTATTGCATGTCACATAGAAATGCACTTTAACTAATCATCATATCATTCCAAACCAGTATGACTTTGTGGTATGAAGATATTTTGTAGGATGTTGGTAACTGAAACATCTTGGTTACACTTGACTTCTATTGTATGGTTAAAAACAAGATGAAATGATCTTTTTTATGTTCCACTGAAAAAAAAAAGTAAGTAGAGTGAGTAAATGGTGACATTTAGTGAACAACAGTAACATTTGTAAAGACTTAACACCTAATTTAAGACACTGTCAATTATCTTTCTGAAAACATTTCAGAATAATGGTCCATTGTTAGCAAGTAACTATGCAGGAAGTAGTAGCACATTTAGGACAAAGGTATTTCCTTATTAGATAGTCAATAATTACCACATAAAACTCCTGGTGCAAGCTTTGGACAAATATTTTATGACCATGCTATGAATAAAACAAGACAATAGTTTACTTTTAGGTAGACTCAGCCTCAGACATCACGCCCACGGAAAGTTGGCTAAACGTCTGATGCATATGGCACACTTATCTTTTTTTTTTTTTTGCCAGTTCCGAACTCACTCAGAGGATTTTTTTTTTTTTAATTTATGCAGTAAAGAACATCAAATACAACAAGGACAATATAAACAAAAAGACAATGAGGGTTACAAACGATAATCCAAAGCGTATTAAATTAGCTTATACAATTTACACAATGAAAGAGTCTTACAAGCAATAGAATTATTAGAGTTTCTTAAAAAGTTGACATACACATCAAATTCTTTCCTGAAAATAAAAAGTAAAGGGTTTTCTTTGAAAATTTACATTTATGAATGTAGAATTTAGCAAGAAATAATAGTAAGTTAATAATAAAATTACAATGAGAAGGGATTAATTTCAGAGAGTAACCAAAAAACACATTTTTGGAGGTTATACAGAAGTTTCGATGCAGGTATTTTTTAACAAAATTTGAAAAGTCAACCCAAAATACTTTACAATAAACACAGTCCCAAAATAAATGACTGATTGTTTCTTCAGACAGAAGACAAAAAGAACAATTGAGGGAAATGCTATTATTAAATTTAGCAAGTTTGTAATTAGCCGGGTAGCAATTATGAATAATTTTAATAGAGACTTCAACAACTTTTTTAGATAAGAAGAATTTTTGTCGAAGAAGCCAAAACTCCTCCCATTCTATATTACTAAATATATTATTCCAAAAACTCACACAGGCAGGTAAAGAAATCTGAGATCTATTAATAATTGAACGAACGTCTTTGTTTGACATGGTACTGAAAAGTCTTTGATTAACAAATAAATTGGTATTTTCAAAAGCTGGAGAGACTAAAGAACCTTTTGGGCCAGATTTGACTAAAGATATAATACAGTCAGGGATTGCACCAAAAACAATAGCATATTCCTTTGGGGGGATTGGAAATGAAAATTCTTGCATATTTCGTAAGTGAAAAGAACACCACAGTCATCTAAAAGTTGACTCACTAAAAGTATATTTTTATCAAACCAATTATGAAAAAAAAAAGATTTATTTTTATATCGAATATTTTTATTGTTCCAAATAAAGTAGCTACATGGAGAAAAGTTATAATTATATATAAGTGACCAACTAATTAAAGCCTGTTTATGAAAACTGGATCAAGTTAAAGGTATTTTAGAGATGTCAAAATTGCAGCGCAACAAAAAATGCAAACCTCCAACTAAATTAAATATATGATTTGGGATAAAATTCCAACAGGATGTGGGGTTAGTTAAAAATGTCTTTATCCATTTAACTTTAAACGAATTATTCAGAGTGGAAAAATCCACTAACTCAAATCCCCCCATAGACCGATCAGCTAGCATAACGCTTTTTTTAATTAAGTGAGTTTTAGATTTCCAAACAAAATCAACAATGGCACACTTATCTGGAAACACTTCAGGAGTTTCGAAGTCGTCACAGGATTGGTTAGATTATACGGGATTTCCGGGAGACACGTGTGTCGCGTTCTTTAACGTTCAGCCTGGAAACAAAAATGCCATGGCGCCCAGCTCCCTCACAAATGAGAAAGTCGTCGTATTTACAACTGTGACGACGAGCGCCTATTAGGATCAACTAAAGGCTAGACTTTCAAAAGAATGTGAAAAATGTCAAGTTCGCGGCATAGAATCTTTAAAATATGTCCGAGAGTTTCACACATCGGCCTGTTATTGTGGCGAAATTTCCACGCCCCTAAACATGACGCGGCACAAAATGAAACGCGATTGGTTGTTTTACCTGTCAGTCATATGGCCCAATGGGCGGGCCTTGGCCATTCAAAGCGGCCAAAGATTCCAGACCTTCTGCCGTCAGTCTGAAGGTCTGGCTACGCGAGACTAACTTTTAGGTTACTGTTGTGATTAGTAATTAAGTGGTTATTCTTTATTAATTGATCATAATTAGCAAGTACTTCTCAATGCGAATATTTTTTTTTTATATTTACTGAATAAAGGAACTACTTTTGTCTTATATTTACTATTACTTACTGCTTATATTACTTCCATATTAGTTAACAGTATTAAGCTCAGTGTTAATGTAGTAGCCTACTACCTATTACATCCTGCATAATTATTTGTTAACAACAGCATTATTCTAAAGTGTTCTTATGTATCTTTTATGACTTTATTTATCTGCAGACTTTAAATTAAATTAAATTAAATTTTAATGATAAGACTTGATTGCTGTATTAAATTTAGACCTGCTCGCGTTAAATCATATTTTATTTGTAAGTTTTTTAACAGCGTTGCTCACTATAACCAATCACACACGACTCTGGTGAGTTTAGAATGCGGTTCAGACTGAAACTCGCGAATTCCCTCATCATAAGCAACAAAGTGCAGATGTACGAACAATGTAAGTAAGAGATTCATTTATCATAAAGTGTATAGATAGCTTCATTGATTTCATCTAAACAACATGATGGTGTTTCGTTCCTGAATGAATCAACCATTTAAATTATTCTAAATTATTCAGTTTAACTGCCACCTACTGGTAGTTTTAATTTCACATTTAAAGTACCTTTTTTTAAGTAATTTCAAATATCAGCATTCAACGTTTTAGGATTAAAGTATCATAACATTATTTGTGCATTTGTAACTGCAGGTTGAATGCATTCATGTCCTGCATTAAACAGTGGGTGAATACATCTAAACGCCAATTCAGATTAAGTGTCTGTGTTTCCTCTGCATTGAAAAGATGGATTTTGTTTATAATGATTTTATTTGTGTGGTACACCCTAAAATGTCTTCTGAGGCTACTTAAAGTGACTTTATTGATTAAATATAAGAATTTGCACACTTTCAGAAAAAAAGAATGGTTTTAAAGGTAAAAAATGTCCAAAAAAGGTAAAAATCACTTTAAACTTGTTGGAACTAATGAATTTCCTCAGCTAGATATTTAATTCTTCTTTGCTTAGTGATTGTTTGGTACACTCCATTCACTGATCATTGTAAAATACGTTTTTAGAATTATTAATCATATTTATATAAGGTTATATTTGAGCACTGACAGCTGTTTTACTTGATGTCTTCTAATGTTTGTCCCACTGGTGTGTGAGAAGCCACTCTGGACTTCCTGATGCTTGGCTGATGGGTGGATCTGGAATGACCCATGGTCCTCTCAGCAGCAGACTGATTTGGGAGCCTTAAGCAGTGAGTGCAGCTAGAAAAGGCACACACAAGTCATTTTGAAACATCAAGACAAATAAAATTATGTCTTGAAAAATCTCTGTTCTGAGACAGACAGCAATATACAGGACTCTCTCATATAATCACTAAAAGCTGTCACTCACTTACACTTTCAATCTCATGTCGTTCTGTTATTAAGCTCTCTACACTGTATAATGAATCTCTTATTTACATCGTATCTACAGTTTGTTAAAGAGGACTCCCGAGCTTGCAGAACTCCGCAAACTCTGCATTTTGAGCGATGAGTGGATTCTAACTTAACCACTTCTGGTCATTGCGTTCTGTTTGTGATTGGCTACATTGTTTACTGCTGCAAATATGTTTCACTCCTCCAGCTTTAAGGGCCATGTAAAAAAAAAAAAAACTTGGGATGTTAAAACCCTTTCTGTTCTCTTTCAGATGGGTTACAGATTTGTCCATTAAGAACAGTGATATCTCAAACCAGGAGTTGTTACAAAATGAAACAGAACTACTCTATGAAGTATCAAGTCTGCCTATCCTTGCTTCAGTCTCATAGCAGTCTGGTGGCAAAGGTATTGATTTTGCATGACTCATGAGCAGACTCCTTGTTTCTATATGAGTCAGCAAAGAAATAGGCTAAAAAGCTGACTTATACAGTACACTGAAAAATCTACATAGACGTCTACAATAGTTTTCAATGTAATAGTTCAGAAAGTTTACTAATGTAATAAATTGGAAAGATTACTTATACAACTTACCTGAAAACTGACTATAACATGGAAGTTACCTCTAAATAGCAAATGACTACAAATAAAGCCACTAATACAACTCGGCCTTTTTGGAAACAGTAAAATCAGCATTATAGAAGAAATACTGATGTTGACAACAGTCTGCAAGGGACATTAAAACATCTAAACATGAATTTTGTACAGAATTTCATGTTATAGTTATACATGTACAGAATGGCATCATTAAATTTTATGTCACACAGAGTAAGTAAACAACTGTAATCTTAAAAACTACTGTGGACAGAAAATACCATTTACCTACCAATAAAAGGTAATGACATCAACCACTAGAGTTAAATGTAATCAAGAACTACAGTGAGCAATGAGGAAACAGTTTTATTTATCTTCATCAACATAAGGCACTTGAAAAATGCTAGCCTATTTTCTAGTGAAGTAGTAATCAAAATAAACGGGTTTTAATGCCATTTCCATAAAACCACTCAAGTGTTTTCACGTGAGCTGCAAGAAATGTAACAGTGCAAGTGCACACATTACACTTATAATTAAACAATAAACAGTTGGGTGTGATTTGGGTCACAGTCATAAAACAACTTCGTTGTAAAGCTCAAATCCCTCTGCTCACTTGGAATTATAGGCTATTTTTGGCCTGACATTCCCCGCATAACTTTGAAAACACTTATTTCTTTTGTAGCTTTCACCTGACTCTTAAAAAAATGATAACACTTTAGGTTAGGGACCAGTTTACGATATGAATTAGATGCTTAGTAACATGTATATTACTAGCATACTGGCTGTTTATTAATACTTATAAAGCACATATTAATGCCTTATTCTGCATAACCCTCAATTCTAGCCAATACCTAAACTTTACAAGTACCGTACTAACTATTAATAAGTTGCAAATTAAGATTTTATTGATTAAAAAAAGTAAAAGTTGATAGTTATTACCGAGAATTGGTCCCCAAATTAACCTATATACTTTTTTTAGACAATATGCAAAATTGGACACAGTGGATAATTATTGAACAGCCTTTTGTACTGTATTATTACTTTGTTGTTGTTGTTTTTTTTTGTTTGTTTTTTATAAACAAAATTTACATGTGCAAGTAAATCTTAAATCCATCTTCTAAAAAGTGTCTTATCCTGTTTTACCCAATTTTGTTTTATCCTGAGTCACTATGGCAAGCCTATAGTAATGATTTATCTTTTAGACATGTGAAGATATATTTTTATCATACAATTCGTTTTAATTTATTTTTAATAATTTATTCATTTTTGCAATTGTTTATGTCTCTTGTTTATATGTGCCCACACATGCGTGTGTCAAATTTGGTGAAAGTACCTCATTTTGTTTTGGTTCTAGACATTTTTATATATGATAAGGGAAAAAATTACCGATTGCTGACTTTGTTTGCATTTTTATGCCACTTACTATCAAAATTTGGGCAATTGGACATTGGCGTATAGTTTCAGAATTTCCTATGGTGGTTTTGTGTCAATAGGAGAAATGGTTTCTAAGATATTGGCAAATGTATTTTAAGGGCTAAAATGCAATGTTGCACAAACCATAAGGCAAAACCTGGCATGTTTGGTATCGGCAAGGATTCAGAAGTCTAAAAAGGTGACTCCCATGAAAATAAGTAGAACACACCCAAAGTTATAAGCATGTGAATATTTGATTTTACCACTAGGTGGCTTGAAACTTCTCAGGCTCCTTCAGGGCATTGTGCTGATGACCCATATCAAGTTTTGTAAAGATATGTCAATGCGTTCATAAAATATAGCATTTCACTATATAATTCAAAATGTCCAGAATCTACCTGTTTTTTGGCCAAACTTTTCAGAAGTTATAAACTAAAATAGCCATTTTTTTTCATAACTCCTGACCACTAGGTGGCACTGTGCCGAAACACTGCAGGTAGCCTCAGGTCATGCTTGTTATAACATACACCAAGTTTGGTCTCAATATACCAAACCTTTGCAGAGATACAGCCTTACATCCATTTTTGCGTGCTTTTCGTAGAATTTGTTTGAGAACGATTTGACTAATCATCTTGAACTCCATAGCTTTTTGTCACCATGGTCTAAAGATGAGCTGAACCAGTTTTGCTGAAAATCAGACAAACCATCTAGGAGGAGTTCGAAAAAGGTTTTACAAACAATTGAAAATGGAAAAAAAACCTAAGCTTTAAGATTTTTTAAGTACGAAATTTGGACAAGTGGTGGTGCTAGAGAATTTGAGTTAGAGACTTCAAATTTGCTATGGTTAATGATGAGACTGTCCTCAGTGTGCCAAATTTCACAAGTTTCCTGCAAACGGTTCTGTGGGCTACCATAGACACAATAGCAGAAAAAAACAGAAGAAGAAGAAAGCCAACTAATACAATAGGTGCCTACACACTTTCAGTGCTTGGCCCCTAAAAATGATTGCCACTTTGGTAACACTTTGTTTTATGGTCTTTTAACTAGTTGCTTATTAGCATGCATATTACTAGAATATTAGCCATTTATTAGTACTAATTAAGCACATATTAATAACACATATCCCTAATCCTACCCAATACCTAAACTTAACAACTTCAATGATTAATTGTCTGACTTTTGTTCTTGCTATTGTTAGTTTACATCTCACAATTCTGACTGAAAGATTTCAAACATTTTTCTCACAGTTGTAAGTTTTTATCTCATAATCCTGAGATAATATTCTGCAGTTCTGACTATATTTCAAGTCTGAAATTGTGAAAGAAAAAGTACTTCTCAGTAAAACATAAGCTTTAAAAGTGAGAATTGGTCTTTAAAATAAAGCATTACCTTATTTATTTATTTTTTTAATCCCTTAAAGATAAGCTTCCACACATTTGCTGTGCATTGACTAGATTCACAAAACAGTGTTTATGTTATCAGTGTATATGTTCACCAGTTTGGTCTGTTTGTCTATAAATAGCCCAGCTAAGCTATAAAAGTCTCTTACATTTTGATTTGCATGACATGAATAGCAATCATTACGTCTAGTGTCAGCATTGCCAAACTTTTGCAATGTTATTTTAAGACAACTGTTTTCAAGTTACGCATGGTTTAATTTAGGCACGTGTTTTTCACAGTATTTTTTATTACATACGCCAGTAACACATTTATTATTGGTTCCAATCTTCCCTATTTAAATAATCTAGTTTGATTAGTTGATTTGGTCTAACAAAAAGTTGTACAACATTTCAACTCTTTTGTTCCAATGAAAGTAAGGTGAAAAGTCTTTTTCAAAAAGTCAAAGTCATCTCCTGATCATCTGATCATCTCCTTTGACTACCGTAAATACCTTTTTCTTTTCACCAAAGGCCTCTGATCTGACACTATATTTAGAAAACAATAGCCGATCACAAACAGCCAAATGCTGGTGGTATTTGTATTGTTGTTCGATTTAACCAATAAAAAAAAAAAAAACAATGACAATTGTATTTGTTTTCCACTGGGCACAGTTTGGATGAAATCCTCAATACAGATGACAGAATACTCTGATTTTAAAACTAATTCTGGGAATACTGATACCTGCTTACTCTAAAACAAGGAAATCATTGTTCAACAAAGCTACATTAAACACATTACAAATGTGAAGGTTTACATGTTTTATTTGTATCTGGTCGTTATCATGTTGGAAAACTACCGTTTGGACCAGTTTCTAAAGGAAAGGCATCATGTTTTGGTTCAGAATTAACAGTACATAATAGAATCCATGTTTCCCTCAGTGAACTGCAGCTCCCCAGTACCAGCCACACTCATGCAGCCCCAGACCATCATGTTACCACCTCCATGCTTGACTGTAGGCAAAACACAATTTTCTTGGTACTCCACAGAGCATCGCCACACATGCCGGACACCATCTAAGGCAAACAAGTCTATCTTAGTCTCATCAGACCACATGGTTTTAGTAATTCATGCTCTTGGACAGGTTGTCTTCAGCAAACTGTTTGCGGGCTTTTTTGTGAGCCAGCTTCAGAAGAGGCTTCCTTCTGTGATGGTGCCCATGCAAACTGTCTTGTCTGAGCACTGACAAGCTGACCTTCTACTTCTGCAACCTCTAAAGCAATACTGGCAGCACTCATGCATCCGTTTTTGAAGCCAGGTTCTGCATCTGACACACAGAACGAGTACTTAACTTTGTTGATCGACCCTTGCGAGGTCTATTCCGAATGGAACCCATCTTGGAAAACCTCTGTGTGACCCTGTTACTGAATCTCTAATAGCCTTGGTCATCTTTGTGGAGAGCAACAATTAAAATTCTCAAATCCTCATAGAGGTCTTTGCCATGAGGTGCCATGTTGAACATCTAGTGGTCAGTATGAGAGAATTGTACTTAAAGCAGCAAATTTGAACTGCTCTAATACAAGATACACAACTTTGCATTGTCCTGTCAAGCAGACAAAAACATGAACATGATGAAAAGGACATGTGGCTTTGCATGGCTAAACAACATACTGATATTATCACTTAGGGTGAACTCACTTTTGTTGCCAGCTGTTTTGACAGTAATGGCAGTATGATGAGTTATTTCTGCTATACAATCTGCACACTTACTACTCTAAAACATATCCAAGTTTCATTTCTATAGTGTTGTCCCTTGAGAAGACATACTAAAATGGTTGCTGAAATGTGAGGGGTGTACTCACTTTTGTGAGATACTCTAAATGGATTCATAAAATATTTGACCTACAAAAGTTATGATATATAGGGAAACACAAGCTGAATTAATTCTTTAGAATACAACAGCAAACATGCTGCAGACAGATTAAACACTGTTAGCTACACTGAACAGAAGGCCTGCTGTATCTGTTTTTAATCTATGTTTAAGGTCAGTTCGTTGATCCTTCATGTTAACATTTGAAATATTTTTATTTTCGCTTTAATTGAAACCACAACCTGTTTTACAAGCATGTCACACTTCTTGCTTTTCATCCTGTATAAGCATGCCTGGACTCTTGCCAGACACCTTCATGCACCCTTCCTTAGAATGCCCAACAGACAATAGGAATCTACAGTGATTAAAAGCTAATGATTCAATGGATTTCCAGAGAAATTTTGTCAAATCGTCCTCCTTTGCTTCTATTTAAAGGAGCAGCACAGCCTGCTTCCTTCACATGCACTTTAAAGATTAACTAAAGCAAGACAAGTTCTCGCTGCTTAAAATGAACACTATTGGAATTGTTTTCCTTCTTGCAGTAAGTAACAGAAATGATTTTATTTATTTTAACTCCATTTTAAAGTGTAATTATACAACTACAAGTACTGAGTAATATTAATTAATGACGTACTTATATAGAGGTAGGGATTGGTGTAGGGTTATTTGCTTGTGATTACTAATGAATGAATGCATAATTTATTTTTATTACTGTAAAAAGATACTGTAAAATAAAGTGCTACTCATTTTGTAAAGACAAATTCTTTAAGCACTAATTCTGACTATGGATTTCTAATGTTAAAGTAGAGTTTCTGTGTTATATTTCATTTGAGATATTATAAGCATGTTTAAGTGTGAAGCTGCAGATATTCAGTGAATGCTGCATTGACATCAAGCACAATGGAATGATTATATATATATATATATATATATATATATAGCTATTAAGCTACTACTAAATATACTGTACAAATTTTAATTTGCTGTAAAATTGCTTTGCAATGATACGTATCGTGAAAAGCACTATACAAATAAACTTGACTTGACTTGGAATTATGTCAAATGTACCTGTCAGAAAGTAAAACTTTTATAATAATTCATGTTCAAACACTGTAAAAACAAGTGTATTATTAGTTATGTATGTCCTCCAAAACCTGCTAGCTAACAGGTAACAGCTTTCTTAATTTATTGCTGATTTATTAATTGATAAATTATAATGTTTTGTGAAATATTTTCTGTTTCAGGGTGTGTGTGTGGAGTATGCAACCCCTTCAAAACTAAACATACGGAAAAAGCGCTCCTGGATTGTTGATACACTGTCTGTGGAAGAGGAGCATGTTGGTCCTTTCCCATATAAACTGGGAGATGTAGGTTACCCTAAAATCTTACTTTTGGCCTAGACGTTTTTAAAACACTGATAGTTTACATTCTTAAAAACAAGAAAGCAATATAAATCTTTGTATGAGCACAGAATTTCTGTTCTTAACCAGATTAATCATTCTGAATGTTTCCACTCTTTTTTTCATAGTTAAATATTGAGAAGAACATTATTGAAAAATCCACCATTCGTGGACAGGGCATTGACCAAGATCCCAAAGGAATTCTCTCCGTTTACAGGAACGGATCAGTTTACATTAATGGAAAAGTTGACTATGAGGAGTACAGACGACTGAGAGTAAGTCTTACAGCAAGCAGTGATTTTGTCAAATGAATATTTATAATAGTTAAAACTAACTGTTAATTTGTTGACTTGCAGATCTCACTTTCTCAAAAAAGCACAACGGTTGTTGTGGATATTGATATTCTGGATGTTAACGACCACGCTCCTGTTTTCAATCGGGATGTGTATGAAAGGACAATAGATGAATCAACCCAACAAGGTACCGACTCTAATATACAAAACTTGTTTAAACCGGCTGGTCTCCAGGTGCAGAGCAACATTTCACCTGATCCGCTTTGTATTGTGTTCCCCAAAGGTATGCCTCTGTCCACAGTGCTGGCAACCGACAATGACCAGCCTGGCACAGCTAACTCACAGTTCACTTTGAGAATCGTCTCAGTGTCTCCCTCTACCTCCAGCACTCAGTTCTTCATTTTTCAGAAAGAGGGAGATTCGATAGGAACCATATCTTTCAACGGATACTTTGATTATGAGGTAACATACAGAGTTTTCCATCCTGGTACTTTTTTAAGAAAAGTATTAGAGTGCTTTTTTCATGTTAACATCAGTCCATCCACTGAGAAATGAATAGTGTTATCAGTATTGTATACAGAGCAATGACATGATGTTTGGTTTGTCTGGGTCTGTAAACATAAATAAAACACATTCACTCAATGATTGGATTTACAATAAGTAACACAATGCCTGCTGCTGTTCTTCAGAAAAATCCTTTAGGTCACACAAATTCTTTGGTTTTCCAGCATTTGTTTTGTATTTGAACCCTTTCCAACAATGACTGTATGATTTTAAAATCCCTCTTTTGACACTGAGGACAACTGAGGGACTCATATGCAACTATTACAGAAGGTTCAAACTCTCACTGATGCGCCAGATAGAAAAACAATGCATTAAGAGCCGGGGGGTGAAAACTTTTGATCAGAACACAGATATGTACATTTTTCTTATTTTGCCTAAATATCTTCTTCTTCTTTTTTTCATTTAGTACTGCCCTTCAGAAGCTACAAAATACACTTACATGTTTCCCAGAAGACAAAATAAGTTAAACTTACCCTGATCTTCAAATTCAAAAGTTTTCACCCCCGGCTCTTAAAGTATTGCGTTTCCTTCTAAAGCATCAGCGAGAGTTTGAACTTTCCATTCAGTCAAAAGTCTCACTCTGTATTAAAACTATTTACCACATTTTAGAATTAACCCCAATCTCATTTTGTATTATACTGTAATAGGAGTAAGAGTTTCCATGCATGTTAGCTTTTTAGCTCAAATGGTCAAATGTCATCTGACACAAATATAATAAACGTTGCTGTGCTTTTTCAATGCAGAAGGCCAAAACATACACTATTCTGGTTGAAGCAAAGGATCATGGGGAGAAGATACAGCTCTCCAGCACAACCACAGTGATACTGAATATCATCGACAAACCCAACTATCCATCAGAATTCACTGAAAAAGCAGTAAGTAAACAAAGTGTAGTCTTCGGAGCTTATAAGGTGTTGCTGTTTGAATTGTTTTTGATGATGGTCATGTATAATAAACTATCAGTGATGTTGATCATTCTAGAGGAATGTCCAGATCCACATTAATGCCCATTTCAATCACAGTTTTTCCAGAAATATGCCAGTGACCCCTCAATGGCTGTGATGGAGAGATTGGAGACTGGACCAATGCTAGAGGCCGACAAACTATCCATGTGTCTGTCTGATGAAACGACTGACATTATAGCTCTCAACACAGACCTGTACAGCCCACCATTACACTTTGAGCTGGGTGGAGACATCCAGGGGAAATGGAAGCTTCAGTCTAACTACGGTAATAGAAAAAAAAACTTCTTGTTTAACATTATAGGAACTAAATGAACCTGTTTCCAATGTAATTCCATTTTTTCTTCCTCGCAGGTACATCAGTGAAGCTGATCAAAGAGAGCGGCGTACATGTGGGCGATCATGAACTCACCCTTAAAATCTCTGACAGCCAGGGCCGGTTTTCACTGCAGACCCTTTCACTTCATGTGTGTGACTGTGATGCTTCTGCATACTGCACTTTGCCCAAAGCAACAAAGACGAATGTCATTGCCATGGCTGCCATAATCATCAGCATCCCAGCACTGATGGGTAAGACAATGATTGTCAAACACAATGTTTGTTTGAAGGAAGTTTGCATTGGTTTAATTCATCCAAAATATTACATTTAGCATTCTTCAACCTGCCTCTGCATATTAAAATAAGACTGTAGGACATATTTTTATATCACAACCATTAGATACGTTTTAATGATACGTATATGAATCAGCACACACTATAACATACAAAAGTTTGCGTCAGTATTTTTTGAAGAAATGTATAATTTTATTGAGCAAGGATGCATTCAATTAATAATAAAAAAGACAGTAAAGACATTTACAGTGTTTCAAAAAAAAATATTTCATTGAAATATAGATATAGATCAAAAATATAGATCAGTTCTGTTTTCAACACTGATAATAATCAGAAATGTTTCTTAAGCATCAAATCAGCATATAAGAATGATTATTTACTGTATTAAAATATTTTACTGTAATGTATTTGATCAAATAAATGCAGTCTTGGTGAACCTAAGAGACATACTGACCTCAAACTTTTGAACAATATTGTATGTGCCATTAAGTTTCAAACCTAATAATTGTGTATTTGTGTGATTTAATCCAAAAGGTATCCTACTGATAGTGTGTCAGATCAGAGCAAAGAAACCTGCAATGATGCTTTTAGTGGAGGGATCAGACCAATCTCTAAGTTCTGACATCGATGATGAAACACATTATACTTGATTGCATGGTAAGCATTATTTTGCAGTTTTATTCATTAGAATCATATAGTACCAAGTTCAGCTATTTTAACAGGATTTGTTATTTAAATATTATTTAAATGTGATATGATGTTTCATTTACTAACTATATAAAGGATGCAGTGCTTTAAAACCCAGATGCTAATAATCAAACAAATCTCATCTGTTTTTTCAGGCTTTACTTCAGATGAACTCTTTGAGCCACAGCTGGAACTCAGAAGCTGCCATACTTCAGTATGTTGCCGAATGTGGGGCGAAATTATGAAGGACATCAAAAAATGACTTTGATGAATGCACTATATGTCAAGACTGATGCTTTTACACTGTGAATTAAAAAGAAGAGCTGCCTTTTTGATTGTTTTAAATGTACAAACATATAATGTGAATGACTTTAGAAATATATTAATGATTAATTTTCCTGTGAAAGTCCATCCTGTGAATGAATTCTGCAACATGTGTCATATGATTATACTGCTTATGCAAATATGATTTTTTTTTTTTTTTTTTTTTTTTACATAAACAGCCTTTACCACTTGCTTGGGTTGGGTAGGTCATACTGTATAGAGTTTTTCTAGTGTTCATATGAAGTAATGTCTTTTTATAATTGAGAGATTGTTCATGTTTTGTAGTTTTTTTTTGTTTTGTTTTTTTTTTCTTAACAGAAATGTATTTATTGTGGTCAAATAAAAGTCAACAAAAAGATATGTTATCTTATGAATTGTTAATAATTATCTATTATTAATTGTTATTTTTATATGGCCTAGATTGTCATTACTGGTCTTTGAACTTTCTGGAAGTGGGTTTCCATGATTTCCATGTGATGGTCCTACACACTAAAAAAATAATGTGTCAAGTGCACATGTACATAATGAGAATCATATAACCATTACCCATTATAGGGCGCATTCATATTGTCAAATAACTTCAAAAACATTCCTTCTGAGAGACATGATTTAGCAGATTAGACAAACTATGGACTGTTCAGATTCTGTCAGCAGGAGGAAAAAAAATACCATTCAACACAACAAGATAACACTGCTACTTTAACCAGTGTAATTGTGAGGAATGTGTAAGACACATGACTGTGGTAATTTGGTTTACAATACATGTCTGTCTAGTACTTAGGCTCTTTAGTGAGACTAGTGAGATTACTAAAGTAAAAAAAAAGTAAAAAAAAAAAATAGCGTGAGCGTTTTAGCCCTGTGGATTTTTAGAAAACTCTAGACACATTAGTGTAAGCCTTTACTGTCATTTAACCGTGTGTGTGTGTGTGTGTGTGTGAGAGAGAGGAAGCAAAATTATGTTTCTTAACACAAGTTAAGAAACTAGTTTGAATTTACCAGTCAAAAGTTTTTGAACAGTAGGATTTTTATGTTTTTTAAAGAAGTCTCTTCTGCTCACCAAGCCTGCATTTATTTGATCTAAAGTACAGCAAAAACAGTACAATTTTGAAATATTTTTACTATTTAAAATAGCTGTTTTCTATTTGAATATATTTTAAAATGTAATTTATTCCTGATTTCAAAGCTGAATTTTTAGTGTCAAATGAACTTTATAGATCATTTATATATATTATACTGACTCCAAGGTTTTGGTATAGTGTATAATGTTACAAAAGCTTTTTTTGATAAGCATTTGCTGATCTTTGGATCTTTTTATTCATCAAAGAATCCTGAAAAAAATGTAATAATAATAATAATAATAATTAAAAAAATTTAAAATGTGTTTTAAATATTGATCATAATAATTATGATAATAATAATAGTGTTTTTGAGCAGCAAAGCAGCATATTGGAATGATTTCTGAAGGATCATGTGACATTAAAAACTCAAGTAATGATGCTGAAAATTCAGCTTTACCATCACAGGAATAAATTACATTTTAACATATATTCAAATAGAAAAATATATTTCACAATATTACTGATGTTGCTGTATTTTGGATCAAATAAATGCAGGCTTGGTAAGCAGAAGATACTTCTTTAAACAACAACAACAACATTAATATTCTTACTGTCCAAAAACCTGACTGGTAGTGTATATAATTTCTGTAATTTTGTCCAGAATTTACATTAATATTTCTACTACTCTATTTCTACTACTGAAATCAAATATTCTTGGGTGGAAATGACATTATAAACATTTGTGGAATGAATAAACTGACTCCTTTGCCCTGCGTGGTCTAACTTCTAAAAGCTAGAATTTTATGTAGGCCTATTCCAAATAAATATTTTAATACTTATAATTCAACAAAAATGCACTAATGACAGTACAAAAATATTCAGGATCACAAGTGATATTTACTTGTATAATTTGTTTTGTTTTGTTTTTTTTATTTGTGTGTGTTTTCTGTTTCACTCTTTGTTCAGATCATGTTTTAAGTGTATAAAATACAAAACATAAATAATGAAGGGAGGCCGCAAAGTTTCCTAGTTTTAAAGTGACTTTAAACAAAAACAAACAAATTAAAATCTGCTAGTTTTAATTAAAAAAATAAATAAATAATAATAAAAAAAAAACAGCCCAGGGATATAACAACTTACAGTTGTTGAAAGCAAGTAATGAAAAGACAGTAGTGGGTCTATGGGCGGGTGTTGTTTCGTGGCAGTACTGAAGATGGGCGGACTTTAAAACCAGCCAGGAAAAGACAGGAAAGCCGATACTTCCCCGGAGCACAACAAAAAGAAAACGGTAAATGTTTTTAAATGTTTTGTGTAAATACATAAAGTAAACGACAATGGAAGATCTCGTTTGGCGAGGAAATCGTGAGATCGTGCGCATTTTCACTGATTGTTCAATTTCCTTTCTGTTCAACGGCCTGAAACTCACTCACTGTAAATATATATTTTTCACACAAGTTGCATCATTTATGCTGATGATTCATGGCAACTAGTTTGAACAAACTAGTTAAAATATTGATCACGATTAAACGTAATACGAATCGCGACCTGCTATCTAACATTATGCTTTATCTATCTTTCCGCCTTTTATATATAAAGTTATTTGTTTTTACATAACTGAATTAACGACTGTTTGAAACGATTATTTAAATCCACAGTTTAAACTCCTCGAACGTGTTTTAAAATCAATGATTTGCTAGAATAAAGTAAAGACTGTTTTTGGTTTAACTTACCTCGGTTTGATCTTTGTTTATAGCAAAGATTGTGCCATTTCGGTTTGCATAGCTTTTCCAAAGAATTATAGCGAAATAAAAGTTCATGACATACGTTGAACACTTGTTTCCTAAAGCTTTAGTACATTTATGTAAGGGGGTGTCGACCTTTTTCTATTTAAAGTTGATTTAAAACGGTGTCTTTCTGAGAAATGTCAGCTATTGGCTAACCGGCCCTTTCACTTCACATTTATCACCCTCAACGCTAGCCTGTTTTAAAAAAAATAAATACATACAAATCTTATTTTACATGTTAGTATATGCATTTAGGTGGTTGTTAATGTTTTATGTTGTATTATTATCTTATTTGTGTGAATAAATGTTGTTAATGTTTTATTGGTGGGGTGCGGTAACACAGGCCTCGCGACATGACGGTTTCTTATCATCAACATATCGATATTAACACGCAATAATACACGTAGATAATCGGCAATGTAGTGTTTTATGCTTATAGCCTTTATCGTTCGGTCAATATTTGCGAAAAGTTTTGTTTTTGCATTCTTTTTTAACATAGCGATACAGATGCAGTGTAACTTCCGGTCAAATGATACTTCCGCAGCTGTGTTTCCGGTTCATGTTGACTATAGAAATGATTCACAGAGCACAAATGACTTGCATATCTATCAAACATTACATTTCTCCACTGTTTTTTTATGTTTGTCTTTTAAAATGCTACAAATCTGTAAATCTCTTTTTGCTTATCATTTGTCTCATCTTTCTCCTCTGCAGATGGCTGCCATTCGTAAGAAACTCGTCATAGTGGGTGATGGAGCCTGTGGAAAGACCTGTTTGCTTATTGTTTTCAGTAAAGATCAGTTTCCTGAAGTCTACGTGCCTACAGTTTTTGAGAACTATGTTGCAGACATTGAGGTCGATGGAAAACAGGTATGAAAGCATGTTTTCCACACAGTTTGGAAGTATGTTATGTAATTATTTTGATTGATAGGCACAGAGACAGCTAAATATGCATTGTAAAAATGGCAGTATTTACTTAAATTTGCATTTTTTTTTTTTTACAAAATGATTTTAATATATGAACATTGGAACTGTGCTTTAGGTGATCATACACAAATCTTTGATCACTGGGAACTTGACAAACCAAAACACATTATCAGCAAGAATATCAAATATTTTGTTCTTCCCCATTGCATAATTGTCTGTTTTTTTTCCTCTGGTACAAGTTATACATGTATGAATTCACAATTATTGGTGACCAAATTTGTTGCGTAAGAGAGTAATGTTGTTGTGTTATTTGTCTGAGACAGTTTAGTACATGTACCAATATCTCTCTTCTTACAGGTAGAGCTTGCCTTATGGGATACAGCTGGACAGGAGGACTATGATCGGTTAAGACCTCTCTCCTACCCCGACACAGATGTCATTCTTATGTGCTTTTCCATCGACAGTCCTGATAGCTTGGGTAAGACAACCTAATTTGATGTACATCACAGTACTGTCAATATTTAAGTTTCATGACAACTTTAAAGTCAACATGAAATGAAATTACAGTTAGTCTATGTTCTTATACTTTATTATTTTCTAATACTTCCATTTTATTACACCTTAAGTGTGTTTCTCATAGTGGTAAAACAAGTGTGCTGAAAATAAACAAAATGTTCCAATGAACTGAATCATAAAACCTTAACTTGTGGTCTAAATACAGTACTTTCACCATCAAAGTGACAAAGTTAAAGATGCAGCAATATAGCTACCAGGCAGAACTGTTTTCAAAAATGATTTCATCAGGTATTTACATTAAAATGTAAACAAACGCGCACATTGAGTTTGTACAAAACTGAGGTAATAGGCAAAGATCAAGTTAGGTTAGGTTTTTTAACTTGCAAATGAACTTTTCAAAAAATACATAATTTAACTCTCTCCTTTAATCCATCACAGAGAATATTCCAGAAAAGTGGACACCAGAGGTGAAGCATTTCTGTCCGAATGTTCCCATCATCCTTGTTGGCAACAAAAAGGATCTTCGAAATGATGACCACACACGAAGGGAACTTGCCAAAATGAAACAGGCATGGTCTTTTTACTTTGTAAATGGATGATTCTTAAAGGAAAGTGTCAGGAGGAATGAAAATTTGTTGATAATGTACTCAGGCCATCCAAGGTGTAGATGAGTTTGTTTCTTCATCAGATTCAGACAAATGTAGCATTACATCACAGTTGGATCCTCTGCAGTGAATGGGTGCCGACAGAATGAGAGTCTAAACAGCTCATAAAAACATCACAATAATCCACAAGTCTGTACATAGTACTGCTTTTCAGTTGTTTGAAGTTAAAGGAACACTCCCTTTTTTTGAAAATAGGCTTATTTTCCAGCTCCCCTAGAGTTCAACAAATGAGTTTTACCGGTTTTGAATCCGTTCAGACGATCTCTGGGTCTGCCATTAGCACTTTTAGCTTGGCTTGTCATAAATTACTGAATCAGATTAGATCATTAGCATCTCGTTCAAAAATGACCAAAGATTTTCAATATTTTTCCTTTTTAGAACTTGACTCTTCTGTAGTTACATCGTGTACAAAGACTGACAGAAAATGATATGGCTGATACGGATAGGAACTATACTCTCATTCCAGCGTAATAATCAATGAACTTTGCTGCCATACCATGGGTGCAGCAGGCGCAATGATATTACGCAGCACCTGAATATAGTCCCCAGCTATTTTACTATTACCTTAGTGGGTTAGTGCTGGTCACATTGGAAGTTACCTAGCTGGGGACTATATTCAGGCGCTGCGTAATATCATTGCGCCTGCTCTCTTCTGCAGTGGGTGCCATGGTAAGGCAGCAAAGTTCCCTGATTATTACACCAGAATAAGAGTGTAGTTCCTATCCATATCAGCCTGGAAAATGGCAACTTTTCATTTTCTGTCGGTCTTAGTACATGATGTAACTACAGAAGAGTCAAGTTTTAAATAGGAAAATTATAGAAAATATTTGGTCGTTTTTGAACGAAATGGTCTAATCTGATTCAATGATTTATGCTAAGCTATGCTAAAAGGACTACCGGCAGACCCAGAGATCAGATGAATGGATTCAAAAACGGTAAAACTAATCTGTTTAACTATAGGGGAGTTAGAAAATTAGCCTATTTTCAAAAAAAGTGGAGTGTTCCTTTAAAAATATCACTTTTTGCTTCGCAAGATGTTAACTGATGGACTGGAGTGATGTGGATTATTGTGATGTTTTTATCAGCTTTCATTCTGACGGCACCCATTCACTGCATTGATGAGCAAGATATGTAAATGCTAAATTTCTCCAGATTTGTTCTGATAAAGAAACAAACTCGTATATATCTTAGATGGCCTGAGGGTGAGTACATTTTCAGCAAATTTTCCTTTTTTTGTTTGAGAACTATTCCTATAATTTTATATTGTGAGGTGTTTTTACAGCTGGACAGTAGAGATCATATTGGTTTTCATTGTAAGATTAGTTATTCTGTCTAACATTTGTTTTGTTATTTTAATGAAAGATGCATAGTCATATATAAATGAAAATGTTCATATTGTAAGTAAAGTATTCCTCTGATGTCCACCTAATTTTTCAGCGTGAAAGTTTTTCTCTTAATGTGTGAGACTTCCAGTTTGTAAGCCACCATAAGTAAACAGCCAGGAGAATAAGGAAGTGCAGTAAATGGTAAAACTGCACTACAAACCATTGTGTTCATAATTAAGATAGATTAAAATAATATGATAAAACACACCAATTTGCAACATCAAGCAGCACAACGAGCTAAAAATGGCTGGACGCAGATGAGACTGGAAGCAAGGCACATTGAATTTACAAATGGTCATGCTCGCTCTTACGGGAAAAATGAGGTGTATTGGGTAGTCGCTTCGACATGCTTGTAATAAAATCTTTGTAATATGTCTTCATTTAGGAGCCCGTGAAGCCAGAGGAGGGGCGAGACATGGCCAACCGAATCAACGCGTTTGGTTATTTAGAATGCTCAGCCAAGACAAAAGACGGCGTGAGGGAGGTGTTTGAGATGGCCACCAGGGCTGCGCTGCAAGCGAAGAAACGTGGCAAAAAGCCTGGCTGTCTGCTGTTATAGAAACCTGTAGAAGAGAGGATGTCAGTCAACAGCCCAGGAGACTTCAGAGCAGGGAGGGAGGGATGATGGGACGAGCCTAGCATTCATGTCCTAGTACAGTCGGCGTATCGGACTGATACTGGGACATCATGTTAGACAAACCACGGGAGACCAGCGGAAAGACGTCGGAAACAAGTTGGAAACAAGATGACTTCATTTCCTGTCATCACAAAGTTTGGGCTTAAGAGTTTTCTGGTCACATCAAGCGAAAAAAATGAGATTTCTAAACGGACTCTATTACCTAGGATATTTGATGTTGTTCTTCTCCCCCCCCACTCTTTAGTCCTGAACAAACAGGTTCTTTAATAAGCGTCCTGTCTTCAGCGACTGTTTTGTGCATTGGACAGATTGTATGTATGTTTGTATATGTAAGAATATGAATGTTTGTGTCAAACGAGCGCATGTCCGTCTCCATGTCACCATCTCTTCATTGTATATGCGTGTATCTGCCCGGCTTTATTCTGTTTTGAATATTCTGTGCTCAGCTAAAGCACACACTGAACGTTGAAGTGGGCTGTATTGTGTTTAACCTCCCACTTCAAGCTTTTTCCTTTTTTATAGCTGATGTCTCAAAGGATTCTGGGCTGTACATTAGGGATCTAAACCATTTAGTGATACTGATTTATTTAAAGCATACCGTTTTTTTAATCATTTGCATTTAGAAATAAAATTTAAAGAAAATCACATTTGAAAAGTCATTTTTATCTACTGCTTTTGTTTCATAAACTATATAGTGAGCATTGTTCGGGGTAACGCATTACAAGTAACACAAGTTACATAAACCGATTACTTTTTTCAAGTAACTAGTAAGGTAACGCATTGCTTTTTCATTTATAATAAAATATCGTAATATAGTAACGCCAGTTACTTTTTTGATTCCTTTATGTATTTAATCCCATTTTATTAACCATACTAATAAGCAAAACTAAACTAACATTTGTGCTTCATTTTTCCCATAGCTGAAAAGTGTTGAACTTCCTTCTCCTACAGTTCTACTGTACAAAGATGAATTTACTTTTCCTTTAGCATTAGGCTTGTTCATTTCACTTTTTGGTGTGAAAGGACTTTTACATTTGCTAAAAATCGAACTTTTTATATTAAAAACAAATAAGTCCTGCCCAGATGTTATGTAACATCCTAAGTAACGTAATTTGTTCCTTTTTAGGGAGTAACGCGATATTGTAATGTATTACTTTTAAAAGTAACCTGCCCCAACACTGATGGTATTTTTTATTTCATGTTCAGTATAGGAAAATAATGAGAAAGAATGATCAAGTAACAGTACAACTTTTTGCACTACAAACCACGTGTGTTCATAATTAAGATAATACATTAAAATAACATAAGACACACACATTTGCAATATCAAGCCGCAAAACGAGATGTATTGTTAAACTAAAAATAGCTGGACGTGGACAAGACTGGAAGCCAGAACCATAAAATGTACGAATAGCCGTGCCCGCTAATACGGGAAAAATAAGATGAATATTGTTGTCATGTAATGCCACTATGTCCAAATTTGAAAATGTAAGTGAAAAGTACTTCGATGACCTACATTGAGATTCAAGGATCTGATGGAAACGAGGCCACAGGTACTGCCATGGTAGGTCACATGACAACATGGCGAATGTAGGCCTGCCTGTACTACTCACATTCATCCTTTATAGAACATATTTTTTAATGATCACAATAATAAACGTTTATTTGTATCATACTTTAACGTGTACTGCAACTCAAAGTGCTTCACAGGGGCAACAAAACATAAATTTCACACAATATAATCACGTATTTAAAAGAAGTAGCCTAGCCTACCTACCCAGAGAGTATACAATTTTGCACACAGCCTAAGTTTCATGTCAATAGCGTCAAGTAATATTTTCTTAGTTCATTCCTCGCATTGGAAATGCAAGGTCAAGTTTTCTGTGGAGTGTGCTTTGTTGTATATTGCACATTTTGGGAAATGTTGTAGGTAAAAAATTTGCATACTATTCAGAGTATATGAACATAGCCAAATGAGGCTGCGTTTCAATCCTCCTCGAAGTCCACACTTTAGTGATGAATGCTGTGAGGCTCAGCAAAGGGCACATGGGGGCGCTTGTGAGCACTCTTCTGAAACCTGAAATGACAAATGGGACATTCTACTGTACAGCAGGGGTGACCAAATCTTTTTCCTGAAGATTTGCCTACCTGCAGAGTTCAGTTCCAGCTTTGCTTCATTTACATTCTTGCAGTCTTTGCAGTCTTTGCACTTGAATGCTTGTCTTACTAATGACTTATTTCCTGTATCTGGCCCAAGCGATCAAATGTGGGTGTGAAGATCACAAGTACAGCTGAGGTCAAAAGTTTACACCTTGCAGAAATAAGAGTGATCATACAAAATGCATGCATTTTTTTTTTTTTTTTTTTATTTATTTTTTTTAGTATTGGTCCGAATAAGATATTTCGCATAAAAGATGTTTACATATGAAGAGTTTGGTTCCAAAATGCTATAAATCCATTTTGATTAATTTAAGTAAAAATGTGTTTTCTTGACCAAGAAAGTGGCAAGATGAAAACCACTATTTTCCGTTTCAAACTTTCACATAGCATCTTTAGGTTATAATTACATTAAAAATTTAAATCCAGATTTTGATAAAAAAAAAAAAAATGAATATTTTTCCCCAAAATGCAATAAATCCAGCAGGGCTCTATGCTTACTTTTCGTTAAAAAATTAAATAAATTAATAAATAAATAAATTTAGGGGCACAGTTAAAATTTTAGAAGCACCTTCTAATCAATAATCAAACAATTTGATCAAAAATTAGCCTTAGGTGACATTTGACTCCTTAAAGTGAATTAAATGGGAATTTAGTTTTTACCTTTGTATTGCATTTTTTCTAACTTTAGTAAAAGTAATGCATCTTTTATGTCATTTTATAAGCATTTTAACATTTCTAATTAAAACAACAGAATACAAGTTACCAATGAAATTAAACCAGTATAAACAAAATGTATTTGTACTACAAAGTTGGCACAAAAGAACCCCAAAGTGGCTTGTAGGTGTATTTTCATATGTTTAATGAGGCTCAGAGGTGGCATGCGTGCAATCAAATTCATAAATTCATGTTGAGATCATTGTTTTAAATATAACATTTTGAATAAAGAAATATTAAATGATTTAAGTCACTAAAAATATCCTTTAAAATGAAACCAATACTGACAGTAGGTCATTGGGGAATATAGCAAGTGACTGTCTTTATGAATTGCAAATTGACTCACTAGATTAGTTTAAAAATGCACATTCATTCATAAACGAAACACCGCTGTGTTTAATTGCACAGCGGCTCAGCTGTGACTTTGTTTCAAACTATTCAAACCGCAGAAACCAAATATGGGCCTTCAGTGCAGTCAAAATTTTTAATTTTTTGGTTTGCTTGTTGATCCCAAAGTACAAAGTAGTTGAGGAAAACTAGGATACTGGGTGTTTTCAAATCGCTGCCTTTACTGTTTACAATGCGTGGAATGGTGCGACTTTTCAATATCGACCAGATATAATACTGATGTTGCAGGAACTCAAATTTTTATTAAAAATTCCATTTATTTTGGAACCAAACTCTTGATATACACTGTAAAAGACAATTTGTTGAGTCAACTTAAAATAATTTGTTACCTGGCTGCCTTAAAATTTTAAGTTCAGTCAACTCAAAGAAGTTTTGTCAACTTGAAATGTTAAGCTGTACTAAGTGACAACTTAGATATTTGAGTTGATTCAACTTCAAAGTTTAAGGCAGCCAGGTAACAAATTATTTTATGCTGACTCAGCAAATTGTGTGTTTTATTTTTTACAGTCCACAAGAGAAAATAGTAGCTGAATTTATAATTCAAAAGTTTACATACACTTGATTCTTAATGCTGTGTTGTTCCTTGAATGATCCACAGAGTTCAAGTCAAACAAGGGATTCATTTTTTGGTGTTTTAAGAACAAGTCTTTACGATTATGAATAAAACACTTGATCTGAGTAGTGGGCAACAACCAAAAGTGAATAAAAGGAACTGTCCAACATTAAGAAGGATTGTCCAAACAAAACACAACTATAGCAAACCTCAACATTCAATAAAAGTCCCTTTTTCCAAAAAAAAAAAAAAAAATTACTACAGAGATCTGGACAAAGCCAACATACACAAAAGAGCTGCAGCTGGTAAAACTTTAATCACAGGCACCAATGATAAAATGTGAAAACAATGATCATAAAACCTGGACAGATGGAGCCTGAGATCATCTTCAACATCTGCCCTATAGCCAGACAAATCACCTGACTTGAAGATTATTAAACCACTGTGGGCGGTTTTGAAGAATTTAGTGAGAAGCAGATTCTGCCTTTAGACATCTATGAAACAAGTGGCAGATGTTTTGATAGATGTCATTAAAATGGACACTATTCATACGTTGTATGAATTGATTCTAAGAAGGTTTGAAGCAGTACTGCTGCCTATTTCCCAGGTTTTCCCATTATTTTGTCCAACCCCTGTATGTATGCAATGACAATTTTTTTTATTGTATGCAATTTAACAAAATAAAACCTTGTATTAGTTGTCTGCAAAGAAAAACATGTAACCATGTTTACTACTACCAATGCTTACCTAATACACATATCTATGCGTTTGCATACCAGTGTGTTTAAGCCAATCAGCTTGAGGGTTCTGTCCCCGCCTCCCGGACTGAGGCCATCTTACACTGAGCTCTAGTGTGGGGCGTCATGAATTTACACTGTATCAGTTTCGGTGCTTGTGACGCTTTGGTGTAACAGAGGTAAGTGACTGCATTTTGTGATTATTATGCGATTAAAATAACGATTTGTAAAAGTTTCTCTTGTCGGGATGTTTGTCACGGTGCTCTGCGGAGGGTTGCGCGCATTGGGTTGGAGCCTGAGCTCTCTGGACTGATCCTAAAGATGTCATGCGCGTTGCTTTATTACACGTATGGTTTCCAAATGCTATATATTAGGGCAGACAGAGCTAGAACTTTCATTGACGGTTGATGTGTATGTATTTTTCTAAAGATTTGTGTCAGGCTTAGTTTAGCCTCTGCAGGACTGAACAACCCTGCAGAAACTATATCTGACAGCGGATTTTACACCTTTTTTTTAGTTTTTCCAAATGGCGTAAAGGGTTTAAGAAATTATATGCAAACGAGTTTTGGCTGGGACCAATCAATCGCATTGCATACAGCTCACACTACTGTCTGTCCTGTTCGTGGTTAAAAAATCTGTAGTCAACATCTGTTTGTTTTTGTGAACGTGAAGGTTAATCAATACATATTTTGTCAACAGTTGTAAATGAAGCAGGCAGAGAAAAAAGTGGGCGTTTCTGTCGACTTGGACTGAAGCATGGATTATGAGAGAAGGTAGGTCAAGAGTCCATCATATGAATTTGCATGTAACCACTGGAAGAATTCATGCATACATGTTTTGACTTTATTACATAACCTTATGCTGTTAAACTTAAATGGGTAAATGACAAATAGCATATCAACTCTTATATATGTGTGTGTGTGTGTGTATATATATATATATAATATGTGTGTGTGTGTATATATAATGTAAATACATACAGGTAAATGTATATTTAAGCTACTGAGCTGGTCACATTTTTTTTCACCCTTTCAAAGTCACCTTTTTAAAGTTCACATAAATGGTACTGCTGTAATAGAAGGATTTACACATACAGGGAAGCACAGGTACTCCATGTTGTCTTTCAGATGTCATAAAGCTGCAAATAATGACTAAGACGTAGACAGATGTTGATTGAAGTGTTTATATATATATATATATATATATATATATATTTATATGCCACAGCACACCGCAGGACGCTGCTGTCACTGCTTTAAATTAGGGCTGCGATTAATTAAAAAAAAAATCTAATTAATTACATGATGTGGCAATTAATTAATCGCAAATTAATTGCACATCAACTTTGGGTGAGAAATTACCCCCAAAAGATAATTTAAAGTCATTGTTGTGTAAAGCATCAAACAAACATGACAAAAAGTAAATATTTTGTTCTTCAAATTCTTCAAAATGTGCATTAAGAAATTAAATGCCACTGTGTGTTGTTCAGAGATGAACAGTTCTGCTTTTTAGTTGGCAAAATTGAGCAAAACAGACAACATTGTGTCTAAAATAACACAATATTAACTTCTTACTTATTGAACTGTTGTATAAGATCAGTAACGTTATCACATTTGTACTCCTGTGATATTGCACTTATAGCCTATTGTTCGTGTGATATGTATTGCTTAACTATATGATGTAAGTATGAGTAAATATTTTTTGCCCCATGTCTTGAATTTTATGGGCATTCTTACTATGTTTTCTAGGCTCTATCAAATGAAATGTCAGATAACCCATATAGGTCTGGGTCGGGGCAAGTTAATAATTTTAATACGTTATTTTTCAGAATTAATTAATCTAATTAACACGTTTAATTACCAGCCCTACTTTAAATATATTTTGGCTACTACACAGTACATGATTGCAAATGCTTGGTTCTTGGCTTGAGCAAGATTGTTTATGAAGCAGCAGAACAAGCTAATTTTAAGGAATAGTTCACCCAAAAATGAAGATATGCTGTAAATATTCACTCTCAGACTATTCAAGATGTAGATGAGATTGTTTATTCATGGGAACAGGTTTTTGAGTAATCAAGCATTGCATCGCTTGCTTACCAATGGATCCTCTGCAGTAAATGGGTGCCAACAGATTGAGAGTTCAAAAGGCTGATAAGTAGTCCACACCACTCCAGTCCATAAATTATTGTCTTGTGAAGTAACAACCTGTGTGTTTGTACTAAACAAATCTATCAAGATGTTTTAATTGTATATCTTTGCTTCTGGCCAAAATATGAGTCCAAAATCCATAATAACGCTTCATCCAGTGAAAAAGTCCATCCCCTCCCTAGTGAAAAATAAATATATAAATGTATATTTAAAGTCTGCTAAATTTTAGAAGTACTGCTGAAGTTCAACTAAATAAATACTGAACTATATTTGATTGTGCTAAAGTGGAACTATTATATACTTTTAGGTATATTTTAAATATTTGACATTTAAACATTGATATTGTAATGCTAAATTTCTTCAAATCTGCTCCAATGAGGAAACAAAGTCATCTACATCTTGGGTGGCCTGAGGATGAGTAAATTTTAAGTGAATTAGGTGAACTGTTCCTTTAAGCTACAGATTGCCTAAATCTTTCTCTTTTATGATGTCATAGGGGCGGGCGTGGTGACCGCACGGGACGCTATGGGAAAGAGTCTGATGATCATGACTATAGAGACATGGACTATCGTGGCTATGGGCAAGAAAATAGACTAAATAGCAGCTTAACAAATGCAAGGCAGCATGAGCCTGATAGTAGTTTTGAAGCCATGAGAGACTTTGCCTCAGGTAATTTCTTGAATAACCGACCCGGATTCAGACAAAAGGGAAACCGTGGATCCGAAAACAACCAACTTGGAAAAAGTCTCCTCCAAATTCCCCCAAATGAAAATATCCACTCAAGATTCCAGCAAGATGATAAGGATTACGAGTTTGAACCAGACATTGATGCACACCGGAGAGATATGCAGACATTTAGATCAGGACAGAAGGTGTATCTGGATGAACAAACCCCTGATGAAGGTGAAGAAAATGAGGACAACACCTGGGGCAGAGTTAGAGGACGGCACAACTCTCAGGGTGAATACAGTGCAGAATGGAGAGCTGAGGAAGACAAACATATCAGACATTCTGCACACAAACAAGTGAGTACATTTATCTCTCCAGAACTGTTTTTGTTTTCTATGAATCATAAGCTTACAATCATTAAATCTTAATTTCCTTTACTTGCTAGTTTACTACATAAACATTTTAACATATCTAAACATTTCTCTTTGTTTTTAAGAACTTGAGAAGAGTGGTATAAATCTAGGACAACTGTTTTCTTGATTTAGGGGTTTCCTGACCAAGCCCAACCAGCTAGAGGCAAAATAAGAGAGGGAAGTTTTCAGCATGCTCCGGAAATGAGCCATGAGGAGCCAGAACCCCGTGACCAGGACTACAGGTCTGATACAGAGCATGTCCAAAAACCCAGCAACATTGTCATGCTGAGAATGCTCCCACCAAATGCAACTGTAAATGAGGTTTGTGTTAGTTTAATTTCTTGTTATGAATACAGTAAGCATTTCTGTCAACATCAATGGCATACTGTTACAACAGAAAACAAAACAAAAATAGAACTGCACCTACTTTGTGGTAGAAATCTTTGACAGTTCTTGTTGTTGTTGTTGTTTGTTTGCACTATAGACTTATGATCCATATACATTTTGGTAGTTTTTGTAATAAAAAATAAAAAAAAATCCAGTGCACATATCCAATTTATGTAGGTAAGATACAAAAGCTCCAACATGGAGTAGACAAAACTACATAATACATAATACAGGGGGAGAACAAATTATAAAGTCTCTTATCCATTTTCCACCTGTAAACCAAGAACAAAAATTGAGCCAAAATCTTCTCTTTTCTTTTATGAACGAACGAAAAAAACAAATAAAGGCGCAGTTTTTTTTTCTGCTTATTTCATTTCAGATTGAAAAACAAACTATCAAAACGTACACAGACCACTTACATTGTACACAGTACATAGTTTTTATGAACTGTGGGATAGGTTGACATTTTTGTGTATAGCCTATTGCAAAAGACAAAGCTTAAAGGAATTGTTCAGCCAAAAAACAGAAAAATTGCTGAAAATGTACTCACCCTCAGGCTATCCAAGCTGTAGATGAGTATGTTTCTTCATCAGTACAGATTTGGAGAAAGTTAGCATTACATCACTTGGTTACCAATGGAACCTGTGCAATGAATGGGTGCCGTCAGAAACAGCTGATAAATGCATCACAATAATACACAAGTAATCCACACCACTCCAGTCCATCAATTACATCTTGTGAATATCTTGTGAAGTGAAAAGCTGCATGTTTGCAAAAAGCAAATACATCATTAAGATGTTTTTTTTAAACTCAAAATACGTGTCTTTTCCATAATTTAGCTTTCTCTGATGAAAAAGTCAGCTTGTCTGAATCAGGAGAAAAACTATGCACAGATCAAGCACTGTTTACAAGAAAAACTGTCCAAAACACTTTTTAACAAATATATCAGTAGATTTTGATGTGAAAGGCAAAAAAGTGATGGACTTTTTCACCTGAGAAAGCATTATTGTGGATTATGGACTCGTATTTAATGTTAACTGCCTATTTAATGTTAAAATGCCTTATTATGAATGTTTTTCAACTTTTCACTTCACAAGAAATTAATTGATGGACTGGGGTTGTGTGGATTACTTGTGGATTGTTGTAATGTTTTTATCAGCTGTTTGAACTCTCATTCTGATGGCACCCATTCACTGCACTCACTCTTGAATTTACAAAATTTACATTCAGTTTTCAGCTAATTTCAGCCATTAGCATGCCCATTTTGACCAAATACTTTATTTGAGGTTCTGCTATGAGGTTTGGTGTAGTTATTAAGCATTGGTGTTTGATCTTTAGATTCGGGCTCGACTGCAGGAGCAAGGGATCCAGCCCAGAGAGGTTCGCCTCATGAGGAACAAGTCTTCAGGTAAGAATGCTCTAGCAGGGGGGCTTCTTTGTACCCCAAACTGACCTCCAAGTCTCTCTTTCACTGCCTTTCATAACAAGCCGTAACTCACTATTGCGTCTGCCTAGTTCAGCATCTTTCTTCTTTCTCACTTTCCTCCTGGTGTATTTAAATTGAGTAAAGATGCTGTTTAGTACTGGTGCTTTGAAACCTTTGGGTGTATGTTTCTTTAACTCCCTTCACATCTTTTCGTTTAAGCCATCACTGATTATTTCTGATTAGTTCTCTATTGTGTGTTACTATTTTCTTACCATACCCCTTGTCAGACTATTCTTAACCAGACATCATTCACATACACACTCACAATACATCCACAAGCATGGAAATAACAGAAACATGTACACTGGCACACAAGCACAAACACAACTACTCTAAGTGCCAAAGCTTGTTTCACATGTCCTGCTAGCCTTATCCCCCTCATCTAACTTTGATTGCTCTTGTCCTGAAGTCTGGGGAAGATCTTGCACCTTACATTGTGTAAGTATTTTGCAATAGCTGTGTTGAGAAGACAAGTGTGGCTGACCATGAGCAATTTCTGGATTTTTTGATGGGTATGAAAAGGCTTTGGAAGTTTGTGTCCTCAGCTAAAAGGGTGGACAAAATAATGTAAACACCATTTAAAGTTTTTAGTTTCTTTCGTTTCATTTAATTACACAGCTACAAAGGTTAGTCAGTATAGGTTAATTCGTCTTAAGAGTACATATGCTTTGAGGATTCAACTGTAGTCAGTGTTCTAATAGATTTACATTTGAAGAAGTCAAAGAATGCCATTAAATCAGTCTTTTAGGAAACTCTTAAATATTGTTCCTAAACCATAAATGAAAAATCACTGAAAACATTATGTCTGGTAACTGTTGTACATAGTTTATTAGGGCTGTCAAGCAATTAATTTTTAATCTACATTATATACCACCAATTAATCACACTTCAATTTTAGCTGAGAAATTGCAAACAAAAAGACAATTAGGGGCCAAGTGCCAAAGGTGCGTAGGCACCTATTGTATCCATTAGTTTTTTTATTCCGCTCTAGGAGTCTATGGCAGCCCATAGAAAGTTATGAAAGCCCTGCGGGAAAGTTATGAAATTTGGCACAGGAATAAAGGACAGTTTTAATATTAAAAGGGTCCTATTATGCTCTTTTACAATGTCTTGATTTTGTTTTGGGGGTGTACTAGAATATGCTCTCATGCTTGGTGGTTTGAAAAATGCATTATTTTTCACATAATTTACATTATTACAATAGCTTTCTCCCCAGGCTGGCACAAATGACTTGATTAGTTCCGGGTTTGATGAAGGCCCGCCTTCCGAAAAATAAAATGTGTTGTGATTGGTTAGCTCTGACATGACCACCAGAGCTGATCGCCCCTCTAGTCAGTGCTTGTGTTTATACCAGCCGGCACCTCGCCATGTGTTTTGACCCCCCATACTACATATGTCTGTGGCTCACAGCTCCGACACAACCATCAGGGCCGATCGCGGCTACTCTATTCTAACGATATCCTAATGGACCGCGTTGTGAAATCATTACAGCCAGAAAACAACGCTGTAGTCTAAACAAGCCATGCATTGTAGTTCTTGAAATGGGATTTTTTTAAAAAAACAAAATATCTCCCTTTGGAGTGGACTTAGAGATTTGTAACTTTGTAGATCTTTTTCATGCCCAAACATACACACCACACACTGACTAAAATTCAAAAAGTGAAAAAGCTTAATAGGGCCCCTTTAACTCTAGCAAGTTTAGTCTATATCTCAAACTCTTTAGTGCCACCAGTAGGCTAAATTTGCACTAATATTTCTACAAATATTTTTTGAACAGTAAAGTCTATAAGCAAAGTTCTATTTTCTCTGATTCTTTGACCTTTCTACCGGTAAAGATTTTTCTCAATTTTGAATTTTGCAAAAAATCTACTTTTTCAAACTCACCGTAGGCGGTTTGTCCGTTTTTCACTAAAATGGTCTCAGTTCATCTTCAGACAATGCTGGCATAAAGTTATCAAAAGCTTTTCAATATTCCAAACCGCTTTCCTAAGGCGTGTTAACGAATTTTTACGAATTTCATGCAAAAATGGACAAGACTGTATTTGCACAACGCTTTAGCTGATTTGGAGCAAACTTGCTATACCAAGCATGACCTAAAGGCACATGAGTAGTTTTGGTACAGCACTACCTACTGGTTTGACCATAAATCATAAGAGTGATCTCAGTACCTCATTTTATTTGTCTGCTTGTTTGGGTGTCAGCCATTTTGAGATTTGTAGTAGGATTCTGTATCAACAAATGTCTTTAACAGGGGTCTCCAACCCTGCATTTGGAGAGCTACCGTACTGCAGATTTCAGCTAATCAAACATACCTGAACCAGCTAATCAAGATGTTCAAGGCTACTTAATTACAGACGGTAATCACCCAGAAGCTGGGTTGAAACTTAAGTCTGCAAGAAGGTAGCTCTTCAGAAACAAGGTTGGAGAACCATAGTATATAATAAGTTATTAAAGACTGCTCCTTAGCTATTCATTTTACCTCTGTTATGCTTCGCCCCTTGATTGCTTCTTGCAGCTATATTGTAAAGTTATTATGTTAAATATATATAATAAAGATCTTAATAGACATCACAAAAATGCAGCTTTAGAAATATTTTGATTCAACAGAATATTAGATATATTTCAATTGTATTTGATTGGATATTTGAGGAAAAAACTTTGTGTGATATTGCTGAATTATATTGTATGATATAAATATAAGACAACTCTTACAGGGCACTTTTTGCCCTCATATCTTCATTTTATGGGTATATACCTGCATTTTCATTGGCTAAATCATGCAGGCATTTGTTGTTCTGCATCGTGTTTGTCAGCAACTGGGCTGTGTTAATAATTTGATTGCATTTTTTTTTTTTTTTTTTGAAATAATTACACCAAATTAACATATTAAATAAACTGCTCTAATAGTTACATAACAGAGAACCAGTGCCCCCTAAGAGGAAAACACTGTTGCCATATCGTGTGGTGAAAATACCTGCAGTGATACAACTGAGAATGATTTCTTAAACAGCAGGATGAGGTCAAACACCTTCCATGATGTTGCTAATTACCAGATATAAATGTTATCGGAAAAATCTTCTGTGCGAGTTGTTCTGTGAAACGCTTCCCCCTCCCTTACACCTCAAAGAAGAGCAAGATTCTCTTCTTGAATAGTGCTGTTCCCCACACGTTGAGGACTTGTATGGCAGCATTCCAATGACTGAAGCAGTTTGAAAGCAAACAGTGTATAGATCCTTGATACTGATATGTTATCAGGTGTTTCCTTTATTTTTTCCACCCCATTTATGTGTCAGTGGCATGAAAGTATTATGATATAAAGTTAAATATCAAGGAAAACTATAGACTTTTTAGCCTGTGGCATAGACCACAGTTTAAAGACTAGTCAATTTAATTTGAATTAAAGTGGTTATGGTTCAAATGCAATGTCTTTCTTTAGTAATTAGCTGTATAATTGAAACCTCATGTTTTGTTTGCAGTAGGACTGCTTGGAATGCCTATTTCCAAGAGCTTTATTCTTAATCCAATGTTAGCAGTTTGGCCAGAGACCTTTGTTTAAACACAGTCCTTTGGCATTTCAGGACCACTGGTATCAACCTGTACTGTACAGTCTGTTGTGATTTCAGTTTAAACCTAGAATCAAAATGAGAGTAGAGAAAGATTATAAGTTAGACTTGTATGCACATTTTGTGAATCAGACAGTGTCAAAATGTTTTAAAAACAAGAATCCAAAAAAGTTGCATAAGTGTCAATTTGATGATTATGTAAGTTTTGTAAGTTGAGTTTACAGTTGAGATCAAAAGTTTACATACACCTTGCAGAATCTGCAAAATGTTAATTATTTGATCAAAATAAGAGGAATCAAACAAAATGCATGTTATTTTTTTTATTTTGTACTGACCTGAATAAGACGTTTACATATAGTCCACAAGAAAAAATAATAGTTGAATTTCTGAAAATGACCCTGTTGAAAAGTTTACACACACTTGAATCTTAATACTTTGTTGTTACCTGAATGATCCACAGCTTTTTTTTTTTTTTTTTTTGAGTGATTAGTCCTTTGTTTGTCCTGAACAGTTAAACTGCTTGCTGTTTTTCAGAAAAATCCTTCAGGCCCCACAAATTTTTCCTGCATTTTGTGTATTTGAACCTTTTCCAACAATGACCACACTGAGGACAACTGAGGGACTCAAATGCAACTATTACAGAAATAGTTGCAACGCTCACTGATGCTTCAGAAGGAAACACAATGCATTAGAAGCCAGGGGTGTAAACTTTTGAATAGAATGAAGATTTTTAATTTAGTCATATTATCATATTGCCCTTCAGAAGCTACAGAAGAGGATTATATGTTTCCCAGGAGCCACAATAATTTAAATTTACCCTGATTTTCAAGTTCAAAAAGTTCACCCACCAGCTCTTAACACATTTGAACCTTCTGTAATATTGCATATGAGTGCCTCAGTTGTTCTGATTGTGAAAATATGGATCTCAAAGTCATACAGTCATTGTTGGAAAGGGTTCAAATACATAAAAATGCTGAAAAACCAAAGAATTTGCGGGACCTGAAGGATTTTTCTGAAGAACAGCAGCAGTTTAACTGTTGTTAAGGACAAACAAGGACAAACTCATAAACAACAACAACAAAAAACACTGCTGTGGATCATTCAGGTAACAACACAGTATTAAAAATCAAGCGTATGTAATAATGAACAGGGTCATTATAAATTATACATTTTCTTTTGTTGGCTATATGTAAACTTCTTTTTGTGAAGTATCTTATTCAGGTCTGTACTAAATAAAAAATAGCATGCATTTTGTATGATCCCACTTATTTTGGTAAAATAATTAACATTTTGCAGATTCTGCAAAGTGTATGTAAACTTTTGACTGTATATAAAGGATTTGGATCATGACTATGAAAACTAGAGTAATGATGCTGAAAATCCAGTTTTGCATTTTAAAATGTATAAAAATGTGTTTTAAATTGTAATGATTAACAAATTCACTAAAGACTTGTGTTATGTGACCCGAGAATTTTGAACAGTTGTTTATATGGTTTCCAAATGTTAGGTTTTGTTGGTAAAGCATCAGACTTCTGATAGTTTTGTGTGTACCAACATTTTCTAATAATTGTCTTGTACAATCAATGTTAAATTTGCCTGGTGTAAATAGCAGATGGACAAAAACATCCATGAGGTATAGCAGTTTAAAGGCAGCAGTGTGTTGATTGGTTAGAATACAGCTATAGCTCTTTCTACCATCTCTCTGTCTCTTTCTTTCTCCCTCTCTCTCGATATGAAAACACTAACCCCTCACTGCGTTGTTGTTGTTCTGTCATTGTGGCCCGGCGACGGCTGTGTCTCCAGGTCAGAGCAGAGGATTCGCCTTCGTCGAGTTTAATCACTTGCAGGAGGCCAGCCGCTGGATGGAGACCAACCAGGTCACTTCACACTGCACACACACATACACACTACAAGTCCACACGTGTATGGATATAATATACCCTTTACGCCTGGATTCCTTATGATTTCACAGATTTCGCCATCTCTTAAGAATGAGGTCTGTCTGTTGTTTGTCTAGCACAGGTTTTTGACACTGCTACTAGTTGGGTATTTTCTGGAAATGCCCAAGTTCGGTATAAACTCAGCAGCGTTCCCCTGAAAGCTCAGTTTGTGTGCGCTATTATCTCCCTCTTTCAGTCAACTGCCGCAGTGTCTCTTGGCAGCCGTAAGATCCTAGTGTGAGACCTGCCCTATATTTTGTGTCTCTGTAGTTGAATCCACATTGCTTTGAAACGTGTTCCAAAATGAGTTCCAAAACATCGAATTAAATGATTAAATTACCAGGGAGACCATAGATTAGCTGACCTGTATACTGAATATTAGTTTACTTGAAAGCTAAGAAGAATTTAGTAATAATGTGGCAGACATATTTGTTTGTAAATGTATTTATTATTTTTAAGTGTACTTACGGTACACTTATTACAGAGTCATTCCCCTCAAAATTTTGTTTTTGTCCTGATGATGCCACAATAATTAACTCTTAAAAATAAAGGTGCTTTGAAAGGTTCTTCACAGCGATGCCATGGAAGAAACATTTTTGGTTCCACAAAGAACCATTTAGTCAAAGGTTCTTTAAAGAACCATCTCTTTCTTACCTTTTTATAATCTGAAGAACCTTCTTTTGCCACAAAGAACCTTTTGTGAAACAGAAAGGTTCTTCAGATGTTAAAGGTTCCTTATGGAATCATTTAAACCAAAAAAAAACCTTTATTTTTAAGAGTGTAGACCATGTGGAATAAAATCTGATCTTAATGATGCCTTTGTTTCCCCATACAATTGTACAGAAAACTCTGAAGAAAGCAGAACAAAACTGTAGACTTCAACCAGAAGACCTCACAGAAGTATTTAACTGTATTTAACAAATAAAACAATGTGAAATAAACATAGGTATCTAGAACATGGATATTTAGCATTCTTGCTGGTAATGGCCTTGCAGGTTTGGAATAATTCAATGATTTGTTCTTTCTTAAAGGGATAGTTCTCCCAAAAACAAACTTACACAGGTTTGGAACAACTTGAGAGAGTAAATGATCAAATATTTTTCATTTTTGGATGACCTATCCCTTTAAGTGAAGTAGCAGCCCTAAACTTTGTAAACCCCACTTTCTTTTAAGCTGTGCATCCTGATTTCTGGTATATCTGGTCTAGCGGTCAGCCAGATTTGGAATTGGCTATTTCAGCCAGTGCTTGTCATTTTTGCCTGCAGCCTGATAAAGGTTTGTGAATGGCCTGTCGGCGGTCTATAAACTGAATGGGATTGAAATGGCAAACTTTGAGCTACTAGACCAGATACTGATTTTAACAATGCTGAGAAAATCTTATTTCTGTTTTGGTTGTGATGAGTATGAGGACCTGAAACAATATCTAGGCGTAAATGTTTTATGTACCCAAGCGCAAGGTCATGTTGTTTGTCTTTATACAGTATATCAGGCCTCTGAAGTGCTCAAAATCTGGTAATGGGATAGTTGTTGGTTTACTTTAAGTATTCAGTTACTTTAAGGATGTTTTATTAAAGGGATAGTCTACTCCAAATTGAAAATGTGCTGTTAATTTACCCTCAGGCAGTCCAAGATGTAGGTCACTTTTTTTGGAGTAGAACAGTAAAAAAGGTTTAAGCTGAAAATGTCATGCTTTTTGAAAAAGCCAATGTGAGTCTAGAACACATAAAAGCAACACAAAATTAATACCTGTGGCTCTTGATGATGTATTGAGATCTTGTGAAGCAAAACAATCAGTCTGTACAAAAAACCGAACATTATTTACAACAATATTATTTGTAACCCATTGCCCCAGGCAAACGCTCATTCAGTTCTTATGTGATTACAGCTAAAAATCTTCTTTACTGTTTTACTGAAGAACAAAGTCACCTACATTTTAGATGGCCTGAGGTTAAATTAACAGCTTTTTTTTTTTTCTTTATTTTTCTGTGAACTATCCGTTTAATTCCAGTATGAACTACAGCTCGAATAAGGGGAGTTAGCATTTATTTTTAAGCATTGAGGTTCTGAAGGATTTATTTTTGGCTCAGGTTCAATAATACAAGTCTTTATTCTACATGTCCTGTCATCGCTGTATGATTTTGCTTTTGTGAAGCTTCTGTTTGGATGTTTTATTTGTACCGTAAATATGGGTTTCAGGGTGGGCAGGAGTGAGCGTGACTTGTTTTTGTTCCCCTGAATGGGGGAGGCTGAGGCTTCTGGCCAGAGAGGGTGTCCGCACACACTCTCTCACACGCAGGCCGGCGCGTCTTTCTGAGTCCTCTCAAGCTGATGGTGATATCTGTCTTCCTCTCTCTCTTTTATCCAGTCTTCTCCTCCCCTCTTGTGTGAGATGAGGTCTCAAGTGTGCCAATTCCACCCTGAAAATGATATTTACCCACTTTTATTCTTTTGTCCCCTCTCTTCCTGTGTCTCACTTTCAGAGAGTGCTCACTATACTGGGACAGCGAGTATCTATGCACTACAGTGACCCAAAGCCCCGTGCTAATGAAGACTGGCTCTGCAATAAGGTAGCTTTCTTTCTGTTTAATTTGTTGAAAAGTGTGCCTTTAAAGGGAACCCCAGATATTAAGACTTGTATCTTTTAATATAACGAAAATGATTTATCTTACCTAAATATGGCATAGAAAACCCAAGAAAGATTTCTGTTTTTTTTTTTTTTTTTTAAATAAATAGTTTTATACATGTTTTGGAATGTGGGGCACCATTATTTTGATGATGTGAAATGGTTGCACTCTGTGAGCTACTGGCACTACCTGTTGCTTTTTTAATGCAACACAACTCGGAAAATCAAAAAAATACTCAACCAATTTCACATTGTGCGGATTTTGGTTGCAATTTTCAGTTGAAAGACAACAAGAGAAACAATGTAAGTCTTAGCTGCTTTAATAGTGATAAGATGGGGAGCAAAGAATGGGAAGATGCCTGTGGATGAATAAAACTTTCTAAGGACGCGTGTCTTTGCTCTCTCCACTTTAGCCCTGATGCCTTTGAGGCTTTTAATAGACCACAGCTACTGAAAGCACTCACAAATGGCAGAGAAAAGAAACGCTAGATGCCATCCTGGCAGGATGTAAACATAACAGCATTTGTCATGACACCGCAGCCACTTAAGGAGTTTCTCAGCGCAGATTTTACTCAATATCCGTGTGTGTTTAGACTCCTTGTGAGGAAAAAAATGGATGGTATGGCATTTGGTTTAAGCCTACGCTTATATCCATTTTCAGCAGCTGTGCTCATTGTATCAGTATTTTATTTTCCGAGTTGCTGTAAAAATAGCAATATGTAGCGCCAGTAGCTCACAGAGTGCAACCATTTCATGTCACTGAAATCATGGCACCCCTAAAAATCTGAAATAAGTATACAATGATGTGGATTTTTGTTAAATAATGTAAATCTTAAAAGGGTTTTCTACTACATTTTTCAGTAAGAGACATCATTTATGTTATATTAAGGCATACAAGTCTTAATAACCATTAATTAAACTTTAATTAAAAGGTTAGTCTATGAAAATGAAAATTCATTGTTTTTTTTTTTTCTGTCATGTCATTACAAACCTATTAGACTTTTTTTTTTTTTTTTTTTTTCGAAACACAAATGAATATATTTTTATTGGAACCTGGGAGATTTTTGTCTCTAAACATTCAAAAACTCAATGAAGACATTATAAAAGTAATCCATATAAATTTAGTTGTTTGAACATCTGTTTTGATTAACAGTGTGGAGTGCAGAACTTCAAACGAAGAGAAAAGTGCTTCAAATGCGGAGTTCCAAAATCAGGTTTGTTTCAGTTTTTTTGTGACAGCATGGTAAGAACACGAATATAAATGTAAACGCTTGTGCAT
Source organism: Cirrhinus molitorella (assembly GCA_033026305.1). Lineage (NCBI taxonomy): Eukaryota > Metazoa > Chordata > Actinopteri > Cypriniformes > Cyprinidae > Cirrhinus > Cirrhinus molitorella. Next base: position 25,390,431 of record CM065132.1, on the reverse strand, counting down.
ATATGGCTCTTTCTTTTCAGAGGCTGAGTTGAAACTGCCTCTGGTGCCAAAGACTTTACCTCTGGGGCAGTTAAAGGACTCAGCTCAGGGTTTACTGCCCCTTCCTGCCATATACCAGACAGCAGCTCCAATTCTCAACTTAAGTTCCTCGTCCCCAGCTGCCGAGGTGGCAAATGACAGTAAGTCATGCATACATTTAAAGGGATAGTTCACCCAAAAATTTAAATTTGCTGCTAATTTACCATCAGGCCATCCAAGATGTAGATGATTAATTTATTGTAGTAGAAGAGTAAAGAAGATTTCTTTTCATAATAGTCAATGGATACCAACACTTTGAGAGTAAAAAAAATCGGGCAACACAAAATGAATACTCATGGCTCCTGACAATATATTGAGGTCTTATGAAGTGAAACAATCAGGCTGTGCAAGAAACTAAACATTAAAAGATTAGTTCAATTTCAGAACAAAAATTTACAGATTTACAGACCCCTTGTCATCCAAGATGTTCATGTCTTTCTTTCTTCAGTCTTAAAGAAATTGTTTTTTTGAGGTAAACATTTCAGGATTTCTTTCTATAAAATGGACTTCTATTGTGCCACCAAGTGCTACACATGACTACACATGCGCATTGCAGAGACGAAACAAGACAAGTGTTTGAGGTTACAAATTATATAAATTGTCAATTTGTTTTGAGAATAATAGATCGTTTCCTTTGAAGCTGGATTTAAACTGCATTTTGGAAGTTCAAACTTGGGGGCACAATAGACGTCTATTATATGGAAAGAAATCCTGAAATGTTTTCCTCAAAAAACATAATTTCTTTATGACTGAAGAAAGAAAGAGATGGATGACAAGCGGTGAGTACATTATCTGTACATTTTTGTTCTGAAAGTGAACTAATCCTTTAAGGCTTGTGCACACCAGGACGAATATTGTGCTCGATTATCTCCGATGTTAACGGCTTGTGACTAAACAAAGGGCACCAATTTGAGTGTGCACACCGACGCGCAAAACACTAGGCATAAAAATGGCGGGGTTTTTTCTAAACGCTTCAGGCTCGTTTTTTTGGTTTGCTGCGTTAAAAACTGGCCGATCAATAAGATTGGTGCTTTTGTTCATGTGCGTGGAGCTGCTGAAGTTACAGTAAACACAACTTGGTGGTGCTCAAGTACAAAACGTTGATACCTAACGATGAAAAGGAAGTAAGTAGACAAAGAAGATGCATCAATCAAGACAAGATGAACGCAGAGCTTCTAGTCATGTTGGTGTCTGAACACAAGAGCTTTATGATAAATGTGTCAATATATGATAAATGGATAGCCTGAGGGGGTGTAAATTAACAGCAGATTTTCATTAGGTCAGCGGTCCTTTTAACTCATTCATCCTGGTGTAATACACACTATTCTCTTCAGCTCTGATATTGAGGAATCTGGGACCCCATACGACGCTGGAGGCCATTTTGTCCGCTCTAGCCGCGTTTGCTACTCTCTCACCGTCAAATGTACGGCTCATCAAAGACAAACAGACGCAGCTCAACCGAGGGTTTGCTTTCCTGCAGCTCACTACAATTGTTGTAAGACAATCTGCTTATTCTGTTAGGACTGTTTTGCGGCTGAAAAACTTGTGTTTAAGACTAACACAAACAGGTGTTTGTTTTAGGAGGCTTCACAGCTGCTTCAGATCCTCCAGTCCCTGCAGCCTCCTCTCTCTATCGATGGAAAGCTCATCTCTGTGGAGTTTGCCAAGGGCTCCAAACGGTATGAGTTCATGCTGTACTTATAATCATCCTGCAGCGTTATGCTGACGCCATAGTTGTGTAACAGGAAAATGCAGTAAAGCCACACATGTGAGTGAATGTTTACAGAAAACATTAGTACTGTAATGCTTTACATATATGTTCCAGAGTTTCATGAATTCTCTCTCTGTCTCACAGGGATGTTTTTCTGACAGATGGAAATCGGGTGAGTGTGGCGACAGTTGCGAGTACAGCTATAGCTGCAGCTCAATGGGCCGTCACTCAGGTACCCACAACACAAAGAACAACATAAAGACTAATATATAGGAAATAATTCATACTAGGATATTGAATGGTTTAAAATGATTGTGCAAACAAAAGTGAATTAATATCAGTTATTCTGCTTATGCCATATTTGCCACATGTACATTTGTCTACCTCAAGAAAAATGTTTTTGGACTATCAATGTTACTACACAGTTTCTACTCAAACTTGGATCTATTTCATCCTAACTATTCAGAATCAAGATTTATTTATTTATTCTTATTTTATTTAAAAAAAAAAACTGACTGTGTTTGTTGAATATTAGCACAATACTAGCCATTTCAAGTAGTGATGCACTGAAATTATTTTTTTACTGAAATTCTTGTTTCTAGAGTTGTTTTTGTAGCTGACTAATACGTTTCTGGAAATTAAATGGCTTTTCTGAAGTGAATGCAATGTTACATGACATTGTTTACAAGCTGTTTCATTGACGTCTTTATGCGGTTGAAGCATTGAGCGATTACATGAAACACATTAAAAAGCACAAAAAAAAAAGAAATCAATATTGTCAACCCAGACCCTGCGCCCACACTGCTGACAGTTTATCTATGTTGTGTGCATGAAACACATGAAGCACTGACACAGTCATTAGACCCTCTAAAACAGTTCAGACAAAACCAAAACAAATAAAAAATGAAAAAATCAATTTCTATCCTTTTTAATTGCAGAAATTTTAGTGCATCACTACTTTCAAGGGTTTTACTAGAAGAAAAATGTGACCGTGGGCCACAAAACCAGCCGCAAGCGTCTTGTTTTTTTGGGAATTGATGTGTATACATCATAGCTTGTTAGGATAGGAAAATATTTGGTTGAGATACAACTGTTTCTGGAAAGTGCAAAAAAAAAACCCTAAATATTTAGAAAATCTCCTTTAAAGTTATCCAAATGAAGTTCTTAGAAATGCATATTACTGATCAAACATTAAGTATTGATGTATTTAAAAGTAGGAAATTTACTAAATATCTTTATGGAACATGATTTTTACTTAATATCCTAATCATTTTTGGCATAAAAGAAAAATCGTTCATTCAGACCAATGCATTGTATTTTTCTCTATTGCTACAAATATACCCATGCTGCGTAAGAATGGTTTTATGGTCGGGTCACAAATGACATACATTGGTGAAAAAGTCTTTGATTAGTCTGTTTTTAGATTGATTGTTAGACAATATGCAACACTCTGAAGCTGAAATGCCATTCTGAAACCTTTTGCATATTTTAAAAAATTAGTTATTTAAAAAAAAAAAACAATGTTGAGATGTGAATACCTGTTTTAAACCAGGCGTGTAGCTACGGGTGGGCCTCAACCAAATATTTTCCTATCCTAACAAACTATGATGTATACACATCAATTACACAAAAAAGTCAGGCCCACCCAGTCAGTTGCTTACCCTAATCAGAATCAGCTTATCAGAATTTTCGTCCGAGTCCAACCTCTGACCGTCTTTTCCCCCCTTCTCCCTAAACAGCTTATAGCTACTGTTTCAGCTATTAAAATAGTTACATTTTGTATGTAATGGCAAAGTGATCATATTTCGTTTAGTTTTTTTATTAAGTTAATATAGAAATAAGTTTGGAGCATTTTTTTTGTTCGTTAAATATAAGTTATCGTTTTTTTAAAGGATCGAACAGCGGCCAGCGGAAGACTGTAGTCTGTTTGATCAATTTACCTTCTCAAATCATCAGGACTTATCTAAAATAAAATCTATAGATATGAAACAGTTACAGTAGCTATGAAACAATGTTAGTTTAAACATTAAACCTAGATAAATGTGTGCTATTAGGCGCAAATCCAATTGCTTTTGCGGAGAGAGGAACCTGAGGCCGCTTTGCAGTTCATTTGCATATTTTCAGTGGAAACTATTTAAAATTATCTGTCATTTTTGTTCCCATATTGTGAATCCTGGCTATGCTACTGGTTTCAACACATGCTGACCAATGTGTGGTTGTTTTTCCAGACGGCTCAGCTTGCAGGTGCAGCTCAGAGTGGTGATATCAGTGTCCACCAGCAGGGGGCGGCAGCAGCTGTGTTTGGGCAGGAGGCGGTGCAGGTTATCAGTGCAGAAGCACAAGCCTTTAAAGGGCCAGTGCCTGCGCTACTGACTAGTCACACAACATTAGGTGCTTCTGACGGAGGAACAACCTCTACAGGTATAACCACAGCTTACTTACATCTGCTGCCAGCACATAAGTCTTTTATTGGAGTAAGTGTGAATGTGTATTTAATCACAGGAGAAACAGGTGCTACCTCTTTATTGGTGCTCGCAGCATCCCAGACTCAGCTTGTCGCCACAACAAACTCCACACAGGCCAATCAGGTAGAGTTCTGTTTTTCCTGTTCATTCATTAGTTGATTCATCAAAATTAAGTCAGTAATTTTGCCTTTTCTGAAGCACTGTCTTGCTTAAACTGTGTTTGTGTCTGTGCAAAGGCCCAAGTGGAAATCATTGGGAAACCTCAGCCTGCTACCCTGAACCAGCCTGCTACACCTGGAACCGCTCTGGAGTGCCAGCAGTATCGTAAGCAAACCTTCAAAAACACACTCAGAGCCTTTATTTGACCAGAAATGTACAATGACAAGAAAAAGTATGTGTACAAGTGTTAATTATTTACTCTTTAGCCTTTTGCCAAATGTTATTTTTAGTTATTTTGTTCTTTTAATTCCTTTATTTTAGGCCTGCACGATTAATCGTTTGTAAACCGAAATCGCGATTTGAAAGGGTGCGGTTTCCAAATCGCAAGAGCTGCGATTATTTCGATTGACTGTCAGATATGGTAACAAGCATATACGTCGTTTTTGACAGTTTGTTTCATGTGCATATTACGTCTTCTTGCGTATATTATGTTTGATGCGAGTTTAACCAATAGGGGGCATTTTAACACTGCATGTACTGACTGAACGAGCAAATAACGTTAATGCCATTTGGAAAAGATCAGCGGGAGCAGCGGCTCAACTTCCCAACAAAGTGTGTCTGCAGAAGAGCAAAGTTTGCGTTGCAGTTTCACATTGGTATTCTGCCCTACAAAGGCAAAAGACCTTAACTCGCTAGAGTGTGAAACTGAGAAAAATGACTTTAAAGTTGTTTTATTTGTCCAGACAAATTAATTAAAGGTATCTAAAACATCTAACTGCCAAATGTTTATTGACCTACCTATATTTAATTTGGGTGGACAAATTAAAAAACTCAGTCATTTTTCTCAGTTTCACACTCTAGCGAGTTAAGGTATTTTGCCTTTGTAGGGCAGTATTGTGAATATAGACTACGATTGTGAACACGTATTGCATGAAAAATGGATTCTGATTTTGATTCTGGTGATATGGTTATTAATTAAAATAGGTCAAATGACCTTTACTCGAAATTACGCGGTAATCCCGTAAATGAGTCCTGTCTGTCGCAACATTCCTAGTCTGCCTTCCCTTATAAAATGACACTTTTATCATATTAAAATTCTGCAAATCGTTCCAAGAAAAGTATTGTTTGGTGTAAAACCTGTTGTACATTAACGGACAGACAGTGGATTCCTTAAATGAATAGCTATTTCCTTTCAAAAGCTGTTTATTTAGTGCAGCGAAGCCTTCCCTCCATTGACATCCATTCAAAAAAAAAAACAGCCGCTGGTCTCCTTCCCTGCGTTCCATCGTTAGCTTTAGCTGTTATGCTCTATTGGCTAAGCCTTGCAGGCTTGACTTCCAGTGGCTTTGATTATGCTTTGTTTTGTTTTGATATAAATTTGTTGTATTGCCACGTGATGTAGCAACTTTAATCAAACCACATCAAACCTGTAGCACTTTTAAGAAGCAAAATCGCATTTTAAATCGCAATTTTGATTAGAAAAATCGCAATTAGATTTTTTTTCTCCAAATCGTGCAGCCCTACTTTATTTACTCACCCCTATGTTGTCCAAGATGTTTATGTATTTCTTCCTTCAGTCAAAAAAAAATTAAATTGAAGTTGAATGAAACATTCAAGGATTTTTCTCGATATAGTGGACTTCAGTGGGAGCCAATGGGTTGAAGGTCCAAATTGCAGTATAAGCACAGCTTCAAAGGGCTCTATACGATCTCAGCCAAAGAATAAGGGTCTTACCTAGCAAAAAAAAATTTAAAAATTTACTTTTTAATCACGAATGCTCATCTTGCACTATACGTATTTCATGGTCACACTGAAAAAGTTCTGTTTTCTTTTCCTAATTCAATATTGTGCTAGTGCAGAACAAGCATTTGTGGTTAAAAAGTATATACATTTAAATTTGTTTGTTTGTTTGTTTTTGGAAAATGGCATTGTTTTGCTAGATAAGACCCTTATTCCTCAGCTGGGATTGTGTAGAGTCCTTTGAAGCTGCATTGAAACTGCAGTTTGGACCTTCAGCCCGTTGATCCCCATTGAAGTCCACTATATGGAGAAAAATCTTTGAATGTTTTCCTCAAAAACCTTCATTTCTTTTTGAATGAAGAAAGAAAGACATGAACATCTTGGATGACATGGGGGTAAGTAAACGATCAGGAAATGTTTCAAGATAACTGTTTCTGCATTGTTAGATTAAGCGCAACGTGATTTTATCTATATTTGTGATGGGTCTTGAACATTGACTAATTAATGCAGAAAACAAACCAATTCCAGTGGGTTCACATACTTTTTCTTACCATTGAATTTGTAGTTATTTTAGCTTATCTAATGAATTCCTTTGCCTGTTCAGTTTCATATGAATGAGGTGCATCAGTTGTATTTTTTCTTCTCTTCTTGCAGCGGATCCTGACGTGTCCACGTATCAGTACGATGAGAGCTCTGGCTATTACTATGACCCTCTTACAGGCCTCTACTATGACCCAAATTCACAGGTAATAAAGGCAATCACTCCACCAGAAGAGTTAAAGTAGGTTCCTCAAATCTGGCTTTAAGGACCATTGTTCTGCAGAGTTTAGCTCTCCAACCCTTACATAATTAAAGGGATAGTTCACCCAAAAATTAAAATTCTGTCATTAATTACAAACCCTCATGTTGTTCCAAACATGTAAGACTTCATCTTCAGAACATGAATTAAGATATTTTTGAGAGCTTTCTGACCATGCATAGACAGAAACACAACTGACATGATCAAGGCCCAGAAAGCAGGAGTCCACTGGTCCGCTGGTTAGTCTGCTGGTGAATAATCAATGACAGAATTTTAATTTTTGGGTGAGCTATCCCTTTAATGTCAAGTTCATCAGGTTTGTAGGCTTAATGACTAACTAAACACAGCTTCTTAATCAGGCATACTGATACTGATACTGTTGCTGTTTGTTTTTGTCTTTGTGATTTCCGTCTAGTACTACTACAATCCTCATACGCAGCAGTACATGTACTGGGATGGGGAAAGACACACATACGTTCCCGCCCCGTCACAGACGTCCGATGACAGCACAGATGCTGTGGCCACAGGAGCGATCTCTGACCTTACAGGTGCTCCCAACAGCAGCAAGGACAAGAAGGACAAGCCCAAGAATAAGACGGCACAGCAGGTACAGCCTTAGTCTGCTGAAATGAAAGCTTTCAGAAATCAGAGATGCTCACTGCTTGTGAATAATTTTGCACATTTGTACTACTGATGTGTCTTGAGGATGGAGTTTTTTGTCAAGATGTCATTTAAATTGAGTTTTTCTGCTTTCTTCAGATTGCCAAAGACATGGAGCGGTGGGCCAAAAGTCTGAACAGGCAGAAGGAGAATGGGCGAGCGTCCTCCTCTACCTCCTTGAACACTAACCCTCGATTGATGGGACAGGGGAGACCCGATGACAGGCGGGAGTCTGCCAGCGCTGATGCAGGCTACGCCGTCCTGGAGATGAAGGTTGGGTTTTTACACGTCTGATTAATGCCAGGCTCTTAAAAATGCCACCTTTTTCATTTGTATAACTGATGTTTTTCTTCACAGGGTGCCTTGCTGGAGAGACCTCAGATTCTGATGGAACAGATCAAACATCCAGAAGAAAGAGAAGTGTGTTGTTTTCCTTTTTTCACTTTTGTTTTGTTTTCATTGTTTTGGTGTTTGGTTTGTTTTATTTTGGATTTTGTTTAATCTTTTTGTTGTTTTAATCTGCTAAGTTATGTTTGTTTGTTTCAGTTTTGATTTGCTTTTTGTTCTTAGAGCAGATCAAACATCCAGAAGAAAGAGAAGCATGGTTTTGTTTTTTACCTCATGTTAAGATGTTTGATTTTTCTGTTTATTTTGGATTTTTGTTTAATGTTATATTTAGATTTATGATTTTTATTTGTTGAATTTTGTTTGTTTTGTTACATTATGGCTATTTGTTTTTTTTTTTATATTTTACATAGAAAGCAAGGAATGTAAAGAGAGCAACCTCAGGTTCTGATGGACCAGATCAAAAATCCAGGAGAAAAACTTTATTAAATTTTTTTTTCTTGTTTTATGTTTGGTTTGATTTTGGTTTTGGTTTTATTATTATCTTACCTTATGTTATGATTTTTAATTTTGGATCATTTTGGATTTTCTTACATCTTACTTTACATTCTGGTTTTATTTGTTTGTTTTGTTACATTATGAACTTTTATTTTCTTTATACAGTTATAACAGTCAAAAGTTTACTTTCCCTTTTCAGAATCTGCAAAAAGTTAATTATTTTACCAAAATAAGAGGGAAAAAATGACCCTGTTCAAGAGTTTACATCCCCTTGATTCTTAATGCTCTGTTCTTACCTGAATGATCCACAGCTTTGTTTTTTATTTAGTGATAGTTGTTCATGAATCCCTTGTTTGTCCTGAACAGATTAACTTCTTCAGAAAAATCCTTTAGGTCCCACAAATTTTCCAGCATTTTTGTGTATTTGAACACTTTCCAACAATGACTGTATGATTTTGAGATACATCTTTTCACACTGAGGACAACTGAGGGACTCATATGCAACTATTACAGAAGATTCAAATGCTCACTGATGCTCCAGAAGGAAAAACCATGCATTAAGAGGTAGGGAGTGAAAACTTTTTGAACTTGAAGTTCAGGGAAAATGTACCTCATTATGTCTTATGTCTTCATTTTTAATCTGTTCAAAAGTTTTCACCCCCAGATCTTGACGCATATTTTTTTTCCCTTCTGGAGCATCAGTGAGCATTTGAATCTTCTGTAATCATTTTAGAGTTCCTCAATTGTCCTCAGTGTGAATAGATTGGATCTCAAAGTCATAGTCATTGTTGGGGTTCAAATACACACAAAAAAGCTGAAAAACCAAATATGTGGGACCTGAAAGCAGGCAGTTTAAGTGTTCAGGACAAACAAGGGAATCATGAACAACTATCACTAAAACAAAAATGGATCATTCAGGTAACAACACAAAATTAAGAATCAAGTGTATGTACACTTTTGAATGGGGTCATTTTTAGAAATTCAACATTTTTTTTTCTTGTGGACTATAAATATATCTATATTTAAAATATCTTATTCAGGTCAGTATTAAAAATGAGCAATAACATGCATTTTGTATGATCCCTCTTATTTTGGTAAAATAATTAACATTTTGCTGCGTCTTAAATAGGAACTTTTGACCTCAACTGTAGACAATATAAATGGCAACAATAAATAAAGAAGCAATAAAACAAAAGACCAAAACACAAGCTAGACTTGTTTCATGTTATTGTGTTTGTCTTTATTTAGTGCATTTTCCATGCGACTCAAAGCTTGCACCTTTTTTGTTGAACTCTGTTCGACAGACCTTTTCTATTAATGGCACTGCAGTGTTTTAAAAATATTTTTTTCTGTCTGCTGGTCTTGTCTCTTAGCAGAGTCCTCCTCAGGGTCTGGTCGCAGGCTACAGTGGAGAGACAGACAGTGAGGAGGAGGCCGGAGAGAGAGAGGAGAGACTGACAGACTGGTCTAAATTGGCCTGTCTGCTCTGCAGGAGACAGTTCCCCAGTAAAGAGGCTCTGATCAGACATCAGCAGCTCTCTGAGCTACACCGAGTGAGTCATGCACGTCACACGGCGCCTTGATATCTGCCAGCTTGAGCCATGCCACTTCTGATTGTTCTTATAGACATTATGTAAAAAGTTTCTAGATCACTTATAGAATTTTCCACAGCTCATGTTGTCTGGTCATGTTTTTTGTCTACTAAATTTCGTGAAAATATTTGTGCGTTGCTTCATCAACAGAACAATCCAAAAACATCTTAAAGGGATAGTTCACCCAAAAATGAAAATTCAATTAATGTCATTAATTACCCTCACCCTCACATTGTTCCAAACCTGTAAGACCTTTGTTCATGTTCAGAACATAATCTGCATCATGTTACTCATGTGAATGGCGGCGAAGATTGACACAATAGAGAAAAATTGTCAAAGTCATTATATTTGTTTTCTTTTTTGCGCACAAAAAGTGTTTTCATAGCTTCATAACATTATGGTTGAACCACTAATGTCACAGTTTTATCAATATTCTTACTACCTTTCTGGGTCTTGAACATGTCAGTTGCATTGCTGTCTATGCAGGATCAGAAAGCTCTCGGATTTCATCAAAAATATCTTAACTTGTGTTAAGGTCTTATGGTTTTGGAATGACATGGGGATGAGTAATTAATGACAGAATTTTCCTTTTTGGGTGAACTATCCCTTTAAATAATGGTATAACCCCCTGGAAAAATGTGTCTATCCTCACAGCCTTGCTTTTATTCTTATTAAATTTTATGGATTTAATTTTTGGAAGGGAAAAAAGTTAAATGAATCCACAGTAAACAGTGGTATTACCATTAAGTAAAACTAATGGTAAAACTAAAACCTTGTAAATTAATTAAAGATGAAATTTAAAGATTTTCCCTTGGTAACTAACAAAAATAAGTTGTAAAATTGAATCTGAAATTAAAATGAAATATCCTAAAAAAAAAAAAAAAACCTTCATTAGCTTTGCATACAGTAAGGCAACTTAACACCACCAAATTATTTTTTGTCTCATTTTGGTAAAATTTTGGGGGGTACAAATCATAATTTGGGCTGCAATAACTAACCATAGTACCATGGTACTCTGCATGTCAGAATAATACAGTATATTCATGTTGTTGATTTTTGTTCATCCATTTTCAGCAAAATCTGGAGCAGAAGAGAGCCAGACAGACCCAGTCAGAGACACAAGAGCGATTAGAAACAGAGGTAAATACTACTGTCACCTTGTTCTGAAACCCCGATTACATCTCAGAGTTCCTCTGATAGAATCGGGAGTGTCTGAATACCTTTTCCAAAAACCAATTTCCCCTTCTTTTCTTTGTAATTTATTGTTTTGATGCTCTTGAAGTATTGACCACTGGGTGGCGCTCTTCATTTCAGCTGAAATACAGGGACCGGGCAGCAGAAAGAAGAGAAAAAGGGGCCATTCCACAAGCACCAGATGCAAAAAAGAGGAAATTCAGCCCTGTGTAAGTCAAAAAAGTCATACTTAAAGGATACTTGTTCACTTCCAGAACGAAGTCATCCAAGATGTTCATGTCTTTCTTTCTTCAGTCGTAAAGAAATTGCTTTTTTGAGGGGAAACATTTCAGGATTTATCTCCATATAATAAATATGTATGGTGCCCCTTCCAAAATGCAGTTTTAAAGGGGTCCTATTATGCTCTTTTACAAAGTCTTGATTTTGTTTTGGGGGTGTACTAGAACATGTTCTCATGATTTTTTTTTTTCACATAATTTACATTATTACAACAGCTTTCTTCCTCAGTCTGCCACAAATGGCTCGATTATTTCTGGGTTTGAGGAAGGCCTGCCTTCCGAATAACGAAGGGTGTTGTGATTAGTTAGCTTTCCCACTGTGTTGGGAAAGACAGTTTAGACAGTGTTTTGACCCTTGCCAAAGCATAAAGCTCTGACTTTGTTATAGTTAAGTATATATGAAGGTATAGCTGATGCCACAGTAGTGTTTGGTCCTATCGTCAGCCTGCCAGATTGCAATACATGATATTATTGTGCTAATTTATTAAATTATTTACATACTTTTATTACCTGAAACCAGCTCCAGCATAAGGCTAAAAAGGCTAATGTTTTTAATATGACTTAATTTGTGTTTAACATGACAACAATTGAATAAAGTCATTGTAATTTACTAATTAATAATGCTTACATTTTCTAAGTTATTCAAAAAGCAGCTACAGAAAGCGAGCAAAGAACATTAACATTATCAAATAACATCACTGATTAGCCTAGCCTAGTCTAGTGCAGGTATATGCGTTTTTAAAAAACACTCGCATTATAAGTGAAGCTATCTACACTGTATAATGAATAAATCTTATACCACACACTGCACATGTCTGCGGTGCCTTAAAACAACCTGTTTAACGCAAAATACGTTTCTTTTCACGTTTTTCACCTTACGGGCCACAACAGAAATAAGGAAATAATTTTAGACAGTTATGTACCATTATCAGCACGTTAAAGAAGATTTGTCTCTTGTCGTCTCTCGAATATATGCCATTAATGCAGCGTAAGGAAACTCTGTCAGTTTTTTTACTTTCACTTTCTATGTAGTGAATTGACTGAAGTTAAGATGTTCACCAGCATAACAATTGCACAGTGTTTACACGTTGCTTGTGTGATATCCATTGGTTTGCCTTCATGGTTTAAAACAGAAATATTTCCTATATCGCGACGTAACCGCAAACCCTCATGCTGAAGTATCTTAAATACCGGGAGACGTGAAAGATGAATCAACTCGGTATGGCGCGCTGTGTGAAATGTCTCTATGCTCTATGTGCGCTTCAGGTGTGTGCAAGAACACCGTTTTTAAATAGCTTAAACATGTAAATTGTTAAATTAATCTGCAAATCACATGATGAACATGGGGTCTAAACCTGGGCTGCGTTTCTCAAAAGCATCATAAGACTAGGTTGATCGTAGCTCTATTGTTGACAGTGGTTCTACGATCAACGTAAGCTTAAGTTGATCATAGAACCACTGTCAACAATGGAGCTACGGAAAAACTAAATATCTCCTTTTGGAGTGGACTTTGAGATTTGTAATGCACACCACACACTGACTAAAGTTAAAAAAGGGAAAAAGCATAATAGGACCCCTTTAATGCAGCTTCAGAGGGCTCTACAGGGTTCCCACAGGTCATGGAATTTCTGGAATATCATGGAATTTTGAAAAAGTTTTTGGCTTTGGCTACAAAATCACCACTTCAGAGACAGGGTGTTAAAAGTAGATGATAGAAAAGCAACAACTAAATGTGAAGAAATAAAAAGACTGAATGATGAAGTAGATGACAAAGAGAAAATTAAAAAAAAGTAGTTTTGTATGCGTGTTAAAATGTCTATGAACAAGTAAATAAAGCTTGCCAGTGGATGGATCCGTTCATTATAGGTCATGGAAATTCATCTTTTTAGTCTGTGGAAGTCAGGAAAAGGTCAGGGAATTCGAAATTTGGCTTAAAATGGGAACCCTGGCTCTAAACAATCCCAGCCGAGGAAGAAGGGCCTTATCTAGCGAAACGATCTGTTATTTTTTAAATAAACTGACAATTAATATACATTTTAACCTCAAGTGCTTGGCTTGTCTTGTCTCGTCTGTGCGATGCGTAGTCTGTGTGATCCGAGTTAATACAGTTAGGGTATGGCGAAAAACTCCAATCTCGTTGTCTTCCCCAACTTCAAAATCATCCTACATTGCTGCAGAAGTACCAACCCAGTGTTTATAGTGAAAATACAAAGAAGCTCAAATGCCCTTTACAACAAAGGTAAAACAGCATTGTAGGACAATTTTGAAGTTGAAGAAGTTGGGCGTTTTTCAATATACCCTAACTGCATTTACCTGGATTACACAAACTACACACGTGCATCGCAGAGATGAGACAAGATGAACATTTGTGGTTAAAAAGTATAAAAATTGTCAGTTTGTTTCGACAATGGCCGATAGTTTTGCTAAAAAAGACCCTTCTTCCTCGGCTGGGATCATTTAGAGCCCCTTGAAGCTGCATTTAAACTGCATTTTTGAAGTTCAAACTTGGGGCACCATTGAAGTCCATTATATGGAGAGAAATCCTGAAATTAATTCCTCAAAAAACATAATTTCTTTATGACTGAGGAAAGAAAGACATGAACATCTTGGATGGGGGTGAGTACATTTTCTGTACATTTTTGTTCTGAAGGTGAACTAAACCTGCAATATATACTGTTGGATTTTAATGCATAGCTGTCACAGACATAGTAAATACCATGTATTTTGGGGATGTACTGTAATACCATGGTGTTTCAGTATAATGTCTTATTTTTTGCTCTTGCTCGTGGTCAACAGTGGTGTGGGTTCTCAGATGCTTCCAGGAAGGATGGAAAAAGGCTTTTTCATTCGTAACCTGCCAGTGGAATAATGGCGTTGGTCTTTGGACTTCCTTCAGTGCTAAACGAAATGCCTCGTGAGCAGTTTTTAATCATATGGTGCGGAACATGTGCACAGTGCAGCTAAGAGACCATCATCAGGATGTTTCACAGATTAGAATGATGTGGAAATGTGCTGATTTTTATATATATATATATATATATCACTTTTAAGGATTCAGGTTGATTTGATTTAAAGAAAACCCCTCAGGATACTGAGAATTACAAAAAAAGCTACTATTGATAGCACAGTTACTGTAAATAAAGTTCAACGATGTGACATTCGTGGACTTTAGCCCGTTGTCAGCTTCCCAAAAAGCAATTTGTGAAAATTTGTAGATGTAATGAATTTCTGAAACTTTTTGCCTTTTTGGGAAACTGTATAAATGATGTCAGGATGGAAAACTTGGATAATTCAGTCTTTTTGTCCCTTTAAACTATGATTTGAATAACAGGCATCATGGGCCCTGAGGAAAAGCTTTGCTAGTAAGTGTGCTATGCATTTGCATGTCTTGTATGACATGACAGTCTATGCAGAAATGACAGACGGTGACTGTCTGTGTCGACTTGCACAGTAGATTAGACTTTAGTGATTATCTTGACGAAAAGGCACAGCAGATAATTATCGTTTACTTGTAAGAATTTTTATTAACCTGATTTGCAGTGTATATGTATCATAGACTATATAAACTGTATAAGACTATATAAGATGGTATACAGTTTTATGTGAACAGAGTGGACAGAGTGAATTTGTGAGTGTATGTCCTTATGAGCACTAAGTGCCATTATGTTTTGTTGTTGTTGATTTATGCATCTATAAAAAAAAATCATGTAAATGATTATCAAATTCTAATTTTGCTTAAATGTCAGCAAAAAGGGCTGAAAGCCCATTTTTGTTTGATACATTTGTTTAAAAAATGATTCCTAGTGAAAAAGGATTACTTTTTTATCATTACTTTATGTGAAAGTAGAACATACTGTATGTATGAATATTGAGAATGTAACATTCTGTACGGACTTCAGATGATTTTTTATATTTATGTCTCAATGCAGTAAGTAAATCTCACAAAAAACCTGTCAAGAACATGTCTTATTTTCCCAAAACAAAATCCAAATCTTACATACTCATTTACTAAATTGTATTTAATTAAAAATAATTTTTGATTTAATTAAGATTTAACATATTGTACTGTTACATCATTTTCATTCCAGTTAAGCATTTTATGTGGAACAAAATGTAAAAAATTGTTTGACCGTTATGTGAAATATCATTTCATTTAAAAAAAAAATTCTGTGAAATATGACTAAGACACTTTGTGAGATTGACCCATGCAGATCATTATGACACAGTTAACCCGTAACCTTGTGGGACTTTTGCAGTGAGTGAATTTGTCCCTCAACCACCAATGTGTGTGTGTTGAAAGAATGCATTTGCACAATACAGCTTCCTGTTTTGACATCAGCTTGACTTGTTCTGTCGTTATTTATAGGTCACACAGTAATACTTGGTAATACAGCTGAGGTCATAAGTTTACATACACTTTGCAGAATCTGCTAAATGTAAATTATTTGACTAATATAATATTTTTTTTTGTCATTTAGTACTGCCCTTCAGAAGCTACATAAAATACCTGCATGTTTCCCAGAAGACAAAATAAGTAAAATTTACCCTGAACTTCAAATTAAAAAAATGTATGCATTGTGTTTACTTCTGGAGCATCAGTGAGTGTTTGAACCTTCTGTAATAGTTGCATGTGAGTCCCTCAGTTGTCCTCAGTGTGAAAAGATGGATCTTAAAATCACGCAGTTGTTGTTGAAAAGGGTTCAAATACACAAAAATGGTGGAAAAGGATTTTTCTAAAGAACAGCGGACACTCTAACTGTTCAGGACAAACAAGAGACTTGTGAACAACTATCACTAAACAAAAAACAGCTGTGGATCATTCAGGTAACAACACCGTATTAAGAATCAAGGGTATGTAAACTTTTGAACAGGTAATTTTTATAAATTCAGCTATTTTACTTGTGGACTATATGTAAACGTTTTTAATGTAAAACATCTTATTCAACTCAGTACTAAATAAAAAAAAACAGATTTTGTATGGTCCCTCTTATTTTGGTAAAATAATTAACATTTTGTAGATTCTGCAAGGTGTATGTAAACTTTTGACCTCAACAGTATATATAATAATAGTAATAATATTATTATCAAAACATAAAACGCATTTAAAAATTTTTGTAAAACGTAATAAATTAGTTACATTTTTATACGTTTCATTACTTTAATTATTCAGACATGCTTTGTGATGAATACAATTTTATTTAATCATTGAAAGAGAGTAGAAAAATTAAAACAGGAAAAAAATGGAATCAAGAAAAATTAAAATGGAAAAAAGAAATTTGGAAAAATAAAATAAAAGGGATATCATAATTAAAATTTAAATAAAAATTAGACAGTACTTGTCAATGTGTCAGTGTCACATGATCACATGATCCTTCAGAAATCATTCTAATGTGCTGAACCATGATATTATACCATTCAAATGTATTGGGTATGTGTGTGTTTAATCTAAAATTACTACTTCTATTCATTATTATGCATTAAATTAATCAAAAGTGTCAGTAAAAACATTTAGAATGACATATATCATTCTATGTCAAATAAATGCTGTTCTTCTGAACTTTCTGTTCATCAAAGAATCCTGAAACAATGTTTCCATAAAATATTGAAGTGGGCATAACACAGTTTCACCCAAGTTCATGTTCATCTTGAGTACCTATAGAGTAGTACTGCATCCTTCATATATCCAAAAAGTCTTTAGTTTTATCATATTTACAAAAGAAAGATACAGCTTTACGATTCTCTCCGAGAACAGCCGAGCTCCTGGAGGCACGCCGTGGGCAGAGCTAAAGATAGACGAGCACTCGCTCAGCGATTGCCAATAAAAACACATAACATTTCACTTACCATCTGCAGTTCTGAATCATGACCGGGATCTTTTATAGCTGGGACCGCTCCATCTTTCAGTATCAAACAATGTGTAACATTAGCGTCAACAAACACACCTGCAAAACTCAAACTGAATCCACTGTTCATGTAACGCTGGGTTCTTCGGGAAGCTGAGCAAGGTTATCTTTGCCTTACAACCAAAACCAAAGTTCTTCAGAGACATTCTTCCCAATTGAGTCCCACGCAGCAGTGCAGCTGAAAGAAGCCCGTTGATGGGCGCTCTTCCGGGAGAAATGCCCATATAAGGAGTTCCACCCTTCAGGGCATCATGAAGATCCATGATCGAAAAAAAACTTGTAAGAGACCCAGAAGTGTTTGGCACAGAAATACTGTTATACATCCAAATCGTTTTGAAACTTGCCGTGTTTAGCATGATAATCCAACTCTTTAACAGTATAAATAACATGAAACAGCATTAAGCTGCCAAAACTGCTTTTAACATTGCAACATTATTAATAACTGCGCACCAACAATAATTGAGCATCAATTATGATTTCTGAAGCATCATGTGACACTGAAGACGTATGAAAAGAGACCTAAAAACAGATTCAAAGCCTCTTTCTTGGTTTCCCAGTGCGTCCCAGGCTGCATGTCTTGGATTTTTGCGGTGAGGCCGAAGATTAGTTTTATTACTCAATGAAATAGCTGCGCTGCATGGGAAGTCATGCAATTCACCACATAAACTGGGCCTTGTACCACAACACAGGCTGAGTGTTCAAGAGTTAACATGGCAGAGATTCTTGTTAGGGCAAGACTGCTGTAGCAAAAAAGACTTGAGATAATTACATTAGCAGTGGTGCTGCAAATCAACCTGCTACGTATAAACAATACGGTTGGTATGGCAGCATAAACAATCAGCAAGTGAAAGCTTGTACGGCTGTCAAACCAGAATGAATAATAAAAAGGTCGCCGGATTAAGCGTCCTTGGAAAAGCATTTTAGAATAATGTCCGATATAAGCAAAGGCAGGTAGGAAATGCCTGTCATACTCTCTGATTCACTTTTCCTCCCTGTCCTTGGGGGAGAGTTACACATGGAACACGAACAGCCGCACAGACGTGTCCGAACACTTCCTGTCAGCTCTTGTTTTTATTCATCGATTGGTTGTGTCAGTTTTGCCTCTGTAACTACAGCCTGCGAGGATCTAATATGAGACGATGTAATGTAAAAAGACGTTGCAACTGAATACACACCTCGTTTTTATTCACATCCCGCTGGAGAATGAGAGACTACTTATTCAAGGAATGAATAGTTCACGGTTTCCACTGAAAGGTGTGCTGGGTCAATGTTCACATTCAAACCGTACACTTTAAAAAACACCAAACGACTTTCTAAAACGTGTGCTTTTACATCACATGCTTCTGAACCACAAATACAGACAATACAGGAAATACAATCTGTACATCAGATTGACACATTCAAAGCAGGAGATCTGTGTGTTCCTACATGGCACATGGGCATTTCGTTCATGAGGCTTAAAGGAATGTTTCAGGCTCAAAACAGGTTGTCTCACTGACATATATTTAAAATAATAGCAATGCACTTACTATGGATTTACACTGCCATTCAAAAGTTTAGGATCAGTGAGATGTCTCTTATGCTCATCAAGGCTGCATTTGATCAAAAATATAAAAAAGTAGTATTGTGAAATATTATTTATATATTTTAAAATATAATTTATTCCTGTGATGCTAAGCTGAATTTTCATCATCCATTACTCCAGTTTTCAGTGTGAAATGATCCTTCAGAAATAATTCTAATATGCTGATTTATTATCAATGTTGGAAAAAGTTGTGATGCTTAATATTTTTTTAAAACCTGTGATGCTTTTTTCAGGATTCTTTGATTAATAAAAAGTTAAATAGAACAGCATTTATTTAAAATAGAAATCTTTTCTAACAATATGTTATTGCTATCGTTTTTTATTAATTTAATACATCCTTACTGAATAAAAGTGTAAATTTCTTTAAACGAAACAAAGAATAAAAATGTACTGATTACAAACGTTTGAACGGTAGTGCATATTTTTAAATAAATGCTGTTCTTTTTTAACTTCTTATTAAAGAATCCTGAAAAAGTACCACAGTTTCCATCAAAATATTAAGCAGCACAACTGTTTTCAACAGTGATAATAAATCAGCATATTAGAAGTATCATGTGGCAATATACTGGAGTAATGATGCTGAAAATTCAGCTTTGATCACAGGAATAAATTATGTTTTAAAGTACATTAAAAGAGAAAAACATTATTTTATGTTGTTGATAATATTTCACAATATTAATTTTTTTTCTGTATTATTCTTACTGATCCCAAACCTTTGAACGGGAGTGTATATGAATGGATGCTGGACTGGGATAAAATACACAAAAATATTCCAGAATTTGAAAATATAGCCGCAAAACGTAATAAAAATAAGACATTAATACAAGACTAGTGGGATAAAAATAAAAAGTAACACTTTACAATACTTAGTGTTTAGTACAATGAGCAATTTTTATCTGTGAATGAAGTTATATTCAGCTCCTAACCAATTATATACTATTATAGTTTTTAGATTTTGAATTAGCTATTTTTTAAGTATATTTTATTTTTAGTTATTTTATTAATTTTGTCTCGTGCTTTGTCGTTTTTTTTTTTTTTCTAAAAATCTTTTTTTTTTTGTGCTTTGACTTGAATTTGAGACATTTCAACATTTTAAGACACAATTTAAATTTTCATGTATTTGTCATTTAATATTTATATTTTATTTCACTACAACTTTACAGCTCAAACTTATTTTAAGACTTAATATGTGCTTTAAAGGGAGCCCTGGGTATTATGACATGTATGGCTTAGTACAACATAAATGATGTCTCTTACTGAAATTTGTTATGAAAGATTTACGTTATTTTAAAAAATTCACATCGATTTATACATATTTTGGACTACAGGGGGGACCTTTATGAAATGTTTGCGCTCTGTGAGCTACTAGTGCTACCTGTTGCTATTTTTACCGCAACACAATTCAAAATACACAACTCTGAAAATAAAATACTGATACAATGACCACAGCGATTGATAGAGCTTACATGTGGTGATGAATGTAAGTCTAGGCTTAAACAAAACCATTGATTTTCCCCACAAGGAGTCTAAATGCCCCTGGATATCGAGTGAAATCCACGCTGAGAAACTCCATGACAAGCTTGGGCATGTTTGCACTCTGGCATCTAGAGTTTCTTGTCTCTGCCATTTGTGAGTTCATTCAGTAGCTGTGATCGACTAAAAGCCTCAAAGGCATTAGGGCTAAAGTGGAGAGAACAAAGACGCTGGTCTTTAGGAAGTTTTATTCGTCCACAGGCATCTTCCCATTCTTTGCTTCCCATCTTATCGCTAGAATGAGGGGTTATATCATTATCTTAGTTTCTGAGTTGTGTTGCGGTAAAAATAGCAACAGATAGCATCAGTACCTCATAGAGTGCAACCATTTGACGTCATCGAAATAATGACGCCCCCCATAGTCCAAAATATGTTTAAAACGATGTTGTTGTTTTTTTAAAAACGTGTCTTTCATGGGTTTTCTGCTACAAATGTCAGTAAGAGACACCATTTATGTTTTATTAAGGCATACAAGTCTTAATACCTGGGTTTCCCTTTAAATTGCCCCTATTATGCCATTTCTAATCTTGCCTTTCATGCAGTGTGTAGTTGTATGTGAATGCAAACGACCTGCAGTTGTAAAGCTGAAACGAGTCATTAGTAATTTGAATCCCATTTTAGCAACTACACGTTACGGTGTAACACATTTGCATAATTCCCGTTTGCACTCTACGTTGACCGGCCGCAAACAACTTGACCTGCCCTCAAATATCTCAAACATCTCTGGGATGTGGGATTCACAAAATGCTAGCTCTTGAAAGATGGCTCAGAACCATCTGGCTCCACTCAATCACAATCTGTACGTATGATAAATAATATATGTTTTTATGGTAAAACTCCTGTAATTTGTATACCCCAAACCTCATTCTATGAATAATAACGTCAAGGTTGAATATTGTTTAACTGATTAAATATCAGCGCTGCAAATGTCAGTCAGGTGCTCTGCTTTGTTTTCTGCGGAAATTTATATATATATATATATATTCTATATTCATGGCGAAAAGCGCCACCTGCTGGCAGAGAATTAAAGGCCAAAAACTGACCCTTATTTTTACGAAGAAAACACCAAGGTGCAAATGTGAACCGGTCGATCCACAAGAAGATAATTAATTATAAAACTATGACGATATAGCCTACACTAAGATCCCAGATAGCACACGTACATCTGCAAGATGTCAGTTAAAGATCTCTTGATCTGGAAAGCATCTGCTGTGTACAAACGTCTGGCAGATGTCTGTAAGATGTCAGTTCTACATACATTCTAAATCATAAACGTCTTAAAGACATCTAATAGACGTCTATTTGACATATAATAGGAAACACCCAATAGACGTATTGCAGATGAGCAAACTACGTCTTGCAGATGTAAATGCAGACGTCAAACAGACGTCTCCGTATGTATGTGTGCTATCAGGGATATATTTATATGTTACTAAATGAATGTAATTGTTTGATAATACGGTTTTCCCGTATTTTGGAACTCAAATGTTGATGGGTGTGATTGTAGAAACCTCCCAAAACAATATTAGAAACCTTAAAATGGAATAATAGGGGCACTTTAATTAAAGTACAAGCTGTTTTGGTTTGTAACATCTTGCCTATACTTCCATTGTAAGTGCAGCTGTGTACACTACGCAGAGCCTGACACAAACTGAGAAACGAGCAAATGATGTACTAACCGACAGCATTTTTTAGATGCCGTCCTACAGCTCAACCTGTGTTGAACCGGAACATTCCTTTAAGAACACCCGGAACATTCTTACAGTATTTAAGCTCAAAATGTCGTGCTGATGTTTTTTTGTTTTTTTTCCTTAAAGCAGGACAACTAACGTCTGGATTTTCCAGAGTCTTGCCAAGCTTTACTTCAATCAAGTGCTGTTCTAACAGAATTTGTGCAGGACAAAATATGTACAAAAAGCAAGCAAACCACTCACTTGTCATGTAATGGTACACAATCAGACTTCTACAAGCACTGACAGCTTAATAAATTAAAAATAAAATGCAAAACAGCCACTCAGTCATAATATTTACATTACTTTGTTCTTGCAGTGTTTTGAGATGAAGTTCATATCTTTTACTGTTCTGCATAAGACAACGTAAAAAAGGTCCAAAAGGTCATGTGATATGGCTAGTTTCTTAACTCTCTCAGAAACTCCTGTATGAAATGACATTCACCATAAGTGCGCACATCTCGTTTGGTTGGTTTATTTTTCTCGCCATTGAGCGTAAACACCGATGCTCTGACAGTTCTGGGCATTTTGTTCACCTAGACGTCCACAGCGGTTCTCTGAAACACATCCCATTCTGAGGCACAAGAGAGAATTAGGTCCATGTTGTCCACATCTGTCCGTAAGGTGCTTCTGTTTCCATTCCACTTTCTGTTGTGCCGGTATGTCTTTTGGTCCTCCAGAAGTTGGTGAATACAGCAGTCAAGTTGCTGTGGTATCAGTGTGTGCTCTGACATGCGGAATCAGATATTCCAGTGACTTCCAAAAAGACAATTAACTCCCATCCTAGACATCGAGGTCATCTTGTAAAACTCATAAATCTCATTGTTTTAATGGTCTTTAAAGCTCAAAGTTTAAAGAGACCATAACAAGAGCTTTAAATCAGTACTGTCAGTGTCAGTCTCTGACGTGTACAAGGTAAAATCATATCAGTGAAAGATGACCTGTCCTCATGTGCTCTTTAGTGGTCTGAGTCAGAACAGCTGGCCATGGCACCGAACACCTCTCCCGGCTCTGATGTGTGAGAGGTGGCGCTTTCTGATGGGAACCTGCTATAAGCGACATGAGAAAATGCAAACATTAAAATTGTGTAAACAGTTTGACTTTGAGGTTGTCAAAGGACCATTTTAAAAGGGATTCATAATGCTCTAAATGTGTGCACAAAAGAAATGTCTAAGTAAAATATTTATAAACACTGCAGACTGTTTTGATAATCCAGATATGTATAATGTGCACTGTCATTTAAATAGTTTGAACTCTGTTTGTTTGTATTATTTGTTTAGTTTGATCTCTTTTTGCTTATATTCGTTTTGTTTGTTTAATCTATGTTTTTATTTCTGTTGTTCATCTTTGTTTTTATTATTCTTTTGGTTTAATCATTTTTTGTTTTAAATTCCCATTTCATTTGCATTATTCATTTGATCTCTTTCTGTTTTATTTCTTTTGTTTGATCAAGGTTTGTTTTTATTTTTCATTTTGTTTGCATTTATTTGTTTGATATTTTTCTATTTGTTTTATTTTGTTAGATCAACTAGTTTATATTTTTATATTTTGTTTGCATTTTTGTTTGATCACTTTTTGTTTTATTATTCATTTTGTTTGATCAATTTTACTTTTTATTTTTCATTTTGTTTGCATTATGTGTTAGATCGTTTTGTTTTACTATTTGTTCTATTTAGTTTAATCAAGTTTTCTTCTTTTTCCATGTCTGTATGATTTTTTTGATCTTTCTGTTTTACTATTTGTTTTATTTTGTTTGATCTTTTTATTTTCCATTTCATTTGCATTTTTTGTTTGATCTCTTTGTTTTTATTTTATTTTGTTTGATAAATGTTTGTTTTTACTTTACATTTAGTTTGAATTATTTGTTTGATATTTTTCTGTTTTATTATTTGTTTTGTTTAATCAATGTTTTCATTTTGCTTGCATTATTTGTTTGATCAATTTTTGTTTTTATTTTTCATTTTGTTTGCACTTTTTGTTTGATCTCTTTCTGCTGTATTTATTTAGTTTGATCATTTTTTTATTTTTCATTTTGTTTGCAATATTTGTTTGATCTTATTCGGTTTTACTATTTGTTTTAATTTGTTTGATAAATGTTTGTTTTTATTTTTCATTTTGTTTGCATTTTTTATCTCTTTCTGTTTTATTATTTGTTTTATTTAGTTTGATCAACTTTTGTTTTTATTTTCATTTTCTTTGCATTATTTGTTTGATCTTTGTTTTATTATTTGTTTTATTTTGTTTGATCAGTTTATGTTTTATTATTTGTTTTGTTTAATCAATGTTTTCATTTTGCTTGCATTATTTGTTTGATAAATTTTTGTTTTTATTTTTCATTTTGTTTGCACTTTTTGTTTGATTTCTTTCTGTTGTATTTATTTTGTTTGATACATTTTTTATTTTTCATTTTGTTTGCAATATTTGTTTGATCTTATTCGGGTTTAATATTTGTTTTAATTTGTTTGATAAATGTTTGTTTTTATTTTTCATTTTGTTTGCATTCTTTTTTATCTCTTTCTGTTTTATTTTTATTTTATTTATTTTGTATGATCAACTTTTGTTTTTTATTTTCTTTGCATTATTTGTTTGATCTTTGTTTTATTATTTGTTTTATTTTGTTTGATCAATTTATGTTTTTTATTTTTCATTTTGTTTGCACTATTTGTTTGATCTCTTTCCGGTTTATTATTTGTTTAGTTTTTCACTATTTGTTTGATTTTTAATTTTTTAATAATTTGTACAAGCATGTTTGTACTAAACATTGTCCTAACTGCAACCAAACTGCAACAACTGGAAATGTTTTATGCTTGCTGGGTGGTTGCTAAATGTGATCAAGATGCCCAAAAGGCTGCAGCTGAATTTCACAGTTTTATGTTATTATCCTAATACACAAAATTATTTCGCTATGAAAGGTAAAAGCCTTTCCATAAATGTCTAGAGGTCAAAACACAACATGTTGTAAACATCTGTCAGCTATCATCTATCAGCTGTTACCTAGGGCCTTAAGCCAGAGTGTCAGATCCTGCTCCTGGAGGACCACTATCTTGCAGAGTTTAGCTTCAGCTCTAATTAAACACACCTGAACCAGATCATCAAGGTCTTTAGAATCACTTGAAACTTCCAGGTGGCTGTGTTGAAGCTGAACACTTTCCAGGAGCAGGAATGGACATTCCTGCCTTAAACCATTATGACAGTCTCAAAGCCGCATTGTAATTTGTGTCCAATTAAATTTGAAGTCCACAGTGAAGTCGTCTGCTACAGAACGCCAGTCAAAAGTGACAGAAAAGTTATCCTTGTCCTTCCTGGTCCTGGAAGACCACAATCCTGTAGAGCTTAGCTTCAACGCTAATGAAAAACACCTGAACCTGTTACTCAAGGTGTCAGAATTACTAGAATTTTCCAGGCAGGTGTGTTTTAGCAGGTTAAAGCTCTAAACTCGGTAGGAAGATGGTCCTTCAAGAGCAGGACTGGACACACCTGAACTAGGTAGAGATCAAATCTGATGGTATTAAGCATGGAGAACCTTAATTGAGAGCTGTTACTAAAATAAAGCTTTATATTCCAGCATCCATAGACATACATGCATATCAAACCTCGATGGACTTTCGAATACACCTAAATGGCTGGTTTGTGGGTCTTGTCCAAAGTAGCCCCACACAGGTTTGTCTTCAAAAGAATTGTTTTTGAAACTCACCTGTTGTGTGTAGGACTGCGACTGTATGAAGGACTGTAAGCCCCAGCACTCAAGGGACCATCTGGCAATTCCCCATCAGTCAGACCCACGGCTAAGTGATTTTGCCAGTTTCCCCCTCCGCTGGCAGTAGATGACACTAGTGAGGAAGAGAGATGTGATATGGTAACTAACGTTAAGTTGAATGTCATCAAATGTTTAGGCTTCATTTTGAGTCCACTTTAGATGTTCTACAAACTTTTATAAGTAACTGTAAAGGGGTATGCTAGGGGTAGAAACCCATGCAAAAACCAACACTACTATGCTAGGGTACTGTGTGTGGTAGCTAGGGCTTTGCTATGTGGTTGCTAAGGTGCTCTGTGTGGTTACTAGGCTGCTATGTGGTTGCTAGGGTGTTTTGGGTGGTCGCTTACTGGCCCAAGTCAAGGTGTCTACCACAAGCCTCTACAACACTTGTTCTCAATTGGGGACCCACTGCTCTGCACATTTTGTATCGATTGGCTTGTTAGGAGGGAGATGCATAAACTGAGGGCATCAGATAAGAGAGACATACAGTACAAAATGTGCAGAGCAGTGGGTCCCCAGGACTGGATTGAGAACCACCACTCTACAACTGGGGTACCCAATCCTTTTCCAGGAAATCTACCTAACTGCAGAGTTCAGTGGAAACCCTGCTTCCACACGCCTGTCTGTAATTATCTCATGCTCATGCTGAAGATCTTAATTAGTTGGTTCAGTTGTGTTTGGTCAGAGTTGGAGCTGAACTTTGCAGAAAGGTAGATCTCCAGGTACAGGGCTGGGCATACCTGGTCTATAAGTCTTTAGCCCTACTCCTGGAAGGTCACTGTCCACTGTGCCACTGTTTAGCTACAACCCTATTCAAACACATTTAAACCAGCTTATCAATATCTTCAGGATCGCTTGAAAAATCACAGTCTGTGTGAGTTGAAGCAGGCTGGAAATTAACAGTGCAGGACAGTGGGTCTCCAGGAGCAGGGATTAAGACCTAGGCCCTACAGTATAGAAGTCTCCAGATATGAATAGATTATTTTCTTCAGTGCACAACTACAAGAGCTTTCAGTCCATTTTATTGTCTACCTGATGAACAAATTCAATCATAGTACTAGCATACCTCAACAGGCTGCATGAGAAGCTATCACTCATTCCCATAGCACAACGGGTGCAGGACAAGTTATATGCCAAAGTTTAGCAGAATTTTATATTGCTCTGGCAGCTGACAATAAATCAATACCTTACTTCTTGTTGGCCCATTTCCACTGTGAAATTAAAAAAAAAAGATCAATTCTTATAGTTCTTTTAAATTTGCTGACGTACTGAGTTGGTCATCGTTTTGGTCACACCAGAGCAGAGACACCAAAAAGCAGGGACAACTTGACCTTTTGGCTTAAGGGTGGCCTGGAACACTCTAATTCAGGGGCCCAATGATGAATGGTTTGTACCATGCCCAAAAGGTCTAGAACAGGGCTACCATAAATGAGGGACAACTAGACCTTTTGACTTGAGAGTGATCTTGACTGGATCAACAATAATCCAGATCACTTGGGAACACTATTTCATCCAAGGATTCCATGACAAATGGTTTATACCAGGCCCAATAATTGCTTACTGTGGCCCTGACTGGATCGAGAAGGATCCAGATAATTTGGGAACACATTTTCAGCCAAGAAGCCCATGATAAATGGTTTGTATCATGGCCAACTATTGCTCACTGTGACATACTAGAACAGGGCCATTAAAAATGGGGGGCAACTGGACCTTTTGGCTTGAGAGTGGTCTTCAAGATTGGATCAAGAAGGATCCAGATCACTTGGGGACACAATTTCTGCCAAGGAGCCCATGACGAATGGTTTATACTGGTTTGTATCATGCCCAATAATTGCTTACTGCAGCCCTGCACCAGAACCTGGCATTTTGTTAGTTGAGTTTAGACTTTCAGCCATACTAGAACAGGGCCACCAAAAAGGGGGAACAAGAGGACCTTTTGGCTTGCGGGTGGCCCGGACTGTACCAACAAGGATCCGGACAATTTGTGTCGATATGATTGATTTTATTCATAGTCTGCAATGTATGTTTGAGGAACTGTACTTACCTGAGGAGAACGAGTTGGTTCGGCTGGAGTGGCTGAAGGGTGCAGGTAGCGTCTGGTAGCCCAGGCTGTGCTGAGAACCTCGGTCATATTTGTAGGTGTACACCAGCTGATATGTACCTGGGTCCCTGTGCCCAGCACTGCGATTGTACCAGCCCTTCAAATGCTCTGCCACCAAAGCCTTGTACATGTTCTTCGTCAACACCTCATTCAAAGGTCCCTGTCTTCCTCTAGGGGGCCTCACAGTGGCATATGGATTCTGTGACAAATTATCTGACCCCTCTATTCCATAACTCCTGTTCCGACTACGACCCTGGTAACCATGTGCTGGGTAAGTGGGGTTGATGTTATAGTGACCCTCGAGTTCACTCTCATAAACGTAAGCTCCGTTAGAACAAGGCTCATATTCGTAGCCGGGATAACCAGACACATAGTATGCAGTCGGGTTGTAGTGATTCTGCTGGTAGCCATAACAGCTAGAGTTTTGAGGGACCAAGTTGGGCATGCTTCCTGTATTGCCATAGATCTCCACTTTGCGGTTGAGCCGGTAGTCGTGGGATTGCGAGTCCAGCGTGCGGTAGGGAGGAGTGGCTGAGCAGGGGAGGCAGTAGTCCATGCTGGACATGCTGTTATAGGACGAGCAGTCGTCCAACACCTCAGTGCTGTTGCTACGACGGGAGGGAGACAGCAGGAAAGCCGACTTGTTTGCGCAGTGAGACTGAAGTTGCGACTGGGACTCCAAACTGCCACTGCGATGCCGGAAAGCACGGATGTGACCTTCCGACCTACAGGACACAATAAATAGTGCACTGGATAAAATCAACCACTTGCATGGGAAGACACAAAGCCATAAAAACTTTTACTTTCGTTGTTTAAATTGTGTCACCACCACAATTCTAGGGTGTTGTGAGAGATTTTTTGAGTGGTTTTTAATGGACCAAGTCAACTTACCTGAGTTGGCTGCTGCTGTAGGCGTTACGAGGCATAACAGGAGTTTGTGGTAAGCTGCGGGGGTCCTTCGGCATTCTGGGTAAAGTTTTACAAGGACTACTTTGGGCAGAGAACACCTCTCGGGGGGTGTAATAATGTCCTGGCCCTTGGACCTCATGATCTAATCTGAATTCAAACAGACAAAAGAATACTTTTGGTGAAACTTATGAAACCTGTCAAGAACATGTCTGTGTAATGTTTCAACCACAAATCAAAAGACAAAAAATGATTCACACCTGTTAAGAGCTCTGTCATGGTGTGTGTCGCTAGATGAGGATCGTCTCTCAGTGTCATATTCCAGGCCGGACACTGACAAAGGAGGACTGAGACATGGGGAACACTGGACGGAGCGGGAACGTGGCCTCTGTCCATCATCTTCTGAAGACACAAATATGTTTTTTGACTGCTGTGTTTTCTGCTCGGCTACATTTGATAGCATCCAGTTCAAATAACACTATATAAATTCATTGGTGGTTCTGCATGATAAATGATCTATTATGAGTGTGTTAATGTGCATGACTCAGTGCCTACATTAGGGAACAATGCTGAGGGAGAAGCGCTGGAAGTGAGGTAGTGAGTTGTAATAAATCTTAATTACATAAGCAGAGAGCTGATAGTGGTTTCATAATTGATGTCATTACCGTCATCAAGAGGAAGACTATCACACAGGGAGCTGCACTCGGACTGAGCCAGTTCATCTATGGAAGAAAGAGAAATGATGTTATGTTAATGAAACGCTACATGAATTCATTCAGAATTATTAATTAATCAAATTAATCAATCAATCGCATATATTGTAATTTGATTGATTATGCCCTTTTTTATATAATTAATCACACTAAATCAACACATTAAATGTATAGCCTATTAAACTTATATTTAACATATGTATATTCACTAAATAAAACTATTTTTTTAAGATTTACAGGCTGTCCTTGACCTGCGATGAGCCACTTCAGCAAACATCTGTCTGACATACCGGCTATGATCACAGAAGCTCTCTGTGTGGGTTTCTGTCCTTTCTTCAGTCTGTATTGGTTCATTTCATCTTCGATCTCCTGCAGCTTTTGCATGGCATCCAGACAGTTCCTCCTCCTTTTTTTCCTCACTAATTTAGAGATGTCAGGCTCAGCAGCAAGCTTCTTGGCCGCCTCCACGATTTTCTGCTGCAACGCGAAGCGGCTCTCCAGATTTCTGAGGTATGGATCCTGGGAAGAACAATTGTCATTCAAAACAATGTTAACTATTTAGTATTCTATTCATAAATCTGTCAAAAATGTAAACATACCTTGTCTGTACAAGTGAAAAGAGTCATAAATATCTGTAGTTTGTTTTCCAAAATGCATGTATAATATCATGTACATTGTCTCAAAGCTACTAAAGATGAATCATAACCGATAAAATGATAGCCCCTCATGATCTCATTTGGTCTTTAAGACCACAACCTAAAACAAACATATCCTAGGTTTGTTCTTGATCAAAATCTGTGGTTGAATCCACCAATCGATAAGCAGAATTCTTTGTACAAAACAAGTGGCTGTTTTCCAAGACTGATCTCCAATACGAGGCCAGATTATTTGGCAGCTAAAATCCTACAGGTGATAATAGACGAACAGAGGAAGATCAGTCATTCCACATACTGACACATGGGAGCTAAAAATGGCATGTTGGCATTTGACCAGCTCAGGACAGCCTCATAGCAATAGAGCCAATCCCCCAGTGTCTGATATATTATTCAGTCCACTACTTGGCAGCATTGTTGTATGGCAGTGT
The DNA here is from genome assembly GCA_033026305.1 of Cirrhinus molitorella. NCBI lineage: Eukaryota > Metazoa > Chordata > Actinopteri > Cypriniformes > Cyprinidae > Cirrhinus > Cirrhinus molitorella. Next base: position 25,359,600 of record CM065132.1, on the reverse strand, counting down.
TTCACACTAACCTCATTATATGGGAAAAGGTCATCCAATTTGAAGGCCGTCCCGACTCTCCTCCGAACATGAGGAGGGGTTTCGCCTTTGATGAGGGGATACTCTTTTGGGAGTTTGCCAGTGAGTTCCTGAAAACAGATAAAACATGCTGTAAATGGGTAACATGCATGGGTCACATTTCACCTTAAAATTAGAAGACAAAAAGGATAAATAATTTGCATTAAAAATATAAACCAATTAGGGCAAATATGATTCCATTCTTATTAATGCAATGGCAAAAAATCTGAGATATAATTAGAATGATATAAATAATATAATAATATAAATGAGAATGTGACTTGTAAAATTGCATTCAAATCACATCAGATGTTACATTTAAATGTTACATAAAATGTTTTTATTATAGTAAAATGATAATTTTATTTAAAATAACTTTTTTCTTTTTTTTTTGTAATATATTTAGAAATGTAATTTGTTCCTGTGATAGAAATCATTGTATTATTCTGATTTACTGCTAAAGAAACATTTATGATTATTATAAATTGATTTTTTCCAAGATTCTTTGATGATTTAAAACACAAATCTTCTTTGATTGAGGAAATAGAAAGAAAATAGAATGATGCATTGAAATAGAAATCTAATGCATTTGTTAATCTGTAACATTATACGTCTTTACTGTCACTTTCGACCAATTTAATGCATCCCTGCTGCATAAAAATATTTGATTTGTCTAAAATACACACTACAATTCAAAAGGTTCATTTATTTGATCAATAATAAAGGAAAATTGTAATATTATGAAATATTATTGCAATTTAAAATTGTGGTTTTATATTTTAATATACTTTGAAATATAATTTATTTCTGTGATCAAAGCTAAATTTTCAGCATCATTATTTATTATCAGTGTTGGAAACAGTTGTGCTGCTTAATATTTTTTTGGAACCTGTGATACTTTTTTCAGGATTCTTTGATGAAAGAACTGTTTCCAACATTAAAAATAAATCAGCATATTAGAATGATTTCTGAATAATCTTTGGACACTGAAGACTGGAGTAATGGTCAAAATCCTGCTTTGTATCATGAATAAATTCTATTTGAAAGTATATTAACTAAAGTATACACAATATTACTGTTTTTTTTTTTTTTTTGCATATCAACTTAAACAGCAGTGTAAGTCAATATGACTATTATAATACATAGTACATCAGCAATTCTGTTATTTATTAGACTGTCTATGTAATAAGGTGACCACAACACTGTCAAAAAGAAAAAAAATTGAATAACAATACAGTTGTTTGCTCTTACAGCCTCACGCAGGCATATTTCCTTCAGCTCTGTCAGTTTTTGGCTTAGTACATCTTGAATCTCTCTCTCTTTCTTTCTCAGCTCGGCAAGTTTCTCTTTTTTCTGGTCGTCGTTCATTTCAGAGTCAGCCGAACCTGTGAAATAATGCATAAAATAATGCATGCATTCATTATGTCAGACAATGAAAGAAAAAAGATCACGTCAAGACTATTTGAAGTACAATGAACTTCAATGACATTTTGCTAAGTCTACAATGAGTCTAAAGGAAAGGCTTGAGAGGAAGCAACACAAATAAAAGGAAATAGAGCCATCTGAGCAGCTCATTAACGCTAAATATATGAACGGATATCTGTGGATGTGTGTTGATATGTGAATAAACAGAGGCTGACTCAATAATCAAATACTGTTGAACTATTCTGAGGATCAGAGCTCATGTACCTGTTGAAACCAGACTACCATTACTGGCCATGATGAGTTGATTTTTCACTCCTGCACTCAGTTTGCTCATCTTTGATGCGCCGTTCTCTGTCAGGTCAGCCGCGATGTCTCCTAAACTTCTGGCTGTAGTGATTTTTGCCTGTTAATTGATATAAATAAGATATAGGATATTATATTAACCATATAAAATCCACTGTATAGGCCTCTAAATGATCAACATCATTAAACTTGCTTAAAAACCTGGTGTACACAATCTACTTCAGACAAAGATACTGGGAGATATAGAGTGACAACTGGCATTTATACACTGAACAAAATTATAAACGCAACGCTTCTGTTTTTGCCCCTATTTTTCATGAGCTGAACTCAAAGATCTAAGACCTTTTCTATGTACAAAAAAGGCCTATTTCTCTCAAATATTGTTCACAAATCTGTCTAAATCTGTGTTAGGGAGCACTTCTCCTTTGCCGAGATAATCCATCCACCTCACAGGTGTGGCATATCAAGATGCTGATTAGACAGCATGAATATTGCACAGGTGTGCCTTAGGCTGGCCACAATAAAAGGCCACTCTAAAATGTGCAGTTTTATCACACAGGACAATGCCACAGATGTCACATGCTGACTGCAGGAATGTCCACCAGAGCTGTTGCCCGTGAATTGAATGTTCATTTCTCTACTATAAGCCATCTCCCAAGGCGTTTCAGAGGATTTGGCAGTACATCCAACCGGCCTCACAACTGCAGACCATGTGTAACCACACCAGCCCAGGACCTCCACATCCAGCATCTTCACCTCCAAGATCATCTGAGACCAGCCACCCAGACAGCTGCTGCAACAATCGGTTAGCATAACCAAAGAATTTCAGCAGAAACTGTCTCATGGAAGCTCATCTGCATGCTTGTCATCCTCATTGGGGTCTCGACCTGACTGCAGTTTGTCATTGTAACTTGAGTGGGCAAATGCTCACATTCGATGGCATTTGCCACTTTGGAGAGGTGTTCTCTTCATGGATGAATCCCAATTTTCACTGTACAGGGCAGATGGCAGACAGCGTGTATGGCGTTGTGTGGATGAGAAGTTTGCTGATGTCAGCATTGTGAATCGAGTGGCCCATGGTGGCGGTGAGGTTATGGTATGGGCAGGCGTATGTTATGGACAACGAACACAGGTGCATTTTATTGATGCCACTTCGAATGCACAGAGATACCATGATGAGATCCTGATGCCTCTCGTTATGCCATTCATCCACGACCATCACCTCATGTTGCAGCATGTTGCAAGGATCTGTACACAATTCCTGGAATCCGAAAACATCCTAGTTCTTGCATGGCCAGCATACTCACCGGACATGTCACCCATTGAGCATGTTTGGGATGCTCTGGATCGGCGTATACAGCAGTGTGTTACAGTTCCTGCCAATTTTCAGAAACTTCACACATCCATGAAAGCTGCCCCCCCAACCAAATATAGTAAAGCTGCACATTTTAGAGTGCCCATCCTAAGGCACACCTGTGTAATAATCATGCTGTCTAATCAGCATCTTGATATGCCACACCTGTGAGGTGGATGGATTATCTCGGAAAAGGAGAAGTGCTCACTAACACTTATAGATTTCAGTTCACCTCATGAAAAATAATTTTGTTCAGTGTAAGTAGTCTGTTATACACTGTAAAAAAATGACCGTGAATGTATGTAAATATTTAAATGCTGCTTGTGATGGGCTTTGTTCCATCATGTGACTTTCTGCTTTTGGTGGTTATCAAGTGTATTGCAAAGGTACAAAACAGATTTCAGTACTTCAATAGGTTGGTAAATTACCATTATATCAGTTAATTAAGTTACGGTATTTACCCGTAAAATTAAGTGAAAACTATAAGACGTAAAGCGTTGCTACCGTATTTTTTTACGGTAAATTGTACAGATTTTTTTTTACAGTGTACAGTTGTAAAGATCTGAATCAGATGTCAGAATTTCATCTTACATTTTGGCAATATAAATATCAGCATCTACACCAAACTGCATATTTTTGCTAAATTTGGGCAAAAAGCAGTTTTTTTTAAATTTACTACTTGAGTATAAGGTCCACATTCTCCTTATATCATACTATATGAGCCATAAAAGCCTGATGTTTCTCAACATTTTTTCTAGATTTTTATAAAAAAGATTTTAATACAATGTTCCATTTCAATTATTACTTCATCTATCAGGCTTTACAGGGTTAACAACTCATTTGTGATCTTTCTTTTTTTGTGGGTTACAGAAGTGTTTTTTGTTTTTGTTTTTTTTTACAACTCCTAATTTTTGTTCTAGATGAAAAAGGATGCAACCTGAAAGCATGAATATTTATGAAACTCACACACCTCTGCTTTGCCAGAAGACAGTGGGTGTGTAGAGTGATTATTATTAAGAACAGGAAATGTTTCATAGCTCTGGAATGTATGCCTGATGCCTGATGTACCTTTTTGGTTGAATTTCATCAATCCATATGAATCTGTACTTGTATACTTATATGTACTTATACATAAACCTTGTGACTTACTTTGCTCTGTTTTCTGTTCAGGTAGAACTGGTGTTGGCTGATGGCCATGACCCAGATGGTTTTGATCAATGAGTGACTGGCGTACCAAGTGTGGATCACCAGCCCCGTCTGGCCAAACGTGCGTTTAGTCACCGTTCGCCTGCATGCAGATACACACACACACACACACAGCATGGTCACAGGAACATAGCGACTAATACATTGCATAATAAGACACATATTTTAACAGTTGCTAATCTGTCTAATCAATTAATCACATCTAAAATATAATACGTGTCCCTGGACCACAAAACCAGTCATAAGGGCACATTTTTTGAAAGTAAGATTTATACATAATCTAAAAGCTCAATAAATAAGCTTGATGTATTATTTGTTAGGATACAACTGTTTGAAAATCAGGAATCTGAGGGTGCAAAAAAATCAAAATATTGAGAAAATCGCCTTTAAAGTTGTCCAATTGAAGTTCTTAGCAATACCTATCACTAATCAAAAATTAAGTTTTGATATATTTACGGTAGGAAATGTACACATGGAACATGATATTTACTTAATATACTAATGATTTTAAGTGTAAAAGAAAAATCTATATTTTTTAAATTAATAACACAATGTATTTTTGGCTATTGCTACAAATAAACCTGTGCTACTTATGACTGGTTTTGTGGTCTATGGGTCACATATGTGTACCTCACATATATATGTATATATTTAGGAAATGGTTATGTACATAAAATAAATCGCATATAAATATACATGCAGTACACACACATATATTATATAAAAACTCAGTTAATCGGTTTGACAGCCCTACTTTTAATATCTCTTACTAGTAAACATGCATTTATAAGATTAATAAGCATTACAAAATTTAGAAAAAAATACAAAATCTTAAAGGTTTTTATTTTCAGCATTTTCCTAATTTTTCCAAAAATTTTTTCTTTCATTATATAAAGCTTAATGTATCTTACATCTTTAATGAAATACAATGCAAATAAACTTTAACAACGTGCATATTGTTTATGGAATTTAATTATTAAATGTTTAATATTAAAATAATTATAATAATTTAAATTCAATGTTCATTTATATAAACAAATATTTGTATTTATTTATTTATTTATTTTGAGAGAGAGTTTATACTACTACAGTAATAGATTTAAACTGCCATTCCAAAAGTTTGGAGTCAGTAAGATTTTCTTTTTAATAAATTAATACTTTTATTCAGCAATGATGCATTAAATTAAATGCAAAAGTAAATACATTTTAGTTTCATAAGATTTCTATTTAAAATAAACGTTGTTCTTTGGAACTTTCCATTCATTAAAGAATAGAAAAACACAGAAAAAATGTACTATAGTTTCCACAAAAATATGAAGCAGCACAACTGTTTTAAACATAACTAACCCTGATAATAATCAGAACTGTTTCTTGAGCAGCATATTAGAATGATTTCTGAAGGATCATGTGACACTGAAGACTGGAATACTGATGCTGAAAATTCAGCTTTACATCACAAAATAAATCACATTTTACAATATATTAAAAGTGATTGAAAATTTTAATTACAATAATATTTTACAATATTACTGTATTTTTGCTAAAACAAATACAGCCTTGGTGAGCAGAAGACACTTCTTTCAACAACATTTAAAAACAAACTCTGATATGATCTCTTAATCACAGACACACACACAGATCAATAATTTCTGCTCACCTGTGAGGGTCATTCACCTCCACAGCAAACTTCTTCTCTCTAAAGTACAAGTTCTCCAACTGCTTCCACTGGAAGAGCTAATGCAGGAAAAACAAGATGTGAAAGAGTGTTACACTGGGTTCCAGCAGATGGGCTGATCTCTAGAGCTCACTTTGAGTTCAGGTACTTCACTGAGTACACCTCACTGTAAAATGACTCACTACATGTCAACCTGGCAACCGCTGCAGTACTGCATGTAATGACAACAATCAGCAAATTATATTCACTTATGATTTTAGCAAATTGTCTTCCATGCAACAAACAACAGCATATAAGAATGATATGAAGGTTTGCAATGTGTTTTTTTAGTGCTGTCAAACAATTAATAGCGATTAATCACATCCAAAATAAAAGTTTATGTTTACATACTATATGTCTGTGTACTGTGTATATTTATTATGTACATGCATGTATATATTAAGGAAAAATATTTTAGATTTATATTATCTAATCTAAATTGTATACAGGCGTAAATATATATACACATAAATATATATATATATATTTTTAATATATACATGTATGTGTGTGTATTTATATGTACATAATGAATATACAGAGTAAACACACATATAGTATGTAGACAAACGTTTATTTTGGATGCGATTAATCACGATTAATCGTTTGACAGCCCTAGTTGTTTTTTGTTTTTTTTTCTTGAAGGTTAATTACTACAATGTATTTTCATTTTGGGTTAAAAATATTAAAACTGTTATTAAAAATACATTTCGTCATATTTAGTATGAAAGTTTGGGGTTGGTGAGTTGGTAATGTTTGTGAAATAGGCCTCTTATATTCACCAGGGCTGCATTTATTTGATCAAAAATACAGTAAAAACTGTACAATTAATAAATGTTTTTACAATTTAAAATAACTGTTTTTAATGTGAATATATTTTAAAATGTAATTTATTCCTGTGATCAAACCTATCATTACTTCAGTCTTTAGTGTCACATGATCCTTTAGAAATCATTCTGATATGCTGATTTGCTGTTCAAAAAACACTGTTATTACAATTTTATAATTATGTGTAATAAATGTTTTTCAACTTTTTAATAGAAATCTTTACAAAGTAAAAGTCTTTAGTCACTTTTGATCAATTTATTGCATCCTTACCAAATAAGAAGTATTAAAAAAATAATCTCTGACCCCAAACCTTTGAAATTTAGTCAGTAAGACTAAATTTTTATGGTTGCTAAAGACAAAATATTTACAAACATGATCAAATACAGTATAAACACTTACTCCTTCACGGTTCTACACCATCACAACATTTCAGCAGAGGCATCTGCTGGTTACCGACAAAGAACAAACTCTCTCAAGACTTGTGTGGAATTGAATTATCCAGCTTTTAGAGCCTCTTACCGGTGGTTCGGAAGGTTAAATGATGTTAATCAAATCCTGAGCTTCTTCATTATGTTATCGTCTACTCTGCTGAAGCCGTCTTTACTCGCGGTTCCTGACTTGTCTCATCAGGTTTCCTACAGGAGCTCAGGCACGCAGTCTTGGCCCAGCCTTGCTGCTCATGACATCAGTCAGATACCAGAGCAGCAAGGACTCGCGCATCAAGCTCTCCTCCCTGCTGTGAAACTCAACTAAAGCCCAGGGTGGATCGCTCTCACTCAGGCTAGGTCACTGCTCCACCTGTTCTAGCCCAGACGGAGAATCCTAAACCAGTTGTTCAGTTCATAATCCCATGTGTATTGTATAATTCTATGTATTATCACTGTCACAATCTCTCTGATGATTTTGAGGCCCTATGAGTTTCACGATGCGGAAAATACTGCAGAAATGTACTGTTTTACGCCTCTGCAGTCCCACATTATAAGGATATGAACCATGACCACACAAACTTCATTTCTAAAGCTGCTCTGAGAGTCGCTTCATGAGCATTTTACAGTTTTATTGGAGGGAAACTACAAATCGTTGTATTTCCATAGCATGAAGGTAAGGTCGTATACGAATTTATTTTAAAATCTTCACGGTTAGCTAATGACATTTGTTTTGACATCCGCTTCGAACATTACAATTGATAACTCTGATAACTAAGGGCTGCGCACTTGATTCTCTGATGTATAAGATCTGTAAAAGTAGGCCAATTCCATGTGAAATCCGCTGACTTGGCAACAACATTTCACAGAATCTCATCAATATAAAAGTTTGGTTCAACTTGAAGAAATTGTGACAGATTTATGTGACCCTGGACCACAAAACCAGTCATAAGTCACTGGGTTATATTTGTAGCAATGGCCAAAAATACATTGTATGGGTCAAATGTTTTTGATTTTTCTTATATGCCAAGTAAATATAATGTTCCATGAAGATATTTTGTAAACTTCCTACAATAAATATATCAAAACTTAAGTAATATGCCTGGCTAAGAACTTCATTTGGACATCTTTAAAGGTTATTTTCTCAATATTTGTATTGTTTTGCACCACTTTGATTCCAGATTTTCAAATAGTTGTATCTTCTACAAATGTTGTCCTATCCTAACAAATCAATGGAAAGCTTATTTATTCAGCTTTCAGATGATGTATAAATTTAAATTTCGAAAAACTGACCCTTATGACTGGCTTTGTGGTCCAGAGTTACATATATTACTATAATACAGAATGTACTTCTCCGTGTAATACTAACACTAATACTAATAATGATACAATCATTTTTTAAACGTTATTGTTTTTTTAAGGAATAATCACAGTTTTTTTTCTCTGTTTTCAATTTAACAGTAAACCGTTTACAGCTCTTTTATTGCCAAAAAAGAATGTTATAGTTTATTTTCACTTGATGAAAAGATTTATTAAAAAACATTTCTGAAATTACAAAAATATTTCATTATTGTAAAAATGTAATACATTTTTACAGTGTTTTTATGAATTCAATTGATTTAAAATGCTTTTTTTATTTTTTATTGGAAAAAAAATGCTATTGTATATGTAACTAATTATTATTGGATATTTAATATATCAAATATTCACATCACACACCGGTGCACTGTAAAAAAAATATTTGAACAGTAAAAAACTGACTTGGAAACTTCATGTAATTTTACAGCAAAACACTTTTTTTTAAGTGAAAAGGAACGTATAATTTACAGCAAGAAACCGTAAAGTTCTTTACATTTCACATGTGATGTTTTATATTGAAATATATATGTTATGTTCATATATCGGCTATGTTCATTAGGGTTGTAACAACATTAGATGTAACATACATGTTTACTGCATTATTATTTTATTTTCATGTGTATAAAGCCAGGCTCACACTATTGGAGTTTTAGCCATATTTTGCCCTGATTTTCCCTCCCGAGAATTAGAGCAAAAATCTTTTTAAGCACTTCAATCGGTTCAGCCCAGATTATCTGATAATGTGAGGTGTTCACAGATCTGCTCTCACAGCTGCTAGTTTTTTACCGTAAATTTTACAGATTATTTGTTACAGTGTACAACAGTTGTTTTTCCTTGCTGTTTGTTATATCAGCACACTGTTTTACATAATGTAGACTATACGTGTTGAATGTTACATTTCATTTCTATATCATCATAGCCTCGAGTGC